>CM046881.1:227771547-228971547 GCA_025667525.1 Glebionis coronaria
CAAACAAGTTAGGATTATTGCTGATGTTGGTGCGTCTTGGTTATGAGGCGCGGTTGATGATGTGTGTTGTTGCTATTCTTTTAATTTTTATCTGTAACGTATGGAAATTTACATGACTTTTCTTCCATAAACTTGAATTCTTTAAAGGTAACTCACAATTCAGATATCTGAGCAATTTTAAGGGATCCAACAATTGTTTATAGTCTGCAATGGTGAGATAATTAACTGAGGTAAGGGCTTATAATTTAGGGGATCGAGAAATACGAATACCTGCCATTTTTATAAGATCCGTTTTAAGTATTTCTCTTTTTTTTGTTTTTGAAGATATGGCGAAAAAGCCGCACGGATGTGAAGCTGGACCCTAATATGGAAAGGGTAAAGGGAAGATTTGTATTTATAGTGCGGGTTGGGTCAGCAACGAAAATAGATTAATAATTTGCAAGGAAAATAGTTTGGTAGTTGAGTCAGCAAATAACATTCATTGGGTGTAACAACAACTAATTAATGACATGTTAATGTAATTTTTATCTTAGCTAACATACCTGATACTTATTTTGAAACAGGACCTGATTTTGGTCGACCTCCATCATTTTTGCGGAAAACATTTCTTACGGTCTTGGGTTACTCTGGAAAGGCCTCGTCTTTTATTGATAATATAAAGATGGTGAAGCGATATGCTTCAGAATCATCACATTCTATTCCGGTTTCTTCTTACGATGAAGCTCTTACTAAAACCATTAAAGAGGTAGTGTATATCTTCACTAGAGATGGAGATTATTGTTCAATTTATGAGTGTGCTGCATTGGGTCATGTTTAATCTATGATCGGTCAAGCCAAAAAGATGTCAGAAAATATCATTAAGGACTTCCACAAAAATCTAGACATAATGAAAAAATGGTTGGTATTTCTGTATATGGATACGCACAACCTCCTTAGTCCGTCTCAATAATCAAATTATGTTTGTCAACAATAAGGTGGCATCTAAAGATGCCACTATTGAATTTGCCAGTTTAAAAAGTGACTATTATTGAGTTGATGTTCTTAAAGTTAACCCTAAAGAAACTGAGGGGGAAATCTAAGATAACCCCATCGTCAAAGTTTTGGATAAGCAGACAAAATCCTCTTAGTTAGACATCTTAGCGAATATCCAAAATTTTAAAATTTATTTGGGACAGGGATGTGCAGTTAAGGTTTTTTTCTTATGATTTTATATCTATTGCAGGTGTGGATTTACAATTTGAATGGGACCTGATGGTTTTATCAAAGAAGCTGATTTCTATCTCTAAGGTGGTGTTTGGGTTAAGGGTTCAGGTATGCGGGAATAGTCAAGGAAATCCTGTTTGTGTTGGTATATGGGAATGCAAGTCACTTGACACAGACCTATAGGAACCCGGGTATCTTACTTTTTCACACATCCCTCTCTAATAAATTATCTGTTTGTTAAGTCATGATTTAGGCACATATACAGTTAGATCTTTTTCCTTAAGATTGATTATTCATATAATAACTAAAAAGTGAAAACTATACCGTATAAGTAAATTACATGCTGATGAAATATTTCTAATTAAATTCTTACTTTTTACATAAAATATATAGAATTTGTATGTATGATATGATGTTGATTGACCACCACACCACTAAAGAAACAACTCCAGAAGTGTTTTCTCTTATCATAAAACATGAAAGGATGGTCTTCTACGTATCTTGTTGGTGGAGGGGGAGGTTGGAGTTATTTGATCCATCATCTGATGTAGTGGTTCACAAAACAATCAACGTTTCAATGAATGTCCAAATAATATGAGTCAATGAAGTTGCTGACGTTTACAAAAGAGCTGTTGACCTGTACAATGAATATGGAGGATCACAACCTACATCGACCACCATGTATGGCAAAGATTAGCCCTTCGGTAAGCATCTATTTCTTTTACGCGTGTAATTATTTGCATGCATCATTGTCTCATTTTGTTATTTAACGGTGCAAGAGTTTGTGGTTGTTTTTGTTAAAAGGGTGTGCGGGTTCTGACCTTCTACTATCAAGAGGGTATTTGGTTTTTGCTGAGGAAATAAGAGTTTCGCTGCTGCTGTCTCTAAATGGGTGTTTGGATGCTTCTAAGTAGGGGTGTTTAACCGCTGCCTAAAGGTGTATATAGCTGCTGCTATATGACCCAAGTGTTTAGATACTTCCATCTAAAGGGGTGTTTGGTTGTTATTGTTCTTGGTTAATGAAATTTTTGGCTTATCTATGCATTCATTTTGTTTTCTGTGCATGATATTGTGTCATTAAACATACTTACGTGAGATATAGTAACAAAACTTGGCTTCTAATCATATTTCGTTATGAACAAAATCATTGATGTCACAAGGGTTGATTAAATCAAAAGTTAATACTTGCATTACGGATGACAGAAATACAACTCCTTAAAAGTGGTAAAATGGGAGAGGGTCGGAATGGTTTTGGTAAAGAATCATAATGGACCAAGTTATGTGGACCCACCAACACCGTTTTCCATTTACCCAGATTATAAAAAAATGATGTATTAGATACAGTGACACAAAGTATACTAACATACATAAATGACTAAATTTTAATAGAGAATCTAGGAGGTTGTAAGCATATGATTTGCTTTTAGCAACTTGTGTCATGCTTTCATTTTCAATTGTGTTTTTTGATTCACCATTTGACCGGACGAAAAAAATATAACCCAATATTGTCCATTTAGATAAATGCTTATACTTGCATTGCAAGTTTCAACTTATACAGTTCTTTGATCAACATGTAAATGCAAGAAATATTATAAATTAAATTAAGAGCATGTATGTTGAACAAACCCTGTTATCTAAATAAGCAAATTTCATGTATTATATGCGACCACACTGCCTCAAATCATCATTGACAATAAGGTCAACATAAAGTAAGACAACATTTAACATTTAGTCATTTACCAAAGAAATGTACCAATTGAGGTTGGCACAGTTGGTCAAGGCACTGGACTCCTTAACCAAAGGTCTTGGGTTCAAGCCTTGGGAATGGAAAAAATCTCATTTGGGAGAGATACTACCCATCGAGGTACCAAGCAAACTCCCGCGGGAGATTAGTCCACTCGTCCTAAGGGCGGTGAGAACTCCTCGTAGTAGACTAAAAAAAAAATTTACCAAAGAAATATTAATATATAAACATAACCACAACGAGATACACATAATACAAAACCAATACATAACAGTCATGATACTCAACAAACATTAAACATATAATTAACTTACATTGTCTAGGAGAGTCATAATACTTCCATTCTCTAGCTTCCTCCAATTTCCTTTAAAGTTCATATGAATCATACGTTTCACATTCTCAGTGTGACATTCTCAATTAACATTTTTATCAAACCAAAAAAATATAATTTACAACAATGTTTTAAAAAAATAAACTTATAATAATTTAATACTTAATGTATACGTCTAACTAATTATAGAAATTGAACATTAAAAGAAGATGAAAACGGTAGCCACAAGTCATACCCACCCATCTTTTGTGCTAAATCATATCGTGGTTTTCTGCTTTTCATATATTTGAATTTTTTAATATACATCAGTCGAGTAGGGGTTCGAGCTCGGGTGAATTTTTAGACTCGGTCGAGTTCGAGTCGAGTTTAGAGCTCTATCATTACAAGTCAAGATGAGCTTGAGCATCACAAGTCAGGCCGAGCTCGAGCTTGGAAATACTCGACTCTACTCGGCTTGATTACACCTATACGTGTTATAGCTTAATCTCTATTTCTCTATACACATACTATATATAGGGCTATATATATACATCAAGACGTTACCCATTGTTCATTTGTATTCATAAGGATCTGATTTATTTATTACGCTATAATATTAATATTTTGATTGTAAATATCATCTTAATCAAAATCTCTTGTCGATGTTAAGATTTTTTTTGTATATGTCTTACGCTAAGCTTTTTTATAATAAAAATATAGACCCTATTATGTAACTTTAAAATAAAGTCATAAATGTTTAATATATAAAAAGACTCCATTCTACTCACTTTTTATACTTGAAAAAAACTCATTCTACTTATTTTTGTTATTATCACTTATCATTATTCTTAACTCTTATTTATTTCATTATACATATTTTACATAAATTATAGTACATAGAATGTCTCTTTTGTGAAAGTACATTAAGCGTTAATATACTTTAATAAACATTATACATGTATTATATTTTTTGTTTTTTTGTAATTATTATAAAAAATTTGAATCTTTATACTTCTTTTTTAAATTTGGATTTTTTTAAAATTTTCTATTATTCCGACTTTAAGAATTTTGATTTTTTTTGAATTTTTTAAATTCAATTGAATTTTTTATTTTTTTAAATATTTATGATAACATAATTTAAGAATCATATTATAGCAATATATCGGGTTACGGTTTGACCACCGGGTCAAATCGATCAAGTCACCGGATAACAAGATCGATCACTGGGTCTCCCCCACCGGGTTACGGGTTCATCATTAACGGGTCGTTAAAATCAAGAAAAAAGACAACCCCGTCCGTTGACCAAAAAACGTTACTTAAGCGTAAACAATAATTAAAATATACTAAGGTTAAATTACAAATTCAGAAAACTAAAAATTCACAAACCATAAATATCACAAAAAATACATAAAACGACCCCGCCCGTTGGGCTGGTTACGACGCTAGTATATATATATATATATATATATATATATATATATATATATATATATATATATATATATATATATATATATATATATATATATATATATATATATATATATATATATATATATATATATATATATATAGGGTGGAGTTATTCTAAAAAAAATCTTATAATAAAAAGGATAGGGTAAATTGTGGGGGTGACATGTGTCATCTTTTCAAATTATTATTCCACATCATATTGTCATGTCAAATCATCTAACTTTAACAAAATAGATTTTTTTAAATAGTTTTCGAAATAAAAAAAATCGTAAAAAAAATTTTTGAAATTTTTTTTCGAAAATTTTTTCATAAATTTTTTTTCTCAAAATTTTTTGTTTTCAAATTTTTTTTTTCATAAATCTTTTTCTTCGAAATATTTTTCAAAAATATTTACTGCATAACAGTTACATCTTTTACTGAATCACAATTAAATTTTGAAAAAAATTTTCGTAAATTTTATTTTCAAAAATTTTTTCGAAGAATTTTTTTGAAAAAAATTTTCATTCTTTTTTACTGCATTATAGTTACATGTTTTAGTGCATCATGTTTATAAATCAATGCATTACAATTTTAATTTACTACATTATAGTGCATTCACCAATGTTTTAATTATGATGTACAAAATTGTAACTATGATGCGGTAAACTATTACATTAATGCACCAATAATACAAGTTATGACTAGTGATATAATTTTTATTTTCCAACGGATAACTATAATGCATTTACTTATAATGTATCAATGTCATAATTATGATGCATTAAGGTTATAAATTACTACACCACTCGTGATGCTCAAAACTTATAACTACAATACAGTAAACTAGTATTATAATGCACCAAAAATACAAGAGATACTAATGATATAGTTTGTATTCTCTGACGGATAACTATAATGCATTTACTTATAATGTATCAATGTTATAATTATGTTGCATTAATGTTATAAATTACTCCATCATCCGTGAAGCACAAAATTTATAACTATGATGCACTGGTTAAGTTTGTTGCATTAAGATTTCAACTTACTGCATCATAGTTATTCATATAGAAAAGCAATGTTATATTATAAGTAATCACATGTATTTTTGGTGTTTGATAGTTATAATTTGTCACATCGTAGTTTTAAATGTGTTGCATCATATATATGAGAAATAAACCATAATTATAAGTTTTGTGAAGGAATTATGATGCAATAATTTAAAACCGTGATG
This sequence comes from Glebionis coronaria, assembly GCA_025667525.1. Classification (NCBI taxonomy): domain Eukaryota; kingdom Viridiplantae; phylum Streptophyta; class Magnoliopsida; order Asterales; family Asteraceae; genus Glebionis; species Glebionis coronaria. The sequence continues at coordinate 227,777,491 of CM046881.1, forward strand.
CATTAACTTATAACTATGATGCTCTAAAACGTATAACTGTGATGCACTGGATTTTTATTGATGTGTTGTAGTGAATCATACATTTAAAATTTCAGTGCATCAAGACTCTAAATATGGTGCATAAAGGTAATTAATAAGTTTCTTATTCTTGATATACTAAATCATCTACAGTAACTGTGATGCAAAAGATTTTATCCATAATAGTTTCAAAAAAAATTAATTTTGAAAAGAAAAAACATTCGGAAAAAAAATTGAAAATTTTTTTCAAAAATAAAAATTTTGGAAAAAAATTGAAAAAAAAATTTCGAAATAAAATATTGTTTGAAATTTTTTTTTTTTTTAAATTTTGAAAAAAAAAAATTTTGAAAAAAAATTTTTGAAAAAAAAATTTTCGAAATTTTTTTGTTGATTATTTTATTAAAGAGATGATATTTGATAATGTTGTGAGATGGTGACACATGTCACTCCCACATTCATTCCTTCTTTTTTATTTATTCTATTATAAGTATTGTTTTATTTTACCCTAATTATATATATATATATATATAGGGGAGAGTTAAAATAAAAAGACTTTTTTTGGTGAGAAGGATAAGAAGGATTTTTAGCCAATCATATAAAATCAATGGGTAAGATCAATTCATATTCCTAACTAACTAACTAACTAACTAACTAACTAACCACCAAAACACGATTTTAAAAAAGTCTTCAAAAAATTCTGAAAAAATTCCAAATGGTCGGATTTGTTGGTGCCTAAAAAAGTTGTGAATAAACGTTTTTTAATTTTGAGTTTTTTACGTTTTTCTGATGCACAAAAAACAAAATTTGATGCACAAACACGTGAATTTTGGTGTACAAAATTTTTTCATTCAAAAAATTTTCAATTTATTATAGTTTGATGCGGAATCATATTTTAAAGCAAAAAGTCAAAAGAAGTTGGGCATAAAAATGAATTCTTGATGCACAAAAAACCTAAAAAACGTAAAAGAAAACGTTTTTGTGCATCAAAATTCTGTTTTTGTGCATTAAAAAAGCGTAAAAAACTTCAAATTAAAAAAACTTTTTTCACAAAAGTTTTTTGCACCAACATTCCCGATCTACTAAAATTTTTTCATAATTTTTGAAGAACTTTAAAAAAAACACGTTTAGATGGTTAGTTAGTTAGTTAGTTTGTTAGGATTTTGATTTAATCTCATCCATTGATTTTAAATCAATGGCTGAAAATCATTCTTATCCTTCTCACAAAAAAAAGTCTTTTTATTTGATCTCTAGTGGCAAAACCCGTCCGATAGACGGGTATGATTTCTAATTGTTGTTTTACTTTTGTTTTTTTAATAAATATATGTTTGTAACGTGCGATTGGTGGACATGACTTGTAACTTTCGGTTACATTTTTTAGCTAATTATTGATGTTCAAAATTTGTATATTTTACAAAGATTTTTAGCAATATTTCCTCAAATTATTTTTGTTTCTTACGTATATTTTATGGTTTTGAAGTAACTATACAAATTTTTATTAACTTTATCGAAAATTATACACGACAAAACAACTCGTACATTAAGTAATAAAATATTTAGAAGTTGTTATTTTTTAAATTTCAATGTAAATATATAATGTTTTTAGAAAAAAAAGTTTTTAAAAAATCTTGAACGTAAGAGAAAAAAAAAATACAGTTTGTAAAATAACTTTGTTGAAAATAGCTTTTATCTCCGCTTAATGCGTTATTTACGATATTTCCCGAGTCAAACCTTCAATTTAGTGAGCAATAACAGTTAAGCATATTTAATATATTAGTAGCACCAATGATAAGAGGTGAGATCCTTATAGAATATGCATCAAAAAAAGAAGGAAGGAAACAATCTCAACCATCCATTCAAGTTCCATCTAATGCTCTATATTAATCTTTTTAAATTTAATTTAAAAACCCATTTTCATCCTATTTCTTAAAAATTAAATATCTCTCAAACCGTTAATCGTTACGAAAAACTAATTATACCATCACGACAGGAATTAAGTTATCTTTCTATAGATAGGCACTTCTATACACTTTCGGCAAACTTTTTTTTTAAAAATTTACGCATAAAAAATTACATGTGATTCTCGAAAAATTACATGTAATTTTCGAAAATTACGTGTAATTTTTTTGGCGAGAATTTTTAACACTGTAAATCGTTAACTTTTGTGTGAATTACATGTAATTATGTGTGAATTACATGTAATTTTTGTTATAAAATAGTTTATTAGTGTTAAATGCAAATCACATGTAATTATGTGTGAATTACATGTGATTTTTGTAATAAAGTGGTTAGTTAGTGTTGAATGAAAATTACATGTAATTTTATGTGAATTACATGTAATTTTGCTCAAATCACATGTGATTTTATAAATAATTACATGTAATTTTGCTCAAATTACATGTGATTTTATACAAAATTGCATGTACTTTTGCTTTAAATCACATGTGATTTTATAAATAATTACATGTAATTTTGCTTTAAATCACATGTGATTCATGTAGACTCACATAACTTTACATCTAACTTTCGTCCCATTTGACGTGTTAGTCTTTTTTTTAAGTTACATGTTTTCATAGATTTTTATTTTCAACTTTAATACCAATAATCTAGAAACCAAGTAAATCACATGCGATTCGTGATAAATCACATGTAATTCGTGGTAAATCACATGTGATTCGTGGTAAATAACATTTTCTCTCCATTCCTCACATCATCCATCCTTCCGAAGTGGTCTTGTGATCCATGTATGCTATCTAAAGTGGTCTTGTGATCCATGTATGTTATCTTTTGATCCATGTATGATAATTACATGTGAATTTGCTTGCATTACATGTAATTCGTGGTAAATTACATGTGATTCAAACAAAAGCACATGTGATTCAGCTAAAGTGGGTTTGTTAGAAGAAGTTAAAGTTTTGAAATGTTTGAATCACATGTAATGCAAGCAAATTCACATGTAATTATCATCGAATTACATGTGATCCAATGCAAGCAAAATCACATGTAATTATCATCGAATTACATGTAATTCAAGCAGACAATTTAATATATTAACAAGATTACATGTGATTAAAAAATCACATGTGATTCATCTAAAGTGAGTTTGTTAGAAAAAGTTAAGGTTTCGGAATGCTTGAATCACATGTAATGCAAGAAAACATCATATGTAATTATCACCGAATCACATGCAATTCAAGCGGAATTACATGTGATTCAAACAAAATCACATGTAATTTAGAAGCCAATTTGTTTTATATATTTTACATAAATGAAAACATAATACGTGATTAAAAAAATCACATGTGATTCATCTAATGTGGGTTTGTTAGAAAAAGTTACGGTTTCGGTATGCTTGAATCATATGTAATGCAAGCAAAATCACATGTAATTATCACCGAATCACATGTAATTCAGAAGCCAATTTGTTTTACATATATTTTTTTTGGGTAAAGGGGATTCCACCCCGGTAAAATGAACATATTTTATATTAATGGCAACAAACATTTTAATATATTAACAAAATTACATGTGATTCAAACATTTTAATGTAATTCACATAATTCACGTGTGGTTTTAAAATAATAACGAAAATATTTTTGTCATTTAATAGACGGTTATTTTCATATACTTTTAACGATTTTACAATGTTGAAATTCTCGTCAAAAAAATACACGTGATTTCACAAATCGCATGTGACGTTACAAATTCAAATGTGATTTTTAAAATAATTAATCAAACATGAGTTTTCGAGAATTACATGTAATTTTTCGAGAATTACATGTGATTTTTTTACGAAATTTTTCAAAAAAAGTTCGCCGAAAGTATATAGAAGTGCATATCTATGGAAAGATAATTTAATTCCCGTCGTGACGGTATAATTATTTTTTCATAACGATTAACGGTTTGAGAGATATTTAATTTTTAAGAAATAGGATGAAAATGTGTTTTTTTTAATTAAATTTAAAAAGATTAATATTGAATGGTGGAGATTGCTTTCTTTGTTCTTTTTTGGATGCATGTTCCTTATAAAACTTTTCTCCCAATGATAAATGATTATTAATACAATTTTGATAGAAAAAAGCAAGATAACACCTAATTACAGAGGTGGACCTATGCCTAGTGCAGGTGGTTCCCGGGAATCACCTTGGACGAAAATTTTTATTAGAAACAATATAAATTTTTTTTTAGGACCTACCTTAGAAATTACTCAAGAATCACGTTGGATCGAAAGTTTTAAAGATTAAAGAAAGAAAACAAATAATAAAAAGAAGTTCAGTTGATCGGAGTATCGAACATGTTGATCGGAAATACAGAAAGATGAAGAAACAAGATAAAGAGTTGGAGCATATACTTTTTCTTTTAGTAGTAATTTATTTTGTTCTAAAAGTAGTAATTTTGACCTTTAAGCCGTAGCCTTTGTTTTGGAAATAGCAATTTATAGTTGTAGCATAGACTTTTTCTTTTAATTGTAGTCAGTATAGTCACATGTACTATCTAGTGATCATATTTTTTTTTAGCAATTATGTAATTTTTCATTTCACCTTTTCAGTTTTTTCAAATTGTGATACTAATATATCCTTTGGTATGTTTTAAGTATTCAAAATCTAAAAACAATCGTAACCGAAAAAACAAAAATTGCTACTACATATGTTGAGCTCTGATTTATATTTTATCAATTACTGTATATCGTATTAATATCTAATGCAATTTGTTTTAGTAAAACTTGTATGTTTTCACGATTTTTAAATAAACATTCTAACGCGACACAATTTTTTTTTATAGTTACACTTAGTATGTTATACTAGTCATAAGTCTCGTGCAAGCGCGAAATTTAATTTAAATGGTTTTTTTAATATTTCTATCTAATATACGGATGTATAAAAAAATTTCACGTACTCAGTGTTTTATAATTGTGAAATTAGTATTTTTTGATATTGGTACAACTAATAATTATTTTTTCTCCATCAATTATAGAAATAATTTAGTTTTATTATTTTTAAAAATCAAAAAACATTAATTTAGAAAAAAAATATTACTAAATAAAAAAACTGATTTTTAAACGAATAAAATTTCTACCAAACATTTTATTTTAATAAGTAAAAGATTTTACCTTACAAGATACAATATAACCCGATCTATTGACTTTTTGACTCGTTTAGTTTGATATCCCGACTAAATAAGGAACCACCTTAGTTATCTTGCTGGCTCCGCCACTGCCTAAATTAGAATACCGTTTTTCCTAATGATTGATAGTTTTATGTCGTTTAAGACAATATATGATGAAGTTGAGATGTAGAAAGTTGTACCTTTGTCTAAGGTAGAGAGGTCGCTTTCAGTTTTACCAAAGATAGAAAAAAACTTTCGACTTTACAAAGAGTAGAGAATTGACCTATGTCTCCGAAAGCAAAGGTGATAATTGATCAAACCTTGAAATGTTTAATACTAAAAGAGAATATTTAATCTATTAATACCAAAAAATTATGTAATCAATTAAGAGTACTTGCCAACGTCTACCAAAATTTCGAGCATGTGTTTCCACTACAGTTATATTGATTCCATGATCATATGATCAACTCAAATGTTCTCAGTCGAATTCTTTTAATTTGAAAACGCACTTATATAGAAATTCATGTAAGATATTACATTGAAAATCCACACTCATCCACAAATGTTTATGTCTATTGCGACCATTTGTAACACATTGAAGATCCACTCATCCACAAATGTTTATTTCTATTGCGACCATTTGTAATAGAGGTTAAAATAATAAGGCATGGTTTGTTTACTTTACTACATGAGCAAAAATTTTAATACAGTTATATATATAACACATAATTTTTGATCGGGTTCATTTTAACGAAATCAAGACTTTTATCAAATATATACACTACGCGAAAAAATTTCATTGGGTTTTCGTGCATTCTCGGCAACCCCCTTAGCTCTGCCCCTGCTCGAGCATTTTCCATCGGTAAAGAACATGTATGATATTCAAATTTCCTACGAAAGGACTTATTTAGAGAATATGCTCCTATACGTGAATAGCATAGTTTTTTTTTTGGCTAAGTAACAGTTTAAGCAACGTTAGGTTTCAATAAATAGTTGTTAAGGAAAATCGAGCAATCATCAAACCGTCACAAATGACTTAAACATGTTTCTTCATCCAAACTTGGAGGTCGCAAAACGGGCGGACAGACGGACACACGCGGATGGCTAACTAAACGGGCAACGGGCTAAATAGGCAAACTAAACGAGAGCAAACTAAAACAAAAAGAACATATAAAAACGTTAAAATAAAAAATAATTATACTTGTTTAAAAGTCGTGAATTAAAAATTAAATATAAACTATTCACCAAGTAGTCTATTTTAAATACGCTCATTAAACTGATATAGTTTCTTACATGTGCCCCGTTTAGCCTATCAATAATAATAGATGGACAAAATGTCTTATTATTTCTAAAAAAGTATCAAAAAATGCTCATGATTAGCAAAATAGGCAAAAATTTACCCCTTCTATTCAAATATATTCAAGAGTAAAAAAATTATGTATCAGGCCCGCAAAGAAATTTGATGTAACAATCTCTTTTTTATGTAACCTTTCGTCAACAATATCATTTTTTACGTAACTTTTCTTCAAAAATAACTTACATTCATTACTTATAAGTTTCACATTTAAAAGTTAAGTAAAAGCTACATCTTTTGTAAAAGTAAGTTGATCGATTCTAATATGTTAGGCTCCTAAAATCACAACAGAATTTTCATACTTAGTAAATGAAAATTTTCTCTTCAAAATTTATCAACGTGATAAATTCCCTTTAACCTTCTGCCAAACTGCTTACTCTCTGCGCATCGGCTCAGCAGCGACACGAGTCGAACCGACAACCGATTTTTAAAAATAACCGAGAAAATTAAAAATTGAGAAAAAATCGAACCGAACAGAGTAAAGCCTAACGGAATGATAGTTTAGGCGTATTTTTCTTTGTTTTAACCCGAAAATCGAACCGTAAAACCGAAACCGGAAACCATAAATATACAAAACCAAACCAAAAATTGTCGGTTCGATTTCGATCGGTTCAGCTCAGGTTGGTTTGTCATTTTGATACGGTTTTCGGTTGAGTTTGTTCAGCGCCAAGTAGTAACATCTTTCAACATTAGAACCTTCTTAATAACAAAAACCACATGTTATAACAACTGATGTTTCACTGCATAACTGCTTATTCTGTGCTATACTTTCCATATCCATGTGCGACAACACGAATCACAACCAGATGTTTACGTTGAAACAATGGTTATATAGTCTTGATATGAGCTAGCAGTTTCTATCAAAGTAGAAATTTTACATATAAATAATATAAATCTTTTAAATCATCATTGTTGTTGTTGTACTTAAACAGCGTCTTGTTTCAAAATCTTCTTATTTTTACTATCAGGACGAATAAAGCTAGCAAATCTATCAATATGAATTCGTAAATGTTACTATAATCTATTAAGATGACTCGGCCTAATCAAAGTCCATAGAGAAGATATAGATACTTCCATCGTCATTTTATATTTTACCCTTTGCAGGTTTGGGTAGCACATATAAAGCGAAATTATTGCTTTTTTTAGAGTAGTCTAAAAGATAAATCTGATAATAAAACCGCTTTCTTAGCCACTCGATATATTAATAAAGAAAATATACAATTGAGGTATAGAAACAAAAAGAGAGCATGTATGAATGGTATTTACTGACATCTTACTCACAGGATTCTATCAAACGAAGTTCACAGGTTAGTTTATTACTTCTGCCAACTTTGCTTGGATGATCTGTTTAAAGCATATGCACACCATATGTCTGTTGTCAACATTTGCTTATGAAGATCTGTTTGTATGTTCTACCTATATTAATCAATATAGTAGATTATAATAGTAGGTTTATAGTATCACGTACTATTAAGAGCACGTAAAAAACTGGGTAACGAACATTTTGCACCTGCATACGTTTTAATCATACTAAAAACCTATCATCTTACTGTAGAATGATAGAATAAACCCGTAAACTAAACTTTTAATAATAAATAAAGCACGACAAGTAAATACGTATATTTAATACGGTATAACAAGATACGACACGCAATTAAAAATCATTAGTTCACAACAAATGATAACGCATATTTATTTACCACACGAAAAGTATATAGTTAATGCACGACAAATATTACGAATATTAAATGTATAATGACACATAATTATGTATATTAAATAAATACACGACAAGACTTAACATATAATTAATTTACAATCTTGCGACACATGGGATACTAAATAAAAGACGAAAACATGTACAAAGGGGCTTGTTTGGCCGGTTATAAAAGAACAAGAAAGAAAAGAGCCCAAGGCCCGGTCTAATAAAAATGGTAAAAACAATCCTACGTATGATTTTTCTCCTCATTTATCAAAATACAGAAAACAACATGAAACCCTAAAGCTCAATAATAGCCGCCGGCCACACAAGGAAGAAAGGGAGAAAAGGAAAAGCTAAATTGATCTTGTTTCGTTACAATGTATTATTCATCAAAATATATAGAGTACAAACCCTAATGGACTTAACCCACAAGCCGGGCTTGACCCATATTTATTCTCTAACACTCCCCCGCAGTCCGAGCGGCGAAATCGCGAAAGCTCGGACTGGAGAAGGAAAAAAAAGAAAAACTAATAAATAAGCAAAACGCGGCCGACTCAAGGTATATCTCTCTGTCAACGATGACAGACTCAACCTATATCTATCGACCAAAACGCGGAGGACTCAAGGTATATCTATCTGCGAAACACGTCAGACTCAACCTATATCTATAGGCCGAAACGCGGCCGACTCAAGGTATATCTATCTACGAAACACGACAGACTCAACCTATATCTATCGACCGAAACACGGTAGACTCAAGGTATATCTATCTGCAAAACATGGCAGACTCAACCTATATCTATCGACCGAAAACCACAAGTCGTCTCGGGGCTTAATACCCTAGATTCGACTTAAAAAAAAATTAAAAACAGATTTTTTTTATTACACAACCAACTTCACCCACTAATGCCATATCTTCTTCATATGTATATAAATAGACCCACTGACCCACTAATATAATCAAGCACATAACAATCAATATAATTTCTTGGCACAGACTTCTTAAATCAATCGATCAGTACATGTGCGGTATCTAGGACAAAACCCAACAGAGGTTTAGCTTCGAAACAGAATCAGCGAAATCGATGCCGATGGAAACAGGTGGATTGATTTTCCGGAGTTTCTTTACTTGATGGCCCGCAAGACGAAAGATACTGATGCCGAGGAAGGGCTCGGGAAGACTCTCTGGGGTTTGTGACTTAGGCCAAAGTATGATGCCAAGTGGGTTGTATCAGGTGTTATATGCAGCAAACAAAAAACAAAGGTAAATAAAGCGTGACCTTGCACGGAAACGATGGTGGTATAACAGCGGTGGGGCGGTTTATGTTGCGGAAGCAGCGTTTTGATTTATTGGTAACACAACTAACAGGATAAAAAGACAAAGGTATGTTTGGGATCCCTCCGATCATCGGCGAGTTGCCAATGACCGGAGGACAACAAGATTTTCAGATGAAGGCTGTTTTGGAACGACGGCTATAAGTATTTAGGTTTAGGATCGATATGTTAGGCTGATACCATGTAGAATGATAGAATAAACCCGTAGGTTACAATGTATTATTCATCAAAATATATAGAGTACAAACCCTAATGGACTTAACCCACAAGCCGGGCTTGGCCCATATTTATTCTCTAACACTTACAGGATGATCAAAATCATATTTACAGAGGGACAAGATGTCCAATAAGTAAGAAGATACAAATCGTATGCATAAGTATGTATTAAAAATGTGTTACCTTATCTGCGGATTTACAATACTCATGTATAGGAACTACAACAATAAAGAAACTCAATCAGATACTTTACTTTAAGTAAAAATCGCACTCCGTACAGGAACTGCAACAATTAAGAAACTCAATCGAATACTTTAAGTAAAAATTTCCCTCCTTAATATTGAGGGATCCATACTACGCCATATATTTGTAAGTCATACCAAATAGATGAAACATCTAACAATGTTTTAAATAAAAAAACGAAGGCCATACCATAGGAAGAAGAATATTCAATATGACCCTGCAAATATGGCTCAGATGGTTATTTGCATCTAACTTTAAGTTGTACCGAAACTTAAGATCTTTATACTTCTGGTCCTTGCACATTTTAAGAAAAAAGAATACTGTGCCAACCTCTCCATTCTCCAATGGGCTCGATTGTTGCAGATTTGACTTGGAAGCTCCTACCGTAAATGTGCTCGAGTAATAAAGAACTCATTCAAATTTCATAAGTAGTTTCAAGCTTATATCAACATTAATTAGCACAAACTGGATTGCCCAAGACTTTTTTGTTAAGAAAAACCAAGGCAACATGTACCAAACTCTCAATTAGCAAAAAGGCACTTTCCTTTTCATATGCTTCTATGCAGCTGTGATATGATAGACATAAAGTTATTAAGTAAGTTGTCAAAATGAATCAGAATTCGATAAGTCTACTTTTTTCTCTCAAGACAAATATAAAACACGTATCTTGACATGAATTACCTTCATATATAGTGAATTGCGTTCATATATAGTGTACCATAAGATCAATTATGCCTTTTGACTATTTATTTCCTCCAGCAAGACATCTACAACGTGATGACTTTCGGATTCTTTGCGTCTTCCCATCCTCTGATGGCTTAAAATGTGGATATCTACTATGGGTGCAGATGAAATCCCGTCTTGTAACCTCCTTCCCTACACCAGTTTTGCCACGAGTATAACTCATAAGCAGCTACTTGGAGCCTCCAAATTTGTTGTCTACCTGAAAATAATAACTAGGCAAAATGCTGTAATTTTAATTGACAAAGTAAGATATAACGTCATAAATAACAATTTACATTCTGAGATGTTCAACCTCGTTGACCAAACTTCTGATGGACAATATAAGATTGCTAAGAAACTACCCCTGAACTTTATATCAGTATTGTATAAGACAAGGATATTATGAAAAAGTGTTCAATTAGTGTCCAAAAAGGGACACAATCTTAGAGTATAAATGGTTATGTGAATTTTCTATGAAATTTGTGACACTTTAAGACATAGTACAAAAATAATGAAATGAAGGATGTTAGTTTACCCAAAGAGAATCCTAAATACAGCTTTCCTTAACTATGTTCAGATGTGAAACTTACACTACAACAAAAGTTCAACTCGAGTAAGCAGGCTGATCATATAACATGACTATTGCAAATGGCTCCGAGACACCTTTATGTAAACTCACTCCTGAAACACACTGTTGGGAATAAAATGTTGCCAGTACACTTGGACGCTGACAAGAAGAAAACAAGCGTTGATAAGAAGAAAACAAGCGTTGACAGATCAAGCGTTGACAGGAAGATGTCAAGCGTTGATAGGATGAAGTCAAGCACTGATAGAAGACTTAGTCTACACGTAGTAAAGATATGATAAACAATGTATTTTCTATGTTTATCTTTACCTAGAATAGCTGATACGTAGACTCTTGTACAAGGCTTCTTATGTCTATAAAAGAAGACCTTTAGGTTTTGTTTTCAAATAAGTTTTCATTCGTTTAAACACTTTCATTGTAAGCAAGTTTGTTCTAATCAATCAAAGTGAAAGTTTTGTTTACATTGTTTGTGTGTTCTTGTTTGAGTATTAATTCCGCATAATACTTAAATTGTTTTATACACAACAAAGTTTCTCTACGTGTTTAACTTGATTTAATCTCGTTTACACAAGCTAAATCGATCTAAGTTTGGGATCAACAAGTGGTATCAGAGCTTGTTGAGAAACTTTGATCTAAAGAACACAAGAACCCTAAACTGCCAAAAACCCTAATTTTCACAAAACCCTAAAAACATCATGTCTACCCCAGAAGCAAACTCCTCCACCTCCTCAACCCATAACATCAAGATTCCCATGCTAGACCCAGACAATTTTAAGCTGTGGAAGTTAAACTTTGAGCAATATCTACAAATCCATGACTACACCCTATGGGAAATTATTGAATATGGAAACACATTCAATAAGGCTCAAAAGATTGCAGATGCCATCCAACAAAGAACAGCTGTTCAAGGTTCTACTGAAGAGGATCGAAGAGAAAAATCTGAAGATGGTAGAGCTGTCTCAACTGAGGATATAACAAAGAGAAGGGTTGACATGAAAACCCTAAGCATTCTGAAACTCTATTTGGGGCAAGAAAATCAGCACAAATACAGAAGCTATGAGTCTGTAAAAGATCTTTGGGCAGCTCTTGAAGTTGCTTATGGTGGTAATGTTGATACTGTGCAAGAGAAAAAGAAGCAACTCTTGCATGAGTATGCTGTTTTTAAAGCTCAACCCAATGAGAAGCTAAGTAGTGTGAGAAGCAGACTTCTGGACATCACAAGCAAGCTATCCTTCATGGGAACAATGCTTGGTGATGTTGATATTATCTCCACTTTTCTTAAAAGCCTTGGTGACGCATGGAAATTTGAAGCAAGGTCTATAATTGCTAATAACACTCACAAAAGTTCTACTTTTGATGATGTTTACAATAAACTGAGGCTGATAGAGAATGAAACTCTTTTGGATCATGGAAGCAAGTATACCAATGGAAACATGGCCTTCTTCTCACATAGTGAAGGTCAATTTGATCAAAAGGAGTCATACATGCACCCAGTTACTAGATCAACATGTGTCAACGCTGGATCATATCCTGTCAATGCCTCACATTCAGACGCTGACACATACAAAATTGACTCACCAAGAGTTAAGCCTGCTGGTATTGATCTAGATACTGTGTGTGCATACATTGCTTCATTGCCCAATGGTTCAGTGATTACTTATGAGGACCTTGAGCAAATTAGTGATGAGCATTTGGAGGAGATGGACATAAAGTGGAATATGGCTCTTGCAAGTATAAGAGAAAACAGATGGAATAGAAGATTCAAGAAGAAGATGACTTTTAATGCTAAGGACACTGTTGGATTTGATAAATCCAAGGTTGAGTGTTACAATTGTCATCGTATGGGACACTTTATGAGAGAATGCAGATCTCCAAGAAGATCTGATGCTGAAAAACCCTCAAGCTAAATCACTAAGGCTCAGGATCACAAAGCCATGGTTGCAATGCAAGAAATTGATGGTGTTGGATGGGATTGGAGCTATTTGGCTAAAGATGAGGAAGATAATAAAGCTTTGGTTGCTGAAATAGAAGAAGAAGAACATGTTCACTATGCTCTCATGGCACACTCCTCATCTTCATCAGACAATGAGCTATATGATGATGCTTTTTGTAGTAAGGGTTGTCGTCTAAATACTGAAAGACTTAACAAAGAAGTTTTAAAATTGTCAACATATATGGGTAATGAAAGATGCAAGTTGTCTAACTATCAACTTGCTCTTACTCAAACTGAAAAGACTGTAGCTGAGTATAAGAAAATGGAGCTTGACCTAAAAGATAAAATCAATATCTTAAAACATGATTTAAATGCTAGTACTGATATTAGAAACATCATGGAGAGGGTCAATGCTGGATTACAGGCTAAGTTAGATGAGGCTATCAAGAATAAGGATAATGTAGATCTTAAAATTCAGAGATTTGATAAAGCCTCACAAACCCTAGGAGAATGTGTTAGTAAACAAAGGGATTCTAGGGATATGACTGGGATTGGGATGAAAGAGTATGCTGGTGTTTCACCACCAGTTGGGGACTTCTATGGTGTCCAAAGAAAGGACTTACCTTGGACTGGTTTACCAGAACTCCAAGAAGAGGAATTTATTCCCCCACCAAGAATTCTTACCCTAGTAGAGGAATATAGGCAGAAGCTGACTGATTTGGACCAATGGAAGAAAGCCAACCCTACCTTGTTTGTTAAGGGTGGCATGCTTAGTGAAAGTCCAAATGAGTCTACACCTATCAAAGTGACAAAACCAATCACTGGCAAGACTGTTGACCTTGGTTCAAACGTTGTTAGAAAACCTAGTATTAAATATGCAGAAATCTATAGAAAAACTAGGTCACCAAAAAGCCAAATTAGTGATGATGGAACAGGTTTCTTTTCTTCTAGACCTAGAGTTATGTCTAGAAAAACCTGTTATACTTGTGGTAGTTTTTCTCATTTAGCCTATAAGTGTGTCAACGCTGCAAAGGTCAACGCTGACAAAAAGTCAAACACTGTCAAACCCAAAACTTTTGTTCAGCAAAGTCCACAAGTTGTTAGACCAACCCCATTCTTTACTAAAGGGTCTAATACTTATGGACAAAGACCTTTTAAGAAGACCAATACATGGTCTAATAGACAATGGGTTTATGTAGAAAACCCTAGGTTCAACGCTGATAAGGGTAATTTCAGCGTTGACAAGACCAAATCAACCGCTGACAGAAACGACGCCAGACCAAATAATGGTAAATATTTGCAACCAAAGGGAAAGGGGTCTAAAGCTTCTTCTAGCTTGACATTGAGACCTAAGCAAGATCAAAACCCTAATTCAGATGGGATTTCTATGACCTGTAACAGATTTAATTATATTTCAAAGGTCATAACAAAACCAATTGGGGTTAACTGGGTGTTTAATCCAAAAAGGGATGAACAAGGGGTTGTTATGAGGACTAAGTCTATTCTTGTTGAGCAACCAAATGAATCCAAGTCTGCTCAGGCTTAGGTTCCCAAAGAAAACTAATTTGTTTTCTTTATGTGCAGGGCCTTCAAAAACAGGTTAATGATTATGGCTATTGGGATAGTGGATGCTCTAGGCACATGACTGGGAAGGAAGATTATCTCACAAACTTCACTCCCATTAAGGATGGTGATAAAGTTTACTTTGGAGGTGGATATCGAACTATCACAGGCAAAGGAACTCTTCTCACCAACAATTTGCGTTTTGAAAACGTGTTTCTGGTAAAAGAACTTGACTACAATCTGTTTAGTGTATCACAAGTCTGTGATAACAAAAATAAGGTTCTTTTCACTTATACTAAATGCTTGGTTGGAGCAAGGATTTTAAAATACCAGATGAGAAATTCATTGGTTATAGAACACCTAGGCATAAGGACATTTATAATGTGAATCTTAATGGTATTAGGATGAATAATAACTTGTCATGTCTTTATGCTAAGGCTTCAGTTGATGAGAGTAATCTTTGGCACATGAGATTAGGGCACATTAATTTTAAAAATATAAATAGACTTGTGAGACATGGTTTGGTTGATGGTTTGCCTGAAAAGGCTTTCCACAATGACCACTCTTGTGTTGCATGCCTTAAAGGCAAACATCACAAGGTCTCATTTAAGTCTAAACAGGTGTACTCTAGTTCTAAACCACTTCACTTGCTGCATATGGACCTGTTTGGTCCAACTAATATAGAAAGCTTGAATGGTAAATCTTACTGTTTTGTCATCACTGATGATTTTTCTAGGTTTACTTAGACTTTCTTTTTAGCTTTGAAAAGTGACACTGCTGATACTTTAATTAACTTTATTAACCAAATTGAAAAGAAGTCTGGTAATGAAGTTAAGATGCTTAAAAGTGATAATGGTGGTGAGTTTAGAAATAAGTTGTTGGATGATTTTTGTGCCAAGAAAGGGATTACTAGACAGTTTAGTGTTGCCAGAACCCCACAGCAAAATGGGGTTGCTGAGAGAAAGAATAGAACCCTCATAGAAGCAGCCAGGACTATGTTGGTTGATGCTCACTTTCCCATTGCTTTTTGGGCTAAGGTTGTGAATACAGCTTGTTATGTTCAGAATAGAGCATTAGTCAACAAGATTCACAACAAAACACCTTATGAGTTACTTTGGGGAAGGAAACCTAATATTAGTTTTCTTAAACCTTTTGGTTGTCATGTAGTTGTGTTGGATACTAGTGATGCCTTAGGTAAATTTAGTGCTAAAGGTGATGAAGGTTACTTCATGGGTTATTCAGTGCAGAGTTGATAGGTGTGTAAACACCCATCTTTTCTACCACTTAATTACAATAATAACCGGACCTAAACGTGTATTTTATGTCTTTTATGTCGGAATTATGCGTGGTTTGTGTTTTTGTTGTGATTTAGGATGAAAAGGTGAAAAGTGGAGAAAACACGGACATTCACGGGCATTTACGGGCTTTTATTGAAGAGAAGGATGAAAGACGAAGTCAAGAAGTCAAGAGTGCAAAAAGAACGGAAGTCCACGACCAATTCTGAAGATTTATCGAAGAAAAAGTCAAAAGACGGAAGTTTATCAAAAGCCGAAGAATTCAAGTCTATTTTATTGAAGAATTTAAAGACGAGTTCAAAAGAAATTCCGAAGTCAAAAGTCCCTTAAGTCCAAGATTAAAGAAGATTAGAAGAAAAGGACTAAGTACGCAATTAATGAAGATTAAAAAGAAGGAGGGACTTAATTATGCAATTAAGAGAAAAGGAAAGAGGGGAGGAAGCTTCCTTAATCCTCCCCTATAAATAGTTTAGGATTAGTCATTTTTCACACTTGTTGGCTAATAGTGACAATTAGACCTTCCACCATTTACTTATTTTGTCATTTACATTACTTGTCAATTTAAAATTCATGTTATGCACCTTAATTACCATTTAATTCCAAGTAAGTTTTTCTTTTAATTCTTGTCAAATCTTTATTTTATCTTGTCAATCTCTTATCTACCTTTCTTAATCTTTGATTCATGTGTTTATGTTATGTTCATGTTCATGCCTTTATTTTGATCTAAAGTGGTTTTTGATTATTTTGGTTAAAGTTGTTTAATTTCATGTTTTTAATTGTTTGTTGATGTTTATTAGTTGATTTGTTACTGTTTATATTTATCCGTGTGTTAGATTTTGGTTAATTTGTGATTATTTCTGCTGTTACTGTTTCCCTTGTTCTTCGGGAAAGTTGTTTTGTGTTTCTGATCTTTCAGGGTGAAAACTTCCGAACCAAAGAAAGGGAGTTTGTTCATTCGGAACTTCCAAAGTTCCGAATCAAGTGTTCACTCGGAAGATTTGGGTTCAGCAAAATTTCCGAGTCAAGCTGTTCATCCGGAACATTCAAAGTTCCGGACGAAGGAAAACTTCCGAGTCAAGTTCTGTTCATCCGGAACATTCAAAGTTCCAGATCAACTTACTTCATTCGGAACCTAAAAAGTTCCGGATCAAGGAAACTCATTCGGAACTTCAAAAGTTCCGAATCAAGGGGCTTCATTCGGAAGTCACCATAGTTCCGAACCAAGGTTGTTCATTCGGAACTTAAAAGTTCCGAATAAACTTCCGAATCAAGGGGCTAGTTCCGGGTCAGTGTTTGTTCATTCGGAAGTTTTAAACTTCCGAATCAAGGAGGTTCATTCGGAAACTTTCGAATCAAGGCAACAAGTGAGAGTTCCGAATCAGTAAGTTCCGAACGAAGCACTGTTTTGGATAAGTGACATATTCAGATCAATTTGTTCCGGATCAAGGATTTTGGTAATATTCCAAGTAAAGAAGAATCATTTCAACCAAAGGTGACATTTAGGAAGAGTGATTGTTCCAAACGAAGGTTTATTCCGAATGAGCTGTATTCAGGTTCTTATTAGCTTTTGTGTTTGATTTTTATTTTCAAGCTTTATTTTTCTTGCCTTTTAATTAATTGCACTTTAAGATTATTTGCCTTAGTTTTATTTTAGACTTGCCTTAGTTTTAGTCGCACTTTAAGTTTGCCTTAAATAGATTTAAGTTTACGTTATTTACTTTAGTGCCCTTTAATTTCAGTCACGTTTTTAAATATTTGCACCTTTACTTTAATTAGACTTAGATTTACGTTAAAAGCACATTTACTTTAATTGTTTTGCACCTTTTTATTTTAAACACTGCAACGACACATCTTTGTTTCCACCAAAATAAAACGAAGTCACATAGAGAGCTAAGATCAATTCGATTAGACATACTTAAAACGAATCTTTTTAACCAGAGTAAAACCTAGTTATCAAATGGCGCCGCTGCCGGCTCTTTTCGTTAAGATCAACAGTTTTCTGTGCTAGACACGTTGCTTTTTGGGATCCGTTTACTTGTGAACGTTATTTTTCTTACCTAAAAAATTCAAAAAAAAAAAAAAAAAAAAATCATAAAAATTAAAAATTGATACAAAACCATAAAAATTAAAAATTTCAAAAATCCAAAAAGATTTTATCTTTATTGTGTATATATATTGTTTTTGTGTTTGGTTTCTTTTTCTTTTGCATTATCAGGTGTATGCGTACTAGATCTTCTAATTATCAAGAGCCCGAGCCTCAAGAAGATTTAGATATGGCAGGTGTTAACAACAACAACATTCCACCGAACCTGAATAATAATAATAACAACAATGCCCTTCCACAGCCCGATCTTCGGACCATGGAGGAACTTTGTCAACCAACAATGTTTGGACGAGGAGGACCGATTGCGCCGATGCAAATCAACGCTCCTGAGTTTTCGTTGAAGCATCACATGATTCAGCAAGTACAAACAAACCCATTTAGAGGATTACCTGATGATGATGCCAACAAACATCTCGACAAGTTCATTACAATCACCCAAAGCATGAAGTTGCCTGGGGCCACAATGGATGTACTCCGCTTACAACTCTTCCCACATACTTTATCGCATCATGCCGAGAAATGGTTTGATCGTCTCCCGAAGAATTCTATTCACACTTGGGATGACATGACTCAACGCTTTCTTTCGCGCTACTTTCCACCATCCATGGTCACAAGCCTTCGCAATCAGATCAGCGGTTTCATGCAAGATCCCGATGAATCTCTTTTTGACGCTTGGGAGAGATATAATGTCTTGATCGACCGTTGTCCAAACCACAACATGCTTCCCGTCACATTGATTGATACTTTCTACAACGGATTGACTTTTCGAGATCGTGATACGATCAATGCAGCCGCCGGTGGCACATTCATGAAAAGGAGACCCGAGGAGTGTAGAGAGTTAATTGAGAACATGACTACTCACCACAAGAACTGGGATTCCTCTGCTTCTTCTAGGAACAACCCGAGAGTCAATGTTTCCTCAACCTCAGCAAACCCTGAGATGACCGAACTCACCCGCATGATGGCCGAAATGAGCAAAAGTATTACGCTTCTCGCTTCAAACCAACAACAACAACAAGTTAAAGCAGTTGCTAATCCTTGTGAAACATGTGGCGGTCCTCACTCATACACCGATTGTCCTTCGACACAAGGAAATCCGGAAAATGTGTATGCAGCTTACGGTAATTATTCACCGGAAAATTACCAAGCTAGACAACAAGGGGATAGAAATCTGCTGAGCTACCGTTCCAACAACTACCTTTCACCTGGTTTTTCTCCTCAAAACCAAAATCCCGCCAACAACTACAATAGAAGCAACCAAATCCCACCTCGTGCTTCTAACCCTTATCAACCACCCACCCAACAACACCCACCCATTAATCCCGATGTTGACACAATCATGAGAACTCAAGGTGAGCAAATCAAGAATCTACAGAGCCAAATAATCAATTTGAAAGGAGATATCTTGAAGCAAGGTAATGACATCAGAACCGAGGTTCGTGATAATCTTCAATCCTCCTTCATCACTCAAACAACTGAATTAAAGAATCTATTGGCTAGTTTCTTGCCCGAAGCTCAACCTTCTTCTTCTTCGGGTTCTCTACCTTCAAACACCGTCCCCAATCCGCGAGCTAATGTGAGTGCTATAACTACGCGTAGTGGACTTACCATTGTCGATCCACCTATTCCACCACCATGTACCCCTACTCCTCCTACACCTAGTAATAGTACACCATTACCGTCTCTGCCTCGTCACGACGATGTATCTCGGAAGGACCCTTCAACATCACAACCTTCACCAACTACACCTTCACCTAACCCTTATCAACCTAGAATCCTATACCCTTCTCGCATAGGCAAGACCAACGAGCTAACTAAGAATGAATGTCAAGTATCGAAATATGTGGATATGCTATCTAAAATGACCATCAACATTAGCCTTGTTGAAGCACTTTGCCACATGCCGAAATTTGTCAAAGCATTCAAGGAATTGCTTAGCAAGAAGGAGAAACTGATTGAACTCGCCAACACACGATTAAATGAAAACTGCTCTGCAGTCCTTCTTAGAGAACTTCCGGAAAAGCTTGGAGATCCCGGTCGTTTTGTGTTGCCTTGCGTGTTCAACAAAACTGAAGAATTTACTGCCCTTGCTGATCTCGGGGCTAGTATTAATTTGATGCCACTGAGTGTTTGGAAAACACTATCATTGCCCGATCTCATTCCAACAAAGATGACTCTCGAACTTGCAAACCGCACTCTCGCTTACCCCGTTGGTATAGCCGAAGACGTGTTTATTAAAGTTGGCACATTTACTTTCCCGATCGATTTTGTCGTAGTTGATTATGAAATGGACCCTCGTATTCCTTTAATACTTGGTCGGCCATTTTTGAGAACCGGACGTGCTTTAGTAGATGTGGCCGAAGGCGAGTTAATCCTACGAGTCGGGAATGATTCAAAAGTTTTTAAAATGGGGAAGCTTACGGGCAAATCCTTTGGAGGCCGAGAATCAGTGAATATGATCAATATGCTCGATGACTTTACCGTCTATGACAATCCTCTATTCGAGTCTTCCACTGATAATCCACTCTTTGAAGATAATGTGGATGATTCTCTCCCTACTTTGGACGCTTCTCCCATTTATGATTCACCACCGGTCTTTGATGCTTATGATCAAGATGATTCTAGCTCAGACTCGGATGATTTTTTATTTTACTTCTGAGTATCCCAAGCTGCCCACTTTCGATGATTTCGATGAGACTGATACTCTATCGAGCGATTCTTCACATGATGAAGATCCTCCACCATCACTCGATCCTACTTTGGACGATTATTCATTTGAGGAAGATTTCTCTGAATTTCTCAACACATACTTCCCGCATGAGAGTGATGCTCCTCCTTTGGACTTTGAAGACTATCGTCTTGATCCTACTTTGGATTTGAAGAGCATTCTGTCCAAAGAGAAGAAACCGGTCGACACCGAAATCCGTTGCACGTATGATTTGACACCTCTTTGTCCCACTTCTGAGGACGAGGTTGTGCTTCTTTGCGGATCTTCTTCACACTCGGCTGAGCCTGAGTGCTATTTTCCCTTGAAGGAAAAGGTGTTCGACCCCGGTATTGAAGTTTTTAAGCCATCTCAGTATCCACCTGATGAAATAAAAGGAAAAATCTTTGGAACTATTGAAGACATGCTTGCACCGCACCATACTTGCTTCCACCATGCTCCATCGCTGCTTAAGGGAACCCTGCCACTTCTCTTTTGGCTTGCCTTGTTCGCCTTAAGCTCTTGCTTATTGATGGATGAAAACTATGTCTTTGATCCTGGTGGATATTTTTCATGCTACTTCCGTTGATGATCAAGGTCGAGTCAGGCTCACGACTCGGTTAACAAAAACCAAGCGCTTCTTGGGAGGCAACCCATGCATCTATCTTTTCGCTTTCTTTACCATAAGTGTAGGGGGGACCCTTTGGATTGCTATTTCCTCTCCTCACTTCTTAATCAGGGATTCGAGCTTCAATGATCAACTTTTGATGATTCTTGACGATCCGTGATTCCATGTTCTACTTCTTCCCGGTTCTATCCTAAACTCTTTTCGATTCACTATTTTATATTTTCTTAATATTAAAATAGGAATCTCTTTAGTTGTCTTTTCCTTAGCGAGATTTAAACAACGTGCACAATGTCCTAAGTGTAGGGGAGTTTACTCCCACATGCTTAAACATTGAGGACAATGTTTATCTTAAGTGTAGGGGGGACTTCTATCGAAGTTAAGTGGTCTTTTCCTTGTATTTGTCCTCATTTTAACCAGAAAATCAATTTTTCGACATTTTTCAAAATTTTTGATCTATTCTGGCCTATTAGTTTTTCCCTTTTGTATAGTTATTTTCTTTCTTTGCTAGAATAAATCTTCGAATAAGTGGTTTTAATTTTCAAACGTTGTGAATCTTTTGACTCAATCCGAGTTTACTCTAGCTAGTATCCTTAACGTGTTTAAGTCGAGTTTTGCTAGGCTTTTATATAGGGAGCTATAAAACGTGAAAGTCTTAACTCTCACGGGTTAAGAACAAGAACTTTTCGCAAGTTCCTATAATTGATCCTAGAGAGTCGTTTATCAAGGGAACTTTAAGATGCGATTTCTAAACTTGAAAGAGTCTAAGAATTTGCAAGATCCTATAGGCGATTCGAAAACCCAAAACTTTGATTTAATAGGCTAAGCATCCACGAGTCTCATTACTTGAGATTTTAAACTGTGGAGAACGAGAGATGATAGAGCCAATTATAAGTTCGGTATTCTTTCGTGAATTTATGTGAGTTAATTATAAGCCTATTCTCCCATCGCTTGCTAATAAATTTATCTGCTAATAAATAAAGTTGTACGATTTGAAAAGTTACTTAGCTTCTAGCCCCAGATCGTTTAAAAGTTGCTCGGTATGGATTAGAGTTCATAGCCAAGGCATAACTTATTGAAGCGGGACGCGAAGATTGGCGAGTCCGAAAAGGCCCTAACAAGGCATGAGGGCTATATTTTGTTGCTAAAGATCCAAAGTGATGTGAAGAATCATTTATCGAAAGTCAATATGAAGGATCGAGACACACGACGTAAAGCAAACTCCCCAAAAGTCATGGAGAAGTGTATCCGAAAAGACCCTAACAAGGTATGAGGATAAATAGATTCAAGTCATAAAAGGAGGCGGATCGTTGTATATCAAAGTCCAAAATAAAGATTGGAGAAAAATGAAGAAGTCGTGGTCCAAGTATGAATCTCTCAAAACTTCAAAGTGAAGAATTCCTATTATGAAGAGAAGACCATTATTTCATGAACGTCTCTCAAGATTTGAAGTATGAAGTCGCTGCCAAATATCGGTCCGAGAAAGGTCTCAAATCGTGAAGCGAGTTATGCCAAGATATGAACTTTATGAGGTCCCGAGAAGCAGTTTTAAAAGATTTGGTCCTTTAGCTAACTATTGATTAAATCGTGCACTTTATTTTCAGACTAAATAACTATCGAAATAAGTCAAACAATGCATCTTCGTGATCATTCAAGACAACAATAAAATATAAGAGATACCCCTAGGAATAAGGGAGTCTAAGTGAATAATTGGCCCACATGAATTCGTGTTAGTCTACTAACTTATAATAACAATGATCTCGGTTTTAAGCTTGGTTTTGAGAAAGTGAAAAGTTGAGGATGATGATTATTCATGACATTTTCAAAACCCAAGGTATGCTTTTGATTTCTTTATATTGTATGCTTTTAATTTTCTATCTATTAAATAAAGGCCAACGTGGATTGATTATGATGAAAAATGTAATCTTGCTTTGTAACTAATGCATTGCATGAGGACATTGCAATGGTCAAGTGTAGGGGATTTGATAGGTGTGTAAACACTCATCTTTTCTACCACTTAATTACAATAATAACCGGACCTAAACGTGTATTTTATGTCTTTTATGTTGGAATTATGCGTGGTTTGTGTTTTTGTTGTGATTTAGGATGAAAAGGTGAAAAGTGGAGAAAACACGGACATTCACGGGCATTTACGGGCTTTTATTGAAGAGAAGGATGAAAGACGAAGTCAAGAAGTCAAGAGTGCAAAAAGAACGGAAGTCCACGACCAATTCTGAAGATTTATCGAAGAAAAAGTCAAAAGACGGAAGTTTATCAAAAGCCGAAGAATTCAAGTCTATTTTATTGAAGAATTTAAAGACGAGTTCAAAAGAAATCCCGAAGTCAAAAGTCCCTTAAGTCCAAGATTAAAGAAGATTAGAAGAAAAGGACTAAGTACGCAATTAATGAAGATTAAAAAGAAGGAGGGACTTAATTATGCAATTAAGATAAAAGGAAAGAGGGGAGGAAGCTTCCTTAATCCTCCCCTATAAATAGTTTAGGATTAGTCATTTTTCACTCTTGTTGGCTAATAGTGACAATTAGACCTTCCACCATTTACTTATTTTGTCATTTACATTACTTGTCAATTTAAAATTCATGTTATGCACCTTAATTACCATTTAATTCCAAGTAAGTTTTTCTTTTAATTCTTGTCAAATCTTTATTTTATCTTGTCAATATCTTATCTACCTTTCTTAATCTTTGATTCATGTGTTTATGTTATGTTCATGTTCATGCCTTTATTTTGATCTAAAGTGGTTTTTGATTATTTTGGTTAAAGTTGTTTAATTTCATGTTTTTAATTGTTTGTTGATGTTTATTAGTTGATTCGTTACTGTTTATATTTATCCGTGTGTTAGATTTTGGTTAATTTGTGATTATTTCTGCTGTTACTCTTTCCCTTGTTCTTCGGGAAAGTTGTTTTGTGTTTCTGATCTTTCAGGGTGAAAACTTCCGAACCAAAGAAAGGGAGTTTGTTCATTCGGAACTTCCAAAGTTCCGAATCAAGTGTTCACTCGGAAGATTTGGGTTCAGCAAAAGTTCCGAGTCAAGCTGTTCATCCGGAACATTCAAAGTTCCGGACGAAGGAAAACTTCCGAGTCAAGTTCTGTTCATCCGGAACATTCAAAGTTCCGGATCAACTTACTTCATTCGGAACCTAAAAAGTTCCGGATCAAGGAAACTCATTCGGAACTTCAAAAGTTCCGAATCAAGGGGCTTCATTCGGAAGTCACCATAGTTCCGAACCAAGGTTGTTCATTCGGAACTTAAAAGTTCCGAATAAACTTCCGAATCAAGGGGCTAGTTCCGGGTCAGTGTTTGTTCATTCGAAAGTTTTAAACTTCCGAATCAAGGAGGTTCATTCGGAAACTTCCGAATCAAGGCAACAAGTGAGAGTTCCGAATCAGTAAGTTCCGAACGAAGCATTGTTTTGGATAAGTGACATATTCAGATCAATTTGTTCCGGATCAAGGATTTTGGTAATATTCCAAGTAAAGAAGAATCATTTCAACCAAAGGTGACATTTAGGAAGAGTGATTGTTCCAAACGAAGGTTTATTCCGAATGAGCTGTATTCAGGTTCTTATTAGCTTTTGTCTTTGATTTTTATTTTCAAGCTTTATTTTTCTTGCCTTTTATTTAATTGCACTTTAAGATTATTTGCCTTAGTTTTATTTTAGACTTGCCTTAGTTTTAGTCGCACTTTAAGTTTGCCTTAAATAGATTTAAGTTTACGTTATTTACTTTAGTGCCCTTTAATTTCAGTCACGTTTTTAAATATTTGCACCTTTACTTTAATTAGACTTAGATTTACGTTAAAAGCACATTTACTTTAATTGTTTTGCACCTTTTTATTTTAAACACTGCAACGACACATCTTTGTTTCCACCAAAATAAAACGAAGTCACATAGAGAGCTAAGATCAATTCGATTAGACATACTTAAAACGAATCTTTTTAACCAGAGTAAAACCTAGTTATCAAGAGTAGAGGATATAGGGTTTACATTAAGAAGGAAAAACGTATACTTGAAAAAGTACATGTTAGGTTTTTAGAAAGTAAACCTAGTGATCCTGAAAGTGGTCCAAATTGGTTATCTGACTTGGAACCTCTATCTAGGACTTTGAATTATATGCCTGTTACTAATCCAAACATTGTGAAGGTAACTTCAAATGTTGTGGAAGAACCAGTTGTTGATGTTTCAGGTACACAAGTTAATGAAGAGGTTGGATCACAAGCAGACAAATCATCACCCATACTTGAGTATGTCACTATTCCCATATGGACAGATGTATTTGCTGCTGCTGCTACTGCTGGAAAGGAAAATGGTGGTCCCCAAGTATCACCAGTTGACAACATGCATGATCTTTCAGGCGCTGACAAAGGAAAATCTGGCGCTGACAAGACAACTTCAGACGTTGATTGCTCAAACGTTGACAGCCATGATCCAGGCGTTGACAGCTCTCTTGACCATATTTTCTCTTCCAATTTTGAACAAGGTGAACCTTCAAACAGAAATGGAGAGGTACATTCAGATATTGAGGGAAGAGAGTCTGAAGAAGATATTGGTAACATAGAAGATGAGATTGAAGACAACACACTTTTTGAGGGAGGAGTTCTTACTTCTACAATGAAGGATCACCCCTCTTCTCTAATTATTGGTGATGTGATGTCTCCTGTTCAAACTAGAAGATCTCATCAGAATCTTAGAGGATTTATTGCCAATATTCACAAGAAGGTTGATACCCCTCTTGTTCAAGCATGTTTTTTGCCTGTTTTTTTTGTCACAATAGAAACCCAAGAATATTTTTTATGCTCTCAAAGAACCAAGTTGGATGGAAGCAATGCAGGATAAGCTTCACCAATTTGCTATCCAGGATGTTTGGGAGTTGGTTGATTGTCCCAGACATGTCAGACCTATTGGGACAAGATGGGTTCTTAGAAACAAAATGGATGAAAGAGGCATTGTGGTCAAAAACAAGGCACGTTTAGTGGCTCAAGGATATACACAAGAGGAAGGGATAGACTATGAGGAGGTCTTTGCACCAGTTGCAAGGATTAAGACTATAAGGATATTTTTAGCCTATGCTTCCTGCATGGGCTTTATTGTCTATCAAATGGATGTGAAGAGTGCTTTTATTTATGGCACAATTGTAGAGGAGGTGTATGTAATGCAGCCTCCTGGTTTTGAAGATTCAGAGCATTCAGACAAGGTATATAGAGTCAAGAAAGCTATGTATGGACTTCATCAAGCCCCAAGAGCATGGTATGGTACATTGTCCACCTATCTGGTGGAAAATGGATTCAAAAGAGGCACCATAGACCAGACCTTATTTACAAAGAAGACTGGTAAGGATTTCTTACTTGTTCAGGTTTATGTGGATGATAGCATCTTTGGCTCTTCAAGCCCAAATATGAGTGAAGACTTTTCCAAGCTTATGACAGACAAGTTCAAGATGAGTGCAATGGGGGAGATGAACTTCTTTCTAGGGTTACAAGTTCAGCAGAAAGAGGATGGTATCTTCATCTCTCGACATAAATATGTAGCAGAAATCTTGAAGAAATTTGGATTTTCTCCACATGAGAAAAGGGCTAGCACTCTTATGGATAGAGAACACCCTTGGGGAAAAGTTGGAGATGGAAAAGATGTGGATGTCAGGCACTATAGGTCAATGATTGGTTCATTGATGTATCTCACAACTTCCAGACCTGACATTATGTTTGTTGTGTGTGCATGTGCATGCCATCAAGTGACTCCCAAAGAATGTCATCTTCATACTGTCAAGAGAATCTTTAGATACCTTAGATGTTATCCAGACCTGGGATTATGGTATCCAAAAGATTCACCATTGGAGCTTATTGCATATTCAGACAGTGACTATGGTGGTGACAAATTTGATAGAAAATCCACAACTGGTGGATGTCAGTTTCTTGGGAGTAGGTTGATATCTTAGCAATGCAAGAAACAAACAGTGGTGGCCAATTCTATAATTGAAGCAGAATATGTAGCAGCAGCTGCTTGTTGTGGACAAGTCTTATGGATTCAGAACCAGTTGTTGGATTATGGGTATAATTTCATGCATACCAAGATTTTTGTAGACAATAACAACACTTTATGCATTATTAAAAATCCTATACATCACTCTAAAACAAAACACATAGAAATTAGACATCATTTTATAAGAGATTGTTTTGAAAAGGGTTTAATACAACCAGATAGGGTTGACACAGAAGAAAATGTGTCTGATTTATTAACTAATCCTTTTGATACTGGAAGATTTCAATACTTGGTAACAAGTATTGGAATGATCAATCTCACTTAATATGTGGTTTGGGGGTCTTAGTGTAAAAGTATGTACAGGATATGCATTGTTATTGGTCTTCTTGAGAAGTTAGATTTTCCACTTTATTTGTCTAACGCTGACAAAGGTTATCTTAACGCTGATAAGTGTTATCGTGACGTTGTCAGCAACATGTTAGTTTTGTGGTTTTTGATCTAAGTGTGCAGGCGTTGTTAGCATTGTACCATTGGATACAGAGTTGCTTATGGATCCTTGGAGAATCATTGGAGCATGTTTCAATTTATGGATGATGGTTGGAATATTTATATTCCTATCTTGACATAAATTTTTATTTACATGCATATTATTTGGCAACTTACGTATCACAGTTTAAGGGGAGGTTTTAGGAACCTTTAGGACTTTAGGGTATTCTTATAATACTCTTATCACTATTTTAGATTGTGTCCATTGGTGAGTATGAGTTAGTTTTCTATCTCATGAGGCACTGTAGCATGCAAAGTTGATATACTATGCATGCTGCCAAGACCTTTTTGGCCTAGAATTGGATGTCGTCTGTTGGGAGCCTTGGGTATGATTTATATTGGGTTTACCTGGGAGTTACAAGGGATTTTATGAGATAACTTAACTGTTAAGAATTTTGGTTAGCAAGGGACACTAGAGGACTGTTATGTCTATCTTGCATAAGCAAGTGTGCATAATTGGACAGTGTTTGCCGCCCTATAATAATTTCCAGTTTATAGGTTATCTTCACTAGGATAAATTACTTTTTTAAGGTCCTTTTTCATTTTTATTACTTTTATTTTTGGACGCTGACAGGTATATTACCAAGCGTTGTTGTGACCAGTTTAGACGTTGACATGGCTTTTGAAAACGTTGACAAGAATATAGCCGTTGGGCGTTGATGGGTTATTTTTGACCGTTGACACTCATTGGGTCCTACCCAGTTGTTATTTTTGACGAAAATTGGGGCCGTAATTTTGGGAGTTGATAGCTTTTAATTAATGCACAAGATAACTTATTTTCTTTTCAATATTTTCATCATTATATTTTGAAAATACTTGCCTTATTTTTGACCAATCACATGTGCCTATCACTCTTATATATTTGGCTCCTACTTTTTAAACAGGGTACTCTTTATTCTTGTCTAACAATTTTCTCCTATAATTCATCTTTTACAATCTTTCACAAACAGCTTTCTACATCCATGGCGTCTAAGTTTAAACCAAGTGATTTGGTACTGGGATTCAGAAGTCAGCACAATATGATTGCTTATTTGGCGACTGATGATACTTTGTTTCCACAATACACTCAGATGGTGGCGTATTTGAATGCATCTCCACTTAGGTATGCACTTTCTCATGCTCCTCTCATCCCTGTCACTCATATTAAACAGTTTTGAAACACTATCAGTTCCTCAACGCTTAATAATGTGACTACATTAACAGCTATTGTTCATGGGCATACTTGGGTGGTTACTGAAGCCTTGGTTCGCCAGGCTTTGCATCTTGATGATGCAGATGGTATAACCACTCTCCCCATTAATGAGATAGAACAAGGACTTTAGGCTTTGGGGTATCCTTTCCCTGAAGAGGGTACTTTAAATAAATATCATAAACAAGAATTCCCCCCAGCCTGGAAGTACTTAATACATGTCATCCTTCAATGTTTGAGTCCCAAATGTACTGCACATAATGAAATTAACAAATCAATTGCTAGTGCAATTGTGTGCATTACAAATGGGCAAAAGTATAAATTTTCTAAACTGATTTTTGATGGCATGTGTAAAAACAAGGGTAATAAGATGACTTTGGCTTATCCCAGATTTTTACAAATGGTTTTTGATGAGCAAAGGTACTGAAAAGGGATCATGATGATTTTTATGAGATCCCTGTGCAAAAGAAAGCTATATGTTAGTAAGATGAACTCTCCCCCTCACATAGATTTACCCCTCACCCAAGCTATACTTGCCGTTATTGCAGCAGCACAACCTCAAC
Organism: Glebionis coronaria; assembly: GCA_025667525.1. Lineage (NCBI taxonomy): Eukaryota > Viridiplantae > Streptophyta > Magnoliopsida > Asterales > Asteraceae > Glebionis > Glebionis coronaria. Next base: position 227,807,292 of record CM046881.1, read on the forward strand.
CTGACCTACAACCACAACTTGACCCAATACCAGATCCATTACCTTCACCTCAACACATGGAACTTGACCAAGAATTCTTCAACGCTGACATGTTAAATGTTGGCGTTGACACTAGTAATCCAAACGTTGACACCTTTCCTTCACAGACCCAAACACCCCTTAACCTTCAAACTACCACCCAATCCACATCATCTTCTACACCCCCTAAATATAGGTTGATAAAACGCCCAAGGACTACTGGAGTGTTCTCCTCTGGTGGTCCTAGACATGTTGCAGAGAGAACCACCACCACAAGTGTGGTTGGTGCTATGGATGAGGCTAGGACTATTGGTACTCGCTTAGATGCAGGCCAAGACAGTCCTAACATCTTTAAGACCTCCTCCATGCCCCATGACTCTACTTTGGGAGGTCAAATACCCATTCTAGAGGAGGGCAGATTGGAACCATACACAATGTTAGAATTGACGACTGTCTGCATTCGCTTGCAAAAGCAAAATGCAGACTTGGTACAAACAGTCAGTACCCAAGGCCTTGAACTCAAGCAATTGAGGGAGAGGATTGTTCTTTTGGAGGATGCTAACAATAGGCGTGGGCTGGAGGATTCTTCCAAAGGGGAGGATGAGCAGATACATGTGAGTGACAAAGGCTCACATGATAGAGAATTTTAGGTTTGGCTGAAGCCCTTACTGAATTGAAGAAGCAACCAGGTTTTGATACATCTTTGGTTACTCCTACAAACTTGAACTTGTCCTTTACAACAATGATGGAGCAGTTCACAAGAGGCGCTGAGACGAGTAAGGTGAGCGTTGACAAGCAGACCTTGGACGCTGACACACCAAGTGCTGACAAGAGTAAGTTGGGCGCTGACACACAGAATTTTGAGCGTTGACAGACCTACAGATATGGTTGGTGTATTCCAGTCATCAGCTATCATCAAGGAAGTGTCTTCACAGGTACCATTATCATCTTTACCCATCATTGATCCATTAGATAAGGGTAAAGAAATCATGGTAGAAACAGTAGTTCCAAAGGATGCAGCACAAGTTGAGTTTGATTCAAAGTTGGCTGCATAACTTGTGGAACAAGAAATTAAGAAGGTTGGCGAATCACCATTTGTTGTTACTTCTGAGGAACAAGAAGGAAGTGATGAAGGAAGCTCAGATTCAAGTGTGATGATAATTGAACAACCAGAAAGACTTGAATATGGTGATGAGTTGGCAAGGAAGAAACTTAGAGGGTTAAAGTTGCAGGTAGATTATGATATGCCAGAAGTTGCTCAGATGTACCATGCTTGGGAGAATAAGATTATGGAGAATCCTAATTTGACAATTTCAGATCAAATTTTGGGGTTTGGAGATTCTTCATAGAGTTCAAAGAGATTGCAAGGTAATTCTGAAGCATAAGGCTAACAATGTTTTCTCACTGCTGAAGAGGGATAGAAGGGAGCTTTACTACATGTTACTCAGATGTCATAGAACAGGATGGACCTTTAAGAAATTACAGGGATTATCCTTTAAAGAATTGGAGTATAAGGCTTATCCCATTTGGGCAAGAGTGCAAGAGATGAACACTATCAGACTTCTTTCAGATGAAAGGAAAGAAGAACTTGCAGAAGAGATGGAGATTCAGAAGGCTATGATTGTACCAAGGCCTTTGAAGAAGGGAGTTCCACTTGAGTTTCCTAAAGATTTAAATAAAGTGACTCCCAATGAAGCTGTTCTTAGAAGGAGCATTAAGCTCTCACCCATGGAAGCTTCAGATATGATACAAGTGTTACCTCTTGATGCCAGAAACCCTATCATTAGCTATGAAGAAGATGCAAGTGGGTTTTGGATGATTGGCAGATATGGGAAAGAGGTACACACTTTTACTACTCTTATGTCTCTCTTTGTAAGTATGGATAGGGAAGACTTGGCAAACCTTTGGAGGTTGTTGATGGCCAAGTATGAGACTGAAGCACCTACTTCAGTCAATGGAATAAAGATTTGGTCAACATTCAAGAGAATGTGTGCACCAGAAGAAGAAGATCCTGTTTGGAAGGATCTTGAGGATGATATCAGTGGACTTCAATGGCGTTTGTATTCAGCTGCTGGTGTGTATTATTTGAGTTCTACAAAGTTTGCTGAGTATCTACTTGTAGATGTGATGAGATGGCATTTATACATGATCTCATCGTTCTTTTCGGGCTTTAAATGCATAAAAATGTCATAAAATACCATATATATGCTTGTGTTTGTTTACTTGTGTATTTTAGGTATGGATATCGTGAAAAAGACAAAAGATCACAAGTTACAAGGAAAAACGGACACGAGAAACGAAGCCGTACAAAGAACCGGGCCCTAATCATGGAATTCTCAACAAATACCCTTGAAAGACTTGAAGACAAACAAGATTGATCCTCAATTTTTGAAGAAATGACACTTAAAACCCTTGTATATTAATAATTACAAGTTTGGTCCCTTAAGTTTGTCAAAATTACACAAAAGGTCCCTCAACTTTGAAGAAATGGCAAGATTAGTCCCTCAACAATTTAAAATTGTCAATTATGGTCCCTCATCAAGCCAAAGATACATTGAAGACCTTTGAAGATCAATAATGTCCAAGATCAGCCCTTGAAATATGCAAAAGTGTCAAAAATAACCCTTGAAACACTTTTTGGAAAGTTTGTGCCAAAAATGACAAGTTGTGAAACGTTGATACAAAGGAAATGGGCGCTGATAGAAGTTTACTTACAAATGACAAAAGAAAGGAAGAAAAAGGGCCAAAACTGCCAAGTTTATAAGTTTAAACTTAACAAACACGCGCCAAACACAATTTCTCCACTAAAATCGGATCAAACGTGGCACTATTCATGTTCTTCCACCCAGAATTTACTTTTACCAAACAAAGGGTAAAATGAAATTACCCTTTCCCACACTTGATTCACACGCCTATAATCTCATCCCAACCTTAAAACACTCACTCCCACTCACCAAATGGCCCCACCACCAAAACCGTTTCACCATCATGTGACAACTTCCTCACCAAGGCTTGCCACGTGTCCAAATCAACAGCTATTACTCCTTGCTTGGTCACAACGCAAAAATGAACGTCCAAGATGCATTTAGACAGCTCATTCCATCAAATGATCTAGAAGACTCAAGGACATTTTAGAGAAATCACATCTAGGGTTTGTGAATAGTGTTTAGCCAGGCATTTGCCTATAAAAGGAGACCTCAACATGTGAGAGTCCCTTTGTTCCAGATTTTAGCTTTTAATCTTTGTAATTCCTTTTTATGAAATAAAGTTTGAATTTCTTAAAATTTTGAGTTCTAATCTGTTATTTATAAAAGTTTGGTGTTTGAGAAGCTAAAATCTGAGTTCCATTATCTTGTTTGAAGGTTTTTGAGGCAAGGTTTTAAGTGATAAAGCTTGTGCATCAAAAATCAGAAAGTTGGCATTATTTTTTATCTCACTTTGTGGTTTGTTCATCTTAGCAGCTTGGAAGCTGGTACTTGTTCTGCTAGTACCTAAGCTCAAACAATCCAGGGCCTGGATGTAGGTCTTGGAGGTTTGCATCCTTCTCCCTTTTCATTTTCTCTTTTATTTTTCTGAAATTTGTGATTATTGCATGTTTATGCTTGAATCTGTGTTATTGTGGTTGATTATTGTTGATTTGGCTTGGTTTGATGTTATTGAGGTGTTATTGATCTGATTTGTGGGTTGAATCTTCATAAGCCTTTGAAAATTTGTGGAATCAAGTTTTAAAGGGTGTTTGGGATTACTGCATAAGTTGGATTTGTGGTTAGCTAAGTGTTTGTTTTGTGTAAGCAAGTGTTGGTATCTATTATTTAGGTGCATATGTTCATCTGTTTGCAGGTTTTGAGGGTTTGAACACATAGATTCATAGATTGGCTATAAAATCTTTAAAACTTGGTAAAATTGGCTAGGATTTTGAGGACACCTAGATCTAGGCTTAGGCTAGGGCTAACAAGTGCTAAATCATAGTTAATCACACCAGGGAAGAAGGATTTGAGGCTTGAAATTGGATCAAGTGTCAAGTATATCAGCAAAACTTGTCTGCATATTGTTCATTGTTCATCAGAAACATTTTGTGCTTTGATCTTGCTATTTACTTTGATTCAGTGTTTGATTCTTGTTGCTTTGTGTTTATTCTTAGTTTATATAGCTTGTGTATGCATCCTGTTAAGTTTGGTTGGCTTATTGTGGCTAAATCTGCTTATTAAGTGCTTAACTGCTTATTTGCATATCTGGTGACTGTTTGGCTTATTGTGGCTTATTGTGTGAACCATTTTGTGATTTTATTGTTGCTATTGACTTCTTGTGATTCACTGATCACAAGGGTGCCTTTGTTTCCAATTGAATCAAACCAGAACTCTCATATAAGCTTGGTCAATTAGTCAAAGCAGTGGGAACTCCTTTCCCCTGCTGGTTGCCACTGATCGTGTTAAATTGGTGTCAGCTTATCAATAAGCTATAATAGCTTATTCCAACCAGCAACAACTTTGTTTTTGTAATAGGTGCTCATATCTTGACCCATTTGTTCATACTGGAGCATTTGGGTGGTTGACTTTAAGGTTTGACTAGAAAACCAACTCCTTTGACTTTTACATAAGTTCATTTGTGCTTATTCTGGCTTATTGGTTGTGCTTATTGGAATTTTGTTGATTGATTTTGCTTATTGAGTCCATTTGAAAGCTTTTGCAAGTTGAATCAAGTCCTGAGGTGCATTATTTCTCAAAAACGACTATTTTGTCGTTTTGTGGATTTTTGCTTTTCTATTTTCTGGCTTATTGAGTGAGCTTTTTCAAAAATTCTTTTTACAGATCTCATAAGCATCCCAAAAGAAGGTTGTGTGTCAAATTAGAGCTTATGGCATTAGCTTATGGCTTAATGGGCTGAAAAGCCCAATAAGAATAAGCTTTGTGTTCAATAAGCTGTGATAAGCTCATTTTCAGCTTTTGGGCCTTTAGAGTTTTGTTCTTAGAATCGAATTTTAAGTCAGATAGGGCTTTTCTAAGTCAATTGGGCCAAGTTTGACTTTTTGGGCCCAAAAGCCCATTTAGGTTGACTGTTTTTGGATTTGGCCCATTTGAGGGCCCATTAGGGGTATTTTGGTAATTTCACTTTGATTTTCTGATTATTTAGGTTAAAATAAACTAGTTTGCAAGTTTTTAGAATTTTTTTATAATTTTTGGATTTTTAATATTATTTTATTATTATTTTATTATTATTTTTAAAATTTCACATTTTCCAACATTTCACATTTTTCTTAGGTTAAATACATTAAAATAGGAATTTAGCAACTTTTAGAATAATTTTATCCCTTTTAGATTAATTTTTATAATTATTTTAAGTTTTAATAGTTTTCAAATCATTTTAAATAGTTTTTATTAGTTTTAAAATTTTTAAAAATAGTTTTTAATCTTTTTAGGTCATTTTAGAGGTTTACCAATTGAAAAATCTTTGTTTGAGCTTTTTGATAATTTATTTGATTTTTAGGGCTTTAATTAGCATTTAAAAATTGAATATTTAATTATTTAAAAGGTTTGTAAAAGTTTTGATCATTGGTAAACTCTTAGTTTATTATTTTTGATTTTTGGTGAATTTTTGGTAATTTTTAGAATTTATTTTTATTTTTGTGGTTTTTAAGGTTTTACGTTTTAACTTTCTAGTAGTAATTTTTTGTTAATTTTTATTTTTACGTCTTCGTCATCTTCTTTCTAATCCCCTTCTAAACCAAATATTAATTACAAATCTTGAACATCTTAGTCACACACATATACCTCCTTGGGAAACGAACTTTCATAGGGTCATTAACATTTGATTTTTCCTAAAGTCATTTGTTTGATACTTTTCACTATTTTGTTGCTCTTTTTCCTAAAAGGGTATACAAATAAATTATCAAATAGTATTTGTATTAGTAGAACTCTACTAATACGTATTATCGGTTTTCTTGGTTTTTCTTGTACAAATATTATTACTATATTGTATTAAGTATCACAATAAATTCACAATATCTCCAAAAGTGTGAAAACACAACCTTAATTGGGATTTCATCACTCAATTATTGTATTCGAATCTCAAACAAAAAGAAAAAGGCAAAAAATAGATAAATACTTTCGTGAAGCTCGATTTTGAAAGATACAAACTATAAGGTGGGTATAAGGCGGGTATTATAAAATATACCCTAAGGAAAAAGGCTCTTAAGTGCTTCGCGCCGCCTCTTTTCCCCGCTTGCTTGTGAGTATTTTGAGATTGAAGGCTAATCGAGGGTTTTGCCGCCCAAAGTATTATTACGTATACTATATTTGCTTGGTTTCTTTGTGATTAAAACCCTCTTGAACAATTTGGTTTTCACCAAAGTTCTAAAGTCATTCGAAGGCGTTCACTCCACGTGATCGTTTTCATTCCTTTGAGGCTTCTTTAATCAAGAGTTTGATTCGAGAAGAGATTTTGTAGATTGTTGTCTACGAAGATACACCAAAATCCAAAAAAAATTAAATATCATCAAAAACACAAAAAAATTGAAAATTCACAAAACACCCAAAAAGAATCTTCTTTGCTCACCTCCCATTCTTCGTGAAGTTTATGATCACTCGTAATCAAGTAAAACGAGCTCGTAAACGTCTTCAAAAGCAAGCCAATCAAGAGACGTTGATTGTTGAAGAACCTCCAATTGTTGAACCTATTGTAGAACAAGAAGTCGTCATGGCTAATCGTACTATGATGGAGTTGCTACAAGCACCCACCGAGGGTTTTGGAGAGGCTATTGTGATTCCCGCCATCCTTGCGGATAATTTCGAGATTAAGACGGGTTTAATGTCGATGTTGCAAGCAAATAAGTTTAGAGGTCACGAGAAAGACAACCCGCATTACCACATTAGGAATTTTAACCGTCTCACCGCCACTAGCAAATTTAAGGATGTTCCACATGACGCCATTAAGATGATGTTGTTTCCATACTCGTTGGATGGACCCGCAAAAAGTTGGCTCGAGAAAGAACCGCCAAATTCGATTTTGACATGGGCCGATCTCGTTTCTAAGTTTGTGAACAAGTTTTTTCCACCATCTAAAACAACACACTTGAAAAATGAGATTTCACGATTTGTGCAAAGAAGTAATGAAAGTTTTTCAATGGCATGGGAACGATTTAAAGAGATGTTACATGAATGTCCACACCATGATTTTACGGAATTGCATCAAGTGGATACTTTTTATAATGGGCTTAATGATCATGAACGAGATTATTTGAATGCCGCCGCGGGTGGTAATGTTTTTTGCAAGACGACAAATGAGGCTTTACAAATCATCGAGAATAAATCTAAGGTTTATAACCCTCGTAACACACCGAGTGTTGCCAATATGGGTTCTTCATCATCGTCACAATCGTCTCGTAGCATTAACGCCTTACATGATGAAGCTAATGAGGAAAATCGGTTTTTTGATAGATTTGCTAATCTAATGTCCCATTGGAAGGCTCAAGAAGCTTCCAATTCCGCTTCGGTTAAAGCGGTTGCTAAGAGTTGTTTATCTTGTGGGGGAGCTCATGATCTTTCCGAGTGCATTACCGCGGATGGTAACACTTCGAGTGCTTATGTAGCAACGGGAACTTACAACCAAAACGGTCAAGGTTCCCGCCAAAATCAAGCTCCACCCAACCAAAATGTTAACAATTATCGAAACAACAACCAAGGTAATTACCAAGGCAATACACGCAATTACAACAAGGGGAATTATCAAAGTGGGAATGGACAAATTTCTAATCAAAACCAAAACCGTGATTTTCAAAACACTACACAAGGTTTTCAAAATGCTCACACTAAAAATTTGCAAGGAGAATTTTTGGATTATGCTAAAGCAAATGATGCTAAATTTGATAACATGCAACGTGAGATGATTAGCTTAAGATCCGAGTTGAAAAACGAGCTTAAAAATGAACTTGCTAATGAACTTAAAACTCATGCAAACAAAATGGAAGGAAATGTCCAACGTCTTCAACAAAATCAACAAAAGATGGAATTAGGACAACATGAGATTAAGCAAGAATTATTAAAAGCGGATGCTAGGCAATCAAAATTTGAGGACCGAATGGCTAAGATGTTTGAAGCAATCATGTGTAAACCCTCTTTCTCGGGTGGTCTTCCTAGTGATACCATTGCAAACCCGAATCACGAAGTGGTAAAACTTTCAAGGAACCAATCTCTCGTCCAAGTACTTCTACGGAGAAGGAAATCGAGAAAGAACCCGAGGTGATGGTCGAAAAGGAGCACATTACAATCCCACGAAGTACCGCTCAAACCACACCTACGGTTGAACCAATACCAATTGTGGAACCCGAGTTTCCAAGGCCGTTGCCTAATGACCAACCCACACCACCTTTACCCTACCCTTCGAGACGAAACAAAGAGAAAATGCAAGAACGTAACAAACAACAAATCGAGCTTTTTATAAAAATGTTTCAACAAGTGCATTTTGATGTGAGTTTAGCCGACGCGTTGTTATATATGCCTCGTTTCGCTTCCACTTTTAAAAGTATGATGAGCGATAAGGAAAAGCTTTCAAAGCTTGCTAATTGTTCTTCGGTTTATCTTAACAGCATACCGGAAAAAGTTGGTGATCCCGGAAAGTTTCTCATTCCTTGTGACATACAAGATATGAAAGAATGCCTCGCCTTGGCCGATCTTGGTGCGAGCATTAATTTGATGCCATTTTCCATTTGGAAATCGCTTTCGCTTCCGGCTCTCATTCCTTCGAACATGTCCATCGAGATGGCCGATCATTCTACGATTATGGCATGTGGAGTAGCCGAAGATGTTTTCGTGAAAGTGGGGAAGTTCTGCTATCCCGTTGATTTTATAGTAGTTGACATCCCCGCGGATCCTCAAGTTCCTCTAATTTTAGGTCGTTCATTTTTAGATACTTCGAGATCGCTTATCGATGTTCATGCGAGAACTATCACTTTGAGATTCAACGAAGAGGAACTTGTTATAAACGCTACTCAAAACTCGAAACCTTCTCATGTTTATGCAATCGCTACCATCAATCACATTGACATCGTTGATGTGGTTTGCGATGAGTTTTCACAAGAAGTGTTAGGTTTTTCCGATAGCTCGTCAAGTGGCAATCCCACTATTTTGGATCCGATTCTTGCTAATTCCACACCAAATCTCACTCCATTCCAAGGAGGCGATCTCACTTCAAATGAAATCGACAATGAAGATGAGGTGTTGATTAGTGATGATATTTCTATTCCACCATTTCTTTCGCCGATGGAAGTTATGAGTGTTGAACCAAAATATTCAATCGAGGAACCACCTATCCTCGAATTGAAAGATCTTCCTTCTCACCTTGAATACGCATTCTTGGAAGGTGATGACAAGTTGCCGGTTATTATTGCAAAAGGTCTTGCTAATGATAAAAAAACCGAGCTCTTGAAAGTTCTTAAGGCTCATAAAGGGGCAATTGCGTGGAAAATATCCGACATTAAGGGTATTGACCCAAAATTTTGTACTCACAAGATTTTAATGGAGGAGGACTACAAACCCGCAATTCAAAGTCAAAGAAGGGTGAATCCCAAAATTCACGATGTCATTAAAAAGGAGGTTCTTAAACTCCTTGACGCGGGAATGATTTATCCTATATCCGATAGCCCATGGGTGAGCCCAATCCATTGTGTCCCTAAAAAGGGAGGAATGACCGTTGTGCCTAATGAAAACAACGAGTTAATTCCCACTCGTGTTGTGATCGGTTGGAGGGTGTGTATTGACTACCGAAAGTTAAATGACGCCACTCGTAAAGACCACTTTCCTTTGCCCTTCATGGATCAAATGTTGGAGCGACTTGCGGGAAATGAATTCTATTGCTTTTTAGATGGTTTTTCCGGTTACTTTCAAATCCCTATCGAACCTCGTGATCAAGAGAAGACTATGTTTACGTATCCTTATGGAACGTTCGCTTATCGTAGGATGCCTTTCGGACTTTGTAATGCACCCGGTACGTTTCAACGGTGTATGATGGCAATTTTTCACGATATGATCGAGAAGTCGATGGAAGTGTTTATGGATGACTTTTCGGTGTTTGGTAATTCGTTCACGTCATGTTTATCTAATCTCGAACAAATGTTAAAACGTTGTGAAGAAACCAATCTTGTGCTTAATTGGGAAAAATGTCATTTTATGTGTAAACAAGGAATCGTCTTAGGACATAAGGTATCGAAGGCGGGGATTGAGGTCGATAAAGCTAAGGTAGACGTCATCGCCAAGTTACCTCATCCCAAAACCGTTAAGGGAGTTAGGAGTTTCCTAGGCCATGCGGGCTTTTATCGTCGTTTCATTAAGGACTTTTTGAAAATCTCTCGTCCTATGACACACCTTCTCGAGAAGGATGCTCCTTTTAACTTTAATGAGGATTGTGTTAAGGCTTTCGAAACTCTCAAAAGGAAACTTACCGAAGCTCCCATTCTTGTTGCTCCTAATTGGGAATTACCCTTTGAAATCATGTGCAATGCAAGTGATTATGCTATAGGGGTCGTCTTAGGGCAACGTTATGACAAGCATTTCCGTCCTATCCACTATGCTAGTAAGACAATGACCGAGGCTCAATTAAAGTACACCACAACGGAAAAGGAATTCCTTGCCGTGGTCTATGATTTTGAGAAATTCCGACCTTATCTCGTCTTGACTAAAAGCATCGTGTATACCGACCATTCGGCTATCAAGTATCTCTTAGCTAAGCAAGATGCTAAGCCGAGATTGCTTCGTTGGATGCTCCTCCTCCAAGAATTTGATGTCACCGTGCTTGACAAAAAAGGAGTCGAGAATCTAGCGGCCGATCATCTCTCTCGTCTAGAAGATTGATGTTGAGTAAAATTACCCCTTTAGGAAAAGAAGGCAATAAATAGGGCAAGTGTGCACGACGATTTAGGAAAACCGTGCGTGAATGACCCTAGGTGAGTTCGTTCTCGAGGAGGCAAGTGCGTTGTGTTAAGGATTGATTAATGATGTTTGTGATTATGATCAAGAAGAAAAGAAATGAGAAAGGAAAGAAAAGACGGTTACGAAAACTAATTAAACTACGACGAAAAAGGCGTAAACGTAAAACCGTAAAAAACGACAAAAATAAAAATTTCAACCTAAAAATTAATTATGAGCTAAAACAAGTCTAAAATAATATAAATAAGGAATAAAATCCAATAAAAATATTTTAAAACCTTTTATTAATTAAATATTCAATTTTAAATGCTAATTAAAGCCCTAAAATTAAATATAATTAATCAAAATGTCCAAAATACGATTTTATTGAACAAATAACTTACTTATATTATCTAAAGACAAAAAAGTATTTTTTATAATTTTTAAATACTATTTTTCTATTTTTTAATTACTAAAAACTATTTTAAAATTAAAATAATTATAAAAAATAATTAAATAGTGCTAAAAATAATCTACCAATTTTAAAAATCCTATTTTACTCTAATGAACAGTAGAAAAATGAAAAATCTTGAAAAATATTAAATTTCCCACTAAATGACAAAACTAGTTTAATTAAAACCCTAATTAACTTAAATTAATTATAAAAATTAATTAAAAAGGTGAACAGTAACTAATTTTTAACTAAAAATCTTAAATTAATATTCTAAATCTAAGAAAAATTTTAAATCTGAAAAATATAAACTTTTTACACTAAAAGACAAAAACAGATATATTAAAAAGTAATTAAATTAGCTAAATAATCTAAAAATTATCTAATGAACAGTAACAATAAATTAAATTATACTAGAAAATCAGAAATTTAAAAAGAAAAGTAATGCAAAAAGAATCAAACCCTAATTCTTAAAAAAGGTCACAAAAGACAAAAATATTGGTTTCTGAAAGTGACACTTCTTGTTTTTCTGTCTTTTTGTGTAGCAGTGGCTATCAATACACTAGCAGTGGTAAGTGAAGTTCCCCCTGCTAGTGCAATTCAAAGGTCTGGTGGTTTTGGAGCTTAGGAAAGCTCTTGTTGGTGGGTTTTTCTTGGATACAAGGGCACCCCCACACTCATGGAAGTGTGGGGAGTCAGTTTGAACACAAAAACACCAAAGTCTAATACAAAAAATCACACTTAAATGCTCAAATTGAGGACTGTTAACAAGAAATGGGTCAGAGGGTGTTGTTTGCTGATGCAAATGACACAATGGTGAGTTTTAGATTGCCAAAACTTACACAAATCCTAACCAAATCACATATAAGCTAAACAAGACCCTAGTCTAACCAATACTTAACAGGTTACTCAAGTTGTTAGACAAATTAAAGCTAAAAACAAGGCAGATTTGCAATTTTCTGATTTTGAGCTAATGATACCAAAAACTGAGCATGCACTTCTGAGTTTTACCCTATGAAATTTAAAACAAGTTATGAATGTTACCTTCTACTAACTAAACAAGCATGTTAAGACTGATTTTAGCCAAGAATTTGTCACAAATCTTACCTTAAACCCTAGTCCCAAACACCCCTTAAAAATCTTAAATCAACTTTTCTCAAACAAAATCAACACAAGCTTTACCAATCTGGATTAAAGAACTCAAGTCATGCAATAAACATCCAAATGAGGCAAATACAAGTACTTAAACAGGTTCTTACCACTTAACAAGAAAATTCACATAAAGCATAAAAAATCAGAAAAATGAGAATTAAAGAGAGCAAACAAGGACTACCTTGTTGGGCTTACTTCCAAGCCCAACAGTGGCTGATAAGCCACCTACAATACACCCGGGTGTATGCTGAGCCTTGTGGGATTGGATTGGATTGGGCACAATGGCAAGAAAATGAGGAGAATACCTCTTAGCCTTTTCTTGTTTCCTGCACACCACAAACAACCAAGAAAGAAAGAGCAAACTATAAGTGACTCAATAAGCTTGTTTTAAGAAGCTTATTGAGTGGCTTATAGCAGTAAGTCATAAAGCAAGTTTCTGAAATTTTTTTGAAAACAAGTAAAATCTTAAAAACAAACTTGAAAATTTTTAAAATGAATTGAGGATAAACAAACTTTGAAACTGTAAATGCTTGGAAAGTAAATGGATCACAACCTTATGCATAAAGAAAACTTTTTCATTGATTGATAAAAGAAAAATTACATAAAAGCTGGAACAACTTAAAATAGGGTACATGACACCCTATTTATACTAAATTACTGAAGTTTCTAGATTACATGAATAAAAAAAATAATAGCAAAACCCTAGTTGCTGAATTTCCTTGAATACCCTTTGGTTTGAATCCGAATTTGGTCAAGGATGGAGTCTTGTGACTTCTGAGATGAAACAGCTGTCTAGGCATGATCTTGAGCGTCCATTCATCCTTTGGGAGCACGAAAATCATTTTAGGACGTTGATTTGGTCCAAATGCGCAGTGTCACATGGGTTTGTTCAAGCTGTGGGGGGACAAGAGAGGGAAACATCACTTTCTGGGTTGGGTTTTGTGTTGGGTGTGGGGTCAGGAGTGAAACCCCTATGATTAATTAGATGGAGGGTGAGGGATTAGGTTGATTATTTCTGGGTTTGGTTTAGGGTTTAAGGGATGAAGGAGATTAAATAGTGCTGGTAGATTAGGATTAGGAGTTTAATTTGTGTTTCCCATGTTTTTGTTTAATTTTAAAAAAAACTGATTAGTTAAATCTGTTAAGTGGAGAGTGACGTGGAACCTTAGGAGGTGGTGATTGGTTGTATGGGTGTAGTGGGACACGTGGCGTGTAGGTACTGGATGGGAGAGGTTTGCTTGTCTGCCAATTTTGCCCCCTTTATTCCTTAATACTTGCTACTTTGTAAATATCAGCATCAAAACCTTTTCCTTTGTATATTTTAACTTTCAGCACTTGTCATTTTTGGCACCAAGGTTTTTGTAATCTTGAAACAAGGACCATTTATGCAATTTCTTCATTTTCCAAGGACTGAATTTGCCATATTTTCAAACTTCAAGGCTTTGACTTGTTGGTTGTCTTCTTGGAGGACCATATTTGACAATTTAGATTTGATGAGGGACTAAATTTGCCAATTCTTCAAAGTTAAGGGTCCTTTTTGTAATTTTGACAAACTTTAGGGACCAAACTTGTAATTATGAAGATACAAGGGTATAAAGTGTCAATTCTTCAAACTTGGAGGACCAATCTTCAATATTCTTCAAATCTTCAAGGGTTTTCTTTGGAAAATTCCTCACTAGGGCTTGGTTCATCGTGCGGCTTCGTTTCCCGTGTTCGTTTTTGCGTGATTCTTGTGATCTTTTGTCATTTTCTCAATATCCGTACCTAAAATACACAAGAAACAAACACAAGCATATATTTGGGTATTTTGATGATTTTTAATGCATTTTAAGTCCAAAAAGAACGATGAGACCATGTATAAAAGCCGTCTCATCACTCCCCCATACTAAACCATTGTCGTGCCCTCACGCAATGCTAGAATAAAGTATCGTAGCATCTCCAAAATTCATTTTTATTCACTTTATTGAAATGATAAACTAGCTAAACTACTACTATTAATACTACTTGCGTTTTAGACATAATGTATGATTTTCATCGCGAAATGGGACGTTTAGGTTAATAGAATAAGAACATGTGAATGCTTCGTTAGAAATAATTTCATCGTCCTCGATTTTCACTTCAATTCCATGCTAAGCGTGCAACGAGATCATTGTCATTATAAGTTAGTAATGCTAACACTACTCATATGCCCTAATCACGTACTTATTCTCCCATTATTCCTAAGTTGTATCTCTTATATTTTATTTTGTCTTGAATGTTTCACGAGGATACATTGTTGACTTATGCGATAATAGAGATTTAGGTCTAAAAATAGAGTCCTAACGGTGTAACTAAGACCATCAAATCAATAACCCCTCCTAATAGACAACGATGTTAAAAAATTAAGTTGACAAGAAGAATCGATAAACACGGTTTTATAACGGTTTTGAACATGAGACTTATTACCAAGACTTTTATACGCCCCCTAACGGAAGGGCCTTATTATCTTTGGTTTACCTCCATCTTTTATTCAACTTCGCCATGAAGCTTTTATTATGACTTCGGTCTTGCCTTGCCTTTTATTATCCGCCTCATCGGTGGTTTTATTAGCCAAAGACGTATATCCTCACGCTAAAGCGAATTTTGGATCTTTAAAGCTTCGAAGATTAAGGCTTGATTCACTTTCAATTTTTGCATAGATTTTAGGCCTTGTGGGGCTTCAAATTGTTTGCTTGATTTAGGTGAGCACTTGAAATCTTATTATTGGGTGAAGCTTTCGATTATTCGGGTTGCCAATACTTCAAAACCGTGACGCTGGCGATACCTTAATGTCTTCCCAATTTAATTACACGGAAGCTACTAGAAAAGACTAGAAACCCAACAATCAAAACTAAACCGCTAAGTCAATATTTATTAAGCAAAAAATATTTACATGTGAAGGGAGAATAAGCAAACAACGAGAACACATGAGTTTTTGAAAGAATACGAGTACTCTACGTTTAGCATAGTAACTTATAATTAACTCTATCATTTCTCGTCCTCATTTAAGAGACTTAGCCTAATGTGTAGTTAAGGAATCAAAGCTAAGTGCTCAACACGCACGGTCGAGTAAAAAATTACTCTTATTCTCGCCATCGGAAAACCTACATTCGTGACTTCAAACACTTATAAAACATGAGAAAAATTTAAAATTTGGCCATTTTTAGCCTTATTTTGCAACAAAAACGATAAACAAAAAGATAAACTTTGGAAAGCGTGAAGGTTTGGCAAGGCAAGTATCTATTCACCCCCCCCTATACTAAAGTTAAACGTTGTCCTCAATGTTTCGAGTCTAGGGGTGCAAACACCCCCATACTAGAGACGTAGTCGAATGCCTAATCTAGCATGGAAAGGGTGTAACCGTTAAATTTAAAGCCGTTTATGAAGTGTGCTAAAAACCTAAGGTTAGAACAATAAAGGATATATCATGGATATTGAGAAATGTCTCCAAAGCAAACGATCGAGTGCTCCCATAAAACGAACACGAGAGGCTCCAATCGTGAAGATCATGATCTAAAAACCACATATCACAAACAACCATGAAACAAAGGTTGGAAGGGCACGAATCCCCACACGTAAGCTACATTAGACTAAGAAAGCGATAATATGTACATAGGATAAGCATGGGACTCCCCCACGAGGCACCTCGTTTTTGATTACCGAGTCATGAGCTCGACTCGATCCCCTCAATACTAATTATCATTGGGGAAGGTGACTTGGTCGAGGTAGTTCAAGGATGGAACTTCCCCACCAAAGTAGTGCTTCAACCTATGTCCATTCACCTTGAAGTTAGGACCATCATCTTGAGCTAGCTCGATGGTCCCATATGGAAACACTTGAGTCACGGTGAATGGACCGGACCAACGGGATTTCAATTTACCGGAAAATATTTTCAATCTTGAATTAAAAAGTAAAACTTGATCCCCAATGTTAAAAACCCGGTTTTTAATTTTTGAATCATGCAACTTTTTAGTTTTCTCTTTGTAAATCAATGAATTTTCATAAGCAATGTCTCTCAATTCATCCAATTCATTTAATTGCATTTTCCGGTGTTTTCCCGCGGTCTCCATGTCATCATTACAATGCTTTAGGGCCCAATAAGCCTTGTGTTCTAACTCGATAGGCAAATGACAATTCTTTCCATACACAAGCTTATAGGGAGTGCACCCAATGGGTGTCTTATGAGCGGTCCTAAAAGCCCATAAAGCATCGTCTAACTTATCCGACCAAGATTGTCGGTTTTCCCCCACGGATCTCTCCAAGATCCTCTTCAATGCTCGGTTTGAAACCTCGACTTGCCCACTCGTTTGTGGGTGATAAGCCGTAGAAAGACGATGTGTAACCCCATATTTCCTTAGAACCCTTTCAAATTGGTCATTACAAAAATGGGTTCCACGATCGCTTATGATAGCACGAGGGGTTCCAAACCTAGCAAACAAACTTTTCAAGAACTTAACTACCACACGAGCATCATTAGTGGGCAAGGCCTTCGCCTCCACCCACTTAGAAAGGTAGTCAACCGCAACGAGAATGTACTTATTTCCACGAGATGATGGGAACGGCCCCATAAAGTCTATGCCCCAAACGTCAAAGATCTCACATACTTGAATGATATTTTGTGGCATTTCATCTTTTTGTGAGGCTTTTCCTTGTCGTTGGCATGAATCACAAGACTTCACAAGATCTTGTGCATCTCGGTAAATAGTAGGCCAAAAGAAGCCGGCATCAAACACCTTTTTAGCCGTGAGATTAGCACCGTGGTGACCACCCGTGGGTCCCTCATGGCAAGCTCTAAGGATGTTAGAAGCTTCGGTGCCAAATACACAACGGCGGATGATTTGATCCGCACACGTTCGAAACAAGTAAGGGTCGTTCCAAAAATAGAACTTGACATCACGAAAGAATTTTCGTTTTTCTTGAGTTGTCATACCCTTAATGATGAAGTTACCCGCATGGTAATTTGCAAAATCCGCAAACCATGGGGTAGAAGGATCAAGTTTGGAATTCACTATACCAAGTGTCTCGAGCGGAAATGTTTCGGTGATTTCCTTGGGCTCGTAAACACTTTGGTGAGGATCTTCCAAACGAGAGAGATGATCGGCCGCTAGATTCTCGGCTCCTTTTTTGTCAACAATTTTGTGATCAAATTATTGAAGGAGGAGAATCCAATGAAGTAATCTCGGCTTTGCATCTTGTTTAGCCATGAGATACTTGATAGCCGAATGGTCCGTATACACTATGCATTTCGTCAAGACGAGATAAGGTCGGAATTTCTCAAATGCATACACCACGGCAAGGAACTCCTTTTCCGTTGTAGTGTATTTAAGTTGAGCCTCGGTCATCGTCTTGCTAGCATAGTGAATAGGCAAGAAATGCTTATCATGACGTTGCCCCAAAACGGCCCCAATAGCGTAATCACTTGCATCACACATAAGTTCAAAGGGGAGGTTCCAATTTGGAGCAACAAGAATGGGAGCTTCGGTAAGTTTCCTCTTAAGGATCTCAAAGGCTCGTATACAATCTTCGTCAAAGACAAAACGTGCCTCTTTTTCAAGAAGATGTGTAATGGGTCGAGAAATCTTCGAGAAATCCTTGATGAATCGTCGATAAAAGCCCGCGTGGCCTAGGAAACTCCTAACTCCCTTGAGGGTTTTGGGATGAGGTAATTTGGCGATGACGTCTACCTTAGCTTGATCTACCTCAATCCCCGCTTTCGAGACCTTGTGCCCTAAGACGATTCCACTTCTAACCATAAAATGACACTTTTCCCAATTGAGCACAAGGTTGGTTTCCTCACAACGTTTTAACATTCTCTCTAGGTTCGACAAACACGAAGTAAAGGAATCACCAAACACGGAAAAGTCATCCATGAAGACTTCCATCGTCTTCTCGATCATATCATGAAAAATAGCCATCATGCATCGTTGAAAAGTTCCCGGTGCATTACAAAGTCCGAATGGCATTCTACGATAGGCAAACGTTCCATATGGACACGTAAACGTAGTTTTTTCTTGATCACGAGGATCGATGGGAATTTGGAAGTAACCAGAAAAACCATCTAAAAAGCAATAGAAATCGTTTCCCGCAAGACGCTCCAACATTTGGTCCATGAAGGGCAAGGGAAAATGGTCTTTTCGAGTGGCTTCATTCAACTTACGATAGTCAATGCACACTCTCCATCCGGTCACGAGTCTAGTGGGAATCAACTCGTTGGCATCGTTTGGCACAACGGTCATCCCTCCCTTTTTAGGGACACAATGAATAGGACTCACCCAAGGGCTATCGGAAATAGGGTAAATCATTCCCGCGTCAAGGAGTTTAAGGACCTCCTTTTTGATGACGTCGTGAATTTTGGGGTTCACCCTCCTTTGACTTTGGATTGTTGGCTTGAAATCCTCCTCCATTAATATTTTGTGTGTACAAAATTTGGGATCGATTCCCTTAATGTCGGATAACTTCCACGCAATCGCCCCTTTGTGGTCCTTAAGAACATCGACAAGTGCGGTTTTTTCATCATTCGAAAGTTCCTTCGCAATAATAACCGGCAACTTGTCGTCCTCCTCCAAATAAACATATTCGAGGTGAGGAGGTAAATCTTTCAACTCGAGGATAGGTGGTTCCTCAAGTGAAGATTTGGGCTCGATACTCATAACCTCCTCGGGTGGAGGAAATGGGAAATCGTTGAGAAAATCCTTGATAATCGAGAAGTCCTCATAGTTGTCGAGGTCTTCGTCACAAGTACGTGGAACATCGAATTCTTCCAACGTAAAACCACCACCTTCAAAAGGAGTGAAGGTTGGTGTCGAATTATCAAGAATTGGATCTAACATAGTGGGATTGCCACTAGTTTCTTCATCACCAAACCCTAAAACTTCTTGTGAAAATTCCTCGCAAACCACGTCGATCATATCAACGAGGTTAATGGTAGCAACGGAATAAACATGAGAAAGTTGAGAATTTTGAGTTGCGTTTATAACAAGTTCCTCGTCGTTGAAACGTAAGGTGATCTTTCTAGCATGCACATCAATCAAAGCCATAGACGTATCTAAAAACGAACGACCTAAAATAAGAGGAACTTGAGGATCCGTGGGGATGTCAACAACAATAAAGTCTACGGGATAGTAGAACTTCCCCACTTTCACAAAAACGTCTTCCGCCAAACCACATGCAAGAATCGTGGAATGGTCGGCCAACTCAATAGACATTCGTGAAGGAGTAAGATTAGGAAGATTGAGCGACTTGTAGATTGCAAGTGGCATCAAGTTAATGCTAGCACCAAGATCGGCCAAGGCATAGCATTCTTCCATATCTTGAATTGCACAAGGGATCAAAAATTTACCGGGATCACCGACTTTTTGAGGTATGCGATTAAGATAAACCGACGAACAACTAGACTTTTGGTGTAATTTTTCCTTGTTGTTCAACATACTCTTAAAGTTAGCGGCAAATCGAGGCATCATGACCAAGGCATCGGCGAAACTCACATTAAAGTGCAAATCACGAAACATTTTCATAAAAAGCTCAAATTGATAGTTGTCGCGCTCTTGTCGTTTCTCCTTCCTAAGTCTCGATGGGTAAGGCAAGGGTGGTGTGGGTTGGGGCATAGGCATAGCCTTTGGAATCTCGGGTTCCAATATGGGTGATGGGTCAACCGTAGGTGTGGCATGAGCGGTACTTTGTGGGCTTGAAATATGCTCCTTTTCGACCACCACCTCGGGTTCTTCCTCAATTTCCTCCAC
Source organism: Glebionis coronaria (assembly GCA_025667525.1). Classification (NCBI taxonomy): domain Eukaryota; kingdom Viridiplantae; phylum Streptophyta; class Magnoliopsida; order Asterales; family Asteraceae; genus Glebionis; species Glebionis coronaria. The sequence goes on from CM046881.1 coordinate 227,827,565, forward strand.
CGTTGGAGTAATTGGTTGAGGAGTCGGTTCTTTAAGTGCCTTACCACTACGTGTGGTAGTCACTTTCATCTCTCCCTTCGGATTTGAAACGGTGTTACTAGGCAAACTACCCGAAGTAGAGGCTTTGTTTCCCATTACGGCTTCTAAAATTGCATTAAGCTTAGCATCAAAATTATTAAACTTCACATCTTGGATAGCGGCTTTTTGGTCAATTCTTTGTTCAAGCCTAGCATGACTTTGCTCTATCTTGTTGTTTTGACCTCGAATTTGGTTAGCAAAATCATTTTTCAATTCATTCCTCATGGCTAGATTTTCCTTAATGAAATTAGCTAACTCCTTTGCGTTCTTAGCCGTCTCCTTAGCTTGATTAGCCATTTGCTCTTGAATGTTTTCCACAATCTTGTCATTTGAAGTAGTGTAATTCAAAAAGTCTATTGGAAGTTCTTTATTATTTTGAAGACCTTGACTTGCATTTTGAAAATTACGGTTTTGATTTTGATTTTGCAATTGGCTACTACTACTACTCCCTTGATTCCCATAGTTGTTATTACCCTTATAATTGTTCCTTTGATTGCTTTGGTAACCAACTTGATTGTTTCGATAATTGTTAGCATTTTGATTTGGTGAAAAACCCGGTGGAGTCAATTGATTAGTGCGAGGAACTTGACCGTTTTGGTTATAAGTTCCCGCGGCCGCGAAGGCACTCGAAGTGTTACCACCGTTGGTAATGCACTCGGAATAATCGTGAGCTCCACCACAATACATACAAGAAACCTCAACCGCTTTAATCGTAGCGGGAGCGGGTTGTTCACCAACTTTAAACTCAACTAACAAGCCTTTCACTATATCAAAAATTTTATTCTCCAAATTAGCCTCGACTTGGCAAGCATCAACGGTGTGTGACAAACTAGGTGAAGATGAAGACGAAGCCTTATGAACACTTGACGTGCTACGAGGACTATACACCTTAGACCTATTCTCAATAATTACCAATGCTTCCTCGACCGTCTTACACAAGAAATTACCACCCGCGGCGGCATTAAGATAATCACGCTCATGATCGTTCAAGCCATTGTAAAACGTGTCTATTTGATGCAAGTCGGAAAAACCATGATGAGGACATTCGTGCAACATTTCCTTAAACCTATTCCAAGCCGTTGAAAAACTTTCATTAAACTCTTGCGAAAACTTTGAAATCTCGTTTTTCAAGTGCGTAGTCTTAGAGGGCGGAAAAAATTGGTTCACGAATTTTGAAACGAGATCCTTCCACGTCAATATAGAATTGGGTGGCTCTTTCTCTAACCAAATTTTTGCGGGCCCCGCTAAGGAATACGGAAAAAGCATCATCTTAATCGAGTCGTTTGAGACATCCTTAAACTTGCACGTGGCGGTGAGACGATTAAATTGGCGAATGTGGTTATGCGGGTTGTCCTTTTCGTCCCCTCGAAACTTGTTGTTTTGAATCATGGACAACAAACCCGTCTTAACCTCAAAATTCTCCGCAAGGATAGCGGGAATCACAATCGCTTCTCCATAACCCTCGGTGGGTGCTTGAAGCAACTCCATCATAGTTCGATTAGCCATGGGTGCTTCTTTCGCTATAATGGGTTCGTCAATAGGAGAGTCCTCACTAGTGGGAGTGAGTGATTTGTTTCTTCGTTTACGAGCACGTCTAGCTTTAGAGCGAGTTTGCATAAACGTCACGTACAACGAGAAGGCGAGCAAAGAAGATTCTTTTTGGTGTTTTTACTTTTTCAATTTTTTTTTTTTTTTTGTGGTTTTTGATTTTTTTTTAACTTTTTTGGATTTTTTGGAATGTATTAAGTAGACCAAAATCTACAAATCTCCTCCTTAATCAAATCTCTTGATTAAAGAAGCCTCAAGGAATGAAAACGATCACGTGAAGTGAACGCCTTCGATGACTTTAGAACGATGGTGGAACACCAAATCGTTCAAGAGGGTTTAATCAAATGAAACCAAGAAAATATATATGATACTTAGTAATACTTTGGGCGGCAAAACCCTCGATTCACTCTCAAAATCAAATACGCACAAGCAAGCGGAGGAAACGAGGCGGCGCGAAGCACTTAAGAGCCTTTTTCCTTTAGGTCGTGAAATACAACCGCCTTATACCCACCTTATAGTTTGTATTATCAAAATCAAGCTTCACGAAAGTATTTATCTATTTTTGCCTTTTTTCTTTGGTTTGAGATTCGAATACAATGATCGAGTGATGAAATCCCGAATCAAGGTTGTGATTGCTCACGTATTTGGAGTACTTGTAAATTTATTGTTCTACGTATACAATATAGTAATAATATTCACAAAAAAATCGAAAAACGATAATACGTATTAATAGAGTGCTATTAATACAAATACTTTTATGGCTAATATAGAAAACAACAATGGTTCAACCAAAACACAACACGCCTCCCCGGCAGCGGCGCCAAAATGATGTTGAGTAAAATTACCCCTTTAGGAAAAGAAGGCAATAAATAGGGCAAGTGTGCACGACGATTTAGGAAAACCGTGCGTGAATGACCCTAGGTGAGTTCGTTCTCGAGGAGGCAAGTGCGTTGTGTTAAGGATTGATTAATGATGTTTGTGATTATGATCAAGAAGAAAAGAAATGAGAAAGGAAAGAAAAGACGGTTACGAAAACTAATTAAACTACGACGAAAAAGGCGTAAACGTAAAACCGTAAAAAACGACAAAAATAAAAATTTCAACCTAAAAATTAATTATGAGCTAAAACAAGTCTAAAATAATATAAATAAGGAATAAAATCCAATAAAAATATTTTAAAACCTTTTATTAATTAAATATTCAATTTTAAATGCTAATTAAAGCCCTAAAATTAGATATAATTAATCAAAATGTCCAAAATACGATTTTATTGAACAAATAACTTACTTATATTATCTAAAGACAAAAAAGTATTTTTTATAATTTTTAAATACTATTTTTCTATTTTTTAATTACTAAAAACTATTTTAAAATTAAAATAATTATAAAAAATAATTAAATAGTGCTAAAAATAATCTACCAATTTTAAAAATCCTATTTTACTCTAATGAACAGTAGAAAAATGAAAAATCTTGAAAAATATTAAATTTCCCACTAAATGACAAAACTAGTTTAATTAAAACCCTAATTAACTTAAATTAATTATAAAAATTAATTAAAAAGGTGAACAGTAACTAATTTTTAACTAAAAATCTTAAATTAATATTCTAAATCTAAGAAAAATTTTAAATCTGAAAAATATAAACTTTTTACACTAAAAGACAAAAACAGATATATTAAAAAGTAATTAAATTAGCTAAATAATCTAAAAATTATCTAATGAACAGTAACAATAAATTAAATTATACTAGAAAATCAGAAATTTAAAAAGAAAAGTAATGCAAAAAGAATCAAACCCTAATTCTTAAAAAAGGTCACAAAAGACAAAAATATTGGTTTCTGAAAGTGACACTTCTTGTTTTTCTGTCTTTTTGTGTAGCAGTGGCTATCAATACACTAGCAGTGGTAAGTGAAGTTCCCCCTGCTAGTGCAATTCAAAGGTCTGGTGGTTTTGGAGCTTAGGAAAGCTCTTGTTGGTGGGTTTTTCTTGGATACAAGGGCACCCCCACACTCATGGAAGTGTGGGGAGTCAGTTTGAACACAAAAACACCAAAGTCTAATACAAAAAATCACACTTAAATGCTCAAATTGAGGACTGTTAACAAGAAATGGGTCAGAGGGTGTTGTTTGCTGATGCAAATGACACAATGGTGAGTTTTAGATTGCCAAAACTTACACAAATCCTAACCAAATCACATATAAGCTAAACAAGACCCTAGTCTAACCAATACTTAACAGGTTACTCAAGTTGTTGGACAAATTAAAGCTAAAAACAAGGCAGATTTGCAATTTTCTGATTTTGAGCTAATGATACCAAAAACTGAGCATGCACTTCTGAGTTTTACCCTATGAAATTTAAAACAAGTTATGAATGTTACCTTCTACTAACTAAACAAGCATGTTAAGACTGATTTTAGCCAAGAATTTGTCACAAATCTTACCTTAAACCCTAGTCCCAAACACCCCTTAAAAATCTTAAATCAACTTTTCTCAAACAAAATCAACACAAGCTTTACCAATCTGGATTAAAGAACTCAAGTCATGCAATAAACATCCAAATGAGGCAAATACAAGTACTTAAACAGGTTCTTACCACTTAACAAGAAAATTCACATAAAGCATAAAAAATCAGAAAAATGAGAATTAAAGAGAGCAAACAAGGACTACCTTGTTGGGCTTACTTCCAAGCCCAACAGTGGCTGATAAGCCACCTACAATACACCCGGGTGTATGCTGAGCCTTGTGGGATTGGATTGGATTGGGCACAATGGCAAGAAAATGAGGAGAATACCTCTTAGCCTTTTCTTGTTTCCTGCACACCACAAACAACCAAGAAAGAAAGAGCAAACTATAAGTGACTCAATAAGCTTGTTTTAAGAAGCTTATTGAGTGGCTTATAGCAGTAAGTCATAAAGCAAGTTTCTGAAATTTTTTTGAAAACAAGTAAAATCTTAAAAACAAACTTGAAAATTTTTAAAATGAATTGAGGATAAACAAACTTTGAAACTGTAAATGCTTGGAAAGTAAATGGATCACAACCTTATGCATAAAGAAAACTTTTTCATTGATTGATAAAAGAAAAATTACATAAAAGCTGGAACAACTTAAAATAGGGTACATGACACCCTATTTATACTAAATTACTGAAGTTTCTAGATTACATGAATAAAAAAAATAATAGCAAAACCCTAGTTGCTGAATTTCCTTGAATACCCTTTGGTTTGAATCCGAATTTGGTCAAGGATGGAGTCTTGTGACTTCTGAGATGAAACAGCTGTCTAGGCATGATCTTGAGCGTCCATTCATCCTTTGGGAGCACGAAAATCATTTTAGGACGTTGATTTGGTCCAAATGCGCAGTGTCACATGGGTTTGTTCAAGCTGTGGGGGGACAAGAGAGGGAAACATCACTTTCTGGGTTGGGTTTTGTGTTGGGTGTGGGGTCAGGAGTGAAACCCCTATGATTAATTAGATGGAGGGTGAGGGATTAGGTTGATTATTTCTGGGTTTGGTTTAGGGTTTAAGGGATGAAGGAGATTAAATAGTGCTGGTAGATTAGGATTAGGAGTTTAATTTGTGTTTCCCATGTTTTTGTTTAATTTTAAAAAAAACTGATTAGTTAAATCTGTTAAGTGGAGAGTGACGTGGAACCTTAGGAGGTGGTGATTGGTTGTATGGGTGTAGTGGGACACGTGGCGTGTAGGTACTGGATGGGAGAGGTTTGCTTGTCTGCCAATTTTGCCCCCTTTATTCCTTAATACTTGCTACTTTGTAAATATCAGCATCAAAACCTTTTCCTTTGTATATTTTAACTTTCAGCACTTGTCATTTTTGGCACCAAGGTTTTTGTAATCTTGAAACAAGGACCATTTATGCAATTTCTTCATTTTCCAAGGACTGAATTTGCCATATTTTCAAACTTCAAGGCTTTGACTTGTTGGTTGTCTTCTTGGAGGACCATATTTGACAATTTAGATTTGATGAGGGACTAAATTTGCCAATTCTTCAAAGTTAAGGGTCCTTTTTGTAATTTTGACAAACTTTAGGGACCAAACTTGTAATTATGAAGATACAAGGGTATAAAGTGTCAATTCTTCAAACTTGGAGGACCAATCTTCAATATTCTTCAAATCTTCAAGGGTTTTCTTTGGAAAATTCCTCACTAGGGCTTGGTTCATCGTGCGGCTTCGTTTCCCGTGTTCGTTTTTGCGTGATTCTTGTGATCTTTTGTCATTTTCTCAATATCCGTACCTAAAATACACAAGAAACAAACACAAGCATATATTTGGGTATTTTGATGATTTTTAATGCATTTTAAGTCCAAAAAGAACGATGAGACCATGTATAAAAGCCGTCTCATCACTCCCCCATACTAAACCATTGTCGTGCCCTCACGCAATGCTAGAATAAAGTATCGTAGCATCTCCAAAATTCATTTTTATTCACTTTATTGAAATGATAAACTAGCTAAACTACTACTATTAATACTACTTGCGTTTTAGACATAATGTATGATTTTCATCGCGAAATGGGACGTTTAGGTTAATAGAATAAGAACATGTGAATGCTTCGTTAGAAATAATTTCATCGTCCTCGATTTTCACTTCAATTCCATGCTAAGCGTGCAACGAGATCATTGTCATTATAAGTTAGTAATGCTAACACTACTCATATGCCCTAATCACGTACTTATTCTCCCATTATTCCTAAGTTGTATCTCTTATATTTTATTTTGTCTTGAATGTTTCACGAGGATACATTGTTGACTTATGCGATAATAGAGATTTAGGTCTAAAAATAGAGTCCTAACGGTGTAACTAAGACCATCAAATCAATAACCCCTCCTAATAGACAACGATGTTAAAAAATTAAGTTGACAAGAAGAATCGATAAACACGGTTTTATAACGGTTTTGAACATGAGACTTATTACCAAGACTTTTATACGCCCCCTAACGGAAGGGCCTTATTATCTTTGGTTTACCTCCATCTTTTATTCAACTTCGCCATGAAGCTTTTATTATGACTTCGGTCTTGCCTTGCCTTTTATTATCCGCCTCATCGGTGGTTTTATTAGCCAAAGACGTATATCCTCACGCTAAAGCGAATTTTGGATCTTTAAAGCTTCGAAGATTAAGGCTTGATTCACTTTCAATTTTTGCATAGATTTTAGGCCTTGTGGGGCTTCAAATTGTTTGCTTGATTTAGGTGAGCACTTGAAATCTTATTATTGGGTGAAGCTTTCGATTATTCGGGTTGCCAATACTTCAAAACCGTGACGCTGGCGATACCTTAATGTCTTCCCAATTTAATTACACGGAAGCTACTAGAAAAGACTAGAAACCCAACAATCAAAACTAAACCGCTAAGTCAATATTTATTAAGCAAAAAATATTTACATGTGAAGGGAGAATAAGCAAACAACGAGAACACATGAGTTTTTGAAAGAATACGAGTACTCTACGTTTAGCATAGTAACTTATAATTAACTCTATCATTTCTCGTCCTCATTTAAGAGACTTAGCCTAATGTGTAGTTAAGGAATCAAAGCTAAGTGCTCAACACGCACGGTCGAGTCAAAAATTACTCTTATTCTCGCCATCGGAAAACCTACATTCGTGACTTCAAACACTTATAAAACATGAGAAAAATTTAAAATTTGGCCATTTTTAGCCTTATTTTGCAACAAAAACGATAAACAAAAAGATAAACTTTGGAAAGCGTGAAGGTTTGGCAAGGCAAGTATCTATTCACCCCCCCTATACTAAAGTTAAACGTTGTCCTCAATGTTTCGAGTCTAGGGGTGCAAACACCCCCATACTAGAGACGTAGTCGAATGCCTAATCTAGCATGGAAAGGGTGTAACCGTTAAATTTAAAGCCGTTTATGAAGTGTGCTAAAAACCTAAGGTTAGAACAATAAAGGATATATCATGGATATTGAGAAATGTCTCCAAAGCAAACGATCGAGTGCTCCCATAAAACGAACACGAGAGGCTCCAATCGTGAAGATCATGATCTAAAAACCACATATCACAAACAACCATGAAACAAAGGTTGGAAGGGCACGAATCCCCACACGTAAGCTACATTAGACTAAGAAAGCGATAATATGTACATAGGATAAGCATGGGACTCCCCCACGAGGCACCTCGTTTTTGATTACCGAGTCATGAGCTCGACTCGATCCCCTCAATACTAATTATCATTGGGGAAGGTGACTTGGTCGAGGTAGTTCAAGGATGGAACTTCCCCACCAAAGTAGTGCTTCAACCTATGTCCATTCACCTTGAAGTTAGGACCATCATCTTGAGCTAGCTCGATGGTCCCATATGGAAACACTTGAGTCACGGTGAATGGACCGGACCAACGGGATTTCAATTTACCGGAAAATATTTTCAATCTTGAATTAAAAAGTAAAACTTGATCCCCAATGTTAAAAACCCGGTTTTTAATTTTTGAATCATGCAACTTTTTAGTTTTCTCTTTGTAAATCAATGAATTTTCATAAGCAATGTCTCTCAATTCATCCAATTCATTTAATTGCATTTTCCGGTGTTTTCCCGCGGTCTCCATGTCATCATTACAATGCTTTAGGGCCCAATAAGCCTTGTGTTCTAACTCGATAGGCAAATGACAATTCTTTCCATACACAAGCTTATAGGGAGTGCACCCAATGGGTGTCTTATGAGCGGTCCTAAAAGCCCATAAAGCATCGTCTAACTTATCCGACCAAGATTGTCGGTTTTCCCCCACGGATCTCTCCAAGATCCTCTTCAATGCTCGGTTTGAAACCTCGACTTGCCCACTCGTTTGTGGGTGATAAGCCGTAGAAAGACGATGTGTAACCCCATATTTCCTTAGAACCCTTTCAAATTGGTCATTACAAAAATGGGTTCCACGATCGCTTATGATAGCACGAGGGGTTCCAAACCTAGCAAACAAACTTTTCAAGAACTTAACTACCACACGAGCATCATTAGTGGGCAAGGCCTTCGCCTCCACCCACTTAGAAAGGTAGTCAACCGCAACGAGAATGTACTTATTTCCACGAGATGATGGGAACGGCCCCATAAAGTCTATGCCCCAAACGTCAAAGATCTCACATACTTGAATGATATTTTGTGGCATTTCATCTTTTTGTGAGGCTTTTCCTTGTCGTTGGCATGAATCACAAGACTTCACAAGATCTTGTGCATCTCGGTAAATAGTAGGCCAAAAGAAGCCGGCATCAAACACCTTTTTAGCCGTGAGATTAGCACCGTGGTGACCACCCGTGGGTCCCTCATGGCAAGCTCTAAGGATGTTAGAAGCTTCGGTGCCAAATACACAACGGCGGATGATTTGATCCGCACACGTTCGAAACAAGTAAGGGTCGTTCCAAAAATAGAACTTGACATCACGAAAGAATTTTCGTTTTTCTTGAGTTGTCATACCCTTAATGATGAAGTTACCCGCATGGTAATTTGCAAAATCCGCAAACCATGGGGTAGAAGGATCAAGTTTGGAATTCACTATACCAAGTGTCTCGAGCGGAAATGTTTCGGTGATTTCCTTGGGCTCGTAAACACTTTGGTGAGGATCTTCCAAACGAGAGAGATGATCGGCCGCTAGATTCTCGGCTCCTTTTTTGTCAACAATTTTGTGATCAAATTATTGAAGGAGGAGAATCCAATGAAGTAATCTCGGCTTTGCATCTTGTTTAGCCATGAGATACTTGATAGCCGAATGGTCCGTATACACTATGCATTTCGTCAAGACGAGATAAGGTCGGAATTTCTCAAATGCATACACCACGGCAAGGAACTCCTTTTCCGTTGTAGTGTATTTAAGTTGAGCCTCGGTCATCGTCTTGCTAGCATAGTGAATAGGCAAGAAATGCTTATCATGACGTTGCCCCAAAACGGCCCCAATAGCGTAATCACTTGCATCACACATAAGTTCAAAGGGGAGGTTCCAATTTGGAGCAACAAGAATGGGAGCTTCGGTAAGTTTCCTCTTAAGGATCTCAAAGGCTCGTATACAATCTTCTTCAAAGACAAAACGTGCCTCTTTTTCAAGAAGATGTGTAATGGGTCGAGAAATCTTCGAGAAATCCTTGATGAATCGTCGATAAAAGCCCGCGTGGCCTAGGAAACTCCTAACTCCCTTGAGGGTTTTGGGATGAGGTAATTTGGCGATGACGTCTACCTTAGCTTGATCTACCTCAATCCCCGCTTTCGAGACCTTGTGCCCTAAGACGATTCCACTTCTAACCATAAAATGACACTTTTCCCAATTGAGCACAAGGTTGGTTTCCTCACAACGTTTTAACATTCTCTCTAGGTTCGACAAACACGAAGTAAAGGAATCACCAAACACGGAAAAGTCATCCATGAAGACTTCCATCGTCTTCTCGATCATATCATGAAAAATAGCCATCATGCATCGTTGAAAAGTTCCCGGTGCATTACAAAGTCCGAATGGCATTCTACGATAGGCAAACGTTCCATATGGACACGTAAACGTAGTTTTTTCTTGATCACGAGGATCGATGGGAATTTGGAAGTAACCAGAAAAACCATCTAAAAAGCAATAGAAATCGTTTCCCGCAAGACGCTCCAACATTTGGTCCATGAAGGGCAAGGGAAAATGGTCTTTTCGAGTGGCTTCATTCAACTTACGATAGTCAATGCACACTCTCCATCCGGTCACGAGTCTAGTGGGAATCAACTCGTTGGCATCGTTTGGCACAACGGTCATCCCTCCCTTTTTAGGGACACAATGAATAGGACTCACCCAAGGGCTATCGGAAATAGGGTAAATCATTCCCGCGTCAAGGAGTTTAAGGACCTCCTTTTTGATGACGTCGTGAATTTTGGGGTTCACCCTCCTTTGACTTTGGATTGTTGGCTTGAAATCCTCCTCCATTAATATTTTGTGTGTACAAAATTTGGGATCGATTCCCTTAATGTCGGATAACTTCCACGCAATCGCCCCTTTGTGGTCCTTAAGAACATCGACAAGTGCGGTTTTTTCATCATTCGAAAGTTCCTTCGCAATAATAACCGGCAACTTGTCGTCCTCCTCCAAATAAACATATTCGAGGTGAGGAGGTAAATCTTTCAACTCGAGGATAGGTGGTTCCTCAAGTGAAGATTTGGGCTCGATACTCATAACCTCCTCGGGTGGAGGAAATGGGAAATCGTTGAGAAAATCCTTGATAATCGAGAAGTCCTCATAGTTGTCGAGGTCTTCGTCACAAGTACGTGGAACATCGAATTCTTCCAACGTAAAACCACCACCTTCAAAAGGAGTGAAGGTTGGTGTCGAATTATCAAGAATTGGATCTAACATAGTGGGATTGCCACTAGTTTCTTCATCACCAAACCCTAAAACTTCTTGTGAAAATTCCTCGCAAACCACGTCGATCATATCAACGAGGTTAATGGTAGCAACGGAATAAACATGAGAAAGTTGAGAATTTTGAGTTGCGTTTATAACAAGTTCCTCGTCGTTGAAACGTAAGGTGATCTTTCTAGCATGCACATCAATCAAAGCCATAGACGTATCTAAAAACGAACGACCTAAAATAAGAGGAACTTGAGGATCCGTGGGGATGTCAACAACAATAAAGTCTACGGGATAGTAGAACTTCCCCACTTTCACAAAAACGTCTTCCGCCAAACCACATGCAAGAATCGTGGAATGGTCGGCCAACTCAATAGACATTCGTGAAGGAGTAAGATTAGGAAGATTGAGCGACTTGTAGATTGCAAGTGGCATCAAGTTAATGCTAGCACCAAGATCGGCCAAGGCATAGCATTCTTCCATATCTTGAATTGCACAAGGGATCAAAAATTTACCGGGATCACCGACTTTTTGAGGTATGCGATTAAGATAAACCGACGAACAACTAGACTTTTGGTGTAATTTTTCCTTGTTGTTCAACATACTCTTAAAGTTAGCGGCAAATCGAGGCATCATGACCAAGGCATCGGCGAAACTCACATTAAAGTGCAAATCACGAAACATTTTCATAAAAAGCTCAAATTGATAGTTGTCGCGCTCTTGTCGTTTCTCCTTCCTAAGTCTCGATGGGTAAGGCAAGGGTGGTGTGGGTTGGGGCATAGGCATAGCCTTTGGAATCTCGGGTTCCAATATGGGTGATGGGTCAACCGTAGGTGTGGCATGAGCGGTACTTTGTGGGCTTGAAATATGCTCCTTTTCGACCACCACCTCGGGTTCTTCCTCAATTTCCTCCACCGTTGGAGTAATTGGTTGAGGAGTCGGTTCTTTAAGTGCCTTACCACTACGTGTGGTAGTCACTTTCATCTCTCCCTTCGGATTTGAAACGGTGTTACTAGGCAAACTACCCGAAGTAGAGGCTTTGTTTCCCATTACGGCTTCTAAAATTGCATTAAGCTTAGCATCAAAATTATTAAACTTCACATCTTGGATAGCGGCTTTTTGGTCAATTCTTTGTTCAAGCCTAGCATGACTTTGCTCTATCTTGTTGTTTTGACCTCGAATTTGGTTAGCAAAATCATTTTTCAATTCATTCCTCATGGCTAGATTTTCCTTAATGAAATTAGCTAACTCCTTTGCGTTCTTAGCCGTCTCCTTAGCTTGATTAGCCATTTGCTCTTGAATGTTTTCCACAATCTTGTCATTTGAAGTAGTGTAATTCAAAAAGTCTATTGGAAGTTCTTTATTATTTTGAAGACCTTGACTTGCATTTTGAAAATTACGGTTTTGATTTTGATTTTGCAATTGGCTACTACTACTACTCCCTTGATTCCCATAGTTGTTATTACCCTTATAATTGTTCCTTTGATTGCTTTGGTAACCAACTTGATTGTTTCGATAATTGTTAGCATTTTGATTTGGTGAAAAACCCGGTGGAGTCAATTGATTAGTGCGAGGAACTTGACCGTTTTGGTTATAAGTTCCCGCGGCCGCGAAGGCACTCGAAGTGTTACCACCGTTGGTAATGCACTCGGAATAATCGTGAGCTCCACCACAATACATACAAGAAACCTCAACCGCTTTAATCGTAGCGGGAGCGGGTTGTTCACCAACTTTAAACTCAACTAACAAGCCTTTCACTATATCAAAAATTTTATTCTCCAAATTAGCCTCGACTTGGCAAGCATCAACGGTGTGTGACAAACTAGGTGAAGATGAAGACGAAGCCTTATGAACACTTGACGTGCTACGAGGACTATACACCTTAGACCTATTCTCAATAATTACCAATGCTTCCTCGACCGTCTTACACAAGAAATTACCACCCGCGGCGGCATTAAGATAATCACGCTCATGATCGTTCAAGCCATTGTAAAACGTGTCTATTTGATGCAAGTCGGAAAAACCATGATGAGGACATTCGTGCAACATTTCCTTAAACCTATTCCAAGCCGTTGAAAAACTTTCATTAAACTCTTGCGAAAACTTTGAAATCTCGTTTTTCAAGTGCGTAGTCTTAGAGGGCGGAAAAAATTGGTTCACGAATTTTGAAACGAGATCCTTCCACGTCAATATAGAATTGGGTGGCTCTTTCTCTAACCAAATTTTTGCGGGCCCCGCTAAGGAATACGGAAAAAGCATCATCTTAATCGAGTCGTTTGAGACATCCTTAAACTTGCACGTGGCGGTGAGACGATTAAATTGGCGAATGTGGTTATGCGGGTTGTCCTTTTCGTCCCCTCGAAACTTGTTGTTTTGAATCATGGACAACAAACCCGTCTTAACCTCAAAATTCTCCGCAAGGATAGCGGGAATCACAATCGCTTCTCCATAACCCTCGGTGGGTGCTTGAAGCAACTCCATCATAGTTCGATTAGCCATGGGTGCTTCTTTCGCTATAATGGGTTCGTCAATAGGAGAGTCCTCACTAGTGGGAGTGAGTGATTTGTTTCTTCGTTTACGAGCACGTCTAGCTTTAGAGCGAGTTTGCATAAACGTCACGTACAACGAGAAGGCGAGCAAAGAAGATTCTTTTTGGTGTTTTTACTTTTTCAATTTTTTTTTTTTTTTTTTTGTGGTTTTTGATTTTTTTTTAACTTTTTTGGATTTTTTGGAATGTATTAAGTAGACCAAAATCTACAAATCTCCTCCTTAATCAAATCTCTTGATTAAAGAAGCCTCAAGGAATGAAAACGATCACGTGAAGTGAACGCCTTCGATGACTTTAGAACGATGGTGGAACACCAAATCGTTCAAGAGGGTTTAATCAAATGAAACCAAGAAAATATATATGATACTTAGTAATACTTTGGGCGGCAAAACCCTCGATTCACTCTCAAAATCAAATACGCACAAGCAAGCGGAGGAAACGAGGCGGCGCGAAACACTTAAGAGCCTTTTTCCTTTAGGTCGTGAAATACAACCGCCTTATACCCACCTTATAGTTTGTATTATCAAAATCAAGCTTCACGAAAGTATTTATCTATTTTTGCCTTTTTTCTTTGGTTTGAGATTCGAATACAATGATCGAGTGATGAAATCCCGAATCAAGGTTGTGATTGCTCACGTATTTGGAGTACTTGTAAATTTATTGTTCTACGTATACAATATAGTAATAATATTCACAAAAAAATCGAAAAACGATAATACGTATTAATAGAGTGCTATTAATACAAATACTTTTATGGCTAATATAGAAAACAACAATGGTTCAACCAAAACACAACACGCCTCCCCGGCAGCGGCGCCAAAATGATGTTGAGTAAAATTACCCCTTTAGGAAAAGAAGGCAATAAATAGGGCAAGTGTGCACGACGATTTAGGAAAACCGTGCGTGAATGACCCTAGGTGAGTTCGTTCTCGAGGAGGCAAGTGCGTTGTGTTAAGGATTGATTAATGATGTTTGTGATTATGATCAAGAAGAAAAGAAATGAGAAAGGAAAGAAAAGACGGTTACGAAAACTAATTAAACTACGACGAAAAAGGCGTAAACGTAAAACCGTAAAAAAACGACAAAAATAAAAATTTCAACCTAAAAATTAATTATGAGCTAAAACAAGTCTAAAATAATATAAATAAGGAATAAAATCCAATAAAAATATTTTAAAACCTTTTATTAATTAAATATTCAATTTTAAATGCTAATTAAAGCCCTAAAATTAAATATAATTAATCAAAATGTCCAAAATACGATTTTATTGAACAAATAACTTACTTATATTATCTAAAGACAAAAAAGTATTTTTTATAATTTTTAAATACTATTTTTCTATTTTTTAATTACTAAAAACTATTTTAAAATTAAAATAATTATAAAAAATAATTAAATAGTGCTAAAAATAATCTACCAATTTTAAAAATCCTATTTTACTCTAATGAACAGTAGAAAAATGAAAAATCTTAAAAAATATTAAATTTCCCACTAAATGACAAAACTAGTTTAATTAAAACCCTAATTAACTTAAATTAATTATAAAAATTAATTAAAAAGGTGAACAGTAACTAATTTTTAACTAAAAATCTTAAATTAATATTCTAAATCTAAGAAAAATTTTAAATCTGAAAAATATAAACTTTTTACACTAAAAGACAAAAACAGATATATTAAAAAGTAATTAAATTAGATAAATAATCTAAAAATTATCTAATGAACAGTAACAATAAATTAAATTATACTAGAAAATCAGAAATTTAAAAAGAAAAGTAATGCAAAAAGAATCAAACCCTAATTCTTAAAAAAGGTCATAAAAGACAAAAATATTGGTTTCTGAAAGTGACACTTCTTGTTTTTCTGTCTTTTTGTGTAGCAGTGGCTACCAATACACTAGCAGTGGTAAGTGAAGTTCCCCCTGCTAGTGCAATTCAAAGGTCTGGTGGTTTTGGAGCTTAGGAAAGCTCTTGTTGGTGGGTTTTTCTTGGATACAAGGGCACCCCCACACTCATGGAAGTGTGGGGAGTCAGTTTGAACCAAGGTTGTAGAAAGCGCTAGGCGTTAGTGAGGCGGTTGGCCACCTTCGAGGCGGAATTCGTCTAGGCGGCGCCTAGGCGCCGCCTAGGCGGATTGGAATTTAATGCATAAAAATCTATAAATAATACGTATAACATGACAAAATACTTCTAATTTCTAATAATTCAAAGTTCACATAGCTTGAAGTTGCAAAATAAACAAATAAACATAACAATTTAAGGGCTTCAAACTTAAAACGTGACATACAGTTCAGTTGGTTCCAATTCTCACAAAAAATCCATTACTTTATGTTAACAATCATTAGGTTTATCTTTGATTTTAAGATGTTATGTTAAAATAAATATGGAAATTATATATTAGAAAGAAAATTCTTAATTTTTTGTAAAAAAATATTGACTTTTTGTTGACTTTCTTTGACTTTTTGACCGCCTAGGCCGCCTAGGCGCCGCCTAGCACCGCCTAGGCGGATGTTTAACCGCCTTTTGACTTTTCCGCCTAACTTGACCGCCTAGCCATAAATCAAGGCGGAGTATGACCGCCTAGCGCCTAGGCGCCGCCTAGGCGGCCGCCTAGCCCGCTTTTTACAACACTGGTTTGAACACAAAAACACCAAAGTCAAATACAAAAAATCACACTTATATGCTCAAATTGAGGACTGTTAACAAGAAATGGGTCAGAGGGTGTTGTTTGCTGATGCAAATGACACAATGGTGAGTTTTAGATTGCCAAAACTTACACAAATCCTAACCAAATCACATATAAGCTAAACAAGACCCTAGTCTAACCAATACTTAACAGGTTACTCAAGTTGTTGGACAAATTAAAGCTAAAAACAAGGCAGATTTGTAATTTTCTGATTTTGAGCTAATGATACCAAAAACTGAGCATGCACTTCTGAGTTTTACCCTATGAAATTTAAAACAAGTTATGAATGTTACCTTCTACTAACTAAACAAGCATGTTAAGACTGATTTTAGCCAAGAATTTGTCACAAATCTTACCTTAAACCCTAGTCCCAAACACCCCTTAAAAATCTTAAATCAACTTTTCTCAAACAAAATCAACACAAGCTTTACCAATCTGGATTAAAGAACTCAAGTCATGCAATAAACATCCAGATGAGGCAAATACAAGTACTTAAACAGGTTCTTACCACTTAACAAGAAAATTCACATAAAGCATAAAAAATCAGAAAAATGAGAATTAAAGAGAGCAAACAAGGACTACCTTGTTGGGCTTACTTCCAAGCCCAACAGTGGCTGATAAGCCACCTCCAATACACCCGGGTGTATGCTGAGCCTTGTGGGATTGGATTGGATTGGGCACAATGGCAAGAAAATGAGGAGAATACCTCTTAGCCTTTTCTTGTTTCCTGCACACCACAAACAACCAAGAAAGAAAGAGCAAACTATAAGTGACTCAATAAGCTTGTTTTAAGAAGCTTATTGAGTGGCTTATAGCAGTAAGTCATAAAGCAAGTTTCTGAAAATTTTTTGAAAACAAGTAAAATCTTAAAAACAAACTTGTAAATTTTTAAAATGAATTGAGGAAAAACAAACTTTGAAACTGTAAATGCTTGGAAAGTAAATGGATCACAGCCTTATGCATAAAGAAAACTTTTTCATTGATTGATAAAAGAAAAATTACATAAAAGCTGGAACAACTTAAAATAGGGTACATGACACCCTATTTATACTAAATTACTGAAGTTTCTAGATTACATGAATAAAAAAATAATAGCAAAACCCTAGTTGCTGAATTTCCTTGAATGCCCTTTGGTTTGAATCCGAATTTGGTCAAGGATGGAGTCTTGTGACTTCTGAGATGAAACAGCTGTCTAGGCATGATCTTGAGCGTCCATTCATCCTTTGGGAGCACGAAAATCATTTTAGGACGTTGATTTGGTCCAAATGCGCAGTGTCACATGGGTTTGTTCAAGCTGTGGGGGGACAAGAGAGGGAAACATCACTTTCTGGGTTGGGTTTTGTGTTGGGTGTGGGGTCAGGAGTGAAACCCCTATGATTAATTAGATGGAGGGTGAGGGATTAGGTTGATTATTTCTGGGTTTGGTTTAGGGTTTAAGGGATGAAGGAGATTAAATAGTGCTGGTAGATTAGGATTAGGAGTTTAATTTGTGTTTACCACGTTTTTGTTTAATTTAAAAAAAAAACTGATTAGTTAAATCTGTTAAGTGGAGAGTGACGTGGAACCTTAGGAGGTGGTGATTGGTTGTATGGGTGTAGTGGGACACGTGGCGTGTAGGTACTGGATGGGAGAGGTTTGCTTGTCTGCCAATTTTGCCCCCTTTATTCCTTAATACTTGCTACTTTGTAAATATCAGCATCAAAACCTTTTCCTTTGTATATTTTAACTTTCAGCACTTGTCATTTTTGGCACCAAGGTTTTTGTAATCTTGAAACAAGGACCATTTATGCAATTTCTTCATTTTCCAAGGACTGAATTTGCCATATTTTCAAACTTCAAGGCTTTGACTTGTTGGTTGTCTTCTGGGAGGACCATATTTGACAATTTAGATTTGATGAGGGACTAAATTTGCCAATTCTTCAAAGTTAAGGGTCCTTTTTGTAATTTTGACAAACTTTAGGGACCAAACTTGTAATTATGAAGATACAAGGGTATAAAGTGTCAATTCTTCAAAATTGGAGGACCAATCTTCAATATTCTTCAAATCTTCAAGGGTTTTCTTTGGAAAATTCCTCACTAGGGCTTGGTTCATCGTGCGGCTTCGTTTCCCGTGTTCGTTTTTGCGTGATTCTTGTGATCTTTTGTCATTTTCTCAATATCCGTACCTAAAATACACAAGCAACAAACACAAGCATATATTTGGGTATTTTGATGATTTTTAATGCATTTTAAGTCCAAAAAGAACGATGAGACCATGTATAAAAGCCGTCTCATCAAAGATCATCACAAAGATGTTTTCGAGAACAAGGAAATTACCAAAACATTTCCTCTTGAGACTCTCGGTGTAGTGAATTCTAAAGACACAACCCCATGTTTTGCCGACATTGCAAATTACCATGCGGGCAATTTCATAATCAAGGGTATGACGACACAACAAAAACGAAAATTCTTTCGTGACGTCAAGTTCTATTTTTGGGACGACCCTTATCTCTTTCGGATTTGTGCGGATCAACTCGTTCGACGTTGTGTGTTTGGTGCCGAAGCTTCTAATATCCTTAGAGCTTGTCACGAGGGACCCACGGGTGGTCACCACGGTGCTAATCTCACGGCTAAGAAAGTGTTCGATGCCGGTTTCTTTTGGCCTTCTATCTATCGTGATGCACACGCACTTGTGAAGTCGTGTGATTCGTGCCAACGTCAAGGAAAATCGTCTCAACGTGATGAAATGCCGCAAAACATAATTCAAGTATGTGAGATTTTCGACATATGGGGAATAGACTTTATGGGGTCGTTCCCATCGTCTCATGGCAACAAATATATCCTCGTCGCGGTGGACTACCTTTCTAAGAGGGTGGAAGCTAAGGCTTTGCCTACTAATGATGCTCGTGTGGTAGTGAAGTTTTTGAAGCAACTATTCTCTCGGTTCGGAACCCCTCGTGCTATTATAAGCGATCGTGGAACCCATTTTTGTAATGACCAATTCGAAAAGGTTCTAAAGAAATATGGAGTTACTCATCGTCTTTCTACGGCTTATCACCCGCAAACGAGTGGGCAAGTCGAGGTTTCGAACCGAGCTTTGAAGAGGATTTTAGAGAGGTCTATTGGAGAAAACCGTGCTTCATGGTCTGACAAACTCGATGACGCTTTATGGGCCTTTAGGACCGCTTATAAGACACCTATCGGTTGCACTCCTTATAAGTTAGTCTATGGGAAGAATTGTCATTTGCCCATTGAGTTGGAGCATAAGGCATATTGGGCCCTTAAGCATGCAAATTTTGACTTGAAGACCGCGGGAGATCATCGGAAAATACAATTGAATGAATTGGATGAATTAAGAGATAATGCTTATGAAAATTCATTAATTTTTAAAGAAAAGACTAAAAAGTTTCATGATTCAAAAATTAAAAACCGGGTTTTTAACATTGGTGATCAAGTGTTGCTTTTTAACTCTCGTCTTAAGATATTTTCTGGGAAATTGAAATCTCGTTGGTCGGGTCCGTTCACCATTACACAAGTGTTTCCATATGGGACCATTGAGCTAGCTCAAGATGATGGTCCTAATTTCAAGGTGAATGGACATAGGCTTAAGCACTACTTTGGTGGGGAAATTCCTTCAATGGTTGCCCTCGACCAAGTCACTTTCCCCAATGATAATTAGCATTGAGGGGATCGAGTCGAGCTCATGACTCGGTAATAAAAAACGAGGTGCCTCGTGGGGGAGATCCCATGCTTATCTTTTATGCTCACTATTCACTAATAAGGGGACTTGTACCCTTTCAACTCGTTGTCTCGTGGTTGTTTGTGATTGTGTTATCTAGATCATCATCATCATCTACGATTGAAGACTCTCGTGTTCGTTTACGTGAGCCTCCATCGTTCGTTTGAAGAAGTTTTTCACGAATCCATGACATATCCTTTATTGTTCTAACAATTATCTTTTAGCATACTTAATAAACGGCTTTAGATATATTGTTGATCACCCTTTCCATGCTAGATCCTAAGCATTCGACTCTTCGTCTCTAGTATGGGGGTGCTCCACCTTTAGACTCGAAACATTGAGGACAATGTTTACTTTTAGTATGGGGGGTGAATAGGTACTTGCTTAGCTACGCCCTCACGATTTCCAATTTTCAATGTTTTGTTTTGCTAATAAGGCTAAAAATGGCCAAATTTTAAAATTTTTCTTAGTTTTCATAAGTGTTTTTAAGACACGAATGTATATTTTCCGATGGGTAGAATAAGAGTTAATTTTTGACTTGATGGGCATTTGGAGCCATTTACATTCCTTAACCCGCTCAATTCAAGTTTTGCAGGACTTTTATATAGGGAGCTTTAAAACGCGAAAGTCTTAATTCATACGGGTTAAGAACAAGAACTTTTCGCAAGTTCCTATAATTGATTCTAGAAAGTCACTTATCAAGGGAACTTTAAAACGCATTCTCTAAACTTGAAAAAGTCCAAGAAAGTGCAAGATCCTATAGGTGGCTTGAAAACCCAAAACTTTGATTTGATATAGTCTTAATGAAAGCTAATCCAAATTTGGCTTAATTTTGACTTGCATGGCTAAGTATTCACGAGTCTCTTTAATTAGAGGTCTTTATATAGTGAAGAACGAGAAATGATAGAGTTAGACAAGTGATCATGCTAAACGTAGAACATGAAAATGTTCTTTCAAAAACTCATATGTTTTTAATTGTGGCTTTTTCTTCCCATAAGATCAATGCATTAGGAATAAATCATAATTGCAATAAGTAAGGTCGTACGATTTGAAAGGTTACTTAGCCTCTAGCGCAAGATCGTTTAAAAGTTGCTCGGGGTTGAATAGAGTTCATAGCCAAGGCATAACTTATTGAAGCGGGGCGCGAAGATTGGCGATTATCCAAAAAGGCCCTAACAAGGCATGAGGAGCTCTATTTTTGCTAAAGATCCAAGATGATGTGAAGTATCATTATTCCTAAATCAATATGAAGGATCGAGACACACGACGAGAAGCAATTACTCCCCTAAAGATCATGGAGAAAGTCTATCCAAAAAGACCCTAACAAGGTATGAGGATAAATATATCCAAGTCCGAAAAGGAGGCGGATCGTTGTATATCAAAATCCAAAGTAAAGATTGAAGAAAAATGATGAAGTCGTGGTCCAATATGAAGAATCTCTCAAAAACGTCAAGTGAAGAAATTCCAAATATATGAAGAGAAGACCATAATTTCAAGAACGTCTTCCCAAGATTTGAAGTATGAAGTACATGCCAAATATCGGTCCGAGAAAGGTCTCAAATCGTGAAACGAGTTATGCCAAGATATGAACTTAAGGAGATACACGAGAAGCCGTTTTAAAAGATTTTGTTCTTCGGCTAACTATTGATCAAATCGTGCTACTTTGCTTTCGGACTAATAACTACTCAAATAAGTCAATATGAATCACTCGTGATCCATGACAAATAGATAAAAAATGCGAGTAACCCATTTCCTTTTATAATAACTAGGATTGCGGGGAGAAAAAGTATTACACAATTTGGACGTATGAGTAGTGTTAGCATTGTGACTTGTACCAACAATGGTCTCGTTTTTGCACTTAGCATGGAATGTATGACAATCAAGGATGACAAAGTTTACTCTAAGGGACATTTACTTGTTTATATTCTTTGACCCTAAAAGTCACTTTTTGTGATGAAAATCATAGATTATGTCTTTACACATCTTCGTAGTATGTTGCAAGTCTTTTACTCTTCAATAAAGGTTAATAAAATTGAACTTTGGTGATGCTTAGATACTTTATTCTAGCATTGCGTGAGGGCACGACAATGGCTTAGTATGGGGGAGTGATGAGATGGCATTTATACATGATCTCATCGTTCTTTTCGGGCTTTAAATGCATAAAAATGTCATAAAATACCATATATATGCTTGTGTTTGTTTACTTGTGTATTTTAGGTATGGATATCGTGAAAAAGACAAAAGATCACAAGTTACAAGGAAAAACGGACACGAGAAACGAAGCCGTACAAAGAACCGGGCCCTAATCATGGAATTCTCAACAAATACCTTTAAAGACTTGAAGACAAACAAGATTGATCCTTAATTATTGAAGAAATGACACTTAAAACCCTTGTATATTAATAATTACAAGTTTGGTCCCTTAAGTTTGTCAAAATTACACAAAAGGTCCCTCAACTTTGAAGAAATGGCAAGATTAGTCCCTCAACAATTTAAAATTGTCAATTATGGTCCCTCATCAAGCCAAAGATACATTGAAGACCTTTGAAGATCAAGAATGTCCAAGATCAGCCCTTGAAATATGCAAAAGTGTCAAAAATAACCCTTGAAACACTTTTTGGAAAGTTTGTGCCAAAAATGACAAGTTGTGAAACGTTGATACAAAGGAAATGGGCGCTGATAGAAGTTTACTTACAAATGACAAAAGAAAGGAAGAAAAAGGGCCAAAACTGCCAAGTTTATAAGTTTAAACTTAACAAACACGCGCCAAACACAATTTCTCCACTAAAATCGGATCAAACGTGGCACTATTCATGTTCTTCCACCCAGAATTTACTTTTACCAAACAAAGGGTAAAATGAAATTACCCTTTCCCACACTTGATTCACACGCCTATAATCTCATCCCAACCTTAAAACACTCACTCCCACTCACCAAATGGCCCCACCACCAAAACCGTTTCACCATCATGTGACAACTTCCTCACCAAGGCTTGCCACGTGTCCAAATCAACAGCTATTACTCCTTGCTTGGTCACAACGCAAAAATGAACGTCCAAGATGCATTTAGACAGCTCATTCCATCAAATGATCTAGAAGACTCAAGGGCATTTTAGAGAAATCACATCTAGGGTTTGTGAATAGTGTTTAGCCAGGCATTTGCCTATAAAAGGAGACCTCAACATGTGAGAGTCCCTTTGTTCCAGATTTTAGCTTTTAATCTTTGTAATTCCTTTTTATGAAATAAAGTTTGAATTTCTTAAAATTTTGAGTTCTAATCTGTTATTTATAAAAGTTTGGTGTTTGAGAAGCAAAAATCTGAGTTCCATTATCTTGTTTGAAGGTTTTTGAGGCAAGGTTTTAAGTGATAAAGCTTGTGCATCAAAAATCAGAAAGTTGGCATTATTTTTTATCTCACTTTATGGTTTGTTCATCTTAGCAGCTTGGAAGCTGGTACTTGTTCTGCTAGTACCTAAGCTCAAACAATCCAGGGCCTGGATGTAGGTCTTGGAGGTTTGCATCCTTCTCCCTTTTCATTTTCTCTTTTATTTTTCTGAAATTTGTGATTATTGCATGTTTATGCTTGAATCTGTGTTATTGTGGTTGATTATTGTTGATTTGGCTTGGTTTGATGTTATTGAGGTGTTATTGATCTGATTTGTGGGTTGAATCTTCATAAGCCTTTAAAAATTTGTGGAATCAAGTTTTAAAAGGGTGTTTGGGATTACTGCATAAGTTGGATTTGTGGTTTGCTAAGTGTTTGTTTTGTGTAAGCAAGTGTTGGTATCTGTTATTTAGGTGCATATGTTCATCTGTTTGCAGGTTTTGAGGGTTTGAACACATAGATTCATAGATTGGCTATAAAATCTTTAAAACTTGGTAAAATTGGCTAGGATTTTGAGGACACCTAGATCTAGGCTTAGGCTAGGGCTAACAAGTGCTAAATCATAGTTAATCACACCAGGGAAAGGCTTGAAATTGGATCAAGTGTCAAGTATATCAGCAAAACTTGTCTGCATATTGTTCATTGTTCATCAGAAACATTTTGTGCTTTGATCTTGCTATTTACTTTGATTCAGTGTTTGATTCTTGTTGCTTTGTGTTTATTCTTAGTTTATATAGCTTGTGTATGCATCCTGTTAAGTTTGGTTGGCTTATTGTGGCTAAATCTGCTTATTAAGTGCTTAACTGCTTATTTGCATATCTAGTGCATATCTGGTGACTGTTTGGCTTATTGTGTGAACCATTTTGTGATTTTATTGTTGCTATTGACTCCTTGTGATTCACTGATCATAAGGGTGCCTTTGTTTCCAATTGAATCAAACCAGAACTCTCATATAAGCTTGGTCAATTAGTCAAAGCAGTGGGAACTCCTTTCCCCTGCTGGTTGCCACTGATAGTGTTAAATTGGTGTCAGCTTATAAATAAGCTATAATAGCTTATTCCAACCAGCAACAACTTTGTTTTTGTAATAGGTGCTCATATCTTGACCCATTTGTTCATACTCGAGCATTTGGGTGGTTGACTTTAAGGTTTGACTAGAAAACCAACTCCTTTGACTTTTATATAAGTTCATTTGTGCTTATTCTGGCTTATTGGTTGTGCTTATTGGAATTTTGTTGATTGATTTTGCTTATTGAGTCCATTTGAAAGCTTTTGCAAGTTTAATCAAGTCCTGAGGTGCATTATTTCTCAAAAACGACTATTTTGTCGTTTTGTGGATTTTTGCTTTTCTATTTTCTGGCTTATTGAGTGAGCTTTTTCAAAAATTATTTTTACGGATCTCATAAGCATCCCAAAAGAAGGTTGTGTGTCAAATTAGAGCTTATGGCATTAGCTTATGGCTTAATGGGCTGAAAAGCCCAATAAGAATAAGCTTTGTGTTCAATAAGCTGTGATAAGCTCATTTTCAGCTTTTGGGCCTTTAGAGTTTTGTTCTTAGAATCGAATTTTAAGTCAGATAGGGCTTTTCTAAGTCAATTGGGCCAAGTTTGACTTTTTGGGCCCAAAAGCCCATTTAGGTTGACTGTTTTTGGATTTGGCCCATTTGAGGGCCCATTAGGGGTATTTTGGTAATTTCAATTTGATTTTCTGATTATTTAGGTTAAAATAAACTAGTTTGCAAGTTTTTAGAATTTTTTATAATTTTTGGATTTTTAATATTATTTTATTATTATTTTATTATTATTTTTAAAATTTCACATTTTCCAACATTTCACATTTTTCTTAGGTTAAATACATTAAAATAGGAATTTAGCAACTTTTAGAATAATTTTATCCCTTTTAGATTAATTTTTATAATTATTTTAAGTTTTAATAGTTTTTAAATCATTTTAAATAGTTTTTATTAGTTTTAAATTTTCTAAAAATAGTTTTTAATCTTTTTAGGTCATTTTAGAGGTTTACCAATTGAAAAATCTTTGTTTGGGCTTTTTGATAATTTATTTGATTTTAGGGCTTTAATTAGCATTTAAAAATTGAATATTTAATTATTTAAAAGGTTTAAAAAAGTTTTGATCATTGGTAAACTCTTAGTTTATAATTTTTGATTTTTGGTGAATTTTTGGTAATTTTTAGAATTTTTTTTTATTTTTGTGGTTTTTAAGGTTCTACGTTTTAACTTTCTAGTAGTAATTTTTTGTTAATTTTTATTTTTACGTCTTCGTCATCTTCTTTTCTAATCCCCTTCTAAACCAAATATTAATTACAAATCTTGAACATCTTAGTCACACACATATACCTCCTTGGGAAACGAACTTTCATAGGGTCATTAACATTTGATTTTTCCTAAAGTCATTTGTTTGATACTTTCCACTATTTTGTTGCTCTTTTTCCTAAAAGGGTATACAAATTACTACAATCAAGATGCTGAGTATCCCATGTCCAAAAAAGTTCTGGGAAAGATGAAGACAACACAGCTGGAGATTGACTATTCAAGTGACGTGGCCAAAGATTTGATTAGGCATGTTTATTACCAAATTGATAAGATTTGTAAGAATCCTCCTAGTTCTTAATTTTTATTCAGAAACTTGATTGATAGAGTAGATATCAAGTTTAGGGGAGGATTGTTGGGAATAAAATGTAGCCAGTACACTTGGACGCTGACAAGAAGAAAACAAGCGTTGATAAGAAGAAAACAAGCGTTGACAGGAAGATGTCAAGCGTTGATAGGATGAAGTCAAGCACTGATAGAAGACTTAGTCTACATGTAGTAAGGATATGATCAACAATGTATTTTCTATGTTTATCTTTACCTAGAATAGCTGATACGTAGACTCTTGTACAAGGCTTCTTATGTCTATAAAAGAAGACCTTTAGGTTTTGTTTTCAAATAAGTTTTCATTCGATTAAACACTTTCATTGTAAGTAAGTTTGTTCTAATCAATCAAAATGAAAGTTTTGTTTACATTGTTTGTGTGTTCTTGTTTGAGTATTAATTCCGTATAATACTTAAATTGTTTTATACACAACAAAGTTTCTCTACGTGTTTAACTTGATTTAATCTCGTTTACAAAAGCTAAATCGATCTAAGTTTGGTATCAACACACACATTTATCCTGGGCACAAAACTTATTGAGGGCATGACACTGCCCAGCTCTTCCAACCACATGGGTCCACCCCTACACTACTTTTTTTTATTATTAAAAACAGGACTATGGACTACATAGAGTGTTGCAAAAACTAATCGATGCGCGTTGGTGGTAATTGATTATTAGTAAGCTTAGGTCAAAGTAGGGTCGAATTGTCCAAAGTCGGGTCAAACCGGTGTCCAACAGCCAACATTTTAATTCCTTAAGTTTTCTAGGTTTGGTTAGGTTCTGTTCAAAGTGCATACAAAACATAAACACCATCAATTTAAGATTTACACAATCCAATAACAAAATGTTCATAAATCCCTTCTATTTCACAATCAGTTTTAATCAAAAAATTATAATAACCTCTTATCTTAAGAACTCTACACATATTATAAAAACAACATCTCAGACTTCTACATGACAATTATATAGTCAAAGAAGAGGGGAAAGGTACGTATCAACTACTTGTATAACATATAATACTATCGCTACAGTAAATAAGACCCTAAGGTATACAACAAAATAACAAACAAATTAAATATTGAAAGTAAAACCTGATATTCTGCTAAGGAGGCTCTTTCTTCTTAGGCCTTGTTTGAAAATCAGCAAGACGGCAACGATAAGCTTCTTCGATAGTGAAATTAGAAACTTTGTTGCAAATGTAGTTCAGCTCTTCCTCGACCTTTGATCTGTGTTCCATGATCAATAAAGAGACTTTGCGGTAGAAACATGACGCCTCCTCCTCCTTAGTACTATAGATATAATACCAATCAGTAAATACACCGATGACATTGATATAAGCTCTCTGGGTTGTGGCTTTTTTCTTGTGAGCAAAGCTGTGCATGAACAAAATCATTTCTTGGTAGTGATCGACCAACTTTATCCTTCATTGGTTATAAATTAGTACATAGTACTAAAATCAATGCGATTAGGGGTGTTTGGCTGGTTGGGGGAGCTTAACAAAGTTGCTTATAATTATGATATAATGAACTTATCCACAGTACTTGCTTAAAAGCTAACTGATGAACAAAAAAAATAGATTATAAGTGCATTATAAATAAGTTGCACTATCGTCTCTCAAGTCTCACGTGGCAAACTATTTAAGATAATTTTTTTAGGCTCGAAAGTATCTACTAAAACGAATATTAAATGAAATTAGAAAACAAACTGAAATGACTAATTGACAGTAACTTGAATCTGACATTTTGCATATGACGTTTCAGACCAAAATCAAAGAACACTCTTACTAACAAACTAAACAAAAAGAACACCTTAATCAAACTCGACAACGAAGATGGGAACCACGACCATTCAATTATAGCAACCACAACAAACAAAAACCTTAGAAGCATGTTCAAACATCAAGAATCAATAACATAAATATACAAAACAATCCGAATTGACGATATAGAAAAAACAGCATACCTGATTTGATCAATCAACACGATAATAAAACTATTTTTCCATTGTTTAGGCTTGCAATAAAGAAGAGGAATAACATGATTGATGAATGACCCAGATGATTTGATTTTCTAAATTTAATTTTCCAAATCAGTGCAACATAAGGTTTGTTCCTTCCAAATTATCATTTTTTGTCGTGCCTTCAAAAGTCACCTCGATGTAAAATACTTTCATTCCAACTTGAAGTGAGAGATATTTAGCAAAGTCATAGCATAACTCATGGTACAACTTTATGAGGTTGATAAACAACCTAAGAGTTGTAACTCATAAATTGTTTTTTTTAAATAAGCTTTTTAACAAAAAGTGGATGAAAAAGAACAAAATGCTTACTCAAGTATGACACATCGGCTTTAATCATGGTTGAAGATGAACGGTTGTTGCCTTAGAAGTTAGATCGACTTGTTCAGATAATCAAAATAATATGCCAAAATAATATGAAATCAAAATCATAAAGAAATACACGATTAGATGTTTTCTCTACCAATAGAGAGGTGAAGAAGGAGCATGGAAAACTTTATTGCTCTCCACAGCTAAGACTGTCTCCCAATTTACCAAGCACATCATACTTATCAAAGTATCCTAAAGGACAATTCTGCCAAAAACAAAATACGACAGACAAGAAGCGTCTACTACATAAACTACACGCCTCTACATAATAATTCTCCTAAATTGATCGCATGCACTAAACATGTAAATGCTGAATCTCAGTTACAAACATATAAAATTCATGAGAAGAAAATAACACCACATACAAAGCTGAGAATAAGAGGATAGCAGCGAGTTGAGAATAAGGATAAAATAACAAAAAATCAATTAGTAATAATAACATAAATTCGCCATATTAAACCATATGAAAATATATTAAACCATAAATAAAAAATATGGTTTACCTTCGAATGGCACCAGTGTTGTTTAATTTCCAATGAACTTTCATTTTAAGTTCTATTAGTATAATCTAAAGGGCAAATATGAAGCATGAACATAATACTTAAAATTCATATACAGTAAGTGCCATGATCAGTATCTTAGCCACACCATGATGCCATCATTTTGAGGATCACTACTGCTACCTTAGTCCACAAGGGCACAACCAAAGACAACATGAACATAAATAACAACAATAAATGAACATAAAGAATCTTACCCTTGACGCCATACTAAATTAAATTGCACCTTGCATAAGTTTCATTCTACACCTTTTACCTTTTGCTGTAACCACAAGCATCTGGCCTCCCACATCTTTTTTATTGTTTGATTTAAATACAATTTCGTAAGATAATTTGGCACTTGTAAAACATGCCCAGGTATTGTACATTCAGAAAACACATCAAGTAAATAGTTCCTACAAACATATGATCTTTATTTTTTATATTTCATCATTATCAAAGAAGAAAAGGTCAAGACTTGGAAACCAGTACCTAGATCAATTTCACATGTGTCTTCAATCATGGACTTTGTCGGTTTTCTTAAGGTACCATCCAAAATCCCCAAGTCACTACACCAGCTCTGACATCATAATTTAAGTTCTTGTCTGCGGATACGCCAGCTGTGGAAGAAGTTTGGGCAGTGGACCTCACTACCTTTTGCATCTGCTCCACCAGAGCTTGCTGACGTAGCTTCAGTTTTTTGGCCCTGTAGAGTCACCAACATCAGGCATATAGCCGGTTAGGAACTTTAACCTAATATTAGTTGAATACAAAAAGATGCCAGAATGAGTGGGTTAGGTAAACGGGTTAAAGCGTGTAATTTCAAAAAATCCCATCCTTGGTATATGGCTAAAAAAAATTCAAATCGAACAACAATGTGAAAAACCATAAATAAGATATGGGTCAAAAATTAGAAAATAAATACTGAAAACGTATGTAGCTCTCAAGTCAATGAAAAAAGAAGCGATAAAGATCCACACTGTTCAAGTTCCCTATACCATGTTGTTGCAACACTTCGAAGATCAGAAAATTTAGAAAGCCCAATTCATTAGAGTTTATTATAAAGGTTTGGATGAAAAGTGCTCAACAAATAGTTACCTTTAAAAATATCGAGTATAGATGGATTGATGGTGTTGTGTTTTTTATCTGAGCTTAACCCTTCTTGCTGCTTCCATACATCAAAATTGACAAAGTAACCTAATTAGATTCAATTCGAACAAATTAAATAAATGATTACCTTAGTTGATAATTCTTCTTGTAGATGTATGATCGGTGGTTTTCAATGGTGTGTGTTTGTATGTGTGAGTTTTAATAGTTTAGGGATGTATTATTGTTGTGATTTGAAGATACGAATGGTATTAGGAAGGAAAATAAATCCGTCATCTTATTTAGGAAAAAATTACAGGATCCATAGATGTTTTTAGAAGTAAATTACGGCCCATGTATGTTTCATTGTTTTAGAAGTAAAAAATTACCCAAAAAAATTAAAAACAAAACTATATTAAAAAAATAAAATGCAAAAATTGTTATAATTATGGTAAGGTGATGACGTGGATATGATGTGGCATACCCCTCCTCTTATATATAATATAAATATATATATATATATATATATATATATATATATATATATATATATATATATATATATATATATATATATATATATATATATATATATATATATATATATATATATATATATATATATATATATATATATATATATATATATATATATATATATATATATATATATATATATATATATATATATATATATATATATATATATATATATATATATATATATATATATATATATATATATATACTAGTGGCAAAACCCGTCCGATGGACGGGTATAACTTCTGATTGTCGTTTATCATTTTATTTGGAAAATATTTGTTTACAAATAAAAAATTTAGTATAGTTATGTTTTAATCCATTATTAATTGGCATGGCATGTATTATAGTTTACGTTTTTATTTGTGTGATGATACAACTTAATTAGAATAATCAGGTGCTACTTAAACATTCAAAGATTTGTCACTAAAAAAATATTTTTCTTGTAAATAAAAATTTTATTCAAAAATTCATCTATATAGTTTATGTAAAGTTTATTTTTCTTGTTTATATGAGTAAAAACCGAATACTTTTTAATTTTCTTAAAATATTTAAATGAGTAAAAATTGAATTTTCACCTTTTATATAAACTTTATAAAAAACTTTTTATATATTTTTTTTATATAAATTTTATTCTTGCTATTTAAAAGAGCTAAAACCATAAAAGTAATTTTTATCTAAATTTTTTAAATTTTATACTTTTTTTATATAAATATAAAAACACGAATAAGAATTATTATAAAAAAGTTTACAAAATATAATTTTCAAGTAAATTGAAATTCCTCAAATTTTAGAGTAATTATAAAATCTTTCATTTTGGGAATTCAAGGAATTTTAAATTATTTCGTTGGTTATACCAAACACAATATTTGAGAGTAGTTAAAATCTAAATATGTTGAACACCCCCCAATATCCACTATTATCCTCCAACCAAATGGCCTTTTAGTACGGTATCGAGATCTTAGACAGTAAAATAGTTGAAATTAGTTATTAGAGAGTGGAATATCTGAAGTTGAAGTGGAAGATTCGTTTGACAATTTGATAAAGGGAATGCAGAAAATAGTTCAATATTCAAGTGTAATGAAAAGTATGATACAATGTTCCAAGAAAAAAGAGTACGATACACCAAATACCAGCAACTACCATAAATGGATATTGTTTATATTGATTTAGTACGCTTCCAAAACATAAGTGTGAATAATATTTTGGTTCGTATTGAGCTTAGATACCAACACGATATGGTCCTCTGCTAGCACAGACCTGTTACAATATTTTCTTCTAGTAATAACCTATTCTTCAATTATGCAAGTAATTCCAGTGGAGAAATTGGCAAACCATAATCAGAGAGATGATAAATAGCAAATTATAGTTCAACGCCATTTGGAGTTTATCAAAGATATAACTCTACAAGTCCTTGTTATTAACATGTAAGTTGCCAATACATAAATCTGAAGCCGCTCTTTGTTGTATATCATCACTCATTCAACGCCATTTTTTACTCCAAAGAGAAATAGGTCTGATATCTCCCAAAAAAACGTAGTTGATGTGAAAATAGTGCTCAAGTTCGAGGGCCATGTAAGAAAAACCCTGGTTTTCAATCTGTGTGGGCGATTTTTGGCGACTCCTTATTCTTCCTAAGTGATCGATTAATCCTTCTCTTCCATTGATTCTTATGCCTTATAATACCCTCTGGTCTTCAGAAATTGTAGTGATCCTATTAGCTGCAAGAAGTTTCTTATAACTGATATTGAAGACCTACTTCTACTGTGAATTTTTGTAAGAGCTGCAACACTGTCTGCTGCATTAATTTTGATAATAAAATTGCTATTTGGATGATTAGCGGCTTATTCATACGAACAATTGTACACGTTCTGAATCTAAAAACAAAAAAAATACATATGGATCATGTTTATAAAAAGGAAATTTGGAACTTTCATCTAGCGTATAAACTTCACACCATGTTCCGCATAGAAGAGACCCAAAAGTACCTTTGATTTCCATGTCTTACAACCATTCTGCTTAGTTCATCAAGTCTGCAAATCTCGTGGCCAGATTTTGTTTCACTGGTGGGAGTGCGAGAGGTCTCCAAAGCTTTGTTTACCTTAGTTCTCAACTACCAAATTCAT
Organism: Glebionis coronaria; assembly: GCA_025667525.1. Taxonomy (NCBI): domain Eukaryota; kingdom Viridiplantae; phylum Streptophyta; class Magnoliopsida; order Asterales; family Asteraceae; genus Glebionis; species Glebionis coronaria. The sequence continues at coordinate 227,860,179 of CM046881.1, forward strand.
ACAAATTATATTACCATAATCTCATAGCTAATGATACTTTGGTGATAAAGTCATATTACCTGATACCTACACATATGCTTTAGACTGGTTTCATATGATACTCCCTGCACATTTTCCACATTTCAAGTAGGATTTGCTTCTCTTGGATTACGTGCAGTGGGGATGGATCTTTCAACAGTATCTGAAGTTTTGAACGTTCGACGAGGTGTTGGGTCGGTAAAGGGAGGATGGTCGAAAATGACATCTCAACCTCTAAAAGTTGTGGCGGTTTCATATCCGGAATAACAAATTCCGCCAATGCATCCACTCCATATTCAGACTGGTCATACTGTTGTATCACATCAATTAGAAGCTCAATTAGGTTTTCTCCTTTAGGAGTTTCTGACCCATACATATCAAATGGAGACCCACATTTTTCGGGGATCCTTGGTACATGAATTGTACCAGGGCCAATATAATGAGGTGGTCAAGTAGAAGTCGTATTTTTATGTGAATGCTGGTGAATGGTCAAAACCAAGTTACTTTCAGTTCGGGGTATATCGGTAGCCTTCTCGATCACATTCTTAGCACTGGTTGAGTCCAAACCAGAAGCGGTTCGTCGAGAAAAAGCAAAGATGGTCCATGTATGATGTCTACACTGATCGAACCCTACGACGTTCAACCCCTGAAACCATGCGCGCCCCTTCATCACTGACGTACGTGTTCCTTGACGTCACAGTTAAACAAATAGTTTAGTTTATACACATATTTTCCAGTATATAAGGTTAGATATTTACTGATAACTCGAGTTTATCTATCAAAGTCTCTACACGTTGCCTCTATTCTGCTATGGAGATTACTGACTCTAATCGAAAACAGAGAGACCAACTGTAGTCACTTTTCACAAGACTAAAATTCCTATATACAATTATAGAAACAGTTAAACGATTTCTTCATATAATTGAAGCCGCAAGGCTTTCTGGACAGAACAGAAGTCGTTCACCGTTATAAAAATAGTAAGCTTGATTATATGTTAATGGTCCTTAATTAGGTGGACTTTTTACCCATTTAGTCGATAAATTCCATACTCGTTGCCATAGAAAGTTTGCTTCAAGATTATTCTCTATTATCACTACGAAAAGCATATTACAAGTTAAATTAGTAGAGAAAAATAAACAAATCAGTTTAATAAGCATAGGCCCGAAACAATTTTAATGCAAAAGAGCCTTCATGGCTTTGTAAGCATTAAGAAGAAAATATTGGTAGTACCTTTTGGATTTAAATTTCTGACTCATACATGATACATGTAAAAAAATTTAGTTAGATGTTTACATGATTGTAGAAAAATTTAGTAAACAAAGAGGCGAAAAATGACAATTTTCTATTACTACCCATTAAAACAAAATCCAACCACAAAAGCTCATACAAATAAATTAGCATTAATTCCATCCTTCGCTACATTTGATGAACAAACATAAACAAAAACAATAATCGCGTTGCAAAGGTGTATCACATATATTATTTTTTGCAACATAAGCATTTTTCGAGGCCGCATACAAAGGTGTATCACATACATAGCTTTACTTTGAAAACAAAGAAACAAACTCACCTCAGTCACCTAAAAGATAGTGAAATATGAAACAAAAGAAAATCAATAAAAGGCAGACAAAGATACTTACAGTTTGCGTTCAGGATCACTTTTCATCAAATGACAGAGATATAAATCGTTAGGAATATTGAGGAGGTTACCTTGTAGGAGAAAAAACACGATCAGTGGTTTAGGGACTGAGTGTTTTGCTTATGTCTTAAACGTTTACTTAGGTTTTTGGTGTGGGCCTGGCACAACCTTTTTAGATAGCCAAAATAAGAAATTATGACTTGGTGGATGGAAGACCAAGCTTTTAGCTAAGAAAACCATACTTCTGAATTATTAACCATCAGGTTTTTTCTGAAATTTATATCGGCATCGACCCATCTTCCCCATGTTGGCATGGCTTTATGAAAAGCTTCTAAAATTTCACTTCACTATAGACATGACTGCCTTCTTAATAATAATCTGTCGTGCACATTTTTTATTTATTTTTAAGAAGCATGATAACTGAAGAAAGAAAAACAGTTGCTCAAGCCTAAATATTCAAAATTTAGTTACTCTTTGGCGGTTTTATCTTGAGTCCACCAATGCCCTGTGTTAAACACTACAATATCTACATTCTTCTACTTATCACTCGACATATATTTTTCTACAATCATGCTCCTGACCAACACCAAAGTGTTTTAATACGTAAGACGTACATCTTTCATATGCTCTTAGCTGTGGTCTATTGTTGGTGCATACCAATATTAGAAAACTTTCAGTTTTGTGAGGAAACCCAAGTGATAAAGAGACTTACATATATATGTATTGCTTGTGGGTGCCTGGTTCATCAATTTCTCTTTAATTTTTGGCTTAAGTATCAGATTCTTATCAGAACACTTTCTAGATGTTCTAATACAAAATATTATACCTTTTGGTCATAAAGACACAATTTTGAAGGCACTCCATTCTGTGAAGCTCTACCCGCGCCACATCTACCTTCTTAACAATATGTAGCTCCAGTAAGCGGAGATTAATCATAGCACTGTGGCTATGATTAAATATCACCGATTCTCAACAATAAATCCTTTGATTTTTTTTCTGTTGTCCTGTAGAAAAAGCTTATATCGCTATCTCGGTAAGAAGAAGTATCATGATAAGTCCGAGAAAACAAAATGAAAAGAAAGAACATATTAGAAACAAACCAAATGATATGATCTGACATCAAAGATATTTGCATACTCCTCTAAGTAAAGTTGCAATAATAGCTTGGGCATTATTACCAGCATTTTATGTAGCAAGGGGTTGTGCAGAATTGTCGCCATTATCATCGAAATCATTCTCCAATTCACTTTTACCATTTGAACCATTATAATAAAGCGTAACCCGAGCTGACCCATATGTAAATGGGTTGTAGAACCTTGAGCAAGTAAATGGGTCAAATTTCCACCTCCAATGCAAATCGATAAGAAATAACATTAAAATGTTTCACATACCACTCCAATAGAGAGGCTTGAATCCTCCCCAGGCTGTAGATGAGTAACATCAGCCCCAACAGTGATGGTAGGGATCGACATCACTGACATTTAGAGTACCCCTGCAAGAAAAGAAGCGATCATGACAACGCTATGAGTTAGATTTTCCAGAAGTTGTTCCTAAAGGGCTCATTGAGGACTCCGAGAGGACATAAACCATATGTTGGCTAAAATAGACATTAAGTAAGAGGGTCTTGGTGTGTTGAAAAGTGATGGTGTTTGGACGTGAATCAGTCATCATATCTATAGACTTTTCATAAATAGACAATGAACTTTTTGCCCACAAAATTTATGAGTGATCAGTTATCTAATAATGTTATCTGAACGATATTGTAACGTACCTGAAAATTGAAGCTTCGCCTCCAGTAAAATCAACAGTTGTTGTCTGCCATTTGGTATGCTTTTTAGCTATGAAGTTAATCTCCTTACATAATTCTGGTTGTTTGCTCAATTGCAAAAAAGTCCACACGCGATTCAATTTAGCATTCGTTAAACGTGATGCTAGTATCATTTTAAAAATAAGTAGTAAAACTAAAGAAATCACGAGTTCTATACGTCCCTTCTGCTCTTCAACAAACAGATCTAGTATGGGGTTCCCGTTTGCGCTGGAAATTGGCTGCTCTAACGCACCACGTATACGCAGCCTCCTTTGAGTAAACTACAAAGCTGACTGTGAACTCGATTGGTTGTCAGCTGCCAACCCTTTGTGACAACTGGGAGCAGATTCAGTAGACCCACAAATGTCTGGAAACACCGCTAAAAAAAGAACCGAAAACAATTTTAAAACACAACAACTAATGAGGGTTCTCAAGTTTTTCCATCCACTTCTCAACAAGAGATAAATCTAATAATTTTACATTATTTGCGCTTATCTGGATCAAATAATACCTCCCACTATATTTATTTTGCGCTTATTTTCAGCATTCCTTTCGGTGTCTTGATCACATGTTATTAAGGGCTGTGTGGATAGCCTATTTGGCATGCTAAATGTATTATAGTAAATCACATAGATAAATGTTACGTACCTTGATCTAAATAAGTTCATGGAAAGTACCAACTGAAAAAAAGACAGTTCCTTAGTCCTTCAATGGTAGAAAACATATAAAAACTTTAATGACATACATAATTGATGTGTGCGTGTGTTATGTACGATTAGTAATCAATCAATATGTGTTATAAGTACTTGGTTTCATAAGGCTCTATTGCTCATACTTCTTAATCATTGATAGTATTAATCAATTAATTCATATCATAGTATGACCTAGACATCAGAATCAATCTCTGGAGATGCAAATGCCTGTTTAGATCCTCTTTTGTGCTATCAAATAGATTGACAAGTATCATGTCATTGGATTATAGAATAAATATATACGGAGTATAATTTTTACCTTGAACATATTCGGATTCAGTTCATTCCTCCAAGCACCAGACATAAACCACATAAAGGATTTACGCTCACTCTTCCCCTGACCTGCATGCATTATCAACAAAAACAACACATAAACATAAACCTATTCTTTACAAATAGAGGTACATCTCATAATCATTCATAACATGTGATATAAACCTGTATCAAAGAGGATCTGAAGTTCATAAATTTTCTACATTAAATACATTATATACGGATAATCTGATATCGATTTCTAGGGGGTCGACTTAAAGTTTTATGTGTGGTTTTTCTAGGTTGCAATTAAGTTTTTAGGGTATCGAACAATTAGTAGAATGATTAAATAACATTACAAGATCAACAAAAAAAAAATCATGAATTCAAGGTAGAAAAAAGTGCTTTACCTTCGGCCAATATTAGGGTTCTTGAAATACATGAACGACATGCATCTGGGTTTTTGAAGATACATGTTTTCTTTTTCTGAATGTTATCAGGGTTTTAATAGTAGTTTTTTTCATTGTTTCGTGCATTTATAAATATGGTTTTACTGGTGAATATTACAATTAGTAGTCTGGTCCAACGGTTGAGGCAAGTGTGCATGGTCTCGCATACCCGAGTTCGAATCTTGGAATGAACAGATTTTTTAAAATTACGAAATTTATTATAGTGCTGACGTGGATTAGGAGCTGATTAGATGACGTGGCATATCCCTCCTGTTATATATAATGTAAAGATATATATATATATATATATATATATATATATATATATATATATATATATATATATATATATATATATATATATATATATATATATATATATATATATATATATATATATATATATATATATATATATATATATATATATATATATATATATATATTATATATAGGTATAACTATGACTTGATACCATACCTCTAATCCCAGTCATATGTAACATGGCAGTTATTAGCCAATAGTATTTAAGAAATCCCTAAAAGATCTCCATTTTTCACGTTTTTGGTGGTTCGAAATCGTAGATTTATGAAAAATCACGTTTTGGAAACGCAATTTTAAAATCTGCGTTTTGAAGAGTTTATGTCTATATCGGCCTGGTTCAAGTCTGGGCCGACCCATGTCTGATTTGAACCGGAAAATTCACCTTTTTAGTTTAATTTTCTAAAATTACTTTTAAAATTCAGATTAATAAATAGTACTCGAAAAAAATGGTCATACCAAGAATCAAACATGGGCCGTTTGGTTTCCAAACAATGATTTCTACCAGCTGAGTTAACCAATCATTTGTGTTTTTTTATACAAAACCCAATTAATAAATTATCAAAAAACGAATTGTATTTGTGTTTAATACTAATAGGATACCGTATCATTCGTATGTATATTCTTCAACCCTAAATATCGTATCATCCTAAGAATTTCCTGGCCGCTCATAAGAATTTTGCAGGTTAGATACCATAATCATTTTTTTTATTTAGTTATTTTTAACATCCATTTATTTAAAACCCTAATCAATATCAAGTGTTCAACTTGATATACTCTTTTACATGTTACAGCTTCCTGATTCATCTTCTCGTCAAGGTAATGTTATCCGGATCTACTGATCCATCTCTAAAAGCATTTGTAAACTCTAAAACCTTTAAACAAACGTGTATATTTTATCATTGTTTTTAAGTGTTCATGGACATCGCACATAATTAGTCTTCTGATTGTTTGTACATAAGTAGACATATGGGATATTTGCCACTCCTTCCTGTAATATAAGAAGCCGTGTATTTGATGATTATGGTGAAATGATTCCACTCTCTGTTGTAAATGTTGAGTAAAGTTATATGATTGGATTCAGGCACAAAAAGTCAAACATATTGCAATTCTAGAAGCAGCGCCACATACAGCTCAAAATGTCAAGGTATTCCTATCTAAGATTATGGTTTGCCACTTTTAAAACTTCAAATACACTTAAATTTTTTGTTTTATTATTCACGTAATATGTTCGCTTGGCAGCCTGTTACCCTTGAACTCGGTGGAAAAAGTCCAATAGTTGTGTTCGATGATGTTGACATTGATAAAGGTTTGTTTTGTACACACTGAATTCTGATTATATCTTCATTATATGTTTTGAAACCTTGCATTTAATGGACCGTGCTTACACTTATTTGTGTTGTTACTAATGTTTTTGACCTAGGTCCATAACATATGCCGAGTGGGCACTATTCCATTGCTTCCGGACTAAAGGGCAAATCAGCAGTGCCACATCTCGTCTCATACTAAATGTAGGTATGGATAAACAACAATATCTAAGTCGATAAAGCTAAAAGTATCTTAATTACGTTTTCTCTTAACATTTGTTCAGTTATGTATTATAATGCTGCTGTTTCAGGTAAGTATTGGGCTAAAATTATCAAGATTTCAGTCCCGTTGAAGGAAGGTTGTAGGCTTGATGGATAGTAATCTCTATATATAACCACCAGTTTTAAAGTTGCCATCTTTGAAAGTTGTTCAAGACAGAACGTCACAGAATCTGAATGTGATGTCACACTGAGCCTTAAAAAGGTTATTAAAGATGCATATTTTTTTCCAACGCATACATGAAATTGGAATCTTGAAACGTCCCGCCTAAACAGAACGGAATTGATTCGCTGAATTCTTGCGTAATCTTTTCTCAACCCCTTCTTAAGTGAATGCACCAGTAGTCAATTAGTTGCGGTAAGCTAGAGTAATGTATGTGATTGAAAGTATCAGTTTGTAGACTCATACATGTTTGTGTTTGCTACTTTGCTGTCTTATATCCTAAGCGGTTTCGAATTTTGTCTCAAGTTAACAGATTTTGGCTATGAAGCTGCACAAACGTAATGTTGGTCTTGGATGAGTTAAGCACTTGCTCCAAAAATAGAGAAGTCAATAGTAGGTGTTGTGGCGACATCCTCTGCTGTAGGAGTTCAACCTTCGAATCCAATCTTTCTGGTACGATTACTTTGAATTACCACAAGCTTCAAAAGTTAATATTGCAAAATCAGCGCTTGAAACATGGTATGTGTATCTGCTTCTTCCATTTCCTATATATTTTTTGGTTGCTTACACTTGTGACCTTCTAGGAAGCACGGAAACTCCTCCGAGATGCCGTATGACGTATCAGAAACTCGGGGAAACGGGGAAACGCGGAGAAACTCGGGGAAACGCCGGGGGAACGTCTCCGAGAGAAGTGGAAACGTTTCTAAAATTGTGGTACTTGTAACAGTATAGGGGAAACGTTTTGGGAAACGTTTCCGGGCAAAAAAATGGCGTTTCCTTTGGCCAATTAACTAAAAACCCTTTTATTTTTAATTAACCTATATAATTAGTAGATAAATTGTTTCATAACTAACGGCTCATCTTTCTAAACCCTCGAGAAACTGATTCTTCATCTTCATTTTCTTCAATAATTGAGAAATAATAATAAGTGATGTATCTCAGGTTAGTAAAAATCTGTAATTGATTGATTTTATATCATTATAATATATAAACTCGCAATTGTACGATCTAAAATTCTAATTCAGTTACAATTTCATGTTTAAGAATTTTTTATTTATAATTATGAGAAACATTTTTTGGATTTTCTGAATGTTTTGTAATATTTTTTGTGACAATTTCCCATATACTCAAGTATTATAAGACAAATAGACGTTTCCCCCGCCGTACCCGTATCTTTAATTTTAAGATGTTGCCGTTTCCCGGTACCCGTATCCGTCCCCGTCCCCGTCCCCGTTCCCGTTTCCGTCCCCGTGCAACTTAGGTGACCTTTTTAATGTATTATTATTATATGTTTCTTTGTGTGTGGTATTATGTTGTTTGTTGTCTGTAGTACATTGGATTGTAACAAACTATATATTTCTAATTCTATTTTACAAAATGTAATTTCACTAATTGATAGGCTCTCACCGTTTATATTCTTAAGAAGCGTCATATCTGAAGCATTTTCTTGGTTTTACGTCTCGCATTTGATTGGTATTCCGATGTCAAAAGTGGTGTGCAAGGTGAAGCATATTGGTGCTGGATTTGGTGGGGAAGAAAAAAGATCACCTTTCTTTGCTGATGTCGCTGGTGTGCCAGCATATATGTTAAATTGTCATATATGAACACATTATTTTTTTATCAAAAGGTATTTTTTTGTTTGCGAATCATATTTACATTCTCCTTCCCTCTATTTTCAGAAATAATTAGCTTAAAACAAAACTTCCATTTTGTGCTAATGATACACAAAAGTTTTCATGTTTGTCATTGTTAATCTGCAGATGTCTATCAGGGGATTTTAAACAATGTTAGTCTAATGAATTAGTTCTATGTTTTTTCTTGTAAATGCATACATATTGTATGGTCGTACTCTTATTTACTGGTTTTTACAAGAGACTTTTGTACATCGTATACTATTGTTAGTTTTGTCATATCTGAGCGCTTTGATGATTTTGTTTTACGCTGAAGATAAAAGTTTTTGCGTTTTCTTCTGTCCTCAATGATCATACTTTTTATACTGAAACCAATAATAATGTTGATACAGGTGCTATAAACAAAGAGTGTGTAAAAGAATGGTGTAAGAAGGCAAGGTTCGACTTGGATTTTCAATACAGAAGCACGTCCGAAAACAAGTGTCTTTTAAAAGCATTACTAGACCAGTAATATGTGGGAGGGTATGGTCTTATTTCAAATGGTGATACATCTAAACCAGCATAGATTTTTTCTCTTGGGAAGATTCTTAAAACTACCAAAAGATGAGCTCCTGCTACATACAAAAGTTGTAAAGAAATCACCAGCAAAGTCACTAAAGAAAACTATTATCAGAGAAAGCAACTGAAGTTCAGGTAGTACTTCAAATCTTAAGGAGGATAAGTACCACATTGGTCAAGTAGCTTACAGTATTCAGTGATGATCATCTAGAGACCTCAGAAGACATAGATGCAACATACTGGCCACAACTGCCAAAAGATGGTAATGCTTCACGCAAAAATGAAGGATGCCACGACATTCCAGATAGCAATTTAGGCACCTAAACAAAGCGAAAGAGTAAAGAGATTCACATACAAAGCATATATGAACTAATTTCGGAAGGTACGTGTACAAATCATACTACAATTTGCCACATGAAAAAGGTAACAGAGTTCTTTTACATAAGTTCACATTTTTTGTATATTTGGATCAAGATGATCCGTAAGAAATGAGTAGCGATCATTACTTTCTTGCAGGTAACTACTCATAGTTAACAATAATATTCTGAACTTTATAAATATAATATCATACATATCTCTCTCTCGTGTGCAGGTGTCCTCATGGGAAAGCCGTAATGTACTGATTCAAAAAGATACCTGATGGATGATTCTTCAAATTGAAGTTCAAAAGGTGTGACCGTGCTATTGGTTGCTTGAGTTTTAGGATCGAATTATTAAATCACTACTAAATTTGAACAGGTATTTATTTTAATTTGTATGATCCGTATAATGGTTTTTGTTTATGCTTTTATTCAAAAAGTTTATTTTTGTTTTATATTTTTTACGAAAAATAAGTATATCATGGCTAAATGAATTTTTGTGTATGGTTAAAAAACATATCCGGTCCAATTAGGATTAGAATCAGACCATAGAAACGATGTTGTGAACCTAGCAATCCTCTTGCATCATCTCTTCTATAGGGTCCCCTATTTGAAGGATGAATATGTGGTTTGGAGATACTTGAAACACTCTTGGGTCTGTCTGATTCATATGCAACTTGCTCACGTCTTCGCAAATCAGATTCTGCAGGAACCTAGCAATCCATCTCTTAACAGTACTGGATGGTAAGGAAGTGCCTCTACGTTATATTTTGCTTGCAAAAGCGAAAACATTGAACAAGGTTTGAAGCCGAAATCTTTGATCTGGGCTCAAGGGTGCAGCAACTCAGATTTTAAAAAAGGCATAGATTAATTAGTGGACTCCAACTTTAGAACTAAATCAGGAAACGTGGTGCACACTCCAAAATGCATCAATCCTTTACATCTAATTTTCGATAGACTGTTGCAATCCAGTCCCAAAAGAATTTCTGATAGCACTGAAGAAACAAAAACGGGATCTTTACCATCACCTCCTCATGAAGTTTCTGGTAAGATATTTGAAAAGTATAGGGGCTATCTTCCCATTTTACACGTCTTTACTTTTTTTGTTCTCAAAATGTTCTTTGTGGGCTATAGCTATTTTCATTATTTAATATCTTACATTATCAGAATGCGCCAAACACTACATATAATTATCTAAACACATCCTTATATTCTGATAATTGCTTATCAGATAAATCACTTTCTAAAGGCACCCATCCAAAGATCCTAAATTGACCACTTATTATAAAATATACCCTGGTTTATGAAAGCAAAATATGAAGCTTGTGTTATTTTTTTGTTGTAGGTCGTTCGCGCTATTGGTAATGAGGGAACGCGACTTCATAATCCTGAAGGGTCTTTGGGGAATCTAATAGCAGTGGTTGCACTATCAAACATATTATTTAGTTTTCAGATGTTGGAAAAAGTCTTTCGATATGAACAGTCTTCCAAGAAGGTATTTAATACATTTCACTAATACATATGCCGAGATAGAAGACAGTTATATGTCTGGAAGAAACATATGGTGTAAAAGAAGATGTAATTTTATACGGCCAGTATGTTGGTAGTGAACCTACTTTGGAGTTGGCTTTAAGTTTATCAAGACTAAGAGCAGTTATTTCTCACATCCCCATCATGTCTAGCCTTAAAAGTCAGTATAGTCAAACATACATTCTGGTTTGATACATATAAGGTGAATTATTTTGTCAATTAAAAGTTAGAATTAGTAGAAACGTTTTTAATCTTCTTGGTGTTGCAAAATCACTTAAAATGGACTACCAAAGTATTGCGGTATCATTGAATATCTTCTAGCAAGCTCTTCATTATATCTTTTTAGGCGCTGCTGAAGTGTTATTTTTAATCGGGCAGATTAAATTCTTTTATAATCAGTCGCCTGATAGTATGCGTAGGTTTGACAGTTCTCTTGCACTACTAAGCAACCACTTGATTAGGGTGTGTTTGGGATTGCTTAGTCTTATGTCGTTTAATGTGCCTTTGCTTAATTTTTGATAATATAAGCAGTTAATGTGATGAATTCTAACAAATTATTGTCATATCCAGTATTGATGATGTTATATTTTTTGCTTTAATCAACTACCTACCAGATCAACTTGGCCTCTCAAGTGTTCATGCATTTAAAACATGTACAACTTCAAAGGATCTAAACGCTGATGAAGATTATGAATTACAGTGAAGTCGATCAAACCGAACCGAGTTTACCTATTGGAGAGTATTGACCACGGAATGGAACCATTAAAGAGCTTCTGGGTCGCGGAGAAATAAACAAGGTGTCCTATCTTTTTTTTTCTTATTTACTCTTTATCAAATTTTCTAATTTACTCTTTTTCTATTTGGCAGAGATGTTCTGGACGTGCTTGGTTGTATGCTATAACCAGCTCCGGTTAGGCTTTTTATCGCTCTTTCACACTATGCTAAAACTTTCTCACTGCACATTTACACCTTAGTATCTACACCATCTCCTGAATTGTTTATTACAACTGAAGTAACATAAATCTTTATAACTAAAAAATTTAAAAAAGAAAGGTTTAAAGTCAAAGTTCCCATATATCAGATGATCTATCTGGAAAAGTATATGCAGTGGATTGAATTTGTGGAGCCCTATTTTAATACTTCAAAGCACATCATAATCACCTCAACTAAATATAAAAACTACTATAATATAACCTAAACTTAATAACTGATGACAAACTAAAACATAGAAGATAAAACATATATCACATAACCATTAATTAACAAAGCTACTTTATTATTAATATATACACATAGAAGATAAAACATATATGTGATCAATTGAGTATTTGAAGTTTTAACAGTTATACTTTGTTATTTTGTCCTCCGTCAGAAAATTTAACAAAGCTACTTAATTTGGTCATCTTACAGTTTGCTGCAATATGTGTGCTCGGATTGCTGTTGTTTGCAGGTCCTTTAGTGGTTGAAACAGTGAGATTCTACTGTATTTGGTTCTGAACTCAAGACCACAACAGATGATGCTTTGTCTGCTCTAAAAAGAAATTCCACTGTCATTAGTAACTAACAAGAATTGTTCTGGATGGAGCAAAGACTTATAATCTGATTGTGTAACTTTTAAAGAATACATGGTGCTTTGGTAAGACGACATATGCTGAAGCCTGACTATCGTCAAATAACCGAAGAGGTGGCAATTACATCATGGATTTGAGGAATTCTGCCTAAGAATGAAATATCCTTGACAAACGAATTTTGTGTGCAGGTAGGGTAGTAACTGATGTCCACGTAATTATTTGCAGTGCCCAGTACATGAGGAACACCATTAATCAAGTAATTTGTGTATTCTTACAACTAATTTTATTCTCGAAATTTTCATCCTTACGTACTATTAAGTTGTTACGTTTCTCTTTCAGATTCCTTGCACTTCTGATATTTTGACCGCGTCTGGCATATCCCCCCTTCCTATACGAGAGGTGCTGAATAATATTTACTACTTTATTGTTGATGGAGTATCTCTTTGGCAATGAATATTGAACAGCACAAGTAATTAAAGTATCTCCTCAAGAGATTATCCGAATCAAGTTAGATGATTGAGGAGGGACGAAGATTTTTTGGTAATGTTTAAAGCGCACAGCAGGTTACTGAACTGAATCTCGAGATTATAACATTTGTTACTCAGGAATCACCACCCCCACTGGTACGTTTAGTTGTATTATATATCAAATTGGCAATCTTTGAGAATTACATTGTGCCATTGTGGTGCATAGGCTCATACAAGATTTACCTACTTCTTGGTAACCAGTGGAGATGACGAAAATGAATTTACTCTAGCAACAGTCCTTCCGGGCTTTTATGACGCCGTTACCCTTACATTTCTCCTCAGGTTATTGAGAAAGTGTTTTTTATTGTAATTTTTAAAGTTTTTGAACATGTCTATCATATAACTGTTTTTTATTCATTACCAGTATGCGACGAGGCTCAAAAGGCTGTTGAGAAGCTTGACTGTGCTCAGCAGAAAGTAGAACATTGATGTATTATTTTACTCAAACCAAGTTAGTTTTCTAAAAATTTATTTGATTTTTAGAAAGACATGTGATTATATTTTGTTGGGATTAAATGTAAATTTTAGCAGGTTGAGGTTGTTGTGGAGCCAACAACCAGATTATTGTTGTATTAGGCGAATATAATGGTAATGGAAAAGTGATTTCATCTTTTTGGGATCAATATGGTATAGAAGGCCTTACTCCTCTATACCACATGTATTGATCTTGGTCTTTAGTATTCTTGCAGGTTTTATTGTATTTGGTATATGAACACTAATTTTAGTTTGTTCTCACAAATTGGATCATGTTTCCAGTTCAATATTCCAACATCAGTCTTGGGATCCGATGAGAGCAAGGCCTTCATTTTATATGTTAAATTCATCTGCTACACTTGGAATGATGTACGTTTCTATGCCACATGTATTGTTGGTGGTCTTGAGTAATCTTTTAGTTCTTATTTATATTATTTACATGAACGCTAATTTCTCACAGGCTGGATCTTCTTAAAATTTTATACACTTGACACATCGATTTGTAACAATGCCTGGATTACGCTCCTATCCAACTATGCCATATAAGTGTTTTTAACAAATCCCTATGTTGGTGATACAAATGAGAGCTAATAGAAGCCATTATTCAGAAGAAAGCAGCCGGTGAAATTTTATTAGCTAGAGACGTTAATTGCTTAAAATTGAATGATTAAACTTTATAGTGTGAATTCCATGAGTCTGAATCTCAATGGACGCAAATGGTAAAACCTTAAGAACGGCGGAGATAAGCATGACAAAGAACAAAAGAAGCGGTGAAGTGGCGGCGAGTTTTTACACTGATTGCTTTTCTATTTACAATAAATTTAGCAGTTCACCCTTCACATAAATTATACATCTGATGCACCGTTGAAATGAATCAGACCCGTCACACCATTAAAATGTGTTCTTCGAACCCACGTGGAACCAAGTTTCGATCGGCATTGAAATGAATCAGACTCGTCACACCATTAAAATGTGTCTTCGATAATAATTGAACAACATCTATCCCGCCATTGAAACTTTAAGTTTCACAAACTGCAACCCGACTAACGAAACGTGATATACTTTTCTTGATTAAAGTATCAACTGCCCGTGCCACGGTCCATCCAGTGTCACACGCATACCATGCGTATATATTTGGCCAAAAATTCTTGACCTCTTATGCTTTGGAAGCCATATTGAACAGATGTTGAAACATGGAGTAAAAATTAAAAAATGATATCAATATTTACGTAATCATATACTGCTAATAATTTTTTGGAATTTTCAATTCAAAAGCAACATCACCCACGACCGCATTATGACCATAATTATAAGCTCACAATAAAATATCACCAACTAGACAACATACTCTAATTAATTAATTAAATGATTATTATGCTCTTTCTAATTATGCTAATTAATAACAATAGCAAAAGAGTAATAATATTGTTTTGTATGTTATATAATGATTAATGAAGATTGTTTATTTATTTGAAACATGTATATGACTTAGGCTTCGTTTGTTTTTTCCGAGGTTTTACCTCTTCATCTACAAACTATGTCTACAAGAAGAAGATGTGCATTTAAAGTCTTCATCTACACAAAAAAGACCGTTTGTTTTTTATAATCTTGAAGTACTTCTTTCTTACTCTTTTCTTTTTATATTTTTCATTAGTTCTTTTGTATGTTTTCGTACGTTTTGTCAATTTTTACGTTTTTGTACATTTTGTATGATTTTTACGTTTTGTTCGTATTTTGTAGCGCTGAAAACGCTAATACCTAAAAAAACATATACAAACACGTAAAAAATAAATTAAAATATACGAAAATGCATAAAATTTAAAAACTTACGAAACAAACGAAAACGTATGAACACGTGAAAAAATAGAACGAAAACGAACGGAAGCGTAAAAATGCATGAAAACATAGAAAAACGTACAAAAGCGTGCAAAATTGACAAAAAAGTAAAACACGAAAAAAATGAAAAAAGCATAAAACATATAAAAACGTGAAAAAATACGAAATGAATCATTTCGGTATAAAAAGTATAAAAATATAAAAAAAGGCAAACAAATATTAAAAGTGATGGTGGGATGTGAGTGTTGAAGAAGTGGGAAGAAGTGGGAAGAAGAGGAAAAGAGATATTTTCATGGTTGAAGAGGGGAGAAGTGCTTCTTAGCACTTATGTCTAAAAAAGAAAAAAACAAATACCCCTGCGCGTCTACAGAGGTTTGCAGACAAAAAAGGCTAAAAAATGTTTTTTTTTTAAAAACAAACGAGGCCTTAATGAACAAGTATATTTATATTTTTAATTGAGTTTTGAAGAAGAAAATTGCTTATACACATTTTTATACAATTGAAAGTAACCAACAAACAGCATATAACCTGTTTGTTTGTCATATTTTTATTCTAATTGAAAGTAACCAACAGACATATAACTCGTTTGTCTAACATTTTTATTCAATCAAATTTAAAGAAGTTGTCGTGTCAATGTTGAAACATTAAAACAAATTGTTAAGAATAATAACCCGGTAGGTCAACAATGACACTCTAACGTACTCAATCACCTCTTCATGAAATGAAAGTGTCTTTCAAAATTATTTATAAAAGGACTATGTGATTAACTTTTAGTAGTGGATACCCACAAATCACCCATGTGGAACTGTGGGTAGGGGTGTTATCGGGTTGGGTTGTCGGGTTATCGGGTTTATCAGGTCGGGTTGAATCGGGTTTATCAGTTTTAAAAAGTGACCTGTAACTCAATCTGATAAAAAATCGGGTTATTAGGTTTGGACATTTATCGGATCGGGCTAAATCAGGTCGGATGAATCAGGTTGTCGGGTTATGGCCATATTAATACAACAGCCGTATAAAAGTTTAAGGTAAAAACGATTTAGGAGGCATGCACAAAAAGTATAGTTTGGGTGACTTTCAAGTTTCAACGTTTTAACGTCTTTGACTTGTTACCTTTATCTATGCGTCTTTTATCAACAACGTCTAAATTATTAACAGGGATATTGATCGAAACTGTTACCGTTAGACATAGCATTAGCGTTATGTAGATACATGTTTGAGTTTCGAATCTTGTTTAGTTGTTTGCATTACTACCAAGATATAGCTAATCAATTTAGAAAGAAGTTAAAATGTAACTACAAACTCTCGGATATATCTGACCTTTTGACATGGATGTATTAAAAAGTTTTAGCGTGAAATCATAGACTAAAGAGTAAAGAACAATTCACACTCGGTTAAACTGACTTTCTAGTAAACACAAACTCTGGATACATGATGCTACATGCATTGTATTCTTTTTCGTATTTAATATATATTGTATAAAGTTTAATAAAACATTTTACCACCTATTCGAGAAAGCTTACAAAGTAACAAAACAAAATAAACATTATTTTTTCGGCTTTTATCAAATTGACCGATAAGAAAAAAATTTCAACCCTAACCCCACCCGATAACATTATCGGATTATCGGGTTCAGGTCAAAACAACTCTATAAGATTTTTCAACCCGATTTAACTTGACCCGATAAGCTTTATCGGGTTTGGTTCGAGTCAACCCGACTCTACTAACACCGTGGGTGATTATATATTGTTTCACAATACATTCTATATGTTGCATCTAAGGACAATTTTTTTTTAACCATAGGCATGTTAAAAAACTTGCGCGACTCACCAAATTAGCCACCTATAACAAATTCATAAATAATAGTGTTTTAGAGATTATACTTTTGAAAGTCGCTAAGATCACCACATAAAAGGACATTATCAGGTGGTGGTTGCTCTGTTATTTGGCCACCATCTTCAGGATTAACGATTCTCATATAAGTTTTTTGGTTTAGATACCATCAATTTGACCAGCGTTAATGACATTTTCATGTTATAGTTTTTATGGCGAATAATTAAAGATGTTGGTTATTAAGGTGACCTATTCTTTTGTTCACTTGCAAGCTATTTCTTCATTAACTAATGGATTTTGGTTATCTATCTCCATATTATCAATATGTTACTATAGAGTTTGTTGAATTGCAGCTATTTCTTCATTAACTAATGGATTTTGTGGAATCTCTTGCTGATTTTCAATGTGAAGATCTTCCAACCTATGCTCAAATCCATGCTCAAATCCGTCATTAATGTTCTCTGCATCAAAAAACCTCCCCTCATTGTATGCATCATCTCCAAGCTCTGCTCCAATACTAGAAGAAGGTCCAGCTTCATCTCTTTTCCTCTCCTATTTGGATGCCTTTAGTTGAGCTTTTCGAAACTCCCTTAACTTCTACTTTTTCTCATTCAATTGAACTTTGTGAATGGAGTTGTGGTTCCTGATCCATGTATTGGCTCTTCTTCTAAGCTTTTTGATCTTGGCATGTAACTTTTCCATCCTGGCATCTTGCTTAAGTTTTGAAGCTTATAAATCTTTAATCTGTTTAGCCAAAGAACTACCCCAAAGTAGCTAAATTAGTAATATCCATCACCTCTGTTGCCATAGCCTGTGGAGAACCACTAGCATTATGAGAGACAGCAGGTGTGTGGATCATCTCATCAGAGACTGGTTGGTCTTGGTGAGATAAAGAAGTTTGTACTTCTTCATTAGGGTTAGGACTATGATGAGAGGGAGTTTGTTGAGATTCACTAGCAGAACTAGGATCCTCACCCTTTTCATTAGCTTCTTCATTTAACATATGGGCAAACAATGGTGTGATAGTCCCAGTAAAAGTAGTACCTTTCTTTGCTAAAAAGGCAAAGGTCCTAGAAGTAAAAGTAGGGACTTCCCAAGGTTCTGATGATGTGGGCAGGTCAGGCAGTTGATCACTTAACAAAAATTGAATAAACCTAGGGTACATCAAAAATTTCGTCTTGGCATCTAAATTGTAACACCCCATTTTGATAAATGGAATGTCACGCGTGATTATGGCGTGTCATCAAAGCATACAAGGGTAAATGTATAAACATTACATGACCATAAAGGAAATACCGGAATAAAACATCGGTACCCCAAAGGTAGAACTCATCACACACAAATATAAGTACTATAAATGAAAGGACTAAACAATGTCCATGGAAATGAGTATCAAAGTATAAAGAAATGCATAAAGTAAAGAAGGCTAGGAAGCTTCTAATCCATATGCACGTACGCTTAAAGTCTACGAGCGTCCCTGAGTACCTGCCGTTTTGGGAACATAAAAAGGAAAACGGCTGAGCATAACGCTCAGTGCACGGATATACAAGTATAGCATGAATAATATAAACATATAAACATGAAGCAGCGGAAAAGACTAAGTCCTGGATAATCTGGTTATATCTTAGTAAAACTGGTTTTATAGTTTGAAAAGCCTTATGTTTATCTTGTAAAAACTGTTTAACATGTTTACCATTAGCCAATATAGGTCATGAATTATCCACGTGCATGAATACTTAGAGGGGTGATCTCGTCATGCAAGTTAGAGGGGCTGCATCTAATTTAATATACTGGTTTTGGGTAGGAGGGATCAGCTCCTTGTGAAGGATGCAAGGCACACACCACATTCACACTGAATAATCTGCTAAAAACATGTAAATAGGATGCACCCATACGCCCCACTTGATAATAATAATATGGCCAAAAGCTGAAAGGGACGCCACGAGCTATCACTCCGCCGTGGTGAAGTCATAACACTGGTGCCTCTAGTGTTATGGTTATGGTACCTCCATAACTAGGTGAAACTGGTCATGCATGTATATGGCTTTAGGTATCTAATTAAACATAAGCAATCAAAACATATAAAACATATACTGGGGGAAAACAGTTGGCTACATACGGGGAATCCTAATAAGGAAGAATGTCGATACTGAAAGGACGGAGAATCCGTACCTTGTGTCCAGTGAACGAAGAAGACGAAAGGAAGAGTGTCCTACTTCGGTATCACTAATGCTACATAAATACATACGTGTATAAGTATCTGATTATTGAGTGCGTAACTGGTTTTATATCATGTCTTAGCTTGTTTTATGTGTTCATGTCATGTTTTACTGATTTAAGCTTTATACTGTGTTTATCATGTATTATGTCTATTCTTTTTAAGTATTTCTTGTATTTCATGTATTATTATACTTGTTGCGTAATAATAAGTAACTTTCTAAAAGTAGCGGGTTTCCTAAAATAGAAAGTTTCCAAAAATAGAAAGTTTCCAAAAATAGAAAGTTTCAAAAAATAGAAAGTTTCTAAAAATAGATTTACTGCTTAAAATAGATAAGTTTCTAAAATAGAAAGTTTCCATAAATAGATTAGCTGACTTAATTAAATAAGTTTTAAAAATAAAAAGTTTCCATAAATAGAAATAAGCTGGATTATTAAGCTAATTATATAAGCTTAAGTGTTTACTGATTAATATTCTAAGTCATGTAATTAAATATCATAGTTTATTAATTATTTCATGTGAATTAAATAAACTATAGGTTAAGGTATTTAATTAAATATAACATGATTTAATTAAATAAAGGTAGAAAAATACTTAGGTTAAAACATATATTATTATCTATTAATAATACAACCTAAGTCATGTAAATTAATTAATTATAAGTCATGATTTTAATAATTAATTAATTATATAGTCTAAATAAGATGATAATTACTTAGGTTAAAATTCATGTATTAATAATAATATTAATAACCTAAGTCATGTATAAATTAAATTAATCATGTACATGTTTTAATTAATTTAATTTAATTCTTGTAAAAATAAATAAACTTGTAAAAAAAATAATTAACCTTGTAAAAACAACTCATGAATCGAACCGTGTTTTAATCTAAACATGTGTGAACCGGACAGGTTTTAACCCGTGAACCGGCACCCAAACGCACCCTTGGTCAAAACCTAGCCGCCGGCTAGCCAAAAGTTCCCACTGGCTAGCCGGTGGTTCCCTTGTTGCCGCGGCATGGGGTTCCCCGTGCTTTCCTTATTTAGCCACCGGCTTAGGCCGGTGGTGGTTCTTTGTCTTAGCCGAGACCTACCCGAGCAACAACATACCCCGACCGAGGTCGGAGTTCCTCTTTTTCTTACTACCGAGACACAAAACCACCACACCGAGACCTTGAGGTCTCGGTTGGTGCAAATTAATTCAAGCCGAGACCCCCCTTGGGGCTCGGTTCTTGCGTCGGCCACAAACAAACACCCCTTAAACCCTTAATTAATTTTACCCCAATGATTAATTAACATGTGTTTACTTGTTTTTAATTTGTTATTAAAACATTCATGATTTCATGTGGTTAAATAATCAAGATCATAAAAAGAAAAGAGGTTTAGGGTTATACCGATCACGTGAATCAAAAGAGGATGAACACACTAACACACTTGCAATAAATCGAACACCAAAAATCAACCAAACACACCCTTGGTGTGTGTAATATCCGGCGGCCAAAGGAGAGGAGAAGAAAAATAGATTTTGGGTTTTTGATTATTTTCTAATTCTTGAATTATGAAAATAGTTTTTCCCTTTTTCCTTGTTTAGTAAATTTTGCATGGGCTTGGCCCTTTTTCTTGTTGTATCCGCGGGTAAGGGGGCCCACAAGGGGTAACCCGAATATTTTCCGTGTCTAAATAATAAGTGTGTTCTCGTGTTCGTATTTTACGTGATTTAATAGTTATCGTTCGTGTCTTATTATATTTATTCATGATCGTAATAAATATACATACATACGTAATACTAAGCTCGTGATTATTTACGTTCATGATTTCATGTTCGTATGTTCCTGATTATAATTATTATTGAAATAATTATCGTGTCTTAATACGTAATAAATACTTATCCTGATATAACACGTGCATAATACTTGTAATTCTAGTTCGTGAAACGTAAACATGCTATAAAAGGAAGGTTCTAATCATGTACGTACGATCGTAAGGGTACTATTCATGGTAAAAGCATGCGGGTTTAACAACTCTTCCCCCTAAAAAGAATAATTCGTCCCCGAATTATAGATAAAGTAAACTGGAAAAGAAGAACATACCCGAATTCAAAATGTGAAATGAGGGTAAGAAGCCCGGATTGACTCCTCTGTTTCCCAAGTGGCTTCCCGCTCGGTATGATCCCTCCAAAGGATTTTGACGAATGGAATCGTCTTCCTTCTCATGACTCGTTCTTGTCTGTCAAGAACTCGTTCGGGTTCTTCTATGAAAGTGAGATCTTCACAAATCTGTTCCAGTGGATACTGAACCATGTGAAGGGGATGATACTGGTACCCTCTGAGTAACGACACATAGAAAACATCGTGAACATGAGAAAGCTGCAGAGGTAACGCTAAACGGTAAGATACTTCACCGACCCGTTCAATGACATCAAACGGTCCGAAAAATCGAGGACTGAGCTTCCCTTTTATTCCAAAACGTCTAACACCACGTGTCGGATAAACCTTAAGGAAAACGTGATCTCCTACGTTAAAATGTAAGTTCCTACGATGCTTGTCTGCATAACTCTTCTGACGTGACCGTGCTTCTTGCAGTTTCTGCTTAGCTACTGAGACCTTCTCATTAGTCAGTTCTATCATTTCTGGTCCTTCAAGTGTTCGCTCACCAACCTGATCCCAGCAGATTGGGGCGCGACACTTCCTGCCATACAACATCTCGAAAGGAGCACACTTGATACTTACGTGCCAACTGTTGTTGTACGCAAACTCCACCAAACATATATAATCGTCCCAATCACCGGTCCATTCCAACGCACATGACCTCAACATGTCTTCCAATGTCTGAATTGTACGCTCTGACTGCCCGTCTGTTTGAGGATGAAAAGCCGTGCTAAGCTTAAGTTGTGTACCCCAAGCTTTCTGCAGACTTCTCCAGAATCGCAAAGTGAAACGAGGATCTCTGTCTGAGACGATGCTGGATGGAGCACCATGAAGTCTCATGATCTCCCTTCTATAAGTATCAGCGAGTTTACTGACCGAATCTTCCTTGCGGATCGGTAAGAAATGAGCTGATTTGGTAAGTTGATCAACGATAACCCAAATTGCATCGTGCTTCTTCTTCGTCGGCGGAAGACCAGTAACAAAATCCATGGTGATTTTGTCCCACTTCCACTCTGGAATATCTAACGGTTGAAGAAGACCGCCAGACCGCTGATGCTCGATCTTAACCTGTTGGCAGGTAAGACATTTGGAGACGTAAGTAGCAACATCATGTTTCATACCACTCCACCAAAAGTACTGCTTGATGTCATGGTACATCTTGGTCGAACCAGGATGGATAGAAAATGGGGAGCTATAAGCCTCAGCTAACAATGCTTCCCGGAGTTCTTGATCATCAGGAACAGAAAGTCTCGTTCCCTGCCACAAGATACCATCTCCATCTACTCGAAATTCTGTCTGCTTCTCCAAATTCTGCATTATCGCCCAGATTTCTCCATCATCTTTCTGAGCTTCCTTGATCTTAGAGAGTAACTCGGGTTCCACTCTAAGATTAGCCCAGTAACCGTGTTGTCCACGTACCATGATCTCTATGTCTAGTCGCTCCAAGTCTCTTATGATTTACTCCTCAATTTTAATGTCGTTTATCATTCTGTACTTTCTGCTAAGTGCATCTGCCACTACATGCGCCTTGCCGGGATGATACTGCAGATTAATGTCATAATCCTTCAACAGCTCTAACCATCTCCTCTGTCTCATGTTCAATTCACGCTGAGTGAAGATATACTTCAAGCTCTTGTGGTCCGTGAAAATGTCACATGATTCTCCATACAAGTAGTGCCTCCATATCTTCAATGCAAACACGACTGCTGCAAGTTCCAAGTCATGCGTAGGGTAATTTTCTTCATAAGGCTTAAGCTGTCGTGAAGGATACGCGATCACTTTCCCATGTTGCATGAGAACACAGCCAAGTCCTTTCCCCGATGCATCACTGTAGATCTGAAATCCACCTGTACCAGATGGGAAAGTAAGAATCGGTGCAGATACTAACTACTGCTTTAGGTCTTCAAAGGTCTTCTCTCGTTCTTCTGTCCAGACGAATTTCTCCCCTTTCCGCATCAGTTTGGTCAATGTAGTGCTAAGCGGGAAAATTTCTCCACGAACCTACGGTAATAACCAGCTAAGCCTAGGAAACTGCGGACTTTAGTCGCTGATGTCGGCCTTGGCCATTTGATAATAGCCTCAACCTTCGCTGGATCCATCGTGATTCCTTCTGCTGATACAATGTGACCTAAGAATGCCACCTTGTCTAACCAGAACTCACACTTGGAGAATTTAGCATACAGCTGCTTCTGGCGAAGAACCTGTAGTATTGTACGAAGATGGTCTTCGTGTTCCTCCCTGGGACTTAGAGAAAATAAGGATGTCGTCAATGAAGACAATGACGAACTTTTCCAGAAATTCATGGGAGATTTTGTTCATCAAATCCATGAATACTGATGGAGCATTGGTAAGGCCAAATGGCATGACTACAAGTTCGTAGTGGCCATAGCGTGTACGAAAAGCAGTCTTGGTGATGTACTGCTCCTTAACCCGTAGCTGATGATAACCCGACCTTAGATCAATCTTGGAGAAATGTTTGGCCCCTTGGAGTTGGTCAAACAGATCATCTATACGTGGTAGTGGATACCTATTTCTGATGGTAATCTTGTTGAGCTCGCGATAGTCTATGCAAAGACGCATACTTCCGTCCTTCTTCTTAACGAATAAGACCGGTGCGCCCCATGGAGATGTGCTCGGTCGAATAAAACCTCGTTCCAGGAGTTCTTGTAATTGATCCTTCAGCTCCTTCAACTCTATGGGATGGCAGTCTATGGTAGCATGATGCTTGGATAGCCAATCCATGCCCAAAATCATGTCAAAATCATTCATGTCCAGCAGAAGTGCGTCAACAGGATGAACCTTGTCGTCAAACTCTAGGGGAAGGCTCTTGTACACATGGGTTATGCGTACAGAGTCTCTCAAAGGGTCGAAATACTAAGTATATTCTCTAGTGGCATGGGGAGTATCCTAACATTCTTGGCATAAGCAGTAGAAATGACCGAGTGAGTAGCACCCGTATCGTACAGAACACATGCAGCTTGACCATACATATACAAGATTCCAGTGATGGTACCTGTAGACTTGTTGGCCTGATCGTGAGATGTCGTGTAAATGCGTCCACTAGTAGGAGGCAGCTTGGTATCAGCATGTCCCGATGTACCCTCCATCTCGACCTTGCGGCAATCCTTCATGCGATGGCCAGGAAGACCACACTTGTAGCATGCGTCGCTGTCGCGGCGACATGGCCCTAGGTGCTTACGGTGGCAAGTAGAGCAAAGAGGATGAGTATATCCTCCAGCAGGCGTCCTGACTAGCTGAGAGCCTGATAAAACAATATACATGAGACATGATAATAGGTACAAAGGACAATGCGGATAATTGTAAGATTGAATACCAGTGATAGCTGGACGTTTAGGTTGTGAACCTCTCTGGTTCTGGTCCCTCCCGTTACCATGATTCCTGGTAGAAGATTTGCTAATGTGTCAAAATTAAGAATTATAACATGTAATCATAAGGAAATGAGTAAGTATAAGGACCTTCTGTTGTTGGATTGTCCAGCGTTGTTACGGTAATTGTCATTACCGCCACGCATATCCGTAGCAGAAGGGTCGTTAGTCTGAACGTTTCCCTTGGGCTGATTAGGCTGTTGCTGAGTGGCCGGCTGAGACCGGTCCCCAGTCTTCTGCCTGGAAGATACATTTTAAAGATATGAAATACTGACATATACTGAAAGGATACGGATTGGACATCGTTTGAATACAAATGTTTACCTCTTATCGGGTCTCTCTGCTTCCCCGAACTCATCTCTTTCCTGCAGCATCTCCAGCTTACGTGCTGCATCGGCCACTTGTGCTACCGTGTTGAACGTAGCACACACCAAGTTGTTTGCGACCGATGTACGAAGAAACCACCTGAAGTGGTGTGCTTGCTCTTCAAGAGTACCTGCTGATGCACCAAGAAAACCAGCCAAGTGAAGAAAGCGCTGCATGAACTTGTTGCTATTATCCCCAGCTCTCTGTCGGATTCCATGGTACTCTCTCTTCAGCTTATCCTGCTCAGCCTTAGGAAAGAACTGTTCCATTACCCTATCCCTGAACTGAGCCCAAGTCAAACCAGCCACCCATTCATCACCTCCCTCAGACTGCTTCAGGGCTATCCACCATGCTAACACATCACCTTCGAACCGGTAGCATGCCAACCTCGACTTGAAGACGGGGTCACAGCCCATAGCATCGAAGATCTTCTCAATGTGAGCCAACCAGCTTTCAACTTCACTGGGGCTATCTGTTCCTTCGAAAGCTTGAGGGCAGAGCTTATTGAATCTCTCCAGCCATGTGGCCAATGTTGCTCGAGGAGGAGGAGGAGGTACTGGGTGATGCTGCTGGTTTTTGGCAGCCTGAACCTCAGCCCTGATTTCGTTCCTCAACCGAGGAAGCATAGCTTGCATTGCAGCTTGGATTGCTGCATTGAGTTGTTCCTGCTCGCGTGTGAGAACCATCTGACAGTATAACATAAAATACATGATTAAACTGATCAAAACATAAACTATACACATGAAAAAAAAATTATACCAATAAATCATGAGAAAAATTTTATGCAGGAAAAACTAGTACATGAATGCATGATGCAGTTTTATGAAAACTTTTGTATGCGCGAGAGTGAATGTCTATGGTCAGTTCACTCAAAACAAAAGACATGGCGAGGGGACGCCAATGGGTCGGTCCCAAATTTAAAAGTTTCGATAAAACACATGCGACTAAATAGGGCCAGTCCTGTACCAACCATTACTTAGTCATAAACCTGCGACAATGACATATATATGTATGCATGAAAATGATGAATGCATGAAAATCGACTGTCAGTTCTAGGAAGACCATAGTGACTACCCACCAATCACAGGTCGTGTTTTGAGAGCCTACAGGTCAAAGCCTTGGCTCTGATACCATAATTGTAACACCCCATTTTGATAAATGGAATGTCACGCGTGATTATGGCGTGTCATCAAAGCATACAAGGATAAATTTATAAACATTACATGACCATAAAGGAAATACCGGAATCAAACATCGGTACCCCAAAAGTAGAACTCATCACACACAAACATAAGTACTGTAAATGCAAGGACTAAACAATGTCCATGGAAATGAGTATCAAAGTATAAAGAAATGCATAAAGTAAAGAAGGCTAGGAAGCTTCCAATCCATATGCACGTACGCTTAAAGTCTACGAGCGTCCCTGAGTACCTGCTGTTTTGAGAACATGAAAAGGAAAGCGGTTGAGCATAACGCTCAGTGCACGGATATACAAGTATAGCATGAATAATATAAGCATATAAACATGAAGCAGAGGAAAAGACTAAGTCCTGGATAATCTGGTTATATCTTAGTAAAACTGGTTTTATAGTTTGAAAAGCCTTATGTTTATCTTGTAAAAACTGTTTAACGTGTTTACCATTAGCCAATATAGGTCATGAATTATCCACGTGCATGAATACTTGGAGGGGTGACCTCGTCATGCAAATTAGAGGGGCTGCCTCTAATTTAATATACTGGTTTTGGGTAGGAGGGATCAACTCCTTGTGAAGGATGCAAGGCACACACCACATTCGCACTGAATAATCTTCTGAAAACATGTAACTAGGATGCACCCATACGCCCCACCTGATAATAATAATATGGCCAAAAGCTGAAAGGGACACCACGAGCTATCACTCTGTCGTGGTGAAGTCATAACACTGGTGCCTCTAGTGTTATGGTTATGGTACCTCCATAACTAGGTGAAACTGGTCATGCATGTATATGGCTTTAGGTATCTAATTAAACATAAGCAATCAAAGCATATAAAACATATACTGGGGAAAACAGTTGGCTGCATACGGGGAATCCTAATAAGGAAGAATGTCCATACTAAAAGGACGGAGAATACGTACCCTGTGTCCAGTGTATGAAGAAGACGAACGGAAGAGATTCCTACTTCGGTATCACTAATGCTACATAAATACATACGTGTATAAGTATCTGATTACTAAGTACGTAACTGGTTTTATATCATGTCTTAGCTTGTTTTATGTGTTCATGTCATGTTTTACTGATTTAAGCTTTATACTGTGTTTATCATGTATTCTGTCTATTCTGTTTAAGTATTTCTTGTATTTCATGTATTATTATACTTGTTGTGTAATAATAAGTAATTTTCTAAAAATAGAAAGTTACCAAAAATAGAAACTTTCCAAAAATAGTAAGTTTCCAAAAATAGTAAGTTTCCAAAAATAGAAAGTTTCTAAAAATAGAAAGTTTCCAAAAATAGATTTACTGCTTAAAATAGATAAGTTTCTCAAAATATAAAGTTTCCATTAATAGATTAGCTGCCTTAATTAAATAAGTTTCTAAAAATAGAAAGTTTCCATAAATAGAAATAAGCTGGATTATTAAGCTAATTATATAAGCTTAAGTGTTTACTGATTAATATTCTAAGTCATGTAATTAAATAGCATAGTTTATTAGTTATTTCATGTGAATTAAATAGACTATAGGTTAAGGTATTTAATTAAATATAACATGATTTAATTAAATAAAAGTAGAAAAATACTTAGGTTAAAACATGTATTATTATCTATTAATAATATAACTTAAGTCATGTAAATTAATTAATTATAAGTCATGATTTTAATAATTAATTAATTATATAGTCTAAATAAGATGATATTACTTAGGTTAAAATTCATGTATTAATAATAATATTAATAACCTAAGTCATGTATAAATTAAATTAATCATGTACATGTTTTAATTAATTTAATTTAATTCTTGTAAAAATAAATAAACTTGTAAAAAAAATAATTAACCTTGTAAAAACAACTCATGAATCGAACCGTGTTTTAATCTAAACATGTGTGAACCGGACCGGTTTTAACCCGTGAACCGGCACCCAAACGCACCCTTGGTCAAAACCTAGCCGCCGGCTAGCCAAAAGTTCCCGCCGGCTTGCCGGTGGTTACCCTTGCTGCCGTGGCATAGGGTTCCCCCTGCTTTCCTTATTTAGCCACCGGCTTAGGCCGGTGGTGGTTCTTTGTTTTAGCCGAGACCTACCCGAGCAACAACATACCCCGACCGAGGTCGAGGTTCCTCTTTTTCCTGCTGTCGAGACACAAAACCACCACACCGAGACCTTGAGGTCTCGGTTGGTGCGAATTAATTCAAGCCGAGACCCCCCTTGGGGCTCGGTTCTTGTGTCGGCCACAAACAAACACCCCTTAAACCCTTAAATAATTTTACTCCCATGATTAATTTACATGTGTTTACTTGTTTTTAATTTGTTATTAAAATATTTATGATTTCATGTGATTAAATTATCAAGATCATAAAGAGAAAAGAGGTTTAGGGTTATACCGATCACGTGAAGCAAAGGAGGATGAACACACTAACACACTTGCAATAAATCGAACACCAAAAATCAACCAAACACACCCTTGGTGTGTGTAATATCTGGCGGCCAAAGGAGAGTAGAAGAAAAAGAGATTTAGGGTTTTTGATTATTTTCTAATTCTTGAATTATGAAAATAGTTTTTCCCTTTTTCCTTGTTTAGTAAATTTTGCATGGGCTTGGCCCTTTTTCTTGTTGTAGCCGCGGGTAAGGGGGCCTACAAGGGGTAACCCGAATGTTTTCCGTGTCTAAATAATAAGTGTGTTCTCGTGTTCGTGTTTTACGTGATTTAATAGTTATCGTTCGAGTCTTATTATATTTACTCATGATCGTAATAAATATACATACATACGTAATACTAAGCTCGTGATTATTTACGTTCATGATTTCATGTTCTTATGTTCGTGATTATAATTATTATTGAAATAATTATCGTGTCTTAATACGTAATAAATACTTATCGTGATATAACACATACGTAATACTTGTAATTCTAGTTCGTGAAACGTAAACATGCTATAAAAGGAAGGTTCTAATAATGTACGTACGATCGTAAGGGTACTATTCATGGTAAAAGCATGCGGGTTTTACATAAATGTTATAACATACCATAAAAATCATTTTTGAAAAGTTAGAAACTCTGTTTATGGCCAAGCAAATACTAGTAGTTGTTGTAGTTGCAAAAATCTGATCAAAAGAGGCACTTTTAGGACTTAAACAATGAATGATTGTATGAAAAAGAAGTCTCCGTTGAGGTGAAAACAACCCTTTAAAGAAAGTAAGTGATTCTCGCCCACCTTCATACCCCATGGCTGCTAAGACATCATGAATTTCTTGGTCTGGTAGCATACTAATGCCATCAACATCATTCAGTCTCAGTGATGCTCTCAAAAGCACTTCTGTTACATAAACATTTCGATGATGCACCCTTGCTTTTATACGAGGTGCTCCATGGCGCATAATAGAAGAGGTAGTCCTCCAAAATTGTTCTACCACAAAGATAGTAACAGTAGGAGTTACAGCTAAGGCAAATTGAATGTAACTTCTAAAAAGAAAGTTTGTCATCTCATGAAACCTTGACTATTAGCATTCAATAATAAGCTCGCAACTTGATTGTGCTTAGAGACCAATTGTAAAGCAGCCATTATTGATTGAATGTGATCGTCGGTGAAAAATTAGGGTTATGAAATCAAGGTAAATAATTGAGAGATTTGGTAAATCAGTTATGTAATTGGGATTTCTTTATATAGGGTATGACAACCTGAGCGCGAAGAAATCTCCAATTTTACATAATAGACCCTCCAACGGTACGTCCAACCACGGTAACATAGCGGTACATGGTTTACTAGTGGTACATCAATTTTGCCTAGCGGTACATGGTTTCTCAAACGGTACCTAAGAAATAACCACCGGTACATGCTTTATAACGTTGTAATCTCTTGTTCCTTGATCCATCTAACCTGTAAACACATCACAAACAACTACAAACACTATACAATCTAATGAACAGATATATTGTATAGTTATATCCTCTTCTTAACAGATGCAACATTAATTGATTGAGCATACTAATATGTGTTACCAAGAACTCAAACCTTTTTGTTTCAAATTCCTTGGTCAACAAATCATCTACATTATTATCTGTATGGATCTTCAAAACCTGAATAAGCTTTTTGTCATAAGCATCTTTGATGAAGTGATGCCTTATTTCAATATGCTTGGTTTTGGAGTGAAACACTAGATTTTTGACAATAGATATAGTGCTTTCATTATCAATATAGATTTTGGTATTCATGAAATTGAAACCATAATCCAATAATTGATTCTGAATCCATAATACTTGTCCATAGCAATGAGCAGCAACCACATATTCTGCTTCATTAGTAGTAGCAACAATGGTTTGCTTCTTGCACTGCCAAGAAATAAGCCTTCTACCTAGGAATTGACAACCTCTTGTTGTGGATTTCCTATTATGGTTGGCGCTAGCATAATCACCATTTAATTAAGCTTCCAAGTCAAAAGATGATTCTCTAGGATACCACAAACCCAAATTAGGTTGACCTTTGAGATACTTGAAAATCCTTTCACATCTTGTAGGTGTGAAACTTTTGGAGTGACTTGAAATCTTGAACAAGCACGCAAAGCAAACATGATGTCTGGCCTAGAAATTGTAAGATACATAAGTGACCCAATCATGGACCTACATAAGTGAAGATATACATCGGCACAATTTTCATCCTTTGAAAAGGACTTCTTGGCCTCAAAAGGTGTACTTGTACTGCTTGATTCCATACTTGAAAACTTCTTTAAGATTTCAGCAACATATTTATCTTAATTGATAAATATTCCATCTTCCATATGTTTGACCTGTAGCCCTAAGAAGAAATTAAGTTCTCCCATAGAACTCATCTGAAATTTTTCTTTCATTAAAGCTTCAAACACTTCACACCATGATTTTCTGGTTGAAAAAATAATGTCATCCACATACACCTGTACAAGGAGGATGTCCTTTTTGTTCTTCTTGATGAAAAGAGTCTTATCAATGGTCCCTCTTCTATATCCATGTTCCAAAAAGAAACTGGAAAGTGTAGCATACCAAGCTCTGGGATCTTGATGAAGACTATAAAGATCTTTAATTACTTTGTAGACTATATTAGGAAACTTAGGATCTACAAAACCTGGAGGTTGTGAAACATATACCTCCTCTTCAATATTGCCATATAAGAATGCACTATTGACATCCATATGATAACTATGAACCCCATGTAGAGGCAAAGGACAAAAATTACCTAATGGCTTCAATCTTTCCCACTGGTGCAAAAACCTCATCATAATGTATACCTTCTTCCTGTCTATAGCCTTGGGCAACAAGTCTTGCTTTGTTCTTGACTACAACACCTCTTTCATCCTTTTTATTCCTAGAAACCCATCTAGTGCCAATAACTCTTTTACCAGATGGTAAATCAACAAGAATCCAAACCTTTTGTAGTTCAAATTACATGCGCTCCTCTTGCATATCATCAACCCAACTTTCATCTCCAAGAGTTTGTGAAATGTTCTTGGGCTCTATTTGTGATAAGAATCAAGCAAACAAACAGTGTTGAGTATCCTTATAATTTGTTCTTTGTTGTTGCTTGACATAACTGACGAGTGCATGGGCTTCATTGCTAGCTTTAGCTTGTCTTCTAGTCTAAACAATTGATTTAGGATCACCAATAATTTGATCTATAGGATGACTAGTGTTAACTCTGTGAGTGGGAATAGATCTGACTGGAATTATGGATTCCGTATTATTAAAATCAATTGTTGCACCCTCCTCATCATAGGAAGAACTTGAGGAGATTCCTTCCTTTGGACTAGCATATATATCTTCATCATCCATAGACTGAAGAATATCTTCTAGTGAATCATCAGTACTTGATGAATCTTGCTTTACGATACTTGGATGTGAGGTACTGCTATTATGTGGATTTACCGATGAACCTTGTGATTTCAAAGGTTCTTCTCTTCCAAGCTCAGCTCAGCTGTAGCTTTCTTTTCTTGATCCACAAGCCTCTGAAGTTCATCATGAGAGGCTCGATCAACTCTTGGTAATACTAGTTGCTTCTGATTTAGGATAGACAATGTAGGTGAAGCAGGAGTTAAGACTGGCACAAAGATATTTGCATCCCCATCATCCTTAGAGTCTGAGGAATTAGACTCTTTCTCTTGTGTGCCTGTGCTAGTAGTAGTTTCTTTTGAACCTGCATTGTTAGTTTGACAGTCTACTTGCATAGGGTAGTAATTCATAGAATTCGTTAGATAATCTAGATCAAACATCCAAGCATATCCTATTCCTGGCACATTTGGTTTATTCTCCAAGAAGTTGACATGGGCATTTCCTCTACCATGCCTGATGCTAAATTGTAGACCTTATATGATCTACTTTGCACTGAATATCCAACTAGATAACCTGAATCTGACTTTCCATCAAACTTTCCCAAATGATCAAGAGTATTCAAAATAGAAACATGACACCCAAAAGGTCTTATATAGCTTGTGGTTGGCTTAATACCAGTCAAAAGTTTATAAGGAGTTTTGCTATGAGGCTTAGTTACTAAAACTCTATTTAGCACATAACATGCTATATTAATTGGTTTTGCCCAACATGTATTAGGCAAAAGAGAATCAGCAAACATAGTCCTAGCATCCTCAGTTAGTGTCCTATTTTTTTCTCTCAGCTACTCCATTTTGTTGTGGAGTTCTAGGGTTGTTAAACTGTCTCTTGACCCCCTTAGACCTACAGAATTCATCAAACTCAACATTCTTGAATTCTGTCTCATTATCTGTTCTAATGGTCATTACCTGTTTAGTGAATTGTTTTTCAACTAATGTGACAAATTATTTAAGCAATTCATTGGTTTCACTTTTATGAGCTGATGAGATGGCATTTATACATGATCTCATCGTTCTTTTCGGGCTTTAAATGCATAAAAATTTCATAATATACCATATATATGCTTGTGTTTGTTTACTTGTGTATTTTAGGTATGGATATCGTGAAAAAGACAAAAGATCACAAGTTACAAGGAAAAACGGACACGAGAAACGAAGCCGTACAAAGAACCGGGCCCTAATCATGGAATACTCAACAAATACCCTTGAAGACTTGAATATAAACAAGATTGATCCTCATTTATTGACGAAATGACACTTAAAACCCTTGTATATTAATAATTACAAGTTTGGTCCCTTAAGTTTGTCAAAATTACACAAAAGGTCCCTTAACTTTGAAGAAATGACAAGATTGGTCCCTCAACAATTCCAAATTGTCAATTATGGTCCCTCATCAAGCTAAAGATACATTGAAGACCTTTGAAGATCAAAATTGTCCAAGATCAGCCCTTGAAATATGCAAAAGTGTCAAAATTAACCCTTGAAACACTTTTTAGAAAGTTTTGTGCCAAAATTGCCAAGTCTTGGAAGTTGTTACAAAGGATTTGGACGCTGATAGAATTTTAAACACAAAAGACAAGAGAAAGAAAGAAAAAGGACCAAGGTTGCCAAGTTTATAAGTTTAAATCCCTAAACACGCGCCAAACATCTTTCTCCCTAAGAAAACGGATCAAACGTGTCACTGTTCACACGTATGAACCCAGTTTTAACTTTTTACCAACAAGGGGGTTTTTACAATTACCTACACCAAAACACAATTAACCTTCACACGAATCTATCCCATGCCTAAACTCACACTCCCACTCACCCAAAGGACCCCACCATTCAAACCGTTTCACCCATCACATGAGTACTTGCCCTCCAAGTCATGCCACGTGTTAAGATCAACAGCTAAGGATCAATGCTTCATTCCAAAGCTAAAATGAACGTCTGGGATCACTTTGGACAGCTCATCAACAACAAACGCACTCAAGGACTCAAGGGCATTTTAGAGAAATCACATCTAGGGTTTGTGAATAGTGTAGCCAGGCATTTGCCTATAAAAGGAGACCTCAACATGTGAGAGTCCCTTTGTTCCAGTTTTAGGCTATTATCTTTGTAATTCCTTTTTAAGTTTAAATAAAATTTGAATTTCTGAAATTGTGAAATCTCTTTTTGATTTAATTAAAAGTTTGGTGTTTGAGTAGCCTAATTCTGAGTTCCATTTGATTGTTAAGGCCTACCTTAATCTTGTGGTTAAGGCACGTCTTGTTTCATAAGGTTTTTAAGGTTTGAATACCTTGAAATCCTAGGTTCTGTTTTGGCTTATTTTGTGTACTAACCCTTGACCATTTGCTATAAGCTCTTACAAGCTTGTTGACACCAAGCTTGTGAAGGGATTAGAGCCCTTGGTTGAGTTGTTTGCTGCTTATGTTGAAGGTATAAAGTCCTTGAGGTTCTACTTTGAACCATCAACCAAGGCAGTTTGCATCATCTTCATTGAAGTACCTTGGTCTTGTTCTAGTTGTTGAATAAGGTCCAAGGAGCATAGCTGGCCTTCCTAGGATGTTGTGAAAGGCAGGTATAATCCCTTGTTAAGATTCCCCTAAAAAGTTCATGTTTATGACTGTTTTTGATTTGGTGCTTGATTTTGAGTATTTGTGTTTGAGCTGGTGATTTTTGAGTTTGATTGTGTTAGTTGCTATTGTTTAAGTGTTTTTTATCATTAAAATCAGTAGGTTATTAGTTAAAATCACAAGTTTCTTTGTTAAGTGGTAGATTAAGGAGTGTTTGGGTCTACTGCATACTTTGGATTTGTGGTTTGATAAGTGTTTGTGTTGTGGTAGCAAGTGTTGGTATCTGTTTGCTAGGTGCTTGTGTTCATCTGTTTGCAGGTTTGAAGGTTTGAAACACATAGATTCTTAATTTGGCTATAAAATCTTTAAAACTTGGTAAAATTGGCTAGGATTTTGAGGACACCTAGATCTAAGCTTAGGCTAGGGCTAACAAGTGCTAAATCATAACTAATCACATCAGGGAAGAAGGATTTGAGGCTTGAAATTGGATCAAGTGTCAAGTATATCAGCAAACTTGTTTCTGCATATGTTCATTGCTCATCAGTATCTTCTAGTGCTTTGATCTTGTTATTTACTTTGATTCAGTGTTTGATTCTTGTTGCTTTGTGTTTGTTCTTAGTTTATATAGCTTGTGTATGCATCCTGTTAAGTTTGGTTGGCTTATTGTGGTTAAATCTGCTTATTAAGTGCTTAACTGCTTATTTCCATATCTGGTGCATATCTGGTGACTGTTTGGCTTATTTTGGCTTATTGTGTGAACCATTTTGTGATTTTATTGTTGCTATTGACTCCTTGTGACTCACTAATCACAAGGGTGCCTTTGTTTCCAATTGAATCAAACCAGAACTCTCAAATAAGCTTGGTCAAATAGTCAAAGTAGTGGGAACTCCTTTCCCCTGCTGGTTGCCACTGCTAGTGTAAAACTGGTGTTAGCTTATCAATAAGCTATAATAGCTTATTCCAACCTACAACAACTTTGTTTTTGTAATAGGTGCTCATATTTTTACCCATTTGTTCATACTGGAGCATTTGGGTGGTTGACTTTAGCGTTTGACTAGAAAACCAACTCCATTGACCTTTTCATAAGTTCATTTGTACTTATTCTGGCTTATTGGATTTTTGTTGATTGATTTTGCTTATTAAGTCCATTTGAAAGCTTTTGCAAGTTGAATCAAGTCCTGAGGTGCCCTAAATCTCTAAAACGACTATTTTGTCTTTTAGTGAAATTTTTCTTTGCTTATTTCTGGCTTATTGAGTGAGCTTTTTCAAAAATT
Source organism: Glebionis coronaria (assembly GCA_025667525.1). Classification (NCBI taxonomy): domain Eukaryota; kingdom Viridiplantae; phylum Streptophyta; class Magnoliopsida; order Asterales; family Asteraceae; genus Glebionis; species Glebionis coronaria. The sequence goes on from CM046881.1 coordinate 227,896,473, forward strand.
CTTTTTATAGATCTCATAAGCATCCCAAAAGAAGGTTGTGTGTCAAATTAGAGCTTATGGCATTAGCTTATGGCTTAATGGGCTGAAAAGCCCAATAAGAATAAGCTGAGTGTTCAATAAGCTGTGATAAGCTCATTTTCAACTTTTGGGCCTTTAGAGTTTTGTTGTTAGAATTGAATTTTGAGTCAGATAGGGCTTTTCCAAGTCAATTGGGCCAAGTTTGACTTTTTGGGCTCAAAAGCCCAATTTGGTTGACTGTTTTTGGTTTTGGCCCATTTGAGGGCCCAATAGGGGTATTCTGGTAATTTCACTTTGATTTTTTGATTATTTAGGTTAAAATAAACTAGTTTGCAAGTTTTTAGAATTTTTTATAATTTTTGGATTTTTAATATTATTTTATTATTATTTTATTATTATTTTTAAAATTTCAAATTTTCTAACTTTTTACATTTTTCTTAGGTTTAATACATTAAAATAGGAATTTAGCAACTTTTAGAATAATTTTATCTCTTTTAGATTAATTTTTATAATTATTTTAAGTTTTAATAGTTTTTAAATCATTTTAAATAGTTTTTATTAGTTTTAAAATTTCTAAAAATAGTTTTTAATCTTTTTAGGTCATTTTAGAGGTTTACCAATTGAAAAATCTTTATTTAAGCTTTTTGATAATTTATTTGATTTTTAGGGCTTTAATTAGCATTTAAAAATTGAATATTTAATTATTTAAAAGGTTTAAAAAAGTTTTGATCATTGGTAAACTCTTAGTTTATTATTTTTAATTTTTGGTGAATTTTTGGTAATTTTTAGAATTTATTTATATTTTTGAGGTTTTTAAGGTTCTACGTCTTAACTTTCTAGTAGTGTTTATTTTTATTTTTACGTCTTCGTCATCTTCTTTTCTCATCCCCTTCTAAACCAATCATTAATCACAAACATTTAATAAATTTCTCACACACATTTACCTCCTTGGGAAACGAACTTTCATTTCATTAAGGGTCATTAACACTTGATTTTTCCTAAAGTCATTTGTTTGATACTTTTCACTATTTACCCTCCTTTTCCTAAAGGTGTGGTAAAACACTACAATCATTTCGGCGCCGCTGCCGGGGAGGTGTGTCGTGATTAATTTGCATTGTTGTTTTTAATATTAACCAAAATAGTATTTGTATTAGTAGAACTCTACTAATACGTATTATCGGTTTTCTTGGTTTTTCTTGTAGAAATATTATTACTATATTGTATTAAGTATCACAATAAATTCACAATATCTCCAAAAGCGTGCAAACATAACCTTAATTGGGATTTCATCACTCAATTATTGTATTCGAATCTCAAACAAAAAGAAAAAGGCAAAAATAGATAAATACTTTCGTGAAGCTCGATTTTGAAGAATACAAACTATAAGGTGGGTATAAGGCGGGTATTATAAAATATACCCTAAGGAAAAAGGCTCTTAAGTGCTTCGCGCCGCCTCGTTTCCCCGCTTGCTTGTGAGTATTTTGAGATTGAAGGCTAATCGAGGGTTTTGCCGCCCAAAGTATTATTACGTATAATATATTTGCTTGGTTTCTTTGTGATTAAAACCTCTTGAACAATTTGGTTTTCACCAAAGTTCTAAAGTCATTCGAAGGCGTTCACTCCACGTGATCGTTTTCATTCCTTTGAGGCTTCTTTAATCAAGAGTTTGATTCGAGGAGAGATTTTGTAGATTGTTGTCTACGAAGATACACCAAATCCAAAAAAATTAAATATCATCAAAAACACAAAAAAATTGAAAATTCACAAAACACCCAAAAAGAATCTTCTTTGCTCACCTCCCATTCTTCGTGAAGTTTATGATCACTCGTAATCAAGCAAAACGAGCTCGTAAACGATTTCAAAAACAAGCCAATCAAGAGACGTTGATTGTAGAAGAACCTCTAATTGTTGAACCTATTGTAGAACAAGAAGTCGTCATGGCTAATCGTACTATGATGGAGTTGCTACAAGCACCCACCGAGGGTTTTGGAGAGGCTATTGTGATTCCCGCCATCCTTGCGGAGAATTTCGAGATTAAGACGGGTTTAATGTCGATGTTGCAAGCAAATAAGTTTAGAGGTCACGAGAAAGACAACCCGCATTACCACATTAGGAATTTTAACCGTCTCACCGCTACTAGCAAGTTTAAGGATGTTCCACATGACGCCATTAAGATGATGTTGTTTCCATACTCGTTGGATGGACCCGCAAAAATTTGGCTCGAGAAAGAACCGCCAAATTCGATTTTGACATGGGCCGATCTCGTTTCTAAGTTTGTGAACAAGTTTTTTCCACCATCTAAAACAACACACTTGAAAAATGAGATTTCACGATTTGTGCAAAGAAATAATGAAAGTTTTTCAATGGCATGGGAACGATTTAAAGAAATGTTACATGAATGTCCACACCATGATTTTACGGAATTGCATCAAGTTGATACTTTTTATAATGGGCTTAATGATCATGAACGAGATTATTTGAATGCCGCCGCGGGTGGTAATTTTTTGTGCAAGACGACAAATGAGGCTTTACAAATCATCGAAAATAGATCTAAGGTTTATAACCCTCGTAACACACCGAGTGTTGCCAATTTGGGTTCGTCATCTTCGTCACAATCGTCTCGTAGCATTAATGCCTTACATGATGAAGCTAATGAGGAAAATCGGTTTTTTGATAGATTTGCTAATCTTATGTCCCATTGGAAGGCTCAAGAAGCTTCCAATTCCGCTTCGGTTAAAGCGGTTGCTAAGAGTTGTTTATCGTGTAGGGGAGCTCATGATCTTTCTGAGTGCATTACCGCGGATGGTAACACTTCGAGTGCTTATGTAGCAACGGGAACTAACAACCAAAACGGCCAAGGTTCCCGCCAAAATCAAGCTCCACCAAATCAAATGTTAACAATTATCGAAACGACAACCAAGGTAATTACCAAGGCAATTCACGCAATTACAACAAGGGGAATTATCAAAATGGGAATGGACAAATTTCTAATCAAAACCAAAACCGTGATTTTCAAAACACTACACAAGGTTTTCAAAATGCTCACACTAAAAATTTGCAAGGAGAATTTTTGGATTATGCAAAAGCAAATGATGCTAAATTTGATAACATGCAACGTGAGATGATTAGCTTAAGATCCGAGTTGAAAAACGAGCTTAAAAATGAACTTGCTAATGAACTTAAAACTCATGCAAACAAAATGGAAGGAAATGTCCAACGTCTTCAACAAAATCAACAAAATATGGAATTAGGACAACATGAGATTAAGCAAGAATTATTAAAAGCGGATGCTAGGCAATCAAAATTTGAGGACCGAATGGCTAAGATGTTTGAAGCAATCATGTGTAAACCCTCTTCCTCGGGTGGTCTTCCTAGTGATACCATTGCAAACCCGAAGGGAGAAATGAAGGTTATTACTACACGAAGTGGTAAAACTTTCAAGGAACCTACCTCTCGTCCAAGTACTTCTACGGAGAAGGTAATCGAGAAAGAACCCGAGGTGATGGTCGAAAAGGAGCACATTACAATCCCACGAAGTACCGCTCATACCACACCTACGGTTGAACCAATACCAATTGTGGAACCCGAGTTTCCAAGGTCGTTGCCTAATGACCAACCCACACCACCTTTACCCTACCCTTCGAGACGAAACAAAGAGAAATTGCAAGAACGTAACAAACAACAAATCGAGCTTTTTATAAAAATGTTTCAACAAGTGCATTTTGATGTGAGTTTAGCCGACGCGTTGTTGTATATGCCTCGTTTCGCTTCCACTTTTAAAAGTATGATGAGCGATAAGGAAAAGATTTCAAAGCTTGCTAATTGTTCTTCGGTTTATCTTAACCGCATACCGGAAAAAGTTGGTGATCCCGGAAAGTTTCTCATTCCTTGTGACATACAAGATATGAAAGAATGCCTCGCCTTGGCCGATCTTGGTGCAAGCATTAATTTGATGCCATTTTCCATTTGGAAATCGCTTTCGCTTCCGGCTCTCATTCCTTCGAACATGTCTATCGAGATGGCCGATCATTCTACGATTATGGCATGTGGAGTAGCCAAAGATGTTTTCGTGAAAGTGGGGAAGTTCTACTATCCCGTTGATTTTATAGTAGTTGACATCCCCGCGGATCCTCAAGTTCCTCTAATTTTAGGTCGTTCATTTTTAGACACTTCGAGATCGCTTATCGATGTTCATGCAAGAACTATCACTTTGAGATTCAACGAAGAGGAACTTGTTATAAACGCTACTCAAAACTCGAAACCTTCTCATGTTTATGCAATCGCTACCATCAATCACATTGACATCGTTGATGTGGTTTGCGATGAGTTTACACAAGAAGTGTTAGGTTTTTCCGATAGCTCGTCAAGTGGCAATCCCACTATTTTGGATCCGATTCTTGCTAATTCAACACCAAATCTCACTCCATTCCAAGGAGGCGATCTCACTTCAAATGAAATCGACAATGAAGATGAGGTGTTGATTAGTGATGATACTTCTATTCCACCATTTCTTTCGCCGATGGAAGTTATGAGTGTTGAACCAAAATCTTCAATCGAGGAACCACCTATCCTTGAATTGAAAGATCTTCCTTCTCACCTTGAATACGCATTCTTGGAAGGTGATGACAAGTTGCCGGTTATTATTGCAAAAGGTCTTGCTAATAATGAAAAAACCGAGCTCTTGAAAGTTCTTAAGGCTCATAAAGGGGCAATTGCGTGGAAAATATCCGACATTAAGGGTATTGACCCAAAATTTTGTACTCACAAGATTTTAATGGAGGAGGACTACAAACCCGCAATTCAAAGTCAAAGAAGGGTGAACCCCAAAATTCACGATGTCATTAAAAAGGAGGTCCTTAAACTCCTTGACGCGGGAATGATTTATCCTATATCCGATAGCCCATGGATGAGCCCAATCCATTGTGTCCCTAAAAAGGGAGGAATGACCGTTGTGCCCAATGAAAACAACGAGTTAATTCCCACTCGTGTTGTGACCGGTTGGAGGGTGTGTATTGACTACCGAAAGTTAAATGACGCCACTCGTAAAGACCACTTTCCTTTGCCCTTCATGGATCAAATGTTGGAGCGACTTGCGGGAAATGAATTCTATTGCTTTTTAGATGGTTTTTCCGGTTACTTTCAAATCCCTATCGACCCTCGTGATCAAGAGAAGACTACTTTTACGTGTCCTTATGGAACGTTCGCTTATCGTAGGATGCCTTTCGGACTTTGTAATGCACCCGGTACGTTTCAACGGTGTATGATGGCGATTTTTCACGATATGATCGAGAAGTCGATGGAAGTGTTTATGGATGATTTCTCGGTGTTTGGTAATTCGTTCACGTCATGTTTATCTAATCTCGAACAAATGTCGGAACGTTGTGAAGAAACCAATCTTGTGCTTAATTGGGAAAAATGTCATTTTATGTGTAAACAAGGAATCGTCTTAGGACATAAGGTGTCGAAGGCGGGGATTGAGGTCGATAAAGCTAAGGTAGACGTCATCGCCAAGTTACCTCATCCCAAAACCGTTAAGGGAGTTAGGAGTTTCCTAGGCCACGCGGGCTTTTATCGTCGTTTCATCAAGGACTTTTCGAAAATCTCTCGACCTATGACACACCTTCTCGAGAAGGATGCTCCTTTTAACTTCAATGAGGATTGTGTTAAGGCTTTCGAAACTCTCAAAAGGAAACTTACCGAAGCTCCCATTCTTGTTGCTCCTAATTGGGAATTACCCTTTGAAATCATGTGCGATGCAAGTGATTATGCTATAGGGGCCGTCTTAGGGCAACGTTATGACAAGCATTTCCGTCCTATCCATTATGCTAGTAAGACGATGACCGAGGCTCAATTAAAGTACACCACAACGGAAAAGGAATTCCTTGCCGTGGTCTATGCTTTTGAGAAATTCCGACCTTATCTCGTCTTAACTAAAAGCATCGTGTATACCGACCATTCGGCTATCAGGTATCTCTTAGCTAAGCAAGATGCTAAGCCGAGATTGCTTCGTTGGATGCTCCTCCTCCAAGAATTTGATGTCACCGTACTTGACAAAAAAGGAGCCGAGGATCTAGCGGCCGATCATCTCTCTCGTCTAGAAGATCCTCACAAAGATGTTTTCGAGAACAAGGAAATCACCGAAACATTTACTCTTGAGACTCTCGGTGTAGTGAATTCTAAAGACACCACCCCATGGTTTGCCGACATTGCAAATTACCATGCGGGCAATTTCATAATCAAGGGTATGACGACACAACAAAAACGAAAATTCTTTCGTGACGTCAAGTTCTATTTTTGGGACGACCCTTATCTCTTTCGAGTTTGTGCGGATCAACTCGTTCGACGTTGTGTGTTTGGTGCCGAAGCTTCTAATATCCTTAAAGCTTGTCACGAGGGACCCACGGGTGGTCACCACGGTGCTAATCTCACGGCTAAGAAAGTGTTAGATGCCGGTTTCTTTTGGCCTTCTATCTATCGTGATGCACACGCACTTGTGAAGTCGTGTGATTCGTGCCAACGTCAAGGAAAATCGTCTCAACGTGATGAAATGCCGCAAAACATAATTCAAGTATGTGAGATTTTCGACATATGGGGAATAGACTTTATGGGGCCGTTCCCATCGTCTCATGGCAACAAATATATCCTCGTCGCGGTGGACTACCTTTCTAAGTGGGTGGAAGCTAAGGCTTTGCCTACTAATGATGCTCGTGTGGTAGTGAAGTTTTTGAAGCAACTATTCTCTCGGTTCGGAACCCCTCGTGCTATTATAAGCGATCGTGGAACCCATTTTTGTAATGACCAATTCGAAAAGGTTCTAAAGAAATATGGAGTTACTCATCGTCTTTCTATGGCTTATCACCCGCAAACGAGTGGGCAAGTCGAGGTTTCGAACCGAGCTTTGAAGAGGATTTTAGAGAGGTCAATTGGAGAAAACCGTGCTTCATGGTCTGACAAACTTGATGACGCTTTATGGGCCTTTAGGACCGCTTATAAGACACTTATCGGTTGCACTCCTTATAAGCTAGTCTATGGGAAGAATTGTCATTTGCCCATTGAGTTGGAGCATAAGGCATATTGGGCCCTTAAGCATGCAAATTTTGACTTGAAGACCGCGGGAGATCACCGGAAAATACAATTGAATGAATTGGATGAATTAAGAGATAATTCTTATGAAAATTCATTAATTTTTAAAGAAAAGACTAAAAAGTTTCATGATTCAAAGATTAAAAACCGGGTTTTTAACGTTGGTGATCAAGTGTTGCTTTTTAACTCTCGTCTTAAGATATTTTCCGGGAAATTAAAATCTCGTTGGTCGGGTCCGTTCACCATTACACAAGTATTTCCATATGGGACCATTGAGCTAGCTCAAGATGATGGTCCTAATTTCAAGGTGAATGGACATAGGCTTAAGCACTACTTTGGTGGGGAAATTCCTTCAATGGTTGCCATCGACCAAGTCACCTTCCCCAATGATAATTAGCATTGAGGGGATCGAGTCGAGCTCATGACTCGGTAACCAAAAACGAGGTGCCTCGTGGGGGAGATCCCATGCTTATCCTTTATGCTCACTATTCACTAATAAGGGGACTTGTACCCTTTCAATCGTTGTCTCGTGGTTGTTTGTGATTGTGTTATCTAGATCATCATCATCTACGATTGAAGACTCTCGTGTTCGTTTACGTGAGCCTCCATCGTTCGTTTGAAGAAGTTTTTCACGAATCCATGACATATCCTTTATTGTTCTAACAATTATCTTTTAGCATACTTAATAATCGGCTTTAGATATATTGTTGATCACCCTTTCCATGCTAGATCCTAAGCATTCGACTCTTCGTCTCTAGTATGGGGGTGCTCCACCTTTAGACTCGAAACATTGAGGACAATGTTTACTTTTAGTATGGGGGGGTGAATAGGTACTTGCTTTGCTACGCCCTCACGCTTTCCAACTTTCAATGTTTTGTTTTGCAAATAAGGCTAAAAAATGGCCAAATTTTAAAATTTTTCTTAGTTTTAATAAGTGTTTTTAAGACACGAATGTATATTTTCCGTTGGGTAGAATAAGAGTTAATTTTTGACTTGATGGGCATTTGGAGCCATTTACATTCCTTAACCCGCTCAATTCAAGTTTTGCTAGACTTTTATATAGGGAGCTTTAAAACGCGAAAGTCTTAATTCATACGGGTTAAGAACAAGAACTTTTCGCAAGTTCCTATAATTGATCCTAGAAAGTCACTTATCAAGGGAACTATAAAACCCATTCTCTAAACTTGAAAAAGTCCAAGAAAGTGCAAGATCCTATAGGTGGCTTGAAAACCCAAAACTTTGATTTGATATAGTCTTAATGAAAGCTAATCCAAATTTGGCTTAATTTTGACTTGCATGACTAAGTATTCACGAGTCTCTTTAAATAGAGGTCTTTATATAGTGAAGAACGAGAAATGATAGAGTTAGACAAGTGATCATGCTAAACGTAGAACATGAAAATGTTCTTTCAAAAACTCATATGTTTTTAATTGTGGCTTTTTCTTCCCATAAGATCAATGCATTAGGAATAAATCATAATTGCAATAAGTAAGGTCGTACGATTTGAAAGGTTACTTAGCCTCTAGCGCAAGATCGTTTAAAAGTTACTCGGGGTTGAATAGAGTTCATAGCCAAGGCATAACTTATTGAAACGGGGCGCGAAGATTGGCGATGATCCAAAAAGGCCCTAACAAGGCATGAGGAGCTCTATTTTTGCTAAAGATCCAAGATGATGTGAAGTATCATTATTCCTAAATCAATATGAAGGATCGAGACATACGACGAGAAGCAATTACTCCCCTAAAGATCATGGAGAAAGTCTATCCAAAAAGACCCTAACAAGGTATGGGGATAAATATATCCAAGTCCGAAAAGGAGGCGGATCGTTGTATATCAAAATCCAAAGTAAAGATTAAAGAAAAATGATGAAGTCGTGGTCCAATATGAAGAATCTCTCAAAAACGTCAAGTGAAGAAATTCCAAATATATGAAGAGAAGACCATAATTTCAAGAACGTCTTCCCAAGATTTGAAGTATGAAGTACCTGCCAAATATCGGTCCGAGAAAGGTCTCAAATCGTGAAACGAGTTATGCCAAGATATGAACTTAAGGAGATACACGAGAAGCCGTTTTAAAAGATTTTGTACTTCGGCTAACTATTGATCAAATCGTGCTACTTTGCTTTCGGACTAATAACTACTCAAATAAGTCAATATGAATCACTTGTGATCCATGACAAATAGATAAAAAATGCTAGTTACCCATTTTTCTTTCATAATAACTAGGATTGCGGGGAGAAAAAGTATTACACAATTTGGACGTATGAGAAGTGTTAGCATTGTGACTTGTACCAACAATGATCTCGTTTTTGCACTTAGCATGGAATGTATGACAATCAAGGATGACGAAGTTTACTCTAAGGGACATTTATTTGTTTCTATTCTTTTACCCTAAAAGTCACTTTTTGTGAGGAAAATCATATATTATGTCTTTACACATCATCGTAGTATGTTACAAGTCTTTTACTTTTCAATAAAGGTTAATAAAATTGAACTTTGGTGATGCTTAGATACTTTATTCTAGCATTGCGTGAGGGCACGACAATGGCTTAGTATGGGGGAGTGATGAGATGGCATTTATACATGATCTCATCGTTCTTTTCGGGCTTTAAATGCATAAAAATGTCATAATATACCATATATATGCTTGTGTTTGTTTACTTGTGTATTTTAGGTATGGATATCGTGAAAAAGACAAAAGATCACAAGTTACAAGGAAAAACGGACACGAGAAACGAAGCCGTACAAAGAACCGGGCCCTAATCATGGAATACTCAACAAATACCCTTGAAGACTTGAAGACAAACAAGATTGATCCTCATTTATTGAAGAAATGACACTTAAAACCCTTGTATATTAATAATTACAAGTTTGGTCCCTTAAGTTTGTCAAAATTACACAAAAGGTCCCTCAACTTTGAAGAAATGACAAGATTGGTCCCTCAACAATTCCAAATTGTCAATTATGGTCCTTCATCAAGCCAAATATACATTGAAGACCTTTGAAGATCAAAATTGTCCAAGATCAGCCCTTGAAATATGCAAAAGTGTCAAAATTAACCCTTGAAACACTTTTTAGAAAGTTTTGTGCCAAAATTGCCAAGTCTTGGAAGTTGTTACAAAGGATTTGGACGCTGATAGACTTTTAAACACAAAAGACAAGAGAAAGAAAGAAAAAGGACCAAGGTTGCCAAGTTTATAAGTTTAAATCCCTAAACACGCGCCAAACATCTTTCTCCCTAAGAAAACGGATCAAACGTGTCAATGTTCACACGTATGAACCCAGTTTTAACTTTTTACCAACAAGGGGGTTTTTACAATTACCTACACCAAAACACAATTAACCTTCACACGAATCTATCCCATGCCTAAACTCACACTCCCACTCACCCAAAGGACCCCACCATTCAAACCGTTTCACCCATCACATGAGTACTTGCCCTCCAAGTCATGCCACGTGTTAAGATCAACAGCTAAGGATCAATGCTTCATTCCAAAGCTAAAATCAACGTTTGAGATCACTTTGGACAGCTCATCAACGACAAACGCACTCAAGGACTCAAGGGCATTTTAGAGAAATCACATCTAGGGTTTGTGAATAGTGTAGCCAGGCATTTGCCTATAAAAGGAGACCTCAACATGTGAGAGTCCCTTTGTTCCAGTTTTAGGCTATTATCTTTGTAATTCCTTTTTAAGTTTAAATAAAATTTGAATTTCTGAAATTGTGAAATCTCCTTTTGATTTAATTAAAAGTTTGGTGTTTGAGTAGCCTAATTCTGAGTTCCATTTGATTGTTAAGGCCTACCTTAATCTTGTGGTTAAGGCACGTCTTGTTTCATAAGGTTTTTAAGGTTTGAATACCTTGAAATCCTAGGTTCTGTTTTGGCTTATTTTGTGTACTAACCCTTGACCATTTGCTATAAGCTCTTACAAGCTTGTTGACACCAAGCTTGTGAAGGGATTAGAGCCCTTGGTTGAGTTGTTTGCTGTTTATGTTGAAGATATAAAGTCCTTGAGGTTCTACTTTGAACCATCAACCAAGGCAGTTTGCATCATCTTCATTGAAGTACCTTGGTCTTGTTCTAGTTGTTGAACAAGGTCCAAGGAGCATAGCTGGCCTTCCTAGGATGTTGTGGAAGGCAGGTATAATCCCTTGTTAAGATTCCCCTAAAAAGTTCATGTTTATGACTGTTTTTGATTTGGTGCTTGATTTTGAGTATTTGTGTTTGAGCTGGTGATTTTTGAGTTTGATTGTGTTAGTTGCTATTGTTTAAGTGTTTTTGATCATTAAAATCAGTAGGTTATTAGTTAAAATCACAAGTTTCTTTGTTAAGTGGTAGATTAAGGAGTGTTTGGGTCTACTGCATACTTTGGATTTGTGGTTTGATAAGTGCTTGTGTTGTAGTAGCAAGTGTTGGTATCTGTTTGCTAGGTGCTTGTGTTCATCTGTTTGCAGGTTTGAAGGTTTGAAACACATAGATTCTTAATTTGGCTATAAAATCTTTAAAACTTGGTAAAATTAGCTAGGATTTTGAGGACACCTATATCTAAGCTTAGGCTAGGGCTAACAAGTGCTAAATCATAACTAATCACATCAGGGAAGAAGGATTTGAGGCTTGAAATTGGATCAAGTGTCAAGTATATCAGAGAACTTGTTTCTGCATATGTTCATTGCTCATCAGTAACTTCTAGTGCTTTGATCTTGTTATTTACTTTGATTCAGTGTTTGATTCTTGTTGCTTTGTGTTTGTTCTTAGTTTATATAGCTTGTGTATGCATCCTGTTAAGTTTGGTTGCCTTATTGTGGCTAAATCTGCTTATTAAGTGCTTAACTGCTTATTTCCATATCTGGTGCATATCTGGTGACTGTTTGGCTTATTGTGGCTTATTGTGTGAACCATTTTGTGATTTTATTGTTGCTATTGACTCCTTGTGATTCACAGATCACAAGGGTGCCTTTGTTTCCAATTGAATCAAACCAGAACTCTCAAATAAGCTTGGTCAAATAGTCAAAGCAGTGGGAACTCCTTTCCCCTGCTGGTTGCCACTGCTAGTGTAAAACTGGTGTCAGCTTATCAATAAGCTATAATAGCTTATTCCAACCTGCAACAACTTTGTTTTTGTAATAGGTGCTCATATTTTTACCCATTTGTTCATACTGGAGCATTTGGGTGGTTGACTTTAGGGTTTGACTAGAAAACCAACTCCATTGACTTTTTCATAAGTTCATTTGTGCTTATTATGGCTTATTGGTTGTGCTTATTGGATTTTTGTTGATTGATTTTGCTTATTGAGTCCATTTGAAAGCTTTTGCAAGTTGAATCAAGTCCTGAGGTGCCCTAAATCTCTAAAACGACTATTTTGTCTTTTAGTGAAATTTTTCTTTGCTTATTTCTGGCTTATTGAGTGAGCTTTTTCAAAAATTCTTTTTACAGATCTCATAAGCATCCCAAAAGAAGGTTGTGTGTCAAATTAGAGCTTATGGCATTAGCTTATGGCTTAATGGGCTGAAAAGCCCAATAAGAATAAGCTGAGTGTTCAATAAGCTGTGATAAGCTCATTTTCACCTTTTGGGCCTTTAGAGTTTTGTTCTTAGAATTGAATTTTGAGTCAGATAGGGCTTTTCCAAGTAAATTGGGCCAAGTTTGACTTTTTGGGCTAAAAAGCCCAATTTGGTTGACTGTTTTTGGTTTTGGCCCATTTGAAGGCCCAATAGGGGTATTCTGGTAATTTCACTTTGATTTTCTGATTATTTAGGTTAAAATAAACTAGTTTGCAAGTTTTTAGAATTTTTTATAATTTTTGGATTTTTAATATTATTTTATTATTATTTTATTATTATTTTTAAAATTTCACATTTTCCAACTTTTTACATTTTTTTAGGTTTAATACATTAAAATAGGAATTTAGCAACTTTTAGAATAATTTTATCTCTTTTAGATTAATTTTTATAATTATTTTAAGTTTTAATAGTTTTTAAATCATTTTAAATAGTTTTTATTAGTTTTAAAATTTCTAAAAATAGTTTTTAATCTTTTTAGGTCATTTTAGAGGTTTGCCAATTGAAAAATCTTTATTTAAGCTTTTTGATAATTTATTTGATTTTTAGGCCTTTAATTAGCATTTAAAAATTGAATATTTAATTATTTAAAAGGTTTGAAAAAGTTTTGATCGTTGGTAAACTCTTAGTTTATTATTTTTGATTTTTGGTGAATTTTTGGTAATTTTTAGAATTTATTTTTATTTTTGAGGTTTTTAAGGTTCTACGTCTTAACTTTCTAGTAGTGTTTATTTTTATTTTTACGTCTTCGTCATCTTCTTTTCTCATCCCCTTCTAAACCAATCATTAATCACAAACATTTAACAAATTTCTCACACACATTTACCTCCTTGGGAAACGAACTTTCATTTCATTAAGGGTCATTAACACTTGATTTTTCCTAAAGTCATTTGTTTGATACTTTTCACTATTTACCCTCCTTTTCCTAAAGGTGTGGTAAAACACTACAATCATGAGCCATAAAGAAAACTCAACTAAACCTGCTAAAATCATCAGTGATAACTAAGCAAAAGGTCTTATTACTAATACTCCTAACAGAAACTGGTCCAAAAGGTCCAAATGCAAGAGTTGCAAGGGTTTAGTCATAAAGTTGATAGTCTTGGCTTTACAAGAGGCCCTGTGTTGCTTACCTTTTTAACAAGCAACACATGTAAGGTCATTTTGAAAATACTTAGAAGGGAGTCCTCTTACAAGGTTTCCCTTTACAAGTTTATTAAGTTTTTTAAAGTTAACATAACCAAGCCTCCTATGCCATAAGTTAGACTCATCAACAGAAGATTTATCCAATAAACATGTAATATTACATGTTGGAACAATAGTATGGATATTGAAATTTTACATGTTTTCTTGCCTTGAGACTTTGAGCAAGATCTGAGACTCTTTCGGCATCTCAAAGTCTGGAGAAACCACCATGCAATCTGTATCTGTAAACAGTACCTTGTTGTTTTTGTCACACATCTGTGATACAAAGAAGAGGTTGAACTCATTCAACTCCTTCGAAAAGAACACTTCTTCAAACTCCAATTTCCCCGTGTTTATGTTTCCTTTTCCAGTGATTCTACCTTTACTTCAACAAAAGGCAACTGGACCACCTCTGAATTCTTCAAACTCAGCTACATAGTCTTTATTCCTTGTCATGTGCCTTGAGCATCCACTATCCACTATTCCTTTATCTTTCAGTTCATTTATTAGATACTCCTACACAAATAAAAAACATATTAGTTTTCAACAAGGACCCAAGCCACATTAGGCTTGGATCTGGTGGGGCCCACATACTTAAGTGTCTGATAAGTGGTCTTCCCTGTAAGACTACAAACACTCTTAAATTTCATGTTTTTAGAATGCCAATAAAAAATATAAGAAGAGGTAATGTCTTTGGTCTTCTGAACAGGCCTATGTATGGCTTTTGCATAAGCAGTTTTTAGCCCTTTTAGCACGCACATTTGAACTGGATTTGGTTTATGTGCTTTAAACTTATCTGCATACATCCTAGTGATGTCAAACAAGTTCCTCAAAGGAGTGTGAGACTTGGAATTTCTAGACTTTGGACTAGCGATACTAGGTTTTGGTCTAGAGGTACTAGCAGACTTTGGTCTGGCGGTACTTGTAGAGGTTGACCTCAAAGGTACTAGACCTTTTTTCATAAGTACTGCTCTAGGAATAAAGTCTCTATTGGCATGTGGGTGAGTGTTTTTAGTGGTCTCATTCTTTTTATTCACCTTTTGTGCATAACTCCACTTACGTTTGACATTCTCTTGTCCCATATTCTCTTTGCCTTGTGCACTTTTACCCTGTGCACCTTTCTTATTACTTCCCATAATGACTCTTTTAGTAGCTTGTTGTCTAGAAATTTTATCCTCCTGCACAGTACAATCTTTGATAAAATGATTTAAGCTACCACACACAAAACATCCTCTTCTTTTCAAAACAGATCCAAAAGGTAAGTCTGTCCTAGTGTTTTCAAAACCTAGGCCACCTCTCTTGATACTACCATGATGTTTTGGGTCAATATCCATTGTCTTCCTAGAAGTTTTTACCTGCTTGGGTGCAGAACTAGGTGGAGACACATAACCTTCAGGCACAAAAGTGCTCATTAAAGGTGGTGAACAACCTTTTTGGTCACAATAGGTTCTCCCTGGGTCAATATACAAGAGTCAGAGGTACAAGAGGTGTAGTTACTAAAATCCGAATCATTTGATCTTTTTCCATAGACAGCTTTTAACTCATCTAGCTCTACACTTTTGTCATTATTTAGAGGCATATATATTCCTAATAATGGTGGAGGAACAGCTTTCATTCCTTCAGCATACCTATCATTCTTAGGAACATTCTCTGAATCACTACTAGAGCTATCAAAGATGCCTTTTACCAAAGCTTTTTCACATAATACTTGACCTGGTTGTTCATCTATATACCCTAACCCCGTTTTCTCATAATAACCCATTTGAGAATTAATTAGCTTTTCAATGTCTTTTGAAGAATTTTGCCAATTTTTAATTGTTTATATTTCATTAGATAAATTAGCTTTTAAAACTTCATTTTCTGTTGATACTTTTAAAAGTTGTCTTTCATAGGCTTGAATAGCTATTTCATTTTATTTCATCTGAAGAGACAAAATTCTAATTTTCTCTTCATAGTTTTGTTGAGCCTTTTGATACAAAACTATATTGTTCTCTAACTTACTAACACCCTGTTTATAAGCATTAACTTCTATAGTGCATGTGTTAACCTTATGATCGTTCTTCTAGTTATACTTTAAGACTATTAAAATTAAGAACACAATCTTTAGAACACGGATGTACCTCACTAACTTCTTGAGAGAGAGCCATTAGACCATACTCTTCCTTTTCATGTGCTTGAGCCCAATTGACTGTCCCATCAACTGATATCATTGCCTTGGAATCCTTTGGACTCCACGGAATTCTGTTATAACCTTTTGAAAGACTTTCAATTATCTTGCTGCTGGTTCTAATCTTGTCCTTGGACTTCTGGTTGCTTCCTTCAACTTTATCCCTTTTACACTCCAGGCAAAATTTCCAAGCTTTTCGCAGTTGTAGCATTCAAACTTTGACTTGTTGTCCTAGTGGCTCTGTAGGATCAACAGACATAGTCCTTCCTGTTCTTTTGTAGAGCCTGTTGGATCTGACAAATATCATAGTTGCTTGCCACTTTAGATCCATTTCTACCATGTCAACATCATCCATTTGGAATAGATCATCAAGGGTTAACCTTGGTCTATTGTCTTGACTAGCCAAGAATGAGAAGTCTTATTCATCATTGAGTGATGATTGAGGTCTTCCTTGTTTATTATGAGTCATCGATGGATTACTAGCAATAATTTGATAGTAAGTACTGTTAGTTAGGTTACTAGCAGTACCTTGAAAGTAAGTACCGCCAGTTGAGCTACTAACGGTACCTATATAGTATGTACCGCTGGTTTCTTCTGACACAAAAGCCAAGTTAGGCTTTGATGGAGTCACAACATCTTGTCCAGTTCCTCTTACATCAACCTCATAGACTCTGAGATTGTTGTCGAGATAATCAAATGGTATGACATCAAGATCATCTCTTGTGATAAAGTGCATGGCCATAGCTTTCCATTATGGTGGAACTCCTCTTAAGAATTAAAGATTTGCTTTATCATTAGGAATAACTAATACATTTGTTGCTAGCTGAATAAGCAACTTGCTAAATATTGCAGATCCTTTGTGGATACCTTCATCACTATAGATTGAGAAGCCATCAAACTCTTGTTTCAACACAGTTTTCTTCAACTTCATAGATTTGTTGTTTCCTCCAAATCTAAGTTTGAGTGCATTCCACATAGTTTTAGCATCTTTGTAATGATGAAAACTAGGTAGAATATCTTTTAAGAGAGCCATAGCTAGAGTGGTTCTAGCTTTTCTCTCTCTGATATCAGCCTGGATCTCAACAGCTGTAATAGCAGGCTAAACTTGTACTGTTCCATCAACCAAATAGGTAACAAGCTTTGGTGTGTTCCTATTCTTGATGACGTCCCACAGATTATAATCTGTGTGATTCAAAAAGTGCTCCATTTGCATAGCCCAAGTTTCATATTTGTCGTTTTTAAGGATTGGCAGCTTTACAACAGACAAAGTGTTTTGGGAAGGTGTAGCAATTTGTGTTGCTGCTACAGGTTGTGCATTCTACACTGGTGCACCTTGCATGACTGGTGGTCCTTGCATGACTGGTGGTCCTTGTTGCAAGGTATCTGTAGGAATGATACACACGACTATATAGACTATAGAAAGAAAGATGAAGATTAAACCAAAAAAGAAAGATTAGACTAAGAATAATAAAAGAGAAGAACAAAAAAAGGTTATGATTTCCTAGTGAGAGAAATACATATGTTTCTCTCTCTACAAACTATGAAATGGAAAACACACACACACAAATGAGGTGCTTAGTGCCTTTTATACTACAAGTGGAAGGTTTAGAAGGCCTTCCTCATTTGTGTGTTCGGGACTAATTCCCGTTACATACCAAAAATTATACTAGAACTCTCAACACCATAATGTAGCATTTTCCACGAGCTTAGCAACAATATATTATATGGCCATCAGTATAAATACGGCTAACAATCTCCCGCTAAGGGGTGGTCATGTAATATGTGACTTCACTTCTTTGATGTTGCAGACTTTGAAGCTCGTTGTCTTGAGAGTTCTTTCATAGTTCCTTCCATGACTTGTGATCTTGGATCTTTGATCTTTGCCTTGACTTGATCTTGAAACTTTGCCAACTTGTGTTCTTGTGTCTTTCCCCACATACTCATATTTTGTGTTGTCTTGACAGCTTGTTAACAATCTCCCTTGATTATCAGAGTAGCGGAAGTCTTTGTCTTTAGATGTTCTTGAGCTTTCTTCATTTACATGAGCATGGGGTCTTGAATTACGACTCTTGAAGTTACACCATCGTTTGCATTCCTCCGGTTTCCCGTTATACATTACGAATATTGTACCTGTGATTAGGTAAGTTCAAAGAACTTCCTTGACAGGGTTTTCGGCTGTGGTAGCCGTTCTCAATACTTGAATATCTCGAAAGATAGTTCATAGTAGAGAGTGAATCAAGCAGTTCCATTCTGTTGATTAAGTCGTCAATTCAATTTCCTAGAACAAGTTTGATTCAATTAAGAATCAGACCATTGTTGCTTTCCAGTTGACACAAGTTTGATTCAAATAGAATCTCACAAGTTACCTACCGTAGTGCTGTTTGATGATTACATTTAAAGGATTTCCATTTGTCACTGTAAATACCGAGGAGTATTACTCTGAATATTCTGGAAAGATCATAAAGATATTGCGTCGAGACCTGAAACGAGTTTGAATCAAGAAAGAATCAAACTACTGTTGCTTTCCAGTTATCATATGTTAAATTCAAATGAATCTTACATATGACCTACCGCAGTGCTGTTTGATGTTAACACTGGAAGGATTTCCATTCATTACTATGAATATTAAAGAGTATCACTCTAAATGTTCTGGCAATATCACAAGGATAAAGCATAGGACTCTGTAAATATCGCTTGTGTTCTAGTGATGAACAACGATTGATATATAGAATAAGTGTCCTAATGAGATTTTTTATGAATCTCGTTGGCTCTAGACTCTATAAGTGCACGTTTATTTTGTGATCGGAGGCTGGAGCAGACTGCCACCTATTCAATATCTACAATCTCGGAGTGAGAAAGTTGACAGAAATGAGTTGAACTCCGTGACAATAAAACAAACTTCTATTGAGAGAAGCTTGAGTAGGCTGGGAGGGGTTGTGCTTTGCATCACTGGGTCCATGAAGCTTTGTCTTCAATACCAGAAATCATCAACGTGATTATGATAGTAGATGTATTGACCCGGTGTCTGCCTAAGTTGTATGGAGGGCTTCTTTCTTTACACCCTTTATCCTTACATTTCTTTTTCATTCTTCAGCCCCTTCAATGCTTACCAAGACGTCATAACTAGAAATTTGTTGTGATTGTTCCAGTGCTAGCTTAAGTCATTAGTCGGCATTTTTCCCGTACACTCAACTACTCCATCTTTCCTAAGGACTTCTAAATTCTAATGGATTGTCCTTGGGAAGATCCCTCCGGTTCTGGTTGGATCATAGGACGAATATCTAACCACCTTTTGACACCAATACCGTCGTGAATTAATGTGTTGAAGGGTATAGATATCGTAACCAAAGAAACCTATTGAAAATACAATCAAGGAGTTGATGGAATCAATGTTTACACTTTGAAAGTTTTATATATCACCAAAATGCTCCCCCTACATATGTGCATCATAAAAGGAAATATTTTTGCACATATTAGGAAGAGAAAGCACTTAATCAAAGATCTTATCCAAGATGAGATATTTTGAACACATTTTATCACTATTCCCCCCCTCAAAAATTACATGTGACTGAAATTTTTGTGAAACTAGTGATGAAACATGTAGAGAATAATGTTGCATGAAAGTTTGTACTCCCCCTCGAAAAAAAATTCTAATTAAAATAGAGGAGTATATGAGCACACAGTTTTGAAATACCTTGAAAAATTGTGCTCAGACCTGAGAAAACTGAATTTCCCGTTGTAGAGGAAAAATGTACATAAATGAACATTTTCCTTGAGTTCATGAGCTTAAATATAAGCCCATGACCGAGAAAAATTAATTTCCCGTTGATGAGGATAAGTCATAGACTTTCCTTTTTTTGGGGACCGGGTTATAGTCTGATATGTGACTATAAGCCATTATGAGAAGAAAATAGAAAAGACATGTTTTGAAAACTTTTGAACTCTCATTCGAACTTTATGTACGTACCCGTGTCGTTATTGAGCGACATTTCTAAGTGCGTCCATATTATCGATGCTGAGAGACATGTCGGAGAAGAATATTTTTGGTATTTTTGAAAGATTTTCTCATTTTTTATTTTGTTTTTATAGGTTTTATATTTTTGTATTTTGATTCTCTGATAGATATATACAAGGTTACTGCGAATGTACAAGACGTTCAAGTTCATCTGGAGTGAAACTACGCATACCAAGTCGACGAACCAAGAATTCAAATCTGTCTTGAGATAGAGCTTTGGTGAAGATGTCGGCTAGTTGGTAGTCCGTCTTGACAAAATACAGTTTGATCGTTCCTCTTTCCACATGCTCCTTTATGAAATGGAATCGGACAACGATGTGCTTGGTCTTGGAGTGTTGTACCGGGTTGCATGATATGGTTATGGAAGATTGTGAATCACAATAAATAGGAACTTTATTAAAGTGAAAGCCATAATCTATGAGTTGTGTTCTCATCCAAAGGACTTGAGCACTACACACGGATAGAGACACATACTCTGCTTCCACGGTGGACAACGCCGTGCAATCTTGTTTTCTTGAGGACTAGCTCACTAGCTTTTCGCCTAAGAATTATGCTCTATCGGAAGTGCTCTTGAATGTATCATGACACCCTGCATGGTCGGCATCTGAAAAACCAGTTAGATTAAAACCAGAATCCTTCGTATACTAGAGACCCATGTGAATGGTTCCCCCGGAGATAACGAACGATCCTTTTAACCTCCTTGAGGTGCTTCTCGGTTGGCTTACCTGGTACCGAGCACATAAACAAGAAGCATGCACAATGTCCGGTCTGCTTGAGGTTAAGTACATAAGGGACCCGATCATACTTAGGTATTTTGTGTCATCTACAAATGTCCCTTTCTTATCCAAATCAAGCTTGTGTTTAGTGTCCATTTGCGTACCAATAGGATCACAGTTTTCCATGCCAATTTTCGTTAGAATCTCAAGCACATACTTGGACTGATTTATGAAAATACCATGGGGGGATTGGTGAACTTGGAGACCAAGAAAAAACGTCATTTCCCCCATCATGGACATTTCAAATCTGCTTTTCTTAAGGTCCGCAAATAATATGGAATATTTTGGGTTTGTAGAGCCAAATATTATATCATCTACATAGATCTGAGCCACCAAGATGTCGTTGCCGTAGTGCTTGATAAACAACGTTGAATCAATGGTTCCTTTGTTGAAGTAATTTTGGAGAAGAAAAGATGATAATTCGCCGTACCATGCCCTCGGTGCTTGTTTCAAACCATAAATTTCCTTTTTCAACTTATAGACATGGCTTGGATGTTCAGTGTTGATGAAACCTTCAGGTTGACGTACGTACACGTCTTCTATTAACGGACCATGCAAGAAAGCCGTCTTCACGTCCATTTGATACACAGTGAACCATTTGTGAGCAGCGTATGCCAAAATAATCCTAATAGCTTCCATTCGAGCAACCGGGGCGAAGGATTCTACGAAATCAATTCCCTCCTTCTGTTTATAACCTCTCACAACTAACCGAGTCTTGTTCCTAATGACCGTTTGCTCCTCATCCATCTGGTTTTTGAATAACCATTTCAGGGTAAGCGGATCGATATTGTCCGGGCATGGTACTAACTCCCATACATCAAGCAGAATGAATTGATTGAGCTCTTCTTGCATAGACTCAATCCATGATGCGTCGGTCATTGCTTCTTTAACACTTGCTGGTTCCATTGGGCTGACTGCTAGTGCATAGATACACATATCACCGTTGGTACGCAGCTGATTTCGTATTGAGACTGGTCGTGAGAGATTGCCAATCACTTGGACAAAAGGATGATTCTTAGTCCATTTGTGTTCATATGGAAGTGTATGAGAAACTTGATGCGAGCTCGACGGATCCACATATGGTGTTAAAGGCTGAGTAGTACTTGTGGAAGCCGCAAATGGATTAACAAACTCATGTTCGTTGAGCATCGCATTGTTTGCATTTCAGTAACTATTTCATTCGGAAGGTGAACATGATTAGGAATTTGCTGAGAATGTTGTTGAGTTGCGTCAGCAGCCGGAGAAGTGGTTGGAATATTTGGAGTCAATATGGTTGAGGTTGACATAGATGGTGCAGAAGAAGATGTCTTTGGTGTAGATGCAAATGGAGGTTCTTGAACTACCGTAGCAGATGCAGCCGGGGAATTTTGAGGAACACCAAATGATGAAGGACCCTCCATATATTCATAAAAAATTGGCCCAAATAAAACTTCCAAGTCACGTTCCAAGGGTTGTAACGATGAGATTGCTGACGGTGTAAATTGAAGCGCGAGTCCTGAACTTACGTGTCTAGAAGTCTGACTTTGAAGCTCGGGTTGTGAACTTCTATGTTGAGACGCCATTCCCGAGAGTTCATCAAAGGTAACATTCATAGTCTCCATTACCTTTCTTGTCCTCCGATTATAAATCCTGTAAGCACAAGCAATTGAAGAGTAACAAATGAAAAACCAATATCACCTTTAGGTTCAAGTTTACCGATATCTTCATGATCATTCTTCGGATAACATAATGCACCAAAGACATGTAGAAATGATATATCCGGTTTTCTTCCATTAATGATCTCATAAGGTGTTTTGTTGAATCGCGTGTGAATAATGGAGCGATTTTGAGTATAACATGCAGTTGCTATGGCATCAGCCCAAAGGAATAACGGTGCACTAGAGGAGAGAATCATTGTCCGAGAGGCTTCAACTAACGTACGTTTCCTCCGTTCCACAACTTCATTCTGCTCTGGAGTTCTTATAGTCGAAGTTTGATGAGAGATCCCACCTTCATCAAAGTAAGCTTTCAGTTGCTGATTTGTGAATTTTGTGCCGTTATCCGTTCTCACAATAATGACAGGGGCTTGCAGTAGTACTGATGTTTTCTTCAAGAAGTTAATAATTACATCAGGGGCTTCATCTTTTGATGCAAGAAAATAAACCCATGTGCAACGAGAATAATCATCCAAAATTACTAGGACATACCGCTTTCCATTAATGCTTTTGATTCTCATGGGGCCACACAAATCCATATATAAGAGATGTAACCTATTCGTTGAGTTGGGAATAGGTTTGGGTTTGTCAGGCTTCTTCTTACTTTTACCTTGCTCACAGGAAGGACAAAGATGGTCTTTTGTATATTTAAACTTTGGAAGACCGGTAACGAGATCATCTTTCGCAAGTTGGGTGATGGCATCGAAATTGAGATGAGATAACCTTTGATGCCATAACCATGACTTTGTTGAAGTGGCCCGGGCCATGAGACAAATTGGAGAAGCAGCATACATTTGAAAAAGATCAATGGTGTAACACCCCACTTTGATAAGTGGACCGTTACGCGTAATTATGGCGTGTCATCAAAGCATGCAAGGTAATATGTAGTAAAACATACATGACCATAAGGAAAACCAAAATCAAACATTCATTCCCAAACATAAGCCCAAAACATAAATAAAGTAAATGAACTAGGAAAGACTAGACAAGCATAAGTATATGGCAAAAAGGAGAAGAAGTCTATGGCAGCTTCCATCCTATGCACTTCCTCCAAATGCTCGAGTCCGTCCTTAGGTACCTGCCGTTTTGGGACATGGAAAGGAAAGTAACGGCTGAGCATAACGCTCAGTGCATGGATATACGACATAGTATGAATGGCTGAAACATAAATAAGACTAATAGCAGCGGAAATGCATAAGTCCTGGAAAACCTAGTTGTCTGTTATTTTAACTGGTTTTAGTTCTGAAAACATAGCTTATGTTACTTATGAAAATTTGTATTAGTTAATGTACCAAAAGCCAATATAGGTCATGAGGTCAACAACGTGCATGAATACTTGGAGGGGTGACCTCGTAATGCAAATTAGAGGGGATTCCTCTAATTAACTAGTAAGTGGGTAGGAGGGATCAGCTCCTTGTGAAGGATGCAAGGTACACACCACATTCATCATGAAATCCTGACTGAAACATGTAACTAGGATGCACCCATACGCCCCAAATGATAATATAATAATATAATGGCCAATAACTAAAAAGGCACGCCACGAGCTATCACTCTGTAGTGGTGAAGTCATGACACTAGTGCCTCTAGCGTTATGGTTATGGTAACTCCATAACTAGGTGAAACTGGTCATGCATGTATATGGCTAAGGTAACTAATAAAAAAAACATAAGTATTTAATCTGTAACTACTGGGGAAAACAGTTGGCTGCATACGGGAAATCCTAATGAAGGAAGAGATTGTCCTTACTGAAGGACGGGAAATCCGTACCTTATGTCCAGTGAACGAAGAAGACGAACGGAAGAGAGTCCTACTTCGATCTCACTAATGCTACATAAATAGTATACGTGTATAAGTATTCTGATTACTGAGTACGTAACTGGTTTTTATCATGTCTTAGCTAGTTTTATATGTTCATGTCTTGTTTTACTGATTTTAACGTTATGCTGTGTTTATCATGTATTCTGGATATTCTGATAAAGTATTACTTGTATTTCTTTCTTTTTTTATACTTGTTGAGTAATAATAAGTACTTTCTAAAAATAGCAGGTTTCCTAAAATAGAAAGTTTCCAAAAATAGAAAGTTTCCAAAAATAGATTAACTTCTTAAAATAGATAAGTTTCTAAAAATAGAAAGTTTACGAAAATAGTAAGTTTTCTAAAATAGAAAGTTTCCATATTTAGAAATAAGCTGAATTAATAAGCTAATAATATAAGCTTAGTTTTACTGATCCAATATACTAAGTCATGTGATTAATAATATAGTTTATTAATTATAACATGTTAATTAGATAAACTATATGTTATAAGATTTAATTAAATATAAGCATGAGTTAATTAAATTAAAGTGTATAAAATACTTAGGTTAAATATGTATTAATATATATATATATTAATATAACCTAAGTCATGATTATTAATTAATTATATGTCATGTTTCATAATTACTTAATACTATAGTGTAAAATAAATAATTAAATACTTAGGTTAAAAACATGTATTATTGATAATAATAATTAACCTAAGTCCATGTTTTAATTAAATTAATTATATACCATGCCAAATTAACTTGTAAAATTATATACTTGTAAAATTAATTAAACTTGTAAAAATAATCATGAACCGAACCCGTGTATTATAATTTTAAACATGACGTGAACCAGACCCGGAATCCCGTGAACCAGACCGAATTAATTTAATAATTATTGTATAACTAAGGTTTAAATAACATAACCTATTTGATGATATTAAAACAATATTAATTAGACTATATAAAATCAATATTGCATGATTAATTTAATACCATAATTAAATTAATTAAAATGACTTGAAAAATGATACACCAAACATCCCTTTTATAATCCTAAAACCGCCACCCAAACACCCTGACCAAAACCAACAGCCAAACACCCCTCCTGTGTTGCTGCGGGCTGCGCAGCAGCCACTGGCAGTTGCCAGTTCCCCCTGTTGTGTCAAAAGTACCCATCGAGAGTCAAGGACTCTCGGTTCCCACTGCCTGAGCTACACGCAGCCCCTGCTGCTGCCATTGCTACACCAAACGCACCCCGTGGGCTGCTGGCTTACGGCTAACACCACCAAACAGCCATCGACTGTTAACAAAATCCCACCGAGACCCTATGTGGTCTCGGTTTTCGTGTCCAAAACCAAAACAACCCGATTTACATCGTGTAATTACTTGTTTTAAATGCTTAATTCATATGTGTTCTTGGATCTTATTTAATTTATCAAATCAAAATAAAAGGAATTAAAAGATTTAGTTTAGGAGATACCGTGACGCGTAGTAACTATGAACACGAACATAGCTAAACCCGAATCAAGATCTACCAATTCCCTGTTCTTGTTTTCTTCTTTAAATCCGACGGCCAAAGAAACATGGTGGCTAGGGTTTTTGTTGTTTGTAAAAATGAATGTGTTATGTTTTCCTGTGTTTCTCCTTTTCCCTAATTTAGTCAAAATCAAATGGGCTGGGCCCTTTTCCCTTCTCTTGTCCGCGGCTACATAGGGCCCACAAGGGCTTATCGGGCCTTGTTACGTTTCATTAATTTACATGTTCCCTCGTTAATATATTCGTGTTAGTTCGTTGTTAAATGTTCGTGTTATAAATAAATACTTGTATGTAACGATATTAATCATATAATATTAATTAAGTACGTAATTACGTGTTCGTGATTTTTACGTTCATGATTTCATGTTCGTGATTATAATTATTATTGTTAATAATTATCGTGTACTATCACGTACTTAATACTTATCGTGTAATAACACGTACGTAACTTCTGTAATTGTTCATGGTAAAAGCATGCGGGTTTTACAACTCTTCCCCCTAAAAAGAATAATTCGTCCCCGAATTATAGATAAAGTAAACTGAAAGAGAAACCTAACTGAATCAAATAAAAGGACATGAAGGTAACATGCTAGAAGGAACGTGTAACGTGACATGGCTAAAAAGGACATGGAACGTGACGTGACTGAAGGATCTTATTGAATTATGGAAGGATTAGAGGATAAAATCCGGATGGACTCGTCCATTTCCAATTGGCTTCCCTCTCGGAACGGTTCCTCCACAAGATCTTGACACAAATGATAAATCTTGGTCCTCTTGACCTTGACTTGAAAGCACGAAGAGTTCATGGTTATCAACGTAAGATAGATCCCCTGAATTTGATCGAGGGAATAAGAATTAACGTGCAAGGGTAACTAAAACGTTATAATGCGAAATAACCCAAACTAACTGATAATAGTACTGTCTTAGCAATGATACGCGAGACATACTGAAACGTAGTACGTGAAAAATTGTGAACGCGATACGTGAACAATTTTGAACGTGATATGTGAAGATATGGTGAGTGTAGTATGAGCAAACATATCGTGATCAATGATACGTGTAACATATCATGAACGTGTTATGAGGAACGTGGAATGAACATGACATGTGAAACATAACATGGAATACGGCGGCGGTAACGCCAAATTCTATAAGGAGAGATGTGGAATGTGACGTGAAACGTCTATCTGAGGATAGACAGTTATACTAAACACGAGTCTGGTCTCTCAAGTTCTTGCAAAACTTCCCAGAATGAAAAATAGACGTAACATCGTACGCCAGGATACGATCATGAACGTGAATAGTGTCATGAGCGTGAGTGCGAAAGCAAGTCGTAAAATTAGAACAAGGACGTGGACGTAAATAAGGAGCACAAATGCGAACCTTTGTCTTGCACGATATCTGAGAGATTACCAAGTGATATGATGAGCCTTGGCTGGAACATGTCCGATCAATCTGTTGGTTCTGAAATCCTTGCGGATGTAAGGATTCTATAGACTTGATCGAACTGTCGGCAATAACCCAGATAGCATCATGCTTTTTCCGAGTTTCCGTTAATCTGGTAACCAAAATCCATGGAGATCTTGTCCTATTTCTGTTCACAATTTCTGATCATGGAAAAACATCCCAGTCTGTTGGTGTTCTATCTTAGCCTGTTGGTATGTCAGGTACTTAGATATGAACGTAAATGTATCTTGCTTCATAGAAACTGGATACGTAGAAGTTTGCAAAACTATGAGTCTCCTAAATTAGAATTTTCTTAGCGTAGGATTTCCTTGAAACACCTAACGTAGTGTAGGGTTCTCACCTTTACGCATAAGCTGAGTCATGGTAAGATTAACCGTGAGAATTCATGCAATTCAGTGTGTCACTATAATCAACCAGAATTTATATTGGAAAATTTCAGGGTAAAATTTCTCTTATCGTAGAATTTGCAACATATTGCAAAAATGGTTTTCCTGCTCTCTTAGACTTAGAGAAATTTAGGTTATCCTTGATGAAAACACTGATGAATTTGTTTACGAGTTCATGGAAACTCAATTTATTAAGTCCATAATGCTGCTGGGGCATTTATGAGACTAATACAAAATCATGAATCTAGCATGATCGAGTCGTGTACGAATAGCAGCCATGGAAATGTCCTGCTCTTTCACTCGTCACTGTTGGCAACATGATCATGAATCCGATCTTAGAGAGTGCTTAACACCCTAAAGTCGATTGGACATGTTGTCAATACGTGGAGGAGAATAACGGTTATGAATGGTGATTTATTTAAATCGACGGTAGTCGACACATAATCTCATGTTACCGTCCTTCTCCTTGAAGGTTCTTCTGGAATATATGGGAAGATTTTGGAAGAATCCGATGGTTATGCGTAAAAGGACTTTAGTGGTCGTGTCTTAATTGATAGCTAGAAAATTTTAGCAGTCATAGCTAACAACGCACGTGCTTGTAAAGCGTAGATAATTTGTACAGATTTTCCTGATAGAAAACCATGCTGAATGTATTCAGGAGCCTGAACATTACTGTACAAAATCATGAATCGTAGCAGGGTGTGTTGTTCGTAGTCCATAATTAGGATTAAATTCAACTCGTGTCTGTCCAAGGTAATGCGTTAGCAGCTTGGATCTCATCATTAGGTTGAAGGAAAACCTTCGTATACATGGGGAATACGAATGGTGTCCTTTATGGTTATGAATATATGAAATATGGGTGCAAGAAATGAAAGTGTCATCGAGCAAACGTGACAGATCTCACTGATACGCTGGTGATGGTACTGAAATTCTTGTGGCCTGATTAATACATGGCACAACAAAATGGATATACCCTTTGGAGGGTACCCTGAATTTCTTAGGGATGTTCCAGAATTTGACGTGAGTCATGTGTCTTGACTCATGTCTTGGAAATATAAGCATGACATGTGTCTTGACTGGTGTCTTGACATGTGTCTTCGGAAAGTATACATGAGACATGTGTCTTGACTGATGTCTTGACATGTGTCTCGAGGTGTGAAGCAAATAGAACTACAAATATTAGGTTATTATGCCAGAATTGGCGGATCGGTTGGACTACTGATCCTTTGTATTTCTGATCACGTCCGCGGCCGGAACTTCTATTGCGATTGTTAGGATAGTTGCTGTCACAGTAATGGTTACTATTGTCTTGTCTGTCAGTTCCATGACGGTCTTTCTCATGACTGTGATTCATGTAACTATTCAGCTGAGTGACCGGCTGGTACCGGTTCTCACTCATATGACTGAAACGACAACTGAATGATGTGTGACATGTAACTAAGAATTAGGTACAATTATTGATGGAAATCGTCTGGTGGTGAAGCATCTTCTCGTCCGATCGCTTTGACCTAACGCCTTTGTCATCGTATTGTAAGATCTCGAGGTTGTGAACAACATCAGCATCTTGTAGAGTATCAGCAAGTGGAATACGCACATGGGATACGGTACATGGAGTACACATGGAATGCACATGAAATGATTGGTATGGGGTCGATCATCTAACATGATTTTAAAGGAAAATAATTGGTTAAACAGTTAGAAAGACCATCATGATAACCTGGCAATGCCAGTATATACCTCATTCTGGTTGCATAGAGAAACACTAATGTGTGGTTAAATGAATTTCAACGATGATTTTCCTAAAAGCATGATTAATGAAAACCAACCATGACTATCATGAAATCAGGATTTAAATGAATTCCAACAGTGTCTTGCATGAAAGCATAAACAGCAAAAGAGACGTAAGACGTAATCAATCATGAAGACGAAATCATCATGAAGAAACATGTAACAACTTAACATGAAGGAGTATATAACGTAATCGGCATGAAACTGAAGTTAACCATGACAGTATGAAAACATACTTGACATAAAAACATATAACTTATGAGGGGACATGAACAAATTTTATGCCAATAAATCATAAGAAAAATTTTATGCATGAAAATAGTGCATGAATGCATGATGCAGTTTAAAAAAACCTTTATATGCGCGAGGGTAAACGCCTATGGTCACTTTACCCAAAACAAAAGACATGGCGAGGAGACGCCTATGGGTCAGTCCCAAATTTAAAAGTTTCGATAAAAAAACACATGGGGCTAAATAGCGCCAGTCCTGTACCAACCGTTACTTAGTCATAAACCTGCGACAATGATACATGAAATAAATAAATGAAACTCAGCTGTCAAAACTTAACAGAAAAAATTTATTTGACCAATTATGAGCTACTGGGGTTCAGTTCACATTAATCACAGTTCACAAGGAACATCGTGCATGAAACAATGACACGTAACTAAGTATGGATGACGGTTGTTCAGTCCATATTAGTAAAAGCGATACTGATGAAAACATCATGGTTAAGACAACAAGGTGCTAAAACATCATGGTTAAAACAACAAGGTGCTGAAAACATAAATTCATGGAATAACAAGCGTTGGCTTAGGAAGCTCCTGATGACTACCCACTAGTCACAGGTCAAGTTTTAGAGCCTACAGGTCGAAGCCTTGGCTCTGATACTATAATTCTAACACCCTACTTTGATAAGTGGACCGTTACGCGTAAATATGGCGTGTCATCAAAGCATGCAAGGTAATATATAGTAAAATATACATGACCATAAGGAAAACCAGAATCAAACATCGGTTCCCAAACATAAGCCCAAAACATAAATAAAGTAAATGAACTAGGAAAGACTAGACAAGCATAAGTATATGGCAAAAAGGAGAAGAAGTCTATGGCAACTTCCATCATATGCAATTCCCCCAAATGCTCGAGTCCGTCCTTGGGTACCTGCCGTTTTCGGACATGGAAAAGAAAGTAACGACTAAGCATTACGCTCATTGCACGGATATACGACATAGTATGAATGGATGAAACATAAATAAGACTAATAGCAGTGGAAATGTATAAGTCCTGGAAAACCTAGTTGTCTGTCATGTTAACTGGTTTTTGTTTTGAAAACATAGCTTATGTTACTTATGAAAATCTGTATTAGTTAATGTACCAAAAGCCAATATAGGTCATGAGGTCAACAACGTGCATGAATACTTGGAGGGGTGACCTCGTCATACAAATTAGAGGGGATGTCTCTAATTAACTGGTAAGTGGGTAGGAGGGATCATCTCCTTGTGAATGATGCAAGGCACACACCACATTCACCATGAAATTCTGACTAAAACATGTAACTAGGATGCACCCATACGCCCCACATGATAATATAATAATATAATGGCCAATAACTGAAAAGGGACACCACGAGCTATCACTCCGCCGTGGTGAAGTCATAACACTAGTGCCTCTAGTGTTATGGTTATGGTACCTCCATAACCAGGTAAAACTGGTCATGCATGTATATGGCTAAGGTAACTAATAAAAAAACATAAGCATTTAATCTATAACTACTGGGGAAAACAGTTGGCTGCATACGGGAAATCTAATGAAGGAAGAGTTTGTCCTTACTGAAGGACGGGAAATCCGTACCTTATGTCCAGTGAACGAAGAAGACGAACGAAAGAGAGTCCTACTTCGATCTCACTAATGCTACATAAATAGTATACGTGTATAAGTATTCTGATTACTGAGTACGTAACTGGTTTTATATCATGTCTTAGCTTGTTTTATATGTTCATGTCTTGTTTTACTGATTTTAACGTTATGTTGTGTTTAATCAAGTATTCTGAATATTCTGATTAATTATTACTTGTATTTCTTGTATTATTATACTTGTTGTGTAATAATAAGTACTTTCTAAAAATAGCAGGTTTCTTAAAATAGAACGTTTCCAAAAAAAGAAAGTTTCCAAAAATAGATTAACTTCTTAAAATAGATAAGTTTCTAAAAATAGAAAGTTTCTGAAAATAGTAAGTTTCCTGAAATAGAAAGTTTCCATATTTAGAAATAAGCTAAATTAATAAGCTAATAATATAAGCTTAGTTTTACTGATTCAATATACTAAGTCATGTGATTAATAATATAGTTTATTAATTATAACATGTTAATTAGATAAACTATAGGTTATAAGATTTAATTAAATATAAGCATGATTTAATTAAATTAAAGTGTATAAAATACTTAGGTTAAACATGTATTAATATCTATATTAATAAAACCTAAGTCGTGATTATTAATTAATTATATGTCATGTTTCATAATTAATTAATACTATGGTGTAAAATAAATAATTAAATACTTAGGTTAAAAACATGTATTATTTATAATAATAATTAACCTAAGTCCATGTTTTAATTAAATTAATTATATACCATGCCAAATTAACTTGTAAAATTATATACTTGTAAAATTAATTAAACTTGTAAAAATAATCATGAACCGAACCCGTGTATTATAATTTTAAACATGACGTGAACCGAACCCGGAACCCCATGAACCGGACCAGATTAATTTAATGATTCTTGTATAACTAAGGTTTAAATAACATAACCTATTTGACGAGATTAAATCAATATTAATTAGAATAAATAAAATTAATATTGCATGATTAATTGAATACCCTAATTAAATTAATTAAAATGACTTGAAAAATGATACACCAAACATCCCTTTTATAATCCTAAAACTGCCACCCAAACACCCTGACAAAAACCAACGCGAAACACCCCCTTGTGTTGCTGCTGGCTGCGCAGCAGCCACTAGCAGTTGCCAGTTCCCCCTGCTGCGGCAAAAGTACCCACCGAGAGTCAAGGACTCTCGGTTCCCACTGCCTGAGCAACACGCAGCCCCTGCTGCTGCCACTGCTACACCAAACGCACCCCCGTGGGCTGCTGGCTTGCGGCTGACACCACCAAACAGCCAGTGACTGTTAAGAAAATCCCACCGAGACCCTATGTGGTCTCGGTTTTCGTGTCCAAAACCAAACCAATCCGATTCACATCGTGAAATTACTTGTTTTTAATGCTTAATTCATATGTGTTCTTGGATCTTATTTAATTTATCAAATCAAAAGAAAAGGAATTAAAAGATTTAGTTTAGGAGATACCGTGACGCGTAGTAATTATGAACACGAACATAGCTAAACCCGAATCAAGATCAACCAATTCCCTTTTCTTGTTTTCTTTTTAAAATCCGGCGGCCAAAGAAACATGGTGGCTAGGGATTTTGTTGTTTGTAAAAATAAAAGTGTTATGTTTTTCTTGTGTTTCTCCTTTTCCCTAATTTAGTCAAAATCAAATGGGCTGGGCCCTTTTCCCTTCTCTTGTCCGCGACTACATAGGGCCCTCGTTAATATATTCGTGTTAGTTCGTTGTTAAATGTTCGTGTTATAAATAAATACTTGTACGTAACGATATTCATCATATAATATTAATTAAGTACATAATTACGTGTTCGTGATTTTTACGTTCATGATTTCATGTTCGTGATTATAATTATTATTGTTAATAATTATCGTGTACTATCACGTATTTAATACTTATCGTGTAATAACATGTACGTAACTTCTGTAATTAATAATCGTGACACGTGTTCAATGTATAAAAGGAAAGTTTAAATCTTGTACGTACGATTATTAGTGTACTGTTCATGGTAAAAGCATGCGGGTTTTACAAATGGTGTAAGGGTTGGTGGTATGATTTACTTTCAACAAATCAATTCCTTCAAGATCCCTAACAAAGCATGTATGACTTCTGAAGGCTACCTCCAAATTTGAATCACGGAACTGCCCAACCGAGAACAAGTTGTGTCCCAAGCCGTCAACAAAAGACTATGGTGATGATTATATTTCCCTAATGAAGATCACCATAGCCTAGAATTGTAGAAACATGATCATTTCCAAATCGAACAGTTCCCATGAAATGCCATACAAAGTTCTTGAGAAGGCTTCGGTTCCCAGTCATATGTTTGGAACAGGTCGAGTCCACACACCAGAGAAAAATTTCAACAGCCTGCCAATGAGAAGAGAAGAAAATATTTTGGCAACCGATGAAATACGTTCCTGTATCGTTAGAAGATAATTAAGCCGTATCACATACCGACGTTTTACTGTCAGTATGAGATCTACTAGTGTCGATAATTTTGCCACTACAGTCAAAATTTCTACCAGTAGGCAGCCATTTAGAGGTGAATCTAGGGCTACTAGGCTTAGCAAGACTTTATGTGGGCCCTAAGTGCGTAATTTTTGTAACATACACCTTAGCCTTAGGAATGCGTTGTTGTTCACCGACTGACAGCTTGTCAATTCGAGTGTAACCACCATAATCCAAACCATTCATAGTCAAGTCACAAGCATCATGACTAAAAGTAAAGAAACATTTATTACATTTGGCACAAATAACTTCAGATTTTTCATTTCGAATAGCAAGCTTAAAGTCATTACATTCAGATGAATTAAGTTTCTGATTATGATTAAAACGCGGTAAATTCATAGGGTGTTCTTCTACTTCCACATTATTGTTCTTGGGGTGACTACTTCTAGAGGCAAAAGGGACCCTATCATTCCTTGTAGGCTGTGGCCTTCTGCTCTTAGTGTAGTTGTTTATTCCTGTAGAAGAAGACACGCGTCTGTTAGAATTAGAACTTTTTAAATCAATGACTTGTGGTTGAGATATTGTGGTCGGTTTTGTCCTAACGCTTGCTTTACGTTATTTGTTAGGCACAGAGGGAGAACTAACACGAAACATTCCTGGTGCATTCATAGCAGTGTTTGTTCCAGCAACCTTGGGAAAAGGTGTTACAGCAAGACGAGTGGGTCCCGAGGTTGTTGGTGTCTGAATCATAGCATCCATAATCGTACTAGGATCAGAAGTCTTATCTTTTAATAAGGCTTTTATCTTATAGTTCTTAAATATTTTATCAATAAGTTTTTGATAGACAGACTTACTTTGTTCAACAGCCCGCTTATATGAAACAACAACAGATTCTAAATCTGCAATCTTAGCCTTAAGCTTTTGAACATTTCCATCACTGGCATTCTCTAACCCTGAAGAGGCCAAATTCTTTTCCTTAGCACTTCCTAACTGATCCTGCAACCATGCGATAGTTTGTTGCATTTCATTTTAGGCTTTATCATACGAAATTTTGTGACATTTGCATTCATCACATTTTTTTGACAAATTTATTCCAAAGATCGGTAAATTCTTTGTCCTTTTTAATGACAACAGATTCCATTTTCTCTTTCGTACGTTCAAGCTCAGTTTGGAGGGTTTCATGATTCGACACAGAAGTATCTAACGCAACAGGGCTGCTATCAACACTATCAGGTGTTGTAGAGAGGCATTCAATATCGTTCTCCAAAACTTTGATTTTATCAAGAGATTCATCAGCCTCCTTCACCATAGATTTAAAGTCTTCAACAAAGTTGGCTAATTCTTTTAGAAAAGCGTTTTCCAAATTGCTTATCCTAGCATCAACTTGATTAATAATCGGATTAATATCGTTTTGAAGAATTTTCTGGACCTCAATCTGAGCTGGTGATGTAAAATTTCCTCCAGTGATTTTGGAATTAACAACACGTTTAAGTATGACAAAGTTATCGTTTAGCTCGTTTAGAAATCGGCGTGTGATACTAGGTTTATGACGGTCATTAGACAATTCCTCACTTGGTAGAAAAAGCATTTCACTACTCATTTTAGACCGAACAAAAGTACCCACAAAGAGTTAAGGACTCTCAGTTCCCACTGCCTGAGCAACACGCAGCCCCTGTTGCTCCCAGTGCTACACCAAACGCACCCCCGTGGGCTGCTAGCTTGCGGCTGACACCACCAAACAGCCAGCGGGTGTTAAGAAAATCCCACCGAGACCCTATGTGGTCTCGGTTTTCGTGTCCAAAACCAAACCAACCCGATTAACATCGTGTAATTACTTGTTTTAAATGCTTAATTCATATGTGCTCTTGGATCTTATTTAATTTATCAAATCAAAAGAAAAGGAATTAAAATATTTAGTTTAGGAGATACCGTGACGCGTAGTAATTATGAACACGAACATAGCTAAACCCGAATCAAGATCAACCAATTCCTTTTTCTTGTTTTCTTCTTATTATCCGGCGGCCAAAGAAACATGGTGGCTAGGGTTTTTGTTGTTTGTAAAAATAAATGTGTTATGTTTTTCCTGTGTTTCTGTTTTTCTTTAAATTAGTCAAAATCAAATGGGTTGGGCCCTTTTCCCTTCTCTTGTCCGCGGCTACATAGGGCCCACAAGGGCTTACCGGGCCTTGTTTACGTTTAATTAATTTACGTGTTCCCTCGTTAATATATTCGTGTTAGTTCGTTGTTAAATTTTCGTGTTATAATTAAATACTTGTATGTAACGATATTAATAATATAATATTAATTAAGTACATAATTACGTGTTCGTGATTTTTACGTTCATGATTTCATGTTCGTGATTATAATTATTATTGTTAATAATTATCGTGTACTATCACGTACTTAATACTTATCATGTAATAACACGTACGTAACTTCTGTAATTAATAATCGTGACACGTGTTCAATGTATAAAAGGAAAGTTTAAATCTTGTACGTACGATTATTAGTGTACTGTTCATGGTAAAAGCATACGGGTTTTACAAATGGTGTAAAGGTTGGTGGTACGATTTCCTTTTAACAAATCAATTCCTTCAAGATCCCTAACAAAGCATGTATGACTTCTGAAGGCTACCTCCAAATCTGAATCACTGAACTGCCCAACCGAGAACAAGTTGTGTCCCAAGCCGTCAACAAAAGAGACTCTGGTGATGATTATATTTCCCCAATGAAGATCACCATAGCCTAGAATTGCAGCAACATGATCATTTCCAAATCGAACAGTTCCCATGAAATGCCATAAAAGTTCTTGAGAAGGCTTCGATTCCCAATCATATGTTTGGAACAGCTCGAGTCCACACACCAGAGACAAATTTCAACAGCCTGCCAATGATAAGAGAAGAAAATATTTTGGCAACCGATGAAAGAGGTTCATGTAGGGTTAGAAGATAATTAAGCAGTATCAATATACCGGCGTTTCACTGTCAGTATGATATCTACTAGTGTCGATAATTTTGCCACTACAGTCAAAATTTCTACTAGTAGGCAACTATTTAGAGGTGAATCTAGGGCTACTAGGCTTAGCAAGACTTTCTGTGGACCCTAAGTGCGTACTTTTTGGAACATACACCTTAGCCTTAGGAATGAATTGTTGTTCACTGACTGACATCTTGTCAATTCGAGTGTAAACACCATTATTCAAACCATTTATAGTCAAGCCACAAGCATCATGACTAAAAGTAAAGAAACATTTATTACATTTATCACAAATAACTTCAGATTTTTCATTCCGAATAGCAAGCTTAAAGTCATTACATTCAGATGAATTAAGTTTCTGATTATGATTAAAACGCGGTAAATTCCTAGGGTGTTCTTCTACTTCCACATTATTGTTCTTGGGGTGACTACTTCTAGAGGCAAAATGGACCCTATCATTCCTTGTATTTCTCGTAGGCTGTGGCCTTCTGCTCTTAGTGTAGTTGTTTATTCTTGTAGAAGAAGACACGCGTCTGTTAGAATTAGCACTTTTTAAATCAATGACTTGTGGTTGAGATATAGTGGTCGGTTTTGTCCTAACGCTTGCTTTACGTTGTTTCCTAGGCATAGAGGGAGAACTAACACGAAACATTCCTGGTGCAATCACAACAGTTTTTGTTCCAGCAACCTTGGGAAAAGGTGTTACAGCAATACGAGTGGGTCCCGAGGTTGCTGGTGTCTGAATCATAGCATCCATAATCGTACTAGGCTCAGAAGTCTTATCTTTTAATAAGGGTTTTAACTTACAGTTCTCACAGATTTTATCAATAAGTTTTTGATAGACATAATTACTTTGTTCAACAGCCCGCTTATATGAAACAACAACAGATTCTAAATCTGCAATCTTAGCCTTAAGCTTTTGAACATTTCCATCACTGGCATTCTTTAACCTTGAAGAGGCCAAATTCTTTTCCTTAGCCCTCCTAACTGATCCTTCAACCATGCGATAGTTTGTTGCATTTCATTGTAGGATTTATCATACGAAATTTTGCCATATTTGCATTCATCACATTTTTTGACAAATTTATTCCAAAGATCGGTAAATTCTTTGTCCTTTTTAATGACAACAGATTCCATTTTCTCTTTCGTACGTTCAAGCTCAGTTTGGAGGGTTTCATGATTTGACACAGAAGTATCTAACGCAACAGCGCTGCTATCAACACTATCAGGTGTTGTAGAGAGGCGTTCAAGATCGTTTTCCAAAACTTTGATTTTATCAAGAGATTCATCAGCCTCCTTCACCAAAGATTTAAAGTCTTCAACAAAGTTGGCTAATTCTTTTAGAAAAGCGTTTTCCAAATTGCTTATCCTAGCATCAACTTGATTAATAATCGGATTAATATCGCTTTGAAGAATTTTCTGGACCTCAATCTGAACTGGTGATGTAAAATTTCCTCTAGTGATTTTGGAATTAACAACACGTTTAAGTATGACAAAGTTATCGTTTACCTCGTTTAGAAATCGACGTGTGATACTCGGTTTATGATGGTCATCAGACAATTCCTCACTTGGTAGCAAAAGCATTTCAATACTTGTTTTAGACTGAACAAAAACAGTTGGAGGATTAACTTTCAGATAATAAACAGGTGTGACTTCTTTATTAAGCTTTTGCATTCTTAAACGAGTCTCTACAGCAAGTTCAGTAGTTTCCTCAGAATCATGCACACTAGGAGGATCATACTCATCAGACAAGAGCACACTACCATTATATAAAGTTTGATTTATGGTCTGAACATGCTTAAGATATTCGGGATTGGGAGGAAGAGGACAACCTAAGGCCATTTTATAGCGGGTGTAATTTAACTCATTCATTTTAGGTGCGAGCATATTTATCATTTGCATAGTTTGGCCACGTTTTACCAAAAGGTTGTCTAATTCCCTAATCCTATCCTGAGCTTTGCAAAATCCTCAAGAAGCCCATCTTCTCAAATTTTGAAATCATGTTTTAGCTTTTTTCGTTCTTCTTTTAGATCCAAAATAATAGATTTTTCAGTTGAAAGCTGTTTATTGAGAAATGTGATTTCATCATTCAATTCGCTTATCTTTTTAGCACTACTTAAGTGTAATGCATTTAATTTCTTAGTAGTGCATTTTTCTTGATAAACCGATGTAGCATGAGCTTGTTCAAGTTCTTTAATTTTAGTCTGATGAATTTCAAAACTTTTCTCCCGTTCCTTATATCCCGCAAGCTCAGTGGTCAATTTGGCATTAGTTTCACTAAACTTATTATTAACCACCGTAGCATGGTCAACATCCTTAGCAAGCTTATCAAATAAAGATTTATAATACGCATGGGTCACATCAGGAAGGGTTGTAGGCTGGGCAACTTGATCCATACTAAGGTCCACACTGGGCTCATTCGAATTAATATTACTATTATTCATTTGATCCCCGTGTGTCTCAATGTAGGGCTCAAGCATCTCAGTATACTCCTCCTCCTGATTTGACGTACTATATATATCATTATCATTGAAACGTGGGTGTACCTCAGAGGGACCGTCTAAATCATAGACGGGAGCAATGTCATCATGCATTCCTGAGGTAGATGTTTGCTGTAAGTTTGCCATCAAGATGTAGTTGGCATTCACTTCTTCTTCCTCGTCATATTCAGCTGCAGAAGCCATAAGATCCAATTCCTCAGCTTGAAGTGGAATCCCAGCCTCTTCCTTTTGTGCTATAAGAAGCTGAGTCTGAAGATAAGCAGTATCCCTCTTCTTTTTAGTTGTGCAATCTCGAGCATAATGACCAAATCCCCTGTAGCTGTAGCACTGAACCTGACGATTGTTGTTTCCATTTCCCGTACCAGTATTCTCAGCCCTTGCAGCCATAATATTTCCCATCTGATTAGTAACCGCTGGCACAACAATTAACCCATTATGATTACCCACATTCAGAACACTCGGATTCTGACCACGGTTTTGTCCATACTGATTTCCTGTATTCCCAATGGTCTACCCAGCATTCTGACCATATTGTTGAAACTGTGTCCCCGTATTCCCAACAACTACCAACTGGCGATCTTGATTCGCGTTCATGAAAGGTTGAGCAATCTGCCTATTTCCAGTGTTCGAGGAGATTCTCTGATTGTTGTTGGTGGGGTTAATGGTAAATTTCAATGCCTTTGCAAGAAGTGCAAGACCAATATTAACCGCATGAGTAGGATCGGTGATGTCATCAAAACAAGCAATGGGTTGTTGTAAGTGGTTCACAGTAGCAGGAAGTTGATATCCATAAGGGGTGAGTTGTTGTTGTTGTTGCGGCATGAAGTTACTTGATGAGGGTTGATGGTAGGGTACCATGGGATATGACAAAGATGACGGAGAATTTGCCATAAAAGCCAATGGGTCTTGGGTTTTGGCACGTCTTTCAGCCCTAACTTCGTTAGCTTCATCTTGATTCATCTTCAAATAATCATATACTTTAGTGTAGTCCACGACATGAAGATCCTTGGTTTGATTGACAAGAGTGACATATCGTGACCATTCAGAAGGAAGATTATCAAGAAATTTGATGTTGGCAACAATTTGTGCAGGTTCATGTTTGTTTCTTTTAAGATGATTCATGAGGGTTGAAAACCGATGGTAGTAAGGTTCAATTTGTTCCGCTTCAGTAGACGTAAATTTCTCCCATTCACGAAGCAACTTAGTTTCCTTTTCTTGTAAACCTATTTCACTCCCCTTCGTCATTTTCTGAATCCTAAGCCATATCTCATGTGCGGTTTCACAACTATCGACAACAACATAAACATCTTCAGGAAGTCCCATGAGAATGACTTGAACTGCTTGATCATCAGCGTCGAGTTGTTTGGATTCAGCTTCAGTTAATTCTTCATCCGTTTTCTCATGACTAGAGTCAGCCACTGGGTTAGCATTCGTAGGGTCCCCAGGGACAAGAATTGTTCGTCTATCATACGGACCTTTTTGAATCGAGTTGATAATCAACTTACCCAGAGGTTTACATATTGCATAGCGAATGAGACGACTAGCCCATGTAGTGTAATTCTCCTTGGTAAGCATGGGTGGACGATTCTCAATACCCGCAGCATAAATATCTTGTTGAGACGTCATCGTAGAAGTCGTGTGAAAAACAGGATCTCAATTCGTAGAAAGCGTGTGTTGGAGTTTAAACAAAATCAAACTTTGCCTAAATTTTCCAGCCCGACAAAAATGCCTCAGTCCGATATAAAATAAAGCGAAAAAATTTGTAATCGCCAAATTTTGAAATCGAGCTAGAAATAGCCTAAAACTGGTATGGAAAAAAATTTGAATTTGTTTGACGGGAAAACTTTAACTCTTTTTTTTTGTAAATGATAGTCCGAAACTAGTCTAGATACTGGCAAAGTCTAAAAATGCTTCGATCGGAATGTGATCGCAATGTTGTGATCGCAATGTTGTGATGGCAATGTTGTGATCGCAATGCAGTGATCGCAATATAGTGATCGCAATCTTCGATCGCAATGTGATCGCAATGTTGTGATCACAATGTAGTGATCGCAATATAGTGATCGCAATGTGATCGCAATGTTGTGATCGCAATGCAGTGATCGCAATATAGTGATCGCAATCTTCTATCACAATGTTATCTTAATATGGTGATCGCAATGCAGCCTTAGTCCCGATCGCAATGTACGATCGTAATATAGCCTTAGTCCCAATCACAATGTACGATCGGAATATAGCCTTAGACCCGATCGCAATGTACGATCGCAATATAGCCTTAGTCCCGACCATAATGTACGATCGCGATGAGAGATCGCAATCCACAATCGGAATAAGGGATCGGAATGAGCGATCGCAATGTAGAAACCCTAAGTTTTTTGCGATCGTAATGTACAAACCTGGAAACTTTCCGATGGAGGTGCTATCGCAATACTTGAAAAAGTTTGTGACTTTAGGCAACAAGTTGAGATTTTTTTTTGACAAGAAATTCGTGTTTATGACTAAACCAAAATACCCAAATCGCGACTACAACTATGTAGAAGATATAAGAATTACTTGGAACAACAAAACACGAAAAAAAAATTGATCAAAAGCTCACGAATTTCAAGAAGAACAAGGACAACACCAAAGAGCTATCCACGAATCCCTTGGCGAATGATACCACTTGTAGGAATGATACACACGACTATATAGACTATAGAAATAAAGATTAAGATTAAACCAAAAAAGAAAGATTAGATTAAGAAGAATAAAAGAGAAGAACAAAAAAAAGGTTGTGATTTCCTAGTGAGAGAAAGACATATGTTTCTCTCTCTACAAACTATGAAATGGAAAACACACACACACAAATGAGGTGCTTAGTGCCTTTAATACTACAAGTGCAAGGTATAGAAGGCCTTCCTCATTTGTGTGTTCGGGAATAATTCCTGTTACATACAAAACATTATACTAGAACTCTCAACACAATTATGTAGCATTTTCCACGAGCTTCGCAACAGTATATTATATGGCCATCACTTTAAATATGGCTAACAGGATCACCATTATTGATGACAGCTTCAATGTGAGGATTTTCATCACCATTCTGAGACATGGTTTGATTTGAGTGAGGTTTAGGGTTTAAGATCGTTCTTCTTATTCAGAGTTTCTCAACAAGCTCTAATACCACTTGTTTATCCCTTTGAATAGATCAAGATCCTGTTAAGGATTGCACAATAGCTTGCAAACAAACTAGAGCACTTGAGATACTCCTACTCAACTCAAATAATTTATGCGAAATCTAACTTAATTAAGCAAAGCAGAATAGAATATTCTACTAACTATTCGATTCTTATTAATCGTTGTGTTGAGGTAAAATAAACTCATCGTACCTATGTTCCTTTTACAATACAAGGAACTCCTAGAATATTCTATTAAGATAAGTATATCCCACACGATATACTCCTATAATAACTAGAACATATCTATGCTAAAGATATAACAGTCCTTATCTACCTACCAGTACTTGACATTAAGCCTAACGGTACTTAGCATGTACCACACATATACTAACAGTACTTGCTATACTAACAGTACTTGGATACATACTAACGATACATGGTACTATTACAAATAATTCCCAACAAGATGTCATGTCTTTCCATACAAAAGCTTATATGGAGTGGTTCCAGTGGGTGTTTTGAATGTAGTACGAAAGTCCCATTGATGTCACACCCCACCATGGCGGAATATGGGGCGCGATGTATGGATATCATCACAAAATAGCGTGTCTATAGAGATAACTAAATGAAATAAGAAATGTCATAAAATGGTGACACAAATGTCATGACAATATCTCAACAATTCAGGAGTCTAGGTAAGTAGGTAACAGTCCTATCGCTTACCCGAGACAAACAATTAACATAAACAAAGCAAACATATAGATGTCAACAATATATCACTTATTCAAACATCAAATAAAGACTAAGAGGAAAGGGGGTTCCTCCAAATGCAATCCTAAGCCTCCAAAGCTAGCCACTCCTATTCTCATTCTTAACCACATTCTCACCTGAAAGAGACACTAAAACATGTCAACATAATGTTGGTGAGAGTCGTAGGTTTAGACTCCAACCTCAATCAGTTATAATATAAGCTGTGAATAACCACCAACAATAAAACTATATGGATCGTGTGTTACAAATGTGCATTAACAACTAACAATTCAAGATTAATCATACCAAACCAATTCCAAGGCTCCAAGCCTTTCCAAACAACATGGTCCCATAGGCGCCTATACACCTATGAACCAATCCCAAGGTCCCGCCTTGTAAACATCCCCTTGTTACCAAGTCAAATCACAAAACAATCATGAATCAATTAGCAGTTAATCACATAAGTACACACAAGTCCATCACCAATCATAAAAAATTCACAACAACAATTTACAAAACCATAACGAGTGTCTTTTCCATCCCATCTAGAAGTCAAACCATTAAAAGATATGGGATTATGAAACTCACCTGATTCAAGCTTCTCCAAATATCCACGCTCTAGCGAAAATCTAAACACACAAACATATACAATTAAGAGATGAACCACATACCAAAATGGCTCATCAATCTATGATGGATATATAACATTCTCCTAAAACTTAACCTCATTTATGTGCTATAAGCATCCCATTACACCCCTCTATAAGCCCTTAACTTAGTTAAGTTCATAACCCTTCCCATTAACATTTTATCCAAAACAGTCCCGATTTTTATACTGCGTATTATGATCCAAACGCCCACCAAACCTAACCCACATTCCTTGCCATGAAAATCACATAAATTTATATGTGTTAGATAAAATCTCAGCCCTTGCCCCAACATCAAAGCAAATTTTATGATTCCGATATACAACTTATACTTTCGCCTATCCAGATTTTACCGATTTTGAACATATGAAAAGTTTGTTATGATCAGAGGGTCTTCCACTACCCCAATTGATTAGCCCTCTTACAAA
Organism: Glebionis coronaria; assembly: GCA_025667525.1. Lineage (NCBI taxonomy): Eukaryota > Viridiplantae > Streptophyta > Magnoliopsida > Asterales > Asteraceae > Glebionis > Glebionis coronaria. The sequence goes on from CM046881.1 coordinate 227,940,765, forward strand.
TATCTTATATAACATATAAACTAACTCTCATGTTCGTTTGAAAGTTCAGTTGTACTCCTAAGTACCCTAACCACCTTAAAACATTAAATTAAACTCGACGGATTTCAAAACTGTTTTGACCTCCGACTGTTGTAACCTGTCTTTGACCCACTTCCAGACCTCCAATTTAATTCTAGTTTCTTGAATTTGAAAGCCAAATCAATTACCTTTTCAGGAGAAAATTAAAAGTTTGTAGAATTCTAGATATGATCAAAACATTAGTCCTAAAATTATGCCCAGTTTTTAAAAATGAATTTAACAGAACTAGTCTATTTAGTTATCCACATCATGTATAATTATTAACCCTAATCAATATAAACATGTTTATATCATTAAAATACAGAATTTATGTTTAACCTAACCCTAGATCCATCATCTATTGATTAATTACATGATTAGATTAATTAAAATCATAAATTAAAGAAGAGTTTTGAAGATTTTACCTTAGAAATCAAAGGAAGAAATTGTTTTTGATGAAACCTTATTCCACCATTGATGGAATTCGACTGGGAGAGGTCATGGTGAGTAAAAATCTGAGGTTTTTGTTTATGGTATGGTTTTAATTTAATCCTAAAGGCCTCCTAACCCAATTAAAAGTCCATTGGGTCTTTTTTTGGGCTTTTTTGTTATTTTCTTCCTTCCTTTTCTTTTGGCTGCCCAAACCAAGCCCAAAGAACCTAAGGATCTGGTTTTTAACCTTATTTTATAACTTATATCATTCTTAAACTAAAGCTCACATTCGGGTTACTTCCGGGCCAAAACCCTAAAGCCTTTCGTTGATTTTTTTCGACTTTCTACGCGATTTCCGAACTAACCGTCATTTCCAAAAGTTTCTAATTATAGAAAGTATCTCGAAAACTTATCCTAACCATATAATATATACCTAATGCATTCATACATACAACATACAATACGTAAAGGAAACCTTGTAAAAATGATATCCGAACTTTTCCCGCAATTCATTTCTGAACTCATTTCATTTCATTTCATTTCCAACCCGTACCATGATTTACAAATCATGTACCTCATTTCGTCCATTCTCATCCCCAAAATCACACATATAAACATATAAATCACATAAAACACATAGCCACACAAAATACCCCAAAAATAAGACTAAGTGACGAACCTTAAAAACCGAGGTTGTCACATCACTCCCTCCTAATAGAAATCTCGTCCCGAGAATTACTCCTTAGGATCATCATTAGCAAATATATAAGGATACTTGTTACTCATAAATCCTTCCCATTCCCACGTGAACTTTAGTCCACGTTCCAAATTCCATCTAACCATAACTACGGTATATTACCCTTTTTTCCAACGTCTTAGCTTCCCGACCTAAAATCTCTGCCGGTTCTTCAATGAAACGAAGACTCGTATCCATACTAATATCATCTAACGGTACTTGCAAGTCGGCTCATGCTAAGCATTTCCTCAAGCTTGATACACGAAGTACATCATGCACAATACTCAATTCTCCCAGTAATTCCTCAACCTATAAGCTATTGGTCCAATCCTTTCAAGGATTTCGAACGGACCCATGAATCTAGGTGCTATCTTCCCTTTCTTCCTAAACCACATCACTCCTTTCCATGGTGAGACCTCTAGCATAACCTTACCACCAATCTTAAATCCCAACGGCTTATGCCTCTCTTCCGCACAGCTCTCTTGTCGGTTCTTTGCCATTTTCAACCTCTACTTAAGCACTGCCACCACCTCTATAGTTTTCTGATCCACCTCTAGTCCAATACGTTGGCCGCTTCTAACTTCATCCCACTATAAAGGTGATCCACCTCATCTCCTATGAATTAACTCCAACAGTTTCTACTACAATTCCTATCACCAGACCTAACGGCTTCTATCCTCTATGGATTTTTCATCTTTCGGAAGTTCTCCCAACCTTAATCACATCTAATGGTATATGCAGGATTGCATAACCAAAAGCTTCCCATAACATTCACATGAAACATGTCATAACGACCACCTCATCCTTGCTTTCCCATGCTCGGCACCAAGTAACTAACCATACTTCATACTAACAGGTGCTACACCTTTTCCCTAGGTGGACGTTCCATTGTTCGTGACTACTAACCTCTTGCTCTAATGGTTTTCCCTTTAATTTCACCGCACTATCTTGACAACCTCTTGCTCCCTCGAATCATTCTTCCTCCATACTACTTTTCGCTTGTCTTTCCACAATCTTAATTTCCATACCATCCTATATCCCGTCTTCATCCTATAATTTAGGCGTTTCCTCCTTTATTCCCTACATTCACATCAATGGGGAATATGCCCCTCTCACCGGTGACTCTCTCTTTATAGAAGAATTCTTCCTAATATAATGCGTTCTCCAACTATCTCCATATCTCACACCGATGCTCTAGGTATCTTTCTCAATTACCCCTATAGTATGCTCATACCAAGCATTAGTCTGTCAACGGTATACTACACTTACTTCCCATCATTTATTCCCTTGCCTTAATCATTCGTAAATCATTCCATACTTCTTAGGCTAATTTTTATGCAGAAACTCCTATTCCATCACACCCGTACGCAATCCTTCCAACTTCTCAACTACTTGACTTCTCATTCCTCTTAGAATATGGGATGAACTATTCAGTCTATCGACTATCACCCAACTCTCATCGTACTTATTCCTCTACCCCCATTATGTATCCCCTCTACCATCTTCGTCCTTACACCGCCCTTTCTATGCTACTCCTATCTATGTAGGAAGTATAGCCTATGTCCCTTTTCTCCATGTGATTGTCCAAGCCACGTAACATAAATGTTGACACGTTCTCTGCTTTACAACTTACATCCTTCATCCAAACCCTCCTAACACGTCATCCATATAGCTAAATTTTGTCTCAGCATCACTTCCTCCCTCATATTCCATGTCTCATTAACTATGCTTGCCCTTCCCAGATGGTACTTGGCCTTGCAATTTTCCTTCATCACTTAACTCCACCCATCACCTTTGTCAAATGTTCAATCAAGAGGACTGAATATATGTTGGAGACGTTCATGACCCGTAAAGATCATTCTCTTTGTCTCGTACACCAAATGCCTCTAGCATTCTAGGCACATCTAGCAATCCAGCTCTACTAACTAAGTCTTATCTAGTTCTTCTAAATCTTGTTAGAAATACGTTTTTACGTATATTAGAAGTATCGGTCACTCCACAATATTATTAATGTTGTAATAGCTCGTAGTTAACAAATAGTTAATAGTTGCTTATTAAGTTAAGTAAGAACCGGTCCATGGGCTTGTCATGGACCGGCCCAAGCCCATGTAGCTTGGAAGTATAAATACCCCTTTCCACCATGGAAAGGGGTTGGTTGTTGTCACTTTTCTAGTTTCATTTATTGAAATAACACATAGTTTCTCTCACTTTCTCTCTCTAACTTTCTCTCTCTAGAAATCAACAAACCCCTTCATAGATTCATAGGTTATCAATATTCTACATTTGGTATCAAGAGCTATGGGGTGATTTAAGGTAGTGATTTGTGTGGTTCTTTAGTTTTTGATTATATTAGTGTTCTTTAAGAAAATACATCTTGATTCTTGGTGTTTTTGGTGTTTTTGTGATTGGGATTAGTGGATAAGTATTAGTTTTTACTTATTATTGTTGAAATCACAAAACTTTTTGGGTCATTTGGTCAAAATCTGGGTTTAATCTCTCTTTTTTGTGGTCGACTGTTCTTCGTATTAAGTTTCTGATTACCCAGCAAAAGTTCCGAATCAACAAGTTCCGGATCAAGAAGTTCCGGATCAAGAAGTTCCGGATCAAGAAGTTCCGGATCAAGAAGTTCCGGATCAAGAAGTTCCGGATCAAGAAGTTCCGGATCAAGAAGTTCCAGATCAAGAAGTTCCGGATCAAGAAGTTCCGGATCAAGAAGTTCCGGATCAAGAAGTTCCGGATCAAGAAGTTCCGGATCAAGAAATTCCGAACCAAGAAGTTCCGGATCAAGAAGTTCCGAACCAAGAACTTCCGAACCAAGAAGTTTCGGATCAAGCCAAAAGTTCCGAACCAAGAACTTCCGAACCAAGAAGTTCCAGATCAAGCCAAAGTTCCGAACCAAGAACTTCCGAATCAAGAAGTTCCGGATCAAGCCAAAAGTTCCGAATCAAGGTAATTCCAAGCTAAATCTTCCGAATCAAACTTCCGAATCAACAAAAAGTTCCGAATCAAGGGTTATTTTGCTTGTTTTTTCGACGATTTTTTAGAGGATTTAATCTTGGTTTCTTACAACAAAAACTCAACACAATTCACAAGCTTTACTTCACTGCTCGATCAACCGATAATCTTTGTATCTTTGAAGTTAACAAAATGAATCCGAATTCAGTAATGCCTCAGATGACATCACTTACGGATATTTCCGTCATTACGGGAACGGATAATCGCCCGCCAATGCTCATCAAAGAAGTTTTTGAAGCATGGCAAGGCCGGATGATGTCTTATCTTAAGGGAAAACCGGTTTATGGGAGGCTTATGGTTAAGTCAATTTTAAATGGTACACTTGACTATGGTACCATAGTGGTCAACAATGTGACTCGACCAAGAGAATTTGAAGAACTTACACCAGCCCAACAACTTGTTGCCGATGCAGACGAGAAAGCTCTTCAAACAATTCTCCAAGCTCTTCCCCATGACATCTATAGGATGGTAAGTCAGTATACAGTGGCAAAGGATTTATGGGAACGTCTTAAGGTGTTGCTACAAGGTACGTCTCTCACCAAGCAGGAAAGGGAATGTCAGTTGTATGACCTGTTTGACAGATTCACTTACAACCCAGGGGAAACGCTTCACGATTATTACTTCAGATTCACCACACTCATGAATGATCTGAATGTATACAATCTGGTGATTGCTCCATTCCAGGTTAACACCAAATTCTTGAATACTTTACCTCAAGCTGAATGGGGTGAGTATATTACTGATGTTAAGTTAACCAGGGATCTGCATAAGTGCAATTTGGATCAACTATATGCTTTTCTTCAGCAGCATGAGAAACATGTGATCATGCACCGTTCTCCACGAGGTATGTACCCTGATTCATTAGCTTTGATGGCGAATCAACCAAGCTTGTCTCACAACAACACTCCTTATATTTTGGGACATCAAGCCTATCATCCATCACCTTACATGACACCCACCTTTTCCCAATACTCGATTTTACCACAACCACCCACCTCACATCAGCAACAATATCGGTTCAGTGCACCTTCATCACAATATGCTACACAACCTCACCCAGCAAGTATTGCACCTTATGCTCAATCTTCATATTCATCTTATCAAGAGAATGCAGCATATCCAACAAGCTACCCTGATCAAATGAGTATTCCTTTTAGTGATTATGCAGCTCAAGACCAAGCAATGTACTGTGATGATGAGGAAGTCCCCGTTCCTGTATTTAAACAAGGTGCTGATCCAGTTGAAGTGTTAACCACTATGTATGCTTATCTCACAAGAACTTTAAGCAAACGAGGATTTAGGGGATCAGCTCCTACCAACAATCAGTTGAGGAATTCATCCAATTCTTGCCAACAAGCTACAATTGAGAATGGCAGGGTAATGGTTCAGCCTATTCAACCATATCAGGGGAGACCTACCACATCAACCACCAATGCTCGCACGGTCAATCAGGCTCCAATGGTCAATCCTGCTCCACGGGCTAATTCCACGGGCAAGTTGCGAATGATTACATGCTACAACTACAAGGAAGAGGGTCATATGTCCAGGGATTGTAAGAAACCCAAGATGAGAAGGGATGGATAATGGTTTGCAGAAATGATCTATCTGGTAAATGCTCAGGCACAAGGAAGGGAACTTGATGAAGAGGAGCTTGCATTTCTTGCTGATCCAGGGATTGCTGAACAAGACACGGTCACCACACAGAATGCAGCTACCAAGCAGATGATCTCGATGCGTATGACTCAGACTGTGATGACTTTCAATCTGCAAAGGCTGCTCTCATGGCAACTATCTCCAGCTTAGGGCCAGAAAAGAGATCTGAGGTACTTATTAATACCACCGATAATACCACTGATGCTAGTGTTCAACCACATCAAGTTGTGCAAGAGAGTGCTGATTCGAATGAATCTTCGGTGGTGAGTCTTTCAAATGAGGAGACAAACAATGATAGCAATATCAATATGAGTCCCCAAACTTTGAGTGAATCACAACCGGGACCCATTTCGCATACGCCTACTCCTGCTCAACAAGATTTGGTCATGGTTCCTGCTACATTACTTAGCCAAATGAATGCTGCACTCTTAGAAACCTTAGCTAAGAATAAAAATTTGTCTGATGAGCTTGCCTTAAGCAATGAGAAAGTTCAAACCTTGGAACTAGTGCCTTCGTCTAGTGTTCTAACTAATCCCGAATATGATCACTTTAGAAACAAGAAAATGGGTCACTTGCAAGAAATAGAAAACTTAAGAGCAAATCTGTCTAATGAACTTCAAGAAAAGGAGTTAGTGGTCACTAATTTTCAAAAACTTCAAACGGATTTTGAATCACTCGAGTCTAAGAAGAATGAAATGGAGATTAATGCTACTAATAAGATTAGAAGTCTAGATTACTTGCTGTTAAGACAATACGCTGCTTCTCAACTAGTTCACTTATTTGATGCTTCGTTTAGAGAGTTTAACTTATCACGTCTAAAAGGCCTTCCCCCTAATCCACGGTATGCAAAACAAGCTTTAAGACATAGTCCTAGACTTTATAATGCAACTCAATTAGGATTGGCTTTAGACTCGATTGTTTTTCCCGATGATCGAACAAGTAAGGATCTAGTTGATGAGGATCGGTCATACAATTCTGCAAAATATCCCGAGTGTGATTATTTTAAATTGAATAAGGAGCTTGCAAAAACGGATTTTAGAATTCGCTTCCATATGGACAAAGATCTCATAACAGCACCGACCTACATATTAGATGAAGAAAACCCTAGTACTTTTCCTACACTTGTCAATATGGAAGGTCCTAAGGAAATTCCAAAGGATCTTCCACCTGTTAGCACTGTATGGTTAAAATTGCAAGAGATTAATCAATACTTTACTAATTTTGACAAGGTCATTTTGGAACGTACGACTTCAAATGGCCTAAACGCCGGAGAATGGGCTTTCGAACATATGAACGAGGTGTTTAAAAATGAGATCAATCCGTTTGTCGAAAGTCTAAAAGGAATTTTTGCATCTCTTAAGGAAAATCTTGTGTTTGAAATTGGTGAAGTTCAAAAAGTGTTTTATGAAATGGACACCGCTTACGAACTACAACTAATTGAAAAAGAAAAGATTTTAACCGAATATGACCGATTCTTGTCTGCAGTAATCTCGTGTGATGTGCTTACTACTGTAAATGTTAATTATTCGAATGAGCTTACATCCGCTATGATTAATTGTGATGCTGTGAATATTTGTGAGGATATTTGTGATGATGTTTGTAATCTTTCTGTAAATGTTGCTGATACTGTAAATGAGGTAGATAATCATTCTTGTCATGAATCTAACGCTGAGTTTTTAAAGCTACAAGATTCCTACAATTTACTTTCAAAACGCTTTAATCAACTAGAACAACATTGTATATCTTTAGAATTAAAACAACAAACTCAAAATGAGAATCTTTTGATATCAAATGTTTGTGAAAACGGTGTTGAGACGAGTGACAAGATGATTGCAATTGTTAAGACATTAGAGGAAGAAATCATGAGATTGAAGAGAGAGGTGTCATCAAAGGAAACATTAAAATTGGAACTAGAGGCTGCAGAGTCTAAAAACCAGGTCTTAGAAATTAGACTTTCGTCTGTTCTAGGGGAGATGGATCGGACAAGACAGGGACTATCCGCTCTTTATGGTTTACTAGAAGAATGCTTCGCTTTTAATGCAGCACAGCAACAATCTTATGTTGAACAACTGAACCAAAAGTGCGAGGAAATCTCTGACTTGAACATCCTGCTCATTGACAAAAATATGGTTTTGGCTGAGTTAAAGGAGACACTTCTTCTCACCCGACAAGAAGTTGTTGATAACTTAGCTACCGACTCTGCACCGTCCACTAGTGCTCCAACAACCAAGTCAGTAGTGCTTTATAAGAATCCGCTTCATAAGAGAAACCCGGTTACCTACGATGATTATATGAGGAATGCCATTAAGCATGTCGATCTTCTTAGGGATATTTTAGACGATCTTTATGCCTTAGATCCCTCAAGTAGCGACTATTATTCGGCTCATGAATATGTTAAGCGAGTTCAATATTGCTTAGCCTATTTGCAATACATAGGTACACCAGGTTCGGCACTACTTAATAATAGGCCCATTGCTGTCACTCCATTTAATAAGACTCCAGGAGCGAAACCGTCATTGGCACAATCAAGTAAGACACCTTTAAAATCTGTTGCTAATGTTCCCACTTTGCCTTCTACAGGATTAAAAGAGACTACTAAGGCTAAAGGATCGCCACTCAAGAAAGATAAGATCAAGCCCTCCACTAGTAGTGCCACAAAGAAGAAAGTAGAAGTTCACAATAGGAATGCTAGTTCTGTTTTAAATAAAAAGAATCATGTTAAGACTAAAAGCTCTGCGCCTGTGCAACAGCCTAAACCATTCGTGAATTCTGATTTAAATTGTTGGAATTGTAATGAATGTATGTTTTCCCAACGTCATGATTTGTGTCTGATTGATCACGTTAATGAAATGAATGCTATTAAGAATGGTCTTGAATGGAAGCCAACGGGTAGAACTCGTGCCCAAGTTGGCTGGCAATGGCGTCCCACTGGTAGGACCTTTACATTAGATGGAACAATGTGCCCTTTAACTAGGAATGCATCCATTGAGGTTAGGTCTGAGCGTCCTTTAGTTAGGAACACTCGCACTCAAGTATGGAAACAGCGCCCTTTAATTAGGTCAGCCCCCACTATAGTGCCTATCAGTGAAGAAATACCTCAGGATTTAAGCCAACTAGAATCTACACCACCTATTAAGAAAAAGAAGGCTAGGAAATCTAAGAAACCTAGAGTTAGCAAATCTAAGATTATTAAATCTGTACCTGCTAATAACAAGGAACACTCAGATTCCGATACCTCTACATTGTCTTCGTGTGGTGATATTTTCAGGTGGTCCAAATCATCCTGTGGTATTTGGACTCCGGTTGTTCAAAACATATGACCGGAAATCGCTCGATGCTCCGAAATTTCGTCAGCAAGTTTCTTGGTACGGTTAAATTCGGGAATGATCATATAGCAAAGATAATGGGGTATGGTGAATATCAGATTGGAAACGTGACGATTTCAAGGGTATACTATGTAGAAGGTCTTGGTCATAATTTATTCTCAGTAGGACAGTTTTGTGATTCCAACCTTGAGGTTGCTTTTCGACAACACACTTGTTTCATCCGCAACTTGGAAGGAAAAGATTTGTTGAAGGGATCTCGTGGTGCAAATCTATATACCTTGTCCTTACAAGATATGATGGCCGCCTCTCCAGTATGTCTTCTCTCTAAAGCATCTAAGACCAAGTCATGGTTATGGCATCGCAGATTATCTCATCTTAACTTTGATGCTATTAATCATCTGGCTAAAAATGATTTAGTTTGTGGTCTTCCAAAGCTTAAATTTCACAAGGATCATTTATGTTCTGCGTGTTCAAGGGGGAAAAGTACCAAGAAATCTTACAAGCCCAAAGCTGAAGACACCAATCAAGAAAAACTTCATCTTTTGCATATGGATCTTTGTGGGCCAATGAGAACTGAAAGTGTGAGCGGTAAGAAATTCATTATGGTAATAGTGGATGATTTCTCCAGGTTTACATGGGTTAGATTTCTACGTACAAAGGATGAAGCACCGAAGGCTATCATCACTTTTCTGAAATTCATTCAGGTACGTTTGAATACTACTGTCCGCCGTATTCGTACAGACAATGGTACAGAGTTCGTCAACCAGACTCTTCGTGATTATTATGAAGGAGTTGGTATATCACATGAAACATCCGCTGCACGCACTCTACAACAAAACGGTGTCGTTGAAAGACGGAATCGTACACTTATGGAAGCTGCTAGGACCATGCTTATTTATGCGAACGCTCCATTGTTCTTGTGGGCAGAGGCTATTTCTACCGCATGTTTCACCCAAAACCGTTCTATCATTCGGAAACGCCATGGAAAAACACCTTATGAGCTTCTACATGACCGTAAACCCGATGTTTCATTTTTTCATGTGTTTGGTGCTCTTTGTTATCCAAACATTAATAGTGAGAACTTGGGTAAGCTTCAACCGAAAGCCGATATAGGTATTTTCATTGGTTACTCACCGTCCAAGAGAGCATACCGAATCTATAACCGTCGTCTTGGCAAGATTGTAGAAACTATGGACGCAGATTTCGATGAGCTGACAGCGATGGCTTCTGAGCAACACAGCTCTGAACCCGCGCTTCATGAGATGGGAACCGGTGCTATTATTTCCGGATTAGTTCCCAATAATCCTACTTCTACATCATTTTTACCACCATCAAGGCCCGAGTGGGATAAACTGTTTCAACCGTTGTTTGATGAATTCTTCGATCCCCCGACTGATGAAGTTCCAGCACCTGTAGTAATTGCTCCAATACCTGAAGTGGTTGCTCAAGCTAATGAACCTTTATCTAATGCATCTACAATTCACATTGAACCGAATGCACCTTCACCAAGTGATTCTCAAACTACACCTGAATCATCACCCCTACTTGTGCCTAATGATGTGGAAGAGGATTCTATTGATCACGACTTGGAATATGCTCACTTGCAAGAGCTTCCTTTCTTTGGTGTAGCGATCCCTGAAAACCCTTCAGTCGCGTCTACCTCAGAAGAAGCTCCTTCTATTGTTCACTCCAGACCACCTAGGATTGAAAACCATAGCACTAAATGGACAAAAGATCACCCAATTAGGAATGTTATTGGTGATCTAGATCGACCAGTCTCTACACGCCATCAATTACAAGAGATTGCACTTTATTGCTACTTTGATGCATTTCTCTCTGAAGTTGAACCTAAAAATTGGCAGCAGGCTATGACCCAATCATCTTGGATTGAAGCTATGCAGGAGGAACTAAATGAATTCCAACGACTTGAAGTATGGGAATTGGTTCCTCTCCATGACAAGGTCAACATCCTTACTTTGTTATGGGTTTATAAGGTTAAACTTGATGAGATGGGTGCGGTATTGAAGAATAAGGCTAGATTGGTCGCTAGAGGATATAAACAAGCCTTGGGTATAGACTTTGAAGAATCTTTTGCTCCTGTGGCTAGATTGGAGGCGATTAGACTATTCCTTGTGTATGTTGCTCATATGAACATGATCGTCTATCAAATGGATGTAAAGACGGCATTTTTGAACGGTGAACTAAGGGAAGAAGTCTATGTTAGTCAGCCGGATGGGTTCGTCAGTACGGAGTTTCCTAGTCATGTGTACAAGCTTAAGAAGGCTCTCTATGGGTTGAAACAAGCTCCACGCGCGTGGTATGATCTCCTGTCAACATATCTCATTTCGTAAGGCTTCTCCAAAGGCAAGGTGGACCCCACTCTATTCACTCTCAAGGAAGGCAACGACATGATTCTGGTACAAATTTATGTTGATGATATAATATTTGCTGCCACTAACATAGAATTGTCAAATCGCTTTGAGAAGATAATGTCCACACGCTTTCAGATGTCGATGATGGGAAAAATTTCATTTTTCTTAGGATTACAGATTTCTCAGAATCCCAGAGGCATCTTTATTAATCAATCCAAATATGCTCTAGAATCTCTTAAGAAATATAACTTTGAAAATTGTGACCCCGTGGACACTCCAATGGTGGAGAAATCCAAGTTAGATGAAGATAGGAATGGGACTATTGTCGATCCAAAACTTTACCGTGGGATGATCGGCACCCTTCTATATCTGACTGCTAGCAGGCCTGATTTGCAATTTGCTGTATGCATGTGTGCCCGGTATCAGGCTCGGCATACCGAAAAGCACCTACATGTTGTGAAAAGGATCTTTCGGTATCTAAAAGGAACACTTCATCGTGGTCTATGGTATCCGAAAGATTCCTCTATTGCTTTAATATCATACGCAGATGCCGATCATGCTGGATGTCAAGACACGAGGCGTAGCACTTCTGGATCTGTGCAACTCCTTGGAGATAGATTGATCAGTTGGTCTTCAAAACGGCAGAAAAGCGCTGCAATATCCAGCACGGAGGCTGAATACATCGCCATGTCCGGTTTTTGTGCTCAAGTCCTTTGGATGAGATCACAATTAACTGACTACGGTTTGGGATTTAACAAAATCCCGATGTATTGTGACAACAAGAGCGCCATTGCCCTTTGCTGCAACTATGTTCAACACTCCCGGGCCAAGCACATAGACATTCGCTACCATTTCATTAAGGAGCAGGTGGAGAACGGAGTGATCGAGCTGTATTTTGTCACTACTGAGTACCAGCTGGCGGATATGTTCACCAAAGCCTTAGATCGAGGACGAATCGAGTTTTTGATCGACAAGCTTGGTATGAAATCATTCACTCCAGCGACTCTCAAAGAGTTGGCAGAAGAATCAGCTGAATAGTCGTGGTAAACTATTCAGAGTATCCTTTGTTCGTGATCATGTATATTATCGTAAATATATAAACCACAAAAAGAAAATACAAAAATATAAAACCAACAAAAATCATAAAAAATATAAAACCTAGAAAAAACCATAAAAATTATAAAATCAAGAAAAACCAAAAATATTTTTCGTTTTAAATCGGGCATGTCTTTTAGTACGGTAATATTTACGGCCTTAGAAATGTCGATCAATATTGACACGGTGCCATAAATAGAGTCCGTATAAAAGTTGTACAATTTTAAAACATGCCCATTATGGCTTGTAGTTATTTCTGACTGCAACCCGGTTTTCATATTAAAGTCACGTATTTCCTTGGAAAACGTTGGCTCAGAACGGGAATTAATTTTCTCGGGCGTGATTTTACAAGCCAAATCATGCAAAGGGATCAAGTTTACTTTACAACTTGGTCTAACACGAATTTGTGTACGTCTCAGTGCATTAATTTGTTAAAATAAGAGAAATCTTATTGACACCACGAATCAAACTTTTTCAAGATATAAATTGGAAATGCTTTCATCAATATTTGACTCTTTAAACAATGACTACAACTCTTTAAATAGAGAACGGGTCATCGTTTAAGGGGGAGAAAATATTAAATCATCTTCGTCATTTAAATTGATTTTTAAAAAGTGATTGTGAAAATTAATGGCTAGATGGTAATTGAGTGGTTTTGCTTTAGAATACGACTTGTGTTCGTTCAATGTTTGGAAATATGCTAATAGGTTGAGACGCTTAAGTTGTGTTGGCGAAATTTAAATATGCTTAAGAAAAAGATGAATAGATAAGTTATAAACAAAAAGGAAAAGAATTAGGAGTGTAGGGTATAAAGTGACAAAGTGTTGGAACTTATCAAAAACTTGACCTAAGTCAAATAAAAAACCCCCCGCCCCTTACTTTCCCTTTTCACTGTTTATCTCTTTTTCATTATACTTGTCGCCATTGTTATATCTCACACACAAGCTTTTGAAAACATCTCGTTTATTCATCCGATCCTGTTCTCTCGATAAATAAGGTAAATAACATCAATTATTTAATTTCTAATTCGTTTAAATCATGTATCCATTTGGTTAATTCAGATAATCAATTTAAATCTAGTTAGGGTTCGTTCGCCCCAATTTAGGCTTAATTGATTAGGGATTTATGGTGGGTTTTGCTCGGAATAGTTTAAATGATGTTTAAATTGCCTTAGATTACCTTAGAAATCACAAATGCGCTTAGAATTAACCTCTTAGACTGTGTTTTGATGTTCCGGATGAACAAGGATAAGAACTTCCGGATGAAGGACATTTTGAACAAAACTTCCGAATGAAGGAATTTTTTCTGAAAAACTTCCGAATAAGGAAGTTCCGAATGAAGGACTTCCGAATGAAGGAAGTTCCGAATGAAGAACTTCCGGATGAAGGAAGTTCCGAATGAAGTACTTCCGAATGAAGGAAGTTCCGAATGATGAACTTCCGCATGAAGGAAGTTCCGAATGAAGAACTTTCGAATGAAGGAAGTTCCGAATGAAGAACTTCCGGATGAAGGAAGTTCCGAATGAAGAACTTCCGGATGAAGGAAGTTCCGAATGAAGAACTTCCGGATGAAGGAAGTTCCGAATGAAGAACTTCCGGATGAAGGAAGTTCCGAATGAAGAACTTCCGGATGAAGGAAGTTTCGAATGAAGAACTTCCGGATGAAGGAAGTTCCGAATGAATAACTTCCAGATGAAGGAAGTTCCGAATGAAGGAATGTTCCGGATGAAGAAGTTCCGAATGAGGAAAAGTTCCGGATGAAGAGTTGTTTGATTATTATTGTTTGCATGTTATATGTACTTGTTGTATTATGTTATGAAATGTGTTATGCTTAGAAGTAAGAATGATATATATCTATATGTTTTTGTGCATCAACCTTTCATGTCTTATCTTAAGCAGATACAATGACTAATCCAACAGTACAAGCAATCCAAGACTCTAGAGAAGCCGATATTGCTAAAGCACGAACCCTTAAGTTTATACCCAACAATTACCGGCTGAAGCAAGTCTCAAAATCCACTCACCATGGTTTTAAGGTCGCCATAGCCATCCTCGATAACTCTCATTTCAAGAACGCCCTTAGGAGTAGTGCCTCGGTGCCTTATGAGTATATGTATGAATTTTGGGCTACCAAAGAAATCACTTCAAACAAGATCACCTTCACCATCGACAACAAGCAGCAGACACTCACAGTTTCAGACTTCCGTAAGATTCTTGGTATACGGGATACACCCAAAGGCATGTCATTCTCGAGGGATCCTACTAAAGATGAACTCATGGAGTTATTTGACGCTCTTGGATGTCCGGAAATACGAGTTGCATCTGAGTTTACCACTACTAAAGTAGGACAACCTTGGAGAGCATTGATGGGTATTCTCAGTAGATGTCTTACACCAAAAACGAGTGGCCATGATGCTCTGCGCAGTCCTATAATAAACTTGTTCTATGGCATGTACAAAGCTGCAAATGCAGATTATGCATTGTTGATATGGGAAGAATTCACCTTTCAACTCTTCTATAACAAGAAGCTGAAGACAAATTTCTTTCCTTATCCAAGGTTTATCAAGCTTATCATTAATTATTTTATGAAACATGATGCTACTATTGATAGGCGTGCAGCAAGTCGTTATCACACTGAAGAAGCTGATGATACTGTGGATCTGAGGAATGAAGGACCTTCTATTGGTGTGATTCCGGGTCCTATTCCTGATTACCTTCTGACTGATAAAATTAAGGGTTCTGCTGATTACAAGCTACTGCAGCTAGAAATCAAGAAACTGAAAGTAAACCTTCAGACTGGAGAAGATTCGTCTACTACAGTGAAGAGTAAAGGTAAACGCAAACAACCAGCTGCGTTACCTAAACCCGAAACCAAGAAGAAGAAGACAGAGGGTAAGAAGGGAAAGGGTAAGGCTGATGAGATGGTCTTACGTGATGAAGAAGATGTTGTTGATCCTGCTCTTGACAAGACAGAGAAACAAATGATGAAGATAGCAATTCAAAGGAGTAGGAAAGATACTGGCGGTAGTGGTTCAGGTGCAAGGGTAGATGTTGAGGATGAGTACGTGGAACCAGATGATGTTGATGAGTTTGGGTCACCTGAACATTATTCCACTTCGAAGGAGCCATCAATCCCTATTTCAGCAAGTGTGGAAAAGGAGTCTGTTGCTCCTACGATCATGATCTCAACTCAACCTTTAGCAACTCAACCTCCACAAATCCAACCCTTACCAACCAGACCGGCGTCAACACCATTCCTTCCACCACCGATAATTCCCATCCTTAGTACCGCAGTAACAACCGAGCCTCTCCAATCAACCCAGAGCAGCTCTGCAACATCTACCATGGCTGCATTGGTGATGGCCGAAATGTTGGATAAACATGTGGATAATCACAAACGAGAAATGGATGAACTTCGCCAAGAGTTACAAAGACGAGCTCAAAGTGAAGAAGCATCTAGGAGAGCCCAAGAGGAGATGATTGCTAGGTTCGCTGCAGATATGGAGGTGACTCGAAAAGCACATGCAGAAGAACTAGCTCGGGTTAAGCAGGCTGAGGCTGATAAGCATGCTGCACGTATCACCAGACTTCAAGCGATGAGGGATAAATACAAAGAGCAAAAAGAAGCACTTGAAGCCTCTGTTGAAGAAAGAGTGCAAGAATCTGTTGAATCCATTATGCCTAAACTGCGTGATGAGTTCAAGACGCTAGCAGCTGATAACTTGTTGATCAAGTCATCCAATCCTTCAGAATCCGCCTACAAGATTGCTTATGACTTGACGGATTTTGAATTGAAGAAGATCCTTAAGGCTCGTATGGTGGAACTTGGATCGTTTGATAAATCTAGGATTCAACAGGCTCTATACAAATCCCTGAATGATGCTATCATGGAGGATGATAGGTTATTCAAAACGTTTGGAAGTGTGGTACCTTATCACATTCTACCTGAAGAAGAAAGGGAAGAAAGTGAGCAGGAAGAGGGTACTGGTGAAGAGGAAGAGGAAGAAGAAGGAGAAGAAGAGGAAAAGGATGACGATGATGGTGATGATGAGGATAAGGATGAGGATGATGATGACGATGATGATGATGATGATGGCGATGATGGTGGTGATGGGAATGAGGAGAGTGCTAGGGGGAGCAACGGGGATGACAATCAGGATGATGATGGGGGTGAACAGCCTAAAGAGGGAGACAAGGTTACCAGCTCCAAGAAAACTGCTAAGACTGGAACCAAGTCCAAGAAAGATGCAGCGCAGAAGGACAAATCAACATCATCGGAATCAAGACGAACTAAGTGGCGCCACGATGTGAATGCCACTACAGCGTCATCGGTTCCCGGTACCTCTATCGCTGTATCTTTACCTATTACCACTAACCCCATTAGTTCTGTTGTTGTTGCTCCTGTGATTGCATAATCAGTAACGGAACCCGAAGCTGCACAACACTCACCAGTTCACGACACTGCCGAAATGCCTGAATCAGAACCAGCAGATGTTCGAGCTTCTACTCCTCTACAACAAGCACAACAATCTACGGTTCCTGAACCAAGCACACGAGACTGGGCAGACACGTTGGAGATAGACGAGACTGCACCACCACAGGCTTGGATCACGGCAGCAGCGCAATATGATCCGATCACAGACTCTGACAAAGATGTGTTGTATCTCCGTATCCGAAGTCCGATTGACTTATGTGCATTTCTTGCTCATGAGTATAAGACTTCGGTTACTCCATCCTTGGTGAAGAAAGCGTTGAAAGATAAGAGACTTCGTGCCAAAACCCGATTAACTCAAATGGAGTTCGAGTATTATGCCGATGAGATCCTGAAGGCTCTGAATACCGTTCAACGGCCAGTACTTCATGAATCAGAAAGAGCTCCACCTCCAATGGATCCTTCTCAAGATAATCAGATTGCTCTTGACTTCTTCGTCACCAATGATCTTGTGTATCTTCTGAAGGGGTCATCAAAGTACGCAACCTCCCTGAGCTTGCTGAAAAGCTGCCAACTGGGGGACAATACCCTTTATCGAGGAAAAGGTAAACCGACTCTGGGTCCCAAAGGTAAATCGTAATTATGATATGTATGCTGTCATAGGTGCATCTCATTGGGACAAACGAGTCCGAAGGGCGTACAGGGGTTGCTGCCTAGTCAATTCTGGAAGTATCGTTAGATCCGATATCCGCATCTCCAGCATTTTAGGGTTGAAAACTGAAGCCAAGAATGGCTATTATCATGTGACGGAGATTCGTTTAAAAAGGGAGGATGACAGGGAATACAAAATCCAGCAGGGAGATTTTTCCATCATTCGCCTTGAGGATATCGAAGATATGCTGCTTCTGATGACCCGCGATCAACTCACACATATTCCTCATGAAGATCTCATTGCTTTGAATACAGCACTTCGTATGTTCACACGAAGCATTGTCATCAAGACACGAGTTGAAGATCTTCAGTTGGGAGTCGAAAGCTATCAAAGGAAGCTTAACCTAACCCGTCCAGTGAATCAAGTGCTACCTCAACATGTAGAAAGATGTCCCTATACCGGCATTTCTGTCCTGAATTACGACATTTTCTACTTGAACAGTCGAGGTTTGATGAAGTTTATGAGGGTGGGTGAGCTCCATAAGTACAGTGATGGGACCCTTCTACAAGTCAGAGGAAAGTTGGAGCATCTGAACTCGGGTGGGACTTTGCCAGAGATGACGGAGGATTGGCATCCGGGTTACCGGCAGATGGCAAAGTACGTGATCAAGAAGATTGATCAAAAGCTCCGTGAACGTAGATTTATGAGGAGCTTGGAAAGATTCGTTGGTGGAAGACCATATCTAGTGCACCACAAGCTACTGCAACGATCCATCTAATGGGTCGTACATTTCAGGTCCACTTTATATTGGTTTTCAATTGTGAATATGTATATTTGTGAATATTGTGCTTTTGCGGCTTGATGTAGTGTTAAGGTGTGATAATTTTTCAAGAATTTCTCACGAGATTCTAAATCTTTCAAAATATATCACACTAAAGCACTACAAATACCCCTTATTAAATTAAGGGGGAGCAATAACTTGTTCTATGGCCAAACATCAATTTCATTTTTACCCAAAGACCGGTTAATCCATTCAATATCCCAAATATTAATGGTTAACATTTTGGATAAGGGGAGAAAATGGGATTAAGGAGACGTAAGTGATACTTGGCTAAAAGATGAAAAAGACTTAACGATTATCCAACTTAATATGTGTAAAGCACGTGTTAAGGGGGAGCCTTTTTGATGAACAAAACAACCAAAAATGGGATTAAGGAGACGTAAGTGATACTTGGCTAAAAGATGAAAAAGACTTAACGATTATCCAACTTAATATGTGTAAAGCACGTGTTAAGGGGGAGCGTTTTTGATGAACAAAACACCTAAGGTACAAAACTTTTGATTTCAATATCACAAGTACCTTAGGTGATTTTCAATGATTTTTCATGGTGGCAATTCCTTCCCAAAACACGCCTAATTCACGACGGATGTGGTGACAAAAGGGTGGTAGGAATAGGTTTAGTCCAATGATTCATCAGAGCCGATGGAATCTTCCCAAGGACAATTCCCTAGATAGAATTAGAAGTCCTAGGAAAGATGGAGAAAGAATGTGAACGTAGCTGAATGCCGACCAAGTACTTAAGCTAGCACTGGAACAATCACAACAAGGTGCTAGTGATGACGTATTGGTAAGCATTGAAGGGGTTGAAGAATGAAAAAGAATTGTAAAGATAAAGGGTGTAAAGAAAGAAGCCCTCCTTACAACTTTAGGCAGAAACCGGGTCAATACATATGCTATTGAGGTCATTTTTGCTAATGATTCTCGGTATTGAAGAAAGACATCATGGACCCAGTGATGCAATGCACAACCCTTCCCAGCTAACTCAAATATCTCTCAAAAGGTATTTGTTTTAATCACACGGAGATCAACACGTTATCTATTGGTTTATTCACTCCGAATAGACTGGTATTGAAAAGGTGGCACTCCTCTCCAGCCATCGCTCACTAAATCAAAACGCACAATCGAGTCTAGAGCCAAGAGATCATCAAAAGTCTCATTAGGACACTTTCCATTTATTCCTTGCTTTCTCACACACTGTGAAAAGTAAGAGATTTTCATGAGTCCTACGCAGTATTCCTGTAATATTGCCAGAACATCCCAGTAATACGCAAGTATTACAATGAAGATGGAAATCCTGCTTGAGCCAACATCAAACAAGCTCATGGTAGGTTACACGTGCGGTTCTTTTAGAACCAATCTTGTGAAAAACTGGAAGGTAACAGTGGTTTAATTCTTAATTGAACTTAAACTCGTTCCAGGCCTCTTCGCATTATCATATGATCTTGCCAGAACACTCAGAGTGACTCTTTATTGACCACAGTGACGAGTGGAAATCCTTCTAGTGTTAACATCAAACAGCACTTGGTAGGTGACGTGCAAGATTCTTTATGAATTGAGCTCGTGACAACTGGAAAGCAACGATGGTGAAAATCTTAATTGAAATTCACTTGTTCCAGGTTTCTTGAATTGACGGCTTCAAATCACAAGGATATTTTATCCAAGTGATTCACTTTTTATGTTCGCAGTCAGCTTTGGACGGTCGAATAAAGAGAACGGGTTTACCCGCGAAATCCTGTCAGGAAGTTACTTAATTGAAACTATCCGTCACGGGTACGATATCTAATATCGTCCAACGGTCTTCACCGACCGGAGGTAAAATGCTACCGAATTAGAATAAAATGTTCAAAGCCATTTTATTCGTGTCGTTGCTGTGTACCTGTTAAAGACGGTGGCGTTGCTGTGTACCTGTTGAAGACGGTGGCGTTGCTGTGTACCAGTGAAGACGGTGGTGTTGCGGTGTACCTGTAGAAGTCGTTCCCACATTCTTATGTTTTTCTGCATCAAAGTTTAGCAAAAATTCAAGAAAGTACAAGATAAAGTCTTCCGCTGTACCAAACTCTGAAACTTTCGAGAATTCAACAAAAAGACATAAGTGTGTGGAACATGGAGTCACGAGGAGGCAAATTCACAAGAGAGGCAAAGATCGCACGTGAAAGGCCAAAGAACAATGCTCTCAAGCCAAAGCCAAAAAGATCAAACCAACATATTCACAACAAAAGAAAGAAAAGAAGAAAAGACTACGAGCTAAAGAACGAAGACTTAGTATAGTATGCTAGGTTTAGAAATTTGTAACGTGGAGTGACCTCCCTTAGGGGGAGATTGTTAGAAATACGTTTTTACGTATATTAGAAGTATCGGTCACTCCACAATATTATTAATGTTGTAATAGCTCGTAGTTAACAAATAGTTAATAGTTGCTTATTAAGTTAAGTAAGAACCGGTCCATGGGCTTGTCATGGACCGGCCCAAGCCCATGTAGCTTGGAAGTATAAATACCCCTTTCCACCATGTAAAGGGGTTGGTTGTTGTCACTTTTCTAGTTTCATTTATTGAAATAACACATAGTTTCTCTCACTTTCTCTCTCTAACTTTCTCTCTCTAGAAATCAACAAACCCCTTCATAGATTCATAGGTTATCAATATTCTACAAATCTTCAGTTCCTGCAACGTATAAGCAATCACCTTTCTTTGTCGTCCTCGTATGCATCCAAATCCTTGCATCATGTATCGTCATGCTTCGCGAATTCATCCAGTCCTTCCGATAATGCCAGGATCTACTCATTATCCAATCCACCTCTTTTAGCCTCCAAAATGCTTCCTCGTCCTTCTTCACTTTGCCCCTTGCTGGTTCCATGATATGCCATCATCTCTAACTACTCATCATGGTAAACTTAATACTAAAACTCACACTTGAAAATCTCACGTATAATTCCCTTTCCTAACAACTCCAAAACCAACTCATAATTCGCCTCACTCTCCTTCTTAGACTTTGAGTAGATCAAGATGTCGTCGATACTCCCGATGACAGCTCGTTTATATACGTTCATGCACACTCGGTTCATTGACTCCATGAAAACCGTTAGTGCTTTGGTGAAGCCAAATGCATAACCGTAAACCAAGGCGTTCATACAACATTCTTAACATCATCCCTGCATCCTCTCTTGGCAGCAACACAAACAAATTTCTACCTCTTTCTACTCGTGAAATTCTACACACATTCTAAAAGATCGATACTCCTTCTTATCAACCCATCCAACCGCTTTCACATCACATTTACTACCAGGCAACTCAACCTTTATCTTGCATTCCTTGCAATTTCTAACAACTCATGTCTTTAAAATCATTCCATCAATAATTGCCTTGGAAAGGCACTACTACAACTCATCTTGCTCCTTCTACTGGCTCTGTTCATGGTTCTACTTCAAGATAATAGGTAAACCTACTAAATCTTAAGAAATTTTCAGAAAATTTTATATACCTAACGAATATCACAAGTACCTTTGAAATATCACATCCCCTTCCAACATTCTCTATGATGAGTTACTTGTGCCAATATCCATATTTTATACAAATCTTTTTCATCTCCCTTGGCACTCCTAAGAGACCTCATGACCATATTAGTTCATCTTTCTACGAACTTCTAACTCTTTCCCCATCACACAAGGCATTCCAACTATTCTCTCATATGACTATATTAATGCTCTTAATCAATACAAAACCAAAACTACATATGGAACCCACCAGACACGACCAACGAATCAAAACTACGGATAACTAACGACATTTCACGTGCACCAGTTAAAACAAGTCAAAAACCACGAGACTCAAAAGAAAACTCAAATCCAAAACATGTATCAATTCAAAATGACCCATGACAACGAAAAATAATCCAAGAAACACCCAAAGGCAACCAAAACATATTACGTCCCGCGACATATTTTTTAAACCTTGCACGACATCGACTTTTCCTAAAAGAATATTTTTCTTTACCTCTCCACATCTATGTGACTCAAACAATCTACAAACAACCCTCTATACGATCTCAAGACTCAACTCAAGGACTAGGTACCCCGAACATCCCAAATCATAAGTTTAAAAACTACTATTCAAAACTCAACCTTGAACCCGACACTTGTACAACAATTTCGACCAGGCTACTGACCTCATGACTATACATTCCGAATATTTGAAAACTACGTTCCGAGTACATAATTTTAGGCTTTTGAATCACCCAGAAAGCTTTAAAAACAAACAAATTATGACCAAAACAATTTTATACTAGTTATTTTAAAAACTAAAGAATCATCTTAGTAATTAACGTAATCCTTTTTAAATGAAAAGAAATAAATGTATCTGAAATTTTTATGAACTTTGTTTAGTCTTGTATATATAATTTTAAAGAAGGTCTTTTTGAATTTGAAATAAATAAGTGTTGATTACATAAAAAAAACTTATGTTATATCTTGTTGCAAACACGACTCCTACACCCTACCCTTATTTTACCGAATACAACCAATTATCTAACTTTATAGTATATTTCCAAGTCTTTTTTCTCAATATATACCGACCAAAAGAAATGTAAGACTCAACACAAAAGATTTCATTATCCCAAAAGAAATCCGAATTTATTTCAATATACTTAACACCAAGGACACATTTTAAAACGGATACTTGAAATAGGAAACTCGAGGAATACGCCACAACAGAGGTTGAATACCTAAAAAGAAGCGAGCTAGCAAACCCTACTACGGATACAATCGATAATAGCGAGGGATCATACATATGTAGGCATATCGGGATACATATACTTAAATCCGCCCAACATCTACTATACAAGCATGTATTAACCCTCTTTCATGCAGTCATACTTAGGAATCCATTGAAGTTATGGTACTTGTATAACTATGTTGGCCACCATAGTTATACAATTACCCTTTCCCCAATGCACTCTCTCCTATGATGACACTTATAAGAATCAATACAACACATAACACATACCTCCATCAACTCACTTAAGCACATAACCACATAAACAATAAGGTCAAAACTCCAACTATTAAAATAACATAGTCAAACTATTGGAATACAGAAATCCATAGTCTAGCTAAAACAACAAAGACAAAATCCAAAACGAAAACATAATCAATCATAAGTCATGTCGCCCATCAGAATGGAAACAGCTTAAAATCCTTCCTATCCACGTACTCCTAGTAACTCGAACCACCACATGATTCTTAGAGAACATGACTTAAACATCAAAAGAAAAAAATATACCTCAGGTACATAAAATAACTCAACAAAAGACAGAAACTACCATGTACCAAATTATGTACTATAATGTACAATTTAAGCAAAATACAACAATGACTAGCGTGGACGATTATGGTTCAACCCGCACTAGTCACAACCCGAAAAGAAAATAACATGTGACTAAGTATGAAATGCTATGGTTCAACCCATACTAGTCAAAACGTAACACACATCGCAAGTAAAAACCAATAACATCAAGAAAAACTTCAATTAATATCAAATGCACACATACTCCTACGACGGCTATATGCGAGGACCCTTAAGCTATAGACTAGGCAACCTAATTCTCTATAACCATTGTCTCTGATACCATTCTATCACACCCCACCATGGCGGAATATGGGGCGCGACGTATAGATATCATCACAACATGGCGTGTCTATAGAGATAATTAAATGAAATAAGAAATGTTATAAAATGGTGACACAGATGTCATGACAATATCTCAACAAATAAGGAGTCAAGGTAAGTAGGTAACAGTCCTACCACTTACCCGAGACAAACAATTAACATAAACAAAGCAAACATATAGATGTCAACAAAATATCACTTATTCAAACATCAAATAAAGACTAAGAGGAAAGGGGGTTCCTCCAAATGCAATCTTAAGCCTCAAAGCTAGCCACTCCTATTCTCATTCTTAATCACATTCTCACCTGAAAGAGACACTAAAACACGTCAACATAATGTTGGTGAGAGTCATAGGTTTAGACTCCAACCTCAAATCAGTTATAATATAAGTTGTGATTAACCACCAACAATAAAACTATATGTACAATGTGTTATAAATGTACATTAACAACTAACAATTCAAGATTAATCATATCAAACCAATTCCAAGGCTCCAAGCCTTTCCAAACACCATGGTCCTATAGGTGCCCATACACCTATGAACCAATCTCAAGGCCCCGCCTTGTCAACATCCCCTTGGTACCAAGTCAAATCACAAAACAATCATGAATCAATTAGCAGTTAATCACATAAGTACACATAAGTCCATCACCAATCAGAAAACATTCACTACAAAAATTTACAAAACATAACGAGTGTCTCTTCCATCCTATCTTGAAGTCAAAACATCAAAAGATATGGGATTATGAAACTTACCTGATTCAAACTTCTCCAAATATCCGCGCTCTAGCAAAAATCTAAACACACAAACATATACAATCAAGAGATGAACCACATACCAAAATGGCTCATCAATATATGATGGATATATAAAATTCTCCTACAACTTAACCTCATTTATGTGCTATAAGTATCCCATTACACCCCTCTATAAGCCCTTAACTTAGTTAAGTTCATAACCCGTCCCATTAACATTTTACCCAAAACAGTCCCGATTTTTCATACTCCGTATTATGAGACAAACGCCCACCAAACCTAACCCACATTCCTTGCCATGAAAATCCCATATATTTATATGTGTTAGCTAAAATCTCAGCCCTTTCCCCAACATCAAAGCAAATTTTAAGATTATGATATACAACATATACTTTAGCTTATCCAGATTTTATAGATTTTGAACATATGAAAAGTTTGTTATGATCAGAGGGTCTTCCACTATCCTAATTAATTATCCCTCTTACAGATATCTTATATAACATATAAACTAACTCTAATGTTCGTTTGAAAGTCCAAATGTACTCCTAAGTACCCTAACCACTTTAAAACATTAAATTAAATCCAACGGATTTCAAAACTGTTTTGACCTCCGACTGTTGTAACCTTTTTTGACCCACTTCCCCACCTCCAATTCAATTATAGTTTCTTTCATTTGAAAGCCAATTCAATTACCTTTTCAGGGATTTAAGATTCGAAAATTAAAAGTTTGTAGAACTCTAGATATGATCAAAACATTAGTCCTAAAATTCTGCCCAGTTTTTAAAAACGAATTTAACAGAACTAGTCTATTTCATGTATAATTATTAACCCTAATCAATCTAAAATTTTTTATATTATTAAAATACAGAATTTATGTTTAACCTAACCCTATATCCATTATCTATTGATTAATTACATGATTAGATTAATTAAAATCATAAATTAAAGAAGAGTTTTGAAGATTTTACCTTAGAAATCAAAGGAAGAAACTGTTTTTGATGAAACCTTATTCCCCCATTGATGGAATTCGACTGGGAGAGGTCATGGTGAGTAAAAATCTGAGGTTTTTAGTTATGGTATGGGTTTAATGTAATCCTAAAGGTCTTCTAACCCAATTAAAAGTCCATTGGGCCTGTTTTTGAGCTTTTTGGTTATTTTCTTCCTTCCTTTTCTTTTGGCTGCCCAAACCAAGCCCAAAGCACCTAAGGATCTGGTTTTTAACCTTATTTTATAACTTATATCATTCTTAAACTAAACCTCACATTCGGGTTACTTCCGGGCCAAAACCCTAAAGCCTTGCGTTGATTTTTTTCGACTTTCTACGCGATTTCCGAACTAACCGTCATTTCCAAAAGTTTTTAATTATGGAAAGTATCTCTAGAACTTATCCTAACAATATAATATATACCTAATACATACATACATACAACATAAGATACGTACAGGAAACCTTGTAAAAACGATATCCGAACTTTTCCCGCAGTTCATTCCTGAACTCATTTCATTTCATTTCATTTCATTTCATTTCATTTCATTTCCAACCCGTACCATGATTTACAAATCATGTACCTCATTTCGTCCATTCTCATCCCCAAAATCACACATATAAACACATAAATCTCATAGAACACATAGCCACACAAAATACCCCAAAATAAGACTAAGTGACGAACCTTAAAAACCGGGGTTGTCACAATAGAGCATCTTCTAAATTTTAGACCAACAAGTTGGGTTGTTTTTTACGGTCTTTTCAACTTGGCCACTCGTTTGAGGGTGGTAAGATGTGGAAAAACGGTGGTTAACTCCTTATCTTTTCATGACTTTAACCATGAGTTTGTTATAGAAATGAGTTCCTCTGTCGCTTATAAGAGCTTTTGGAATTCCAAAACGACAAAATAATTTCTTTAAGAATTCTATAACAACTCTTGCATCATTGGTTTACAAGGCTTGAGCTTCGGCCCATTTTGACACATAGTCAACGATGACTAAAATGTATTCACATTTGTATGATTTAGGAAATGGTCCCATGAAGTTGATACCCTACACGTCAAATATTTTGTAGACTTGTATGTTGTTGAGAGGCATTTCATCTCTCTTGGAAATATTTCCAGTCTTTTGACATGCTTCACAAAGGCAAACTAAGGTATGAGCTTCATTAACGATTGTGGGCCAATAAAAACCTACGTCAAACACTTTTTTAGCGGTTGTGTTCGCGGAATAATGTCACCGGTTGGTCCGTAGTGACATTGATAGTTGTAATTTACAACCTTGTTTAGGAAAACAAGGCGTAATTAGGGTAAGTACACAAGTGATTTAGGAAAACCACGAGTTATGACCGAAAGTGGGGATCGTTCTCAAGGAGGCTAGTGTGTTGTGTAGAGAGATGATTAATTATGTGATTATATGATCATGAGAAAGAAAACAGAAATGAGGTAAGAAGAGAATGACGGTTACGATGATGGATTACACTAAGACGAAAAGGTCATACACGTAAAACCGTAAAAAGTACCAAAATTAAAAATTTGCCCTAAAAATTCCTAGAAAATTACAATAAATCCTAAATAATGTAATTAGATTTTACAAAAAATCAAAAATCACTCAAATCTTTTATTTAATTAAATAATGATTTTTTAATGCTAATTAAAGCCCTAAAAATCAATTTAATTAATAAAAAGACCAAAATGAGATTTATCACTTTTTAAACCTGTAAAATACCCTAACTTAATTTAAAACTATTTTTGAAAATTTTAAAATTAATTAAAACTATTTAAAAATAATTAAAAACTATTAAAACTTAAAATAATTATAAAAATTAATCTAAGAACAATAAAAATATTCTAAAAGTTGTAAAATTCCTAACTTAATGTATTTAACCTAAGAAAAATATAAAAACTTGAGAAATCTAAATTTTAATTTTTAATAATAAAATAATAATAAAATAATATTAAAGATCCAAAATTTTTAAAAAAATTCTAAAAACTTGCAAACTAGCTTAATTTAACCTAAATAAACAGAAAATGAATTTGAAATTATAAAATACCCCTAATGGGCCTCCAAATGGGCCAAAAGTTCAAACAGTCACCTTAATGGGCTTATTAAGGCCCAATAAGAAAAATGTTGTCCAATTAAGCCCAAAAGCTCCTATCTGACTCAAAATTTGATTCTGAACACAATTTTTCAAAGGCCCAAAAGCTGAAAATGTGAAATAAGCTGGCTTATATCAAACAACTTATTCTTAATGGGCTTTTTGGCCCATTAAGCTATAAGCTGATGCCATAACCTCAAATTAGACACACAAGCTTCTTTTGAGTTGCTTAAGACTTCTGTAAAAAAGAAATTTGAAATAAGCCAAAGGAATAAGCCTGAAAATGCAATAAGCAATCTACAGAAAACGACAAAATAGTCGTTTTTGAGTTCTAGGCTATCCCAAGAGCTGATTCAAGTTTCAAAAGCTTTTAAATGACTTAACTAAGCTTAATCAACAAAAAGTTTTCAAATAAGTTTAATCAATAAGCTGAAATAAGCAAATAAGCACTTATGAAAAAGTCAAATGAATTGGTTTTCTAGCAAAAAGTCAAAGTCAAAGTCTAATAAGCTCCAGTTCAAACAAATGGGTCAAATGAGGAAGATTGATCACAAAAAATAAGTTGTTGCGGATCTGGATAAGCCAATATGGCTTATTAATAAGCTGAATGCAAAATAACACTAGCAGGGGCTAGTTTTGGTATCTGAGCAGTGGGAAAAGTTTCCACTGCTTGATTTGTTTGACTTTTTGTCTTTAGTGACTTTTTTGGAGATTCAAGTTACACAAAGGCACCCAAATGATCAATGGATCAAGAGGAGTCAAATACAACAAAGAAATCATAATCACTAACAGTCAATTAGTACAGTTTAATCAAAACATCACCAGATCTAGCACAGACATGAACAAATAAGCAGTTATGGTTCAATAAGCACTTATAGCACAATTCAGCCAACCAAACTTCACCAAATGCATACACAAGCAATAATAAACTTAAATTAACAAGTCTAAACAGGTTTCATGCACTGATTCAAAGTATTGAGCAAGATTCAAGCACTAAAAGTTACTGATGAACTATGAACATGCAGTTATGAACACTTGCTGATGCAATTGACCACAAAGCCAAATTCAAACCTCCAAATCTCTAAGATATGTTATAATAACTTTGATTTAACAGCTTATATCCCTAAACATGCATATACTCTAAGTATTCCCAAAATTTTAGGTCAAAAAAAGTCAAACTCAACAAGCTATAGCACAATCTTTGATTTCAATGTTCAAACCCAAAAACTTGCAGCAAATAGCACTCAACCAAGTCAATAACAGATACAAAGCACAAATAACACTTTCCACAAACACAATAACCACTTATGATCTTAAACAGGTAATCCCAAACACCCTTTTAACTTTTCAAATCCAAAATTTTCAAATCAAAAGTGTTATCCAAGACCACCCAAGCCCAAATAAGCACAATAACAGATATATTAAGCAGATTAGAGCAAGGTTAGACCATAAAATCAGCAACAACACAAGTCACACACAAAATCACCAAAAATCCAAATTTTTAACAAATTTGAGGTAGAATGATGTGTACCTCATGGATGTACATCCACACCCACGAATTTTGAGCTTATGTACTAGCAAGAACAAGTATAAGCTTCCACAATAAAGCCTGCTAAGATTCAACAAGGTTAGAAGCAAAATAGTAAAATCAGGAAAGTGAAAAAGCCTTGATTAATGCAAATCTTGTACCCCACACTTGATTATCCCCAAGTTATAGGCTTCATCACACCTTGATAACTCAATATCAGGATGCTATGATCAGCTTTATGGCCCAAGATTTCCAAGGTGTACCAAGAAACTTAGCAAAACATCAAGCTTGAAGGAAAATGTGCAAACTTTTGCACACTATTTGAAAACAGGTTTTGAGATTCAAGATTAACAAACTAAGAACAATAATAAGCAGTAAACAACAATGGAACTTGACTTTTCTTCAAAGATTCAAACTCATTTCATTAAACTGAATATGGATTTACAGAACTTTGAACAAAGGAAAATTCAAGAGCAAAGCTTAATGTACACAGTCCTATGCCTTATATAGGCTACAATGAACTAATAAAGAGCTAAAAAACGTAACCCTAATTGCTGTGAAGTCCCAGAATTGCCCCTTGTCTTGTTTTGAACTTTGAACATCATGTGACTCTTTCTTGTTTGTTTGTGGAGCTGGCGTGGTGAAAAGTTGATCAAAGGGTGTATATCAAGCTTAAAATCCAAGCTTTGTTGTGGGACGTTGGATGACTGTCCAAAATTTGGCAGTATGCACCAAGGTGAAAAACAGGGGAATCTTGTGAGCTGGGTGGTGATGTGGCAGACCATTTGAAAGTTGGGATGTGATTAAGGACACCTTAATTATAAATCTGGAAGGTTTTAGCACTTAATCATTTGTAATTAAGAAAAGCCCAAATCTTGTGATGAACATAAAGAACATGTGTTTGATCCAGTTTTATGTTTAAATGGGGTGTTTAGCGCCACATTTAACTAACTAAATATTTAATTTAGTTAATCAGGTGAGTGGGATGGTGAAGTGGAGCAAAGGAGAAAGCTGATTGGATGAGGGGTGTTAGTGGGGCACGTGTCAAGCCTCCATAGGTCTAGGTTTGTTTGTATGTCTGCCAGGTTAAACCCCTCTCTTTTCTTTCACTTGTCACTTTGTTAATAATAGCACCAAATCCAGATTCCTTTGTTGTTGAAGTTTCTCTTTTCACACTTTTGCCCCAAAAAGTTTTGTAAAGTGAATTCAGGGGTATTTCTTGCCAATTCTTGATTCTTGAAGGACTGATTTGGTATTTTCTTTAAGGATTATGGTCTTGACTTGTATGATTGACATTTTGGAGGACTGAAAATGACAAGTCTTCATTTTTTAGGGACCATTCTTGCCAAGTCTTCAAAGTCAAGGGTCCTTTTGGTAATTTTGATATTTTCAAAGGACCAAACTTGTAATTTCTTGTAACTTGAAGTCATTCTTGGTATGTTTGACTTTTAGGAGGATTACTATTGACATTTAGTTTTGTTGAGGGACTAAAATTGCCAATTCTTCAAAGTGGATGGCCCTTTTTGCAATATTGACAAACTTTAGGGACCAATCTTGTAATTATGAGGATACAAGGGTATAAAGTGTCAATTCTTCAATATTGGAGGACCCTTCTTCATAAATCTTCAAATCTTCAAGGGTTTGTCTTGGGAAATTCTTCATTAGGGCTTGGTTCAATGTGCGGCTTCGTTTCCCGTGTTCGTTTTTGCATGATTCTTGTCATCTTTTGTTATTATCTCAATATCCGTACCTAAAATACACAAGCAACAAACACAAGCATATATTTGGGTATTTTCATGATATTTTATGCATTTAAAGCCCTTTTTGGACGATGAGACTATGTATAAAAGCAGTCTCATCACTCCCCCATACTAAACCATTGGCGTGCCCTCACACAATGCTAGAATAAAGTATCGTAGCATCTCCAAAATTCATTTTTATTGAATGATAAACTAGCTACACTACTACTACTACTACTTCTACTTGCGTTTTAGACATAATGGATGATTTTCATCACAAAATGGGACGTTTAGGTTCATAGAATAAGAACACGTGAATGCTTGGTTAGAAATAATTTCATCGTCCTCGATTTTCACCCCAATTCCATGCCAAGCGTGCAACGAGATCATTTTCATTATAAGTTAGTAATGCAAACACTACTCATATGCCCTAATCACGTACTTATCCTCCCATTTTCCTAAGTTGTATCTCTTATATTTTATTTTGTCTTGAATGTTTCACGAGGATACATTTTTGACTTATGCGATAATAGAGATTTAGGTCTAATAATAGAGTCCTAACGGTGTAACCAAGACCATCAAATCAATAACCCATCCTAATAGACAACGATGTCAAAAATTAAGTCAACAAGAAGGATCGATAAACACGATTTTATAACGGTTTTGAACATGAGACTTATTACCAAGACTTTTATACGCCCCCTAACGGAAGGGCCTTATTATCTTTGGTTTACCTCCATCTTTTATTCAACTTCGCCATGAAGCTTTTATTATGACTTTGGTCTTGCCTTGCCTTTTATTATCCACCTCATCGGTAGTTTTATTAGCCAAAGATGTATATCCTCACGCTAAGGCGAATTTTGGATCTTTAAAGCTTCGAAGATTAAGGCTTGATTCACTTACAATTTTGCATAGATTTTTGGGCCTTGTGAGCTTCAAATTGTTTGCTTGATTTAGGTGAGCACTTGAAATCTTATTATTGGATGAATCTTTTGATTATTCGGGTGCCAATACTTCAAAACCGTAACGCTGGCGATACCTTAATGTCTTCTCAATTTAATTACACGGAAGCTACTAGAAAAGACTAGAAACCCAACAATCAAGACTAAACCGCTAAGTCAATATTTATTAAGAAAAAAATATTTACAAGCGAAGGGAGAATAAGCAAATAACGAGAACACATGAGTTTTTGAAAGAATACGAGTACTCTACGTTTAGCATAGTAACTTATAATTAACCCTATCATTTCTCGTCCTCATTTAAGAGACTTAGCCTAATGTGAAGTTAAGGAATCAAAGCTAAGTGCTCAACACGCACGGTCGAGTAAAAAATTACTCTTATTCTCGCCATCGGAAAATCTACATTCGTGTCTTCAAACACTTATAAAACATGAGAAAAATTTTAAAATTTGGCCATTTTTAGCCTTATTTTGCAACAAAACGATAAACAAAAAGATAAACTTTGGAAAGCGTGAAGGTTTGGCAAGGCAAGTATCTATTCTCCCCCTACTAAAGTTAAACATTGTCCTCAATGTTTCGAGTCTAGGGGTGCAAACACCCCAATACTAGAGACGTAGTCGAATGCCTAATCTAGCATGAAAAGGGTGTAACCGTTAAATTTAAAGCCGTTTATGAAGTGTGTTATAAACCTAAGGTTAGAACATATAAGGATATATCATGTGGATATCAAGAAATTCTTCAAAGCAAACGATCGAGCGCTCCCATAAAATGAACACGAGAGGCTCCAATCGTGAAGATCATGATCATCTAAAATCCACAATTCACAAACAACCACGGAACAAAGGTTGGAAGGGCACAAATCCCCACACGTTACTACATTTGAAAGCGATAATATGTACATAGGATAAGCATGGGAATCCCCCACGAGGCACCTCGTTTTTGATTACCGAGTCATGAGCTCGACTCGATCCCCTCAGTACTAATTATCATTGGGGAAAGGGATTTGGTCGAGGTAGTTCAAGGATGGAACTTCCCCGCCAAAGTAGTGCTTCAACCTATGTCCATTCACCTTGAAATTAGGGCCATCATTTTGAGCTAGCTCGATGGTCCCATATGGAAAAACTCGAGTCACGGTGAATGGACCGGACCAACAGGATTTCAACTTACCGGAAAAGATTTTCAAACGAGAATTAAAAAGCAAAACTTGATCCCCAATGTTAAAAACCCGGTTTTTAATTTTAGAATCATGCAAATTTTTAGTCTTTTCTTTATAAATCAATGAATTTTCATAAGCAATATCTCTTAATTCATCTAATTCATTTAATTTCATTTTCCGGTGTTTTCCCGCGGTCTCCATGTCATCATTACAATGCTTAAAGGCCCAATAAGCCTTGTGTTCCAATTCAATTGGCAAGTGACAATTTTTCCCATACACAAGCTTATAAGGAGTGCACCCAATGGATGTCTTATGAGCGGTCCTAAAGGGCCATAAAGCATCGTCCAACTTATCCGACCAAGATTGTCGGTTTTCCCCTACAGATCTCTCCAAAATTCTCTTCAACGCTCGGTTTGAAACCTCGACTTGCCCACTCGTTTGTGGGTGATAAGTCGTAGAAAGCCGATGTGTAACCCCATATTTCCTTAGGACCCTTTCAAATTGGTCGTTACAAAAATGGGTTCCACGATCGCTTATGATCGCACGAGGGGTTCCAAACCGAAAAAACTAACTTTTCAAAAACTTGACTACCACACGAGCATCATTGGTGGGCAAAGGCTTAGATTCCACCCACTTAGATAGGTAGTCAACCGCGACAAGGATGTACTTATTACCACGAGATGATGGGAACGGCCCCATAAAGTCGATGCCCCAAACGTCAAAGATCTCACACACTTGGATGATATTTTGTGGCATTTCATCTTTTTGTGAGGCTTTTCCTTGTCGTTGGCATGAGTCACACGACTTCACAAGCTCATGTGAATCTCGGTAAATAGTAGGCCAAAAGAAACCGGCATAAAAAACCTTCTTAGCCGTGAGATTAGCACCATGGTGACCACCCGTGGGTCCCTCGTGACAAGCTCTAAGGATGTTAGAAGCTTTGGTACCAAAGACACAACGTCGGATGATTTGATCCGCACAAGTTCGAAACAAGTAAGGGTCGTTCCAAAAGTAGAACTTGACGTCACGAAAGAATTTCGTTTTTCTTGAGTCGTCATACCCTTGATGATGAAGTTACCCGCATGGTAATTTGCAAAGTCCGTAAACCATGGGGTGGAAGTATCAAGCTTAGAATTCACTACACCAAGTGTCTCGAGCGGAAATGTTTCGGTGATTTCCTTGGGCTCGTAAACACTTTGGTGAGGATCTTCCAAATGAGAAAGATGATCGGCCGCTAGATTCTCGGCTCCTTTTTTGTCAACAGTTTTGTGATCAAATTCTTGAAGGAGGAGAATCCAACGAAGTAATCTCGGCTTTGCATCTTGTTTAGGCCATAAGATACTTGATAGCCGAATGATCCGTATACACTATGCGTTTCGTCAAGACGAGATAAGGTCGAAATTTCTCAAATGCATACACCACGGCAAGGAAATCCTTTTCCGTTGTAGTGTATTTTAGTTGAGCCTCGGTCATCGTCTTGCTAGCATAGTGAATAGGCAAGAAGTGCTTTTCATGACGTTGCCCCAATACGTCCCCAATAGCATAATCACTAGCATCACACATGAGCTCAAAGGGGAGGTTCCAATTGGGAGCAAAAAGAATGGGAGCTTCTGTAAGTTTCCTCTTAAGGATTTCAAAGGCTTGTACACAATCTTCGTCAAAGACAAAATGTGCCTCTTTTTCAAGAAGATGTGTAATAGGTCTAGAGATCTTTGAAAAATCCTTAATGAATCGACGATAAAAGCCCGCCTGGCCTAGGAAACTCCTAACTCCCTTAACGGTTTTGGGATGAGGTAATTTGGCGATGACGTCTACCTTAGCTAGATCTACCTCAATCCCCGCTTTAGAAACCTTGTGCCCAAGACGATTCCACTTTTAACCATAAAATGACATTTTTCCCAATTAAGCACAAGGTTGGTTTCCTCACAATGCTTCAACATTCTCTCAAGATTCGACAAACACGAAGTGAACGAACAACCAAACACGGAAAAGTCATCCATGAAGACTTCCATCGTCTTCTCGATCATATCATGAAAAATAGCCATCATGCACCTTTGAAAGGTTCCCGATGCATTACAAAGTCCGAATGGCATTCTACGATAGGCAAACGTTCCATATGGATACGTAAACGTAGTTTTTTCTTGATCACGAGGATCGATGGTAATTTGGAAGTAACCGAAAAAACCATCTAAAAAGCAATAGAAATCGTTTCCCGCAAGACGCTCCAACATTTGCTCCATGAAGGGCAATGGAAAATGGTCTTTTCGAGTGGCTTCATTCAACTTACGATAGTCAATGCACACTCTCCATCCGGTCACGAGTCTAGTTGGAATTAACTCGTTGGCATCGTTTGGCACAACGGTCATTCCTCCCTTCTTAGGGACACAATGAATAGGACTCACCCAAGGGCTATCAGAAATAGGGTAAATCATTCCCGCGTCAAGGAGTTTAAGGACTTCCTTTTTTATGACGTCGTGAATTTTGGGGTTCACCCTCCTTTGACATTGGATTGCGGGCTTGTAATCCTCCTCCGTTAAGATTTTGTGAGTACAAAATTTGGGATCGATCCCCTTAATGTCGGATAACTTCCACGCAATTGCCCCTTTGTGGTCCTTTAAAACATCGACAAGTGCGGTTTTTTCATCGTCCGAAAGTTCTTTCACAATAATAACCGGCAACTTGTCGCCCTCCTCCAAAAAGACATATTCGAGATGAGGAGGTAAATCTTTCAACTCGAGGATAGGTGGTTCCTCAATTGAAGATTTGGGCTCGATACTCATAACCTCCTCGGGTGGAGGGAATGGGAAATCGTTAAGAAAATCCTTGATAATCGAGAAGTCCTCATCATTGTCGAGGTCTTCGTTACAAGTACGTAGAACATCGAATTCTTCCAACGTAAAACCACCACCTTCAAATGGAGTGAAGGTTGGTGTCGAGTTATCAAGAATGGGATCTAACATAGTGGGATTGCCACTATTTTCATCATCACCAAAACCTAGAACTTCTTGTGAAAATTCCTCGCAAACAACGTCAATCATATCAACGAGGTTTATGGTTGCAACATAATAAACATGAGAAATTTGAGAGTTTTGAGTTGCGTTTATAACAAGTTCCTCGTCGTTGAAACATAAGGTGATCTTTCTAGCATGAACATCGATCAAAGCCATAGACGTATCTAAAAACGAACGACCTAAAATGAGAGGAACTTGAGGATCCGTGGGAATATCGACAATGATAAAGTCTACCGGATAATAGAACTTTCCCACTTTCACAAAAATGTCTTCCGCCAATCCACATGCGGGAATCGTGGAATGGTCGGCCAACTCGATAGACATAAGTGAAGGAGTAAGATTAGGAAGATTGAGCGACTTGAAGATTACAAGTGGCATCAAGTTAATGCTAGCACCAAGATCGGCCAAGGCAAAGCATTCTTACATATCTTAGATTGCACAAGGGATCAAGAATTTACCGGGATCACCGACTTTTTGAGGTATGAGATTAAGATAAACCGATGAACAACTAGACAATTGGTGTAATTTCTCCTTGTTGTTCAACATACTCTTAAAGTTAGCGGCAAATCGAGGCATCATGACCAAAGCATCTGCGAAACTCACATTAATGTGCAAATCACGAAACATTTTCATAAAAAGCTCAAATTGGTAATTGTCGCGCTCTTGACGTTTCTCCTTTCTAAGTCTCGATGGATAGGGCAAAGGTGGTGTGCGTTAAGGCATAGGCATAGCCTTTGGAATCTCGGGTTCCAATGTTGGTAATGGGTCAACCGTAGGTGTGGCATGAGCGGTACTTCGTGGGATTTGGACATGCTCCTTTTCGACCACCACCTCGGGTTCTTCCTCAATTGCATCCTCCCTAGGAGAAATTGGTTGAGGAGTCGGTTCCTTAAGGTCTTACCACTACGTGTGGTAATCACTTTCATCTCACCCTTAGGGTTTGATACGGTGTTGCTAGGAAGACTACTCGAAGACGGTTTGCACATAATTGCCTCAAACATAGATGAAATTTTATCTTCAAAAATGGATTGCCTCTTCTCGGCCTTAATCATTTCTTGCTTAATTTCATGTTTCCCTTGTTCCATTTTTTGTTGGTTTTGTTGTAACCTAGTTACATTTCCTTCCATCTTGTTTGTGTGGATTTTAAGCTCATTTGCTAACTCATTTTTCAACTCTTTCTTCAAGTCGTTCTTAAACTCAAATCATAGGCTAATGATTTCTCTTTGAATGTTGTCAAACCTAGCATCGTTCCCATTAGCGTATTCAACAAATTCATTTGGAAGATCTTTCAACGTTTGCAAACTTTTGTTGTTGTTTTGAAAATCATTTTGATTTTTGTTTGAAACTTGATTATTAGCCCCTTGATTCCCATAGTTTCCCTTGTTGTAATTGTTTTTGAAACCAACTTGATTGTTTCGATAGTTGTTGTTGGCATTTTGATTTGAACCAAAACCCGGTGGAGTCAGGTGATTAGAGCGGGTAACTTGACCGTTTTGGTTGTAAGTTCCCGTGGCCGCGTAGGCACTCGAAGTATTACCACCGTTGGTAATTGTCACACCCCACCATGGCGGAATATGGAGCGCGACGTATGGATATCATCACAACATGGCGTGTCTATAGAGATAACTAAATGAAATAAGAAATGTCATCAAATGGTGACACAAATGTCATGACCATATCTCAACAATGCAAGAGTCTAGGTTAGTAGGTAACAGTCCTACCACTTACCCGAGACAAACAATAACATAAACAAAGCAAACATATAGGTGTCAACAGTATCACTTATTAAACAAACAAAAGAAACTAAGAAGGAACGGGGATCTCCTTCTAAAAGCATTCCTACGCAACTCCAAATCCTAGCCACTTATGTTCTCACGCTTAACCATAATATCACCTGAAAGAGACACTAAAACACGTCAACATAAAGTTGGTGAGAGTCATAGGTTTAGAATCCAACGCTAAAATCAAACCATAAGCTGTGAACAACAACCACTAACAAATGAACATATGGACAATGTGATACAAACATGCATTAACAACTAATATTCAAGATTTAACAAACCAAATCAATTCCAAGGCTCCCAGCCTTACCAAACACCATGGTACCATAGGCGCCTATACACCTATGTACCAATCCCAAGGCCCCTCCTTGTCATTATCCATTGGTCCCATAGATGCTCACACATCTATGTACCTCCCCAAGGCCCCGCCTTGTCAACATCCCCTTGGTACCAAGTCAAACCACAATAACTGAGACAGTACGTGTCCCCCGATCCAAATCATAAACACAATCAAGAATCACATAGCAGTTAATCACATAAGTGCACACACAAGTCCATCACAAACCATAAAAACATTCACAGCATTAGATACAAAACCATACAGTGTCTCTTCCATCCTACCTGGAAGTGAAAATCATTAAAAGATGTGGGACTATGAAACTCACCTGATTGAGCTTCTCCAAAAACCCGCGCATTAGCAAAAAGCTAACAAACAAAAGCACACAATCAAAACATGAACCAAACACTAAAACGGCTCATCAACCTATGATGGACATCTAGACTTCTCCCATATATGTTCCTCATTCATATGTTCTAAACACCCCGTTACCCTTCCCTAACAAGTCCTTAACTTGGTTAAGTTTGATACCTATCCCGTTCATATTTTACATAAAACAGTCCCAACTTTTAGGTCTCCAAACTATAAGCCAAACGCCCATATAACCATACCCATGACCTCTGTAAAGGAAATCCGATGCCTTTACATATGTTAGCTAACTCCTCCCCTTTTCCCCAACCTTAAAGCTACTGTTAAGGCTCCGATATATATATATATATATATATATATATATATATATATATATATATATATATATATATATATATATATATATATATATATATATATATATATATATATATATATATATATATATATATATATATATACTTTTGTCTATCCAGATTTTACTGATTTTGAACATACAAAAGGTTTGTTATGATTAGGGGGTCTTACCCTAACCCATTTTCTTAGCCCCACCCCTGGTCTCTTATTTAACATATAAACCAACTCCCGCTATTTAGAGGGCTCAAGTGTACTCCTAAGTACCCTAACCATCTTAAAACATTAATTGAAAACCCGCTGATTTCAAAACTGTTTTGACCTCCGACTGTTGTAACCTATTTTTGACCCACTTCCCGACATCCAATTTAGTTCTCGTTTCTTTCATTTGAAAGCCAACTCAAATACCTTTCCAGGGATACTTGGATTGCAAAATAAGAGTTTGTAGAACTCTCTATATGATCAAAACAATTGACCTAAAATTCTGCCCAGTTTTTAAAAAAAAAGGATTCAATTAAATGAACCTAATTAATTACCCATAACTCTGCTAATTACAAGCCCTAATTCACCTAATCATTATAATATTATTAATATACAGTTTTTAATTTAAACCCTAACCTAAATTATTATAAGATGATTATAAAAACTTTAAAAACAATTAAATTGAAAAGGGTTATGAAGATTTACCTTTGATTTATGAAAACCCCAAAATTTTGATTAAACCCTAATATTTCTTGTTTATGTCGTGACTTCAAAACTCCAGGAGATAATAATTATGTTTTTTTGTTGTGAATAAAATAATATATAGGGTGTGGGTGAATCCTAGTCCAACCCAAGCCCAACTTTTTTTTTTCCTTCCCTTTTCTTTTG
The DNA here is from genome assembly GCA_025667525.1 of Glebionis coronaria. Classification (NCBI taxonomy): domain Eukaryota; kingdom Viridiplantae; phylum Streptophyta; class Magnoliopsida; order Asterales; family Asteraceae; genus Glebionis; species Glebionis coronaria. The sequence continues at coordinate 227,980,981 of CM046881.1, forward strand.
ATCGTCCCACACTGACCCTCCCCTCCTTTTTTTTTCTTTTTATTATTTATTATTACACTACTAGTGTTACCTAAAATTTCCTTAATTTATTACAACTCCTAAAGCCTCCAAAACCTCAAAACCGTAAAACTAGTCAAATCTACGTGTTTACCGTAAAAGACGTAAAAATATACAGTTTTATAAAAACTCTTGAAATATGAAATAAACTAATTAACTAAGTCCTAAATGACTTAAAACCATCCCGAAAAATACTCCCATGACTAAATACCTCTTCCGAGACCCCTAAATGCAAAACCCTAAACCATAAAAATACGATTTTCTATAATACTTATATGTATACGTAAAACACCAAAACAACACCATTTCATTTCATAGTCACTAATTTGTGAGCTCATGAACATGAAATAACCATTCCTCGATTTACTTATGAGTACTTTATACCCATAAATGATATCCACACCAACCTCGTTCACGCAAAATAACATGTAAACACGCAAATCACATAGTCACACATAAATTAACCTTAAAATAAGACCAAGTGACGAACCTCAAAACCACGGTTGTCACAGTAATGCACTCGGAGAAATCATGACCTCCACCACAATACATACATGAAACCTCAACCGCTTTAGCCGTAGCGGGAGCACTTTGTTCTCCAACTTTGAATTCAATTAAAAGTCCTTTAAGCTTATCAAAGATTTTGTTTTCCATGTTCGCCTCAATTTGGCAAGCATCGATGGTAGTAGACAAAGAAGGTGAAGCCGAAGACGAAGGCTTACGAACACTCGACGTGCTACGAGGACTATACACCTTAGATTTATTCTCAATTATCAACAAAGCTTCCTCAACCGTTTTACACAAAAAATTACCACCCGCGGCGGCATTAAGATAATCCCTTTCATGATCATTAAGTCCATTGTAAAACGTGTCAATTTGATGCAAGTCGGAAAAACCGTGATGAGGACACTCATGTAACATTTCCTTAAACCTATTCCAAGCCGTTGAAAAACTTGCATTAAACTCTTGTGAAAATTTTGAAATCTCGTTTTTCAAATGCGTAGTCTTAGAGGGCGGAAAAAATTGGTTCACAAATTTAGACACGAGATCCTTCCACGTCAATATAGAATTGGGTGGCTCTTTCTCTAACCAAATTTTAGCGGGCCCCGCTAAGGAATACGGAAAAAGCATCATCTTAATCGAGTCATTAGCAACATCCTTAAATTTGCAAGTGGCGGTAAGACGATTGAATTGGCGGATATGGTTGTGCGGGTTGTCCTTTTCATCACCACGGAATTTGTTATTTTGGATCATCGACAACAAACCCGTTTTCACTTCAAAATTATCCGCAAGGATAGCGGGAATCACAATAGCCTCTCCATAACCCTCGGTGGGTGCTTGAAGTAACTCTATCATAGTTCGATTCGCCATGGTTGGTTCTTCTCTTACAATGGGTTCGTCAATAGGAGACTCCTCACTAGAAAGATTAGGAGTAGGTGTTGACTCCTTTCGGTTTTTTCGTTTACGTGCACGTCTTGCTTGATTACGAGTAAGCATAAACTTCACGTACAACGTAGGGGTGAGCAAAGAAGATTCTTTTTGGTGTTTTGTATTTTTCCAATTTTTTTGTGGTTTTTGATTATTTTTACTTTTTTTGGATTTTTGTGACTGTATTAAGTAGACCAAAATCTACAAATCTCCTCCTTAATCAAATCTCTTGATTAAAGAAGCCTCAAGGAATGAAAACGATCACATGAAGTGAACGCCTTCGATGACTTTAGAACGTTGGTAGAACACCAAAACGTTCAAGAGGGTTTAATCAAATAAAACCAAGAAAGTATATATGATACCTAATAATACTTTAGGTGGAAAAACCCTCGATTAGCTCTCAAAATCAAATACTCACAAGCAAGAGGGGAAACGAGGCGGCGCGAAGCACTTAAGAGCCTTTTTCCTTAGGGTATATTTTATAATACCCGCCTTATACCCACCTTATAGTTTGTATTTTTCAAAATCGAGTTTCACGAAAGTATTTATCTATTTTTGCCTTTTCTTTCTTGTTTGAGATTCGAATACAATGATTGGGTAATGACCTCCCAAGTTAAGGTTGTGTTTTCACACTTTTGGAGTACTTGTGAATTTATTGTTCTACGTATACAATATAGTAATAGTATTCACACAAAAAAACGAAAAACCGATAATACGTATTAGTAGAGTGCTACTAATACAATAGATATTATGGCTATATATAAAAACAACAATTGCCAAATCAAAACACAACACGCCTCCCCGGCAGCGGCGCCAAAATGATAGTTGTAATTTACAACCTTGTTTAGGAAAACAAGGCGTAATTAGGGTAAGTACACAAGTGATTTAGGAAAACCACGAGTTATGACCCAAAGTGGGGATTGTTCTCAAGGAGTCTAGTGTGTTGTGTAGAGAGATGATTAATTATGTGATTATATGATCATGAGAAAGAAAATAGAAATGAGGAAAGAAGAGAATGACGGTTACGATGTCGGATTACACTAAGACGAAAAGGTCATACACGTAAAACCGTAAAAAGTACCAAAATTAAAATTAACCCTCAAAATTCCTAGAAAATTGCAATAAATTCTAAATAATGTAATTCGAGTTTACAAAAAATAAAAAATCACTCAAACCTTTTATTTAATTAAATAATGATTTTTAATGCTAATTAAAGCCCTAAAAATCAATTTAATTAATAAAAAGCCCAAAATGAGATTTATCACTTTGTAAACCTCAAAAATACCCTAACTTAATTTAAAACTATTTTTGAAAATTTTAAAATTAATTAAAACTATTTAAAAACAACTAAAAACTATTAAAACTTAAAATAATTATAAAAATTAATCTAAGAACAATAAAAATATTCTAAAAGTTGTAAAATTCCTAACTTAATGTATTTAACCTAAGAAAAATATAAAAACTTGAGAAATCTAAATTTTAATTTTTAATAATAAAATAATAATAAAATAATATTAAAAATGCAAAATTTATAAAAAATTCTAAAAACTTGCAAACTAGCTTAATTTAACCTAAATAAGCAGAAAATGAATTTGAAATTATAAAAATACCCCTAATGGGTCTCCAAATGGGCCAAAAGTTCAAACAGTCACCTTAATGGGCTTATTAAGGCCCAATAAGAAAAATGTTGTCCAATTAAGCCCAAAAGCTCCTATTTGACTCAAAATTTGATTCTGAACACAATTTTTTAAAGGCCCAAAAGCTGAAAATGTGAAATAAGTTGGCTTATATCAAACAGCTTATTCTTAATGGGCTTTTTGGCCCATTAAGCTATAAGCTGATGCCATAAGCTCAAATTAGACACGCAAGCTTCTTTTGAGTTGCTTAAGACTTTTGTAAAAAGAAATTTGAAATAAGCCAAAGGAATAAGCCTGAAAATGCAATAAGCAATCTACATAAAACGACAAAATAGTCGTTTTTGAGTTCTAGGCTATCCCAAGAGCTGATTCAAGTTTCAAAAGCTTTTAAATGACTTAACTAAGCTTAATCAACAAAACATTTTCAAATAAGTTTTCTCAATAAGCTGAAATAAGCAAATAAGCACTTATGAAAGAGTCAAATGAGTTGGTTTTCTAGCAAAAAGTCAAAGTCAAAGTCTAATAAGCTCTAGTTCAAACAAATGGGTCAAATAAGGAAGATTGATCACAAAAAATAAGTTGTTGCAGGTCTGGATAAGCCAATATGTCTTATTAATAAGCTGAATGCAAATTAACACTAGCAGGGGCTAGTTTTGGTATCTGAGCAGTGGGAAAAGTTTCCGCTGCTTGACTTGTTTGACTTTTTGTCTTTAGTGACTTTTTTGGAGATTCAAGTTACACAAAGGCACCCAAATGATCGGTGGATCAAGAGGAGCCAAATACAACAAAGAAATCACAACCACTAACAGCCAATTAGTACAGTTTAATCAAAACATGACCAGATCTAGCACAGACAAGAACAAATAAGCAGTTATGGTTCAATAAGCACTTATAGCACAATCCGGCCAACCAAACTTCACCAAATGAATACACAAGCAATAATAAACTTAAATTAACAAGTCTAAACAGGTTTCATGCACTGATTCAAAGTATTGAGCAAGATTCAAGCACTAAAAGTTACTGATGAACTATGAACATGCAGTTATGAACACTTGCTGATGCAATTGACCACCAAGCCAAATTCAAACCTCCAAATCTCTAAGATATGTTATAATAACTTTGATTTAACAGCTTATATCCCTAAACATGCATATACTCTAAGTATTCCCAAAATTTTAGGTCAAAAACAGTCAATCTCAACAAGCTATAGCACAATCTTTGATTTCAAGGTTCAAACCCAAAAACTTGCAGCAAATAGCACTCAACCAAGTCAATAACATATACAAATCACAAATAACACTTTCCACAAACACAATAACCACTTATGATCTCAAACAGGTAATCCAAACACCCTTTTAACTTTTCAAATCCAAAATTTTCAAATCGAAAGTGTTATCCAAGACCACCCAAGCCCAAATAAGCACAATAACAGATATATTAAGCAGATTAGAGCAAGATTAGACCATAAAATCAACAAGAACACAAGTCACACACAAAATCACGAAAAATCCAAATTTTTAACAGATTTGAGGTAGAATGATGTGTACCTCATGGATGTACATCCACACCCACGAATTTTGAGCTTATGTACTAGCAAGAACAAGTACAAGCTTCCACAATAAAGCCTGCTAAGATTCAACAATGTTAGAAGCAAAATAGTAAAACCAGGAAAGTGAAAAAGCCTTGATTAATGCAAATCTTGTACCCCACACTTGATTATCCCCAAGTTATAGGCTTCACCACACCTTGATAACTCAATATCAGTATGCTATGATCAGCTTTATAGCCCAAGAATTCCAAGGTGTACCAATAAACTTAGCAAAATATCAAGCTTGAAGGAAAATGTGAAAACTTTTGCACACTCCTTGAAAACCGGTTTTGAGATTCAAGATTAACAAACTAAGAACAATAATAAGCAGTAAACAACAATGGCACTTGACTTTTCTTCAAAGATTCAAACTCATTTCATTAAACTGAATATGGATTTACAGAACTTTGAACAAAGGAAAATTCAAGAGCAAAGCTTAATGTATACATTCCTATGCCTTATATAGGCTACAATGAACTAATAAAGAGCTAAAAAACGTAACCCTAATTGCTGTGAAGTCCCAGAATTGCCCCTTGTCTTGTTTTGAACTTTGAAGATCATGTGACTCTTTCTTGTTTGTTTATGGAGCTGGCATGGTGAAAAGTTGATCAAAGGGTGTATATCAAGCTTAAAATCCAAGCTTTGTTGTGGGACGTTGGATGACTGTCAAAAATTTGGCAGTATGCACCAAGGTGAAAAGCAGGGGAATCTTGTGAGCTAGGTGGTGATGTGGCAGACCATTTGAAAGTTGGGATGTGATTAAGGACACCTTAATTATAAATCTGGAAGGTTTTAGCACTTAATCATTTGTAATTAAGAAAAGCCCAAATCTTGTGATGAACATGAAGAACATGTGTTTGATCCGGTTTTATGTTTAAATGGGGTGTTTAGGGCCACATTTAACTAACTAAATATTTAATTTAGTTAATCAGGTGAGTGGGATGGTTATGTGGAGCAAAGGAGAAAGCTGATTGGATGAGGGGTGTTAGTGGGGCACGTGTCAAGCCTCCAAAGGTCTAGGTTTGTTTATATGTCTGCCAGGTTAAACCCCTCTCTTTTCTTTCACTTGTCACTTTGTAAATAATAGCACCAAATCCGGATTCCTTTGTTGTTGAAGTTTCCCTTTTCACACTTTTGCCCCCAAAAAGTTTTGTAAAGTGAATTCAGGGGTATTTCTTGCCAATTCTTAATTCTTGATGGACTAATTTGATATTTTCTTCAAGGATTATGGTCTTAACTTGTATGATTGACATTTTGGAGGACTGAAAATGACAAGTCTTCATTTTTGAGGGACTATTCTTGCCAAGTCTTCAAAGTCAAGGGTCCTTTTGGTAATTTTGATATTTTCAAAGGACCAAACTTGTAATTTCTTGTAACTTGGAGTCATTCTAGGTATGTTTGACTTTGAGGAGGATTAATATTGACATTTTAGTTTTGTTGAGGGACTAAAAGTGCCAATTCTTCAAAGTGGAGGGCCCTTTTTGCAATATTGACAAACTTTAGGGACCAATCTTGTAATTATGAGGATACAAGGGTATAAAGTGTCAGTTCTTCAATATTGGAGGACTCTTCTTCATAAATCTTCAAATCTTCAAGGGTTTGTCCTGGGAAATTCTTCATTAGGGCTTGGTTCAATGTGCGGCTTCGTTTCCCATGTTCGTTTTTGCATGATTCTTGTGATCATTTGTCATTTTCTCAATATCCGTACCTAAAATTCACAAGCAACAAACACAAGCATATATTTGGGTATTTTCATGATATTTTATGCATTTAAAGCCCTTTTTGGACGATGAGACTATGTATAAAAGCAGTCTCATCAGACATTCATCGAGAATTTTTCGAGTTTCGGATCCGGAAATACAATGTCGGATCATTCCATCGGGACTTTGATGATATGGGGTTTATCCCAAAAGTATTTCCTAAGTTCAGAGAAAATCTCTTCTTTTCTTGATATGTCATTCCCTTTCGTATGATACCTACAACCAAATAGTTTGTGAAGTCTGCGAACCATGGTGTTTCCTTAGTACTTACTTACATGATATGCTCATCGGGAAAATTATCGATTCCATTATCGCTTGAATCATCATTCCCAAGGCAAGATAAATGATCGTCAACAACATTCTCTGCTCCATTTTTATCTTTTATTTCCAAATCAAATTCTTGTAAAAGCAATATCCAACGTATAAGACGTGGCTTGGCATCTTGCTTTTTGAACAAATATTTGAAGCTGCGTGATCGGTATACACAACTATTTTGGAAAAAACGAGGTATGCTCGAAATTTGTCAAACGCGTAATCTACAGCTAGGAGTTCTTTTTCGGTGATAGTGTAATTTTGTCGAGCTGCGTTTATGGTTCTACTCGCAAAGTAGATAGGATGAAATTGTTTTCCATCTTTGACGACTCCAAGGGCATAGTCACTTGCATCACACATGTGACAACCGCGATTTTGAGGTTCGTCACTTAGTTTTATTTTGTGCAAGTTACGCGTCTTTAAGTGTTTATGTGCTAATTGGTGTGTATAGATTGTGGTTTGGATATCGTTTCGGGTACGGGGTATCTTGTAATTGAAACGATGTGTGATGATTTCATGTTCATGAGCTCACAATTAATAACTATGAAATGAGATGGTGTTGTTTAGTGGTTTTACGTATACGTATTATAGAAAATCGTATTTTTACGGTTTAGGGTTTTGCATTTAGGGGTCTCGGAAGAGGTAATTAGTCACGGGAATAATTTATGGGATGGTTTTAAGTCATTTAGAACTTAGTTATATAGTTTATTTTTTATTCTAAGAGTTTTTATAAAACTGTATATTTTTACGTCTTTTACGGTATACGCGTAAATTTGACTAGTTTTGCGGTTTTGAGGTTTCGGAGGCTTTAGGAGCTGAAATAAATTAAGAGAATTTAAGTAATAATAATTAATAGTTAATTTACAGTAATATAATTAAAAAAGTCGGCCATAGGGTGTTGGACTTGGTTTTGGGCCGAATTTTGCTTAAGGAAGGGAAGGAGATCCCAATTTGAGTACTATTAGGCTTCCTAATTAGTTTTAATTACCCATACTAATCAATTTAGCCCCAAAAAAGATTTTTCCTTCTCCCAAACTTAATATCAGTCGTGATTAACAATGGTGGATCAAGAAAACCAAATTATTCAATTATGGTTTAAGGTATGCACTAAAACTATGCTTAATTAACGTTTAATTTACGTATGTAACCTAATATGATGGATTAGGGTTTGACATTCATAATTTTTAATTAGGTTTTGTTAATAATCTGTAATTAATGATGTAATTAATGGGTTTTTATCATTGTAAATCGTTTTTAGGTTTTAATTAGGGTTTATGTATGATTAATTAGATTAATTATGAGAAAATCATTTTTAAAAACTGGGCAGAATTTTAGTTCACTTGTATTGATCATATCTAGAGTTCTACAAACTTTTAAATTGCTATCTTGTAGTCCCTGGAAAGTTACTTGAATTGGATTTCAAATGCAAGAAACAAGAACTGAATTGGAGGTCGGGAAGTGGGTCAAAAATAGGTTACAACAGTAGGAGGTCAAAACAGTTTTGAAATCAATCGGGTTTATTTTAATGTTTTAAGGTGGTAGGGTACTTAAGAGTACAATTGGACTTTCAAACGAACATGAGAGTTAGTTTATATATTATATAAGATATCTGAAAGAGGGCTAATCAATTGGGATAGTGGAAGACCATCTGATTATAACCAACTTTTCATATATTCCAAATCAGTAAATTCTGGATAGGTAATATATATATATATATATATATATATATATATATATATATATATATATATATATATATATATATATATATATATATATATATATATATATATATATATATATATATATATATATATATATATATATATATATATATATATATATATATATATATATATATATATATATATATATATATATATATATATATATATATATATATATATATATATATATATATATATATATATATATGGAGGCCTTAACAGTAGCTTAAAGGTTGCGGCCAAATGGTAGAGTTAGCAAACACATGTAAGGGCATAGGGTTTCTTTTACAGATGTTGTTATTTTGGTTAAGGGGGTGTTCGACCTATAGTTTGAGGTATGTAAAATGGGACCGTTTTGAGTTAAAAGCTAACGGGACGAGTTATGAACTAAACTAAGTTAAGGGATTTATAGAGGGGTGTAATGAGATGCTTATGGCATATAAATGGAGTTAAGTTGTAGGAGAAGGTTAGATATCCATCATAGATTGATTAGCCATTTTGGTATGTGGTTCATGTCTTGATTGTATATGTTTGTGTGTTTAGATTTTTGCTAGGTAGCGGGTACTTGGAGAAGCTGTTCAGGTGAGTTTCATAGTCCCATGTTTTTATGAGTATAATTGTTTTTATTTCCAGATGGGATGGAAGAGACATTGTGTGGTTTTGTAAATAGTTTTGTGAATGTTTTTATGGTTTGTGATGGACATGTGTGTACACTTATGTGATTAACTGCTGTACGATTCTTGATTGTTATTGTGGTTTGACTTGGTACCAAGGGGATGTTGACAAGGCGGGGCCTTGGTATTGGTTCATAGGTGTATGGGCGCCTATGGGACCATGGTTATTGATAAGGCTTGGAGGCTTGGAATTATGATGATTGGTAAGGCTTGGAGCCTTGGGATTGTGATGATTGGTTAATCTTGAATGTTAGTTGTTAATACATAGTTGTAACACATTGTCCATACGCTCTTTTATTAATGGTTGTTATTCACAACTTATAATTTTTTTGGCGTTAGAATCTAAACCTATGACTCTCACCAACTTTATGTTGACGTGTTTTAGTGTCTCTTTCAGGTTAGAGTGTGGTTAAGCGTGAGAATAGGAGTAGCTAGTTGGGATGCTTAGGATTGCATTTGGAGGAACCCCCTTTCCTCCTAGTCTTTATTTATGTTTGAATAAGTGATACTTTGTAGACACCTATATGTTTGTTATTTGTTAATTGTATGTCTTTGGTAAGAGGTAGACATGTTACCTACTTACCTAGACGCCTGCATTGTTTAAGATATCTTCATGACATTGTGTCACCATTTATGATATTTCCATTTCATTTAGTTATCTCTATAGACACGCTATTGTTGTGATGATATCCATACGTCGCGTCCTATATTCTGCCATGGTGGGGTGTGACAGAATGGTATTAGAGACAATGGTTATAGAGAATTAGGTTACCTAGCCTAGTCTATAGCTTAAGGATCCCTGCATATAGGCGTCATAAGATTACGTGTATGGTTTTGATTGTATTTCATGGGTATTGTTGATTTGTTTTCGGGGAGTTTTGACTAGTATAAGTTGTACTTATATTTCCCATACTTAGTCACCTGTTAATTTATGTTTTGCTTTTGATATATGAGTTACTTTCACAATAATTGATGAGTTATTTTGTGTACCTAATGTATAGTATTTTTCCTTTGGTGTTTAATTCATGTTCCCTAAGAATCATGTGGTGATTCGAGTTACTAGGAATAAGTGGATAGGAAGGATTTTAAGCTGTTTTTACTTTTATGGGCGACATGACTTATAACTGATTATGTTTTCGTTTTGGATTTCGTCTATGTTGTTTTAGCTAGAAAATGGATTTATGTGTTCCAAGAGTTTGACTATGTTATTTTAATAGATGGAGTTTTGGACCTTGTTGGTTATGTGATTATGAGCTTATATGAGTAGATGGATTTTTGTGTTATATGTTGTATTGATTCTTATAAGTGTCATCATAGGAAGGAGTGCATTGAGGAAAGGGTAATTGTATAAGTATGGTGGCCAACATAGTTATACAAGTACCACAACTTCAATGGGTTCTCAAGTATGATTGCATGAAAGAGGGTTAGTACATGCTTGTATATGACGAGATGTGGATTTTGGGTATATGTGTAATATATGGGTTTATGTAACGGCTGCCTACGATATGGCTATTTTTTAGTGTGTTATATGTTTTGGGTTATACTCATGTTGTGTGATTATTGGGTCACACGATATGGACTGGTTTTAGTGATGGGTTTTATGCCTTGATGTAAGATGGTGATTACTCGTATGGAAAAACGAGTGTATGACGCGATTGATTGATCTGACATGTATGGTAACGAGTATGTTTTAGGTGATTTATTAGGTATATATATGCGGATGTATATATACTAGTGTGTGTTAAGTTATGACATATGGTCGTTCAGTAGTTATTATAACTTGAACGTACCTTGTGTTTGCTCGTGTTTTATGGTGTTGGAGTTTGATGGAGTTCCAACGACGTTTTGAGTCTTTTGATGTGTGTCTACATTCGGGTATGTATTTTAATTAATGAGAACTACTAAATTTTCTTGCAAATAAGTCTGGCTAATTATAGAAAAACGGTTTTGAAAATAATTTGTAAGCGTATGGTATGATATCGTGACTTACATATTTTTTTAAGTTTGTGGTAGTAAGCTATAAAAAAAATTGTCTTGAAAATAATTGGATTAGTTTTCTATGTAACATGTGATAATACAATTTAAAGGGGTAAAAAAATTTACAATAATTTTCTTAAGTGGAATTAAAATTTTAGAAGTATTTAACTAAGACGGAAAGAGTAAAAAGGGAGATTTTATTATAGTAATGATAATAATAACACCACACCTTGTAAACGTAAAAAACATTTTATTTTATAAACATGTATTGGTTTCATAATAACAAGCGAAATAAGTTTAATATGGGTAAACAAGATAATGGTTAGAATAAGATTGAAGTATACTAACTAGTTGATATCTTGATAAATGATGAAGATAAAGGATGAGTTTATGGTTACAAATGAGTATGATTGATTTTAGTAGTATGGGATTTGGTTCTTGTGAGAAGTAACTAATTAGGATGAAAGTTTAAAAATTTCTAAGGTATCGAAATTTGGTAATACTAATCATGACGAGTCTAATTTTTCGTTGTTGGCACACTCCATTGAATCTTTCAAATTACATTGTTTCGTCTTTCAGTTGTTTTGGCTAGGGTTCATTATGGTTGATCTTTCGGTTTACCCTATACTTATTATGGGACGCGGTCGTTTGGAATTCTTTTGGTACACGTCATGGTTGATTTAGTTATGCGGTTGTGGAAATGTTAGGATGAGAGGATAGAGCTGGGTGGTATTACTTATGGATAGATATTAGAATGGAGAGATGTATTTTGGTTTAAAGGTTGTGTTGAAGTAATGATTAAGATTTGTGGAGTTTTGAAACTTAGATTCGTTACGGGAATAAAGGAGTAAGTACAGTTAGTTGACTGGTCGTGGGAACGAGATGTCATGCTATGAGAAGTTGGTTGAAGTACCATTAGGAGATTGATGAAAGTACCCGTGGATGTGGGGGTAGAGCAGAAATTTTCTACTAATGGAAAGATTGGGAAAATAACACGCAAGGGAATTGGTATAGTTATGGAGGCAAGGTAGTAGTAGACACGTGAAGGAAAACATGGATGTGAAATAATGGTTGGTAGGAGGCTGATTAATGGGGAGTACAACAAGTAAGGAAGAGTGAGCCATTGAGGGGTTGAAGCACCTTTAGAAATATTGTGGTAGATGAGTTGAAGTTAGAAGCTACTGGGTAGTGTGAAGTTCCTAGGTAACATCATAGAGACGAGAAGAAGTGCGTGAAGAGATACATCGTGAAGCAAGGAGCTGAAAGGAATACGTGTCGGCTTCTAGAAGGATGCAATAGATTTTGAAGGAGTCGCAGAAGTTGCAAGGACTGGAAAGGTGACAAGCACTATGATGGGAATCTCCGTATGGTTCGTGACGAAGAAGGACAGATCAAGTACCAGAGTGGAGCTACAAAGAGCTGAACCAGTGGATCGTGATGAAGTGAATAAATAACATGGGGTATTAAGAATTCGTGGAAATAACACGGGGAGTCGAGTGACTACGCAGATAGAATTTTGTGGCAATCAATATCGAGGGATGAGTAGTGAAGTTGAGCTGAATAAGTTCGTGGAGAAGTGATTAGAGAGTCAGTTTTGTGAAGGTGTTATGAAAGATCTTTGGAAGAGACAGCTATGCATTATCCAATGCACTAGTGATTTCCATAGATTTGATGAATGAAGTATGGAATTCCTGTTGGACGAGATAGTGTAGGAATTAAGTAGAACCATGGAAGGAAAGAACCAAGTATTCCTAGAAGATGATGATTGAAAGTACCTCATGTTGGGTGCAAGATCAAAATAGAAGTATGAGATTTGAATAAGAATTTAAAATATGGCTTAGTTTAGACAAATGGAAACTAATATGGGTATAAGATGAGAGTGTGATCCGCATGGGATCACATAAAACTCTAGTCTGTCCCTATTAGGAGGGAATAGGAGAACTGGTCGTGAGGAAAACAAGTGAAGCTACTTGGATAATTTTGACGTATAGATAACTTGAAAGACGAGAAGCATAACATCTGATGTATGCCATGAGCTGAGAAAAAAGAAGGAAGTCTGGATAGATGCAGATCATAAATGAAATAGGTCGAGATAGGAACCGAAGGTAAGACTTTGTTATAGCCTAATGAGTAGACTAAGGCACTAAGCATGCTAATATTGTTGTAGTGTGAAAAGGAAGTGGCACTGACCTATACAGTTTGATTAGAAGGCTTGGTATCGATAATCGAACGGATGAGGAGTTATAGATGTGATGTGTCATGAGGGACGAAGGGCTTGGACTAACTGAGATAAGATGAGGAGCACCATCACCTTGGAGGTAAGACATTGTGTAAGTATAAAGAAAGTGTTGAGTATAAAAAAAAATCTTGCATGGAGAAAAGTGAGAAGGAAGTGTATAGGTGCTACTAATGAGCTATCCAAATTTAATGAAAGTAGTTGTAGCATGGGTTTGGACGGTAGTTGACAGGACTAACTAATGAATATGTGAAATGCCATCATAGGTCAGTTTTGTAAGGAAATTAGAATTTTTAAGTGGTTTGGGTTAAGGAATAAAGGGATTGGATGAACATGATTGGATATTAGTATATCAGGCTAATTAGAGATGGATGGACGAAGTGAGCAATTGCTACAAGTATAGGAGTCGTGTTGAGAGCTTGGGTAACTAATTTAGAGGTAGGTGGAAAACTCGTTAGCGATGTCTGATTTTTCATATAATGATAGTTATCATACTAGAAGTCGATGAATGCCATTTGAGGCACTATATAGAAGGATAGGGTGAGTTGTCCTTATGGACTAAACTTGGTGAAAGAGACTACTAATGTAGTAATGGTGTTTGTGGAAAGGATGAGAACAAACAGGAGATGCAATGTTGAAAAGGAGGAAACCACTAGAGTTTAGTGACAAAGTTATGAAGGAAGTTTCACCCATAGTAACAAGTGGCATGTTTTGGTAAAAGGAAAAGTTGATGTCGAGTTTTGTAGGTCCATTTATGATCTTTGGAAAGATTAGACCAATAGATTTTGGGTATGGAATTACCTGGGAATTGAGTGGTGTACATCATATATTTCATGTATTAAGATTTGGGAGATGTGGTTTGAGAATGCATATTTGCATGTACGGTTATTCGGGATTAGTGTTAATAAGAGTCTTCGATTTGTCAAAGGGTGATTTGTGAGATTTATGGGGAGTGAAGTCAAGAGTTTGGGAATGAATTTAAATATTGTTGGTTAATATATCTAGTAAATTGAGTCATGAACTAAAGTTCACGTGGAAATGAGAGGAATTCATTTAGAACAAGTATCCTCATGTGATTTGTTGTTTGTGTGTTTGATCCTAAGGAGTACATCTCGGGACGAGATTTATCTTAGCAGGGAGTGATGTGACAACCGCGATTTTGAGGTTCGTCACTTAGTTTTATTTTGTGCAAGTTATGTGTCTTTAAGTGTTTATGTGCTAATTGGTGTGTATAGATTGTGGTTTGGATATCGTTTCGGGTACGGGGTACCTTGTGAGTGAAACGATGTGTGATGATTTCATGTTCATGAGCTCACAATGTAGTGACTATGAAATGAGATGGTGTTGTTTATGGTTTTACGTATACGTATATGTATTATAGAAAATCGTATTTTTACGATTTAGGGTTTTGCATTTAGGGTTCTAGGAAGAGGTATTTGGTCATGGGAATAATTTACGTGATGGTTTTAAGTCATTTATAACTTAGTTATATATTTTATTTTATATTCTAATAGTTTTTATAAAACTGTATATTTTTACGTCTTTTACGGTATACGTGTAAATTTGACTAGTTTTGCGGTTTTGAGGTTTCGGAGGCTTTAGGAGCTGAAATAAATTAAAGGAATTTAAGGTAATAATAATTAATAGTTAATTTATAGTAATATAATTAAAAAAAGTCGGTCATAAGGTGTTGGACTCGGTTTTGGGCCAAATTTTACTTTAGGAAGGGAAGGAGAGCCCAGTTTGAGTAATATTAGGCTTCCTGGTTAGTTTTAATTACCCATACTAATCACTTTAGCCCCAAAAACGATTTTTCCTCCTCCCAAACTTAATATCAGTCGTGATTAACAATGGTGGATCAAGAAAACCCAATTATTCAATTATGGTTTAAGGTAGCACTAAAACTATGCTTAATTAACGTTTAATTTACGTATGTAACCTAATATGATGGATTAGGGTTTGACATTCATAATTTTTAATTAGGTTTTGTTAATAATCTGTAATTAATGATGTAATTAATGGGTTTTTATCATTGTAAATCGTTTTTAGGTTTTAATTAGGGTTTATGTATGATTAATTAGATTAATTATAAGAAAATCGTTTTTAAAAACTGGGCAGAATTTTAGGTCACTTGTATTGATCATATCTAGAGTTCTACAAACTTTTAAATTGTGATCTTATAGTACCTGGAAAGGTACTTGAATTGGCTTTAAAATGCAAGAAACGAGAACTGAATTGGAGGTTGGGAAGTGGGTCAAATACAGGTTACAACAGTCAGAGGTCAAAACAGTTTTGAAATCAGTCGTGTTTAATTTAATGTTTTAAGATGGGTAGGGTACTTAGGAGTAAAATTGGACTTTCAAACGAACACCAAGATATCTGAAAGAGGGCTAATCAATTGGGATAGTGGAAGACCCTCTGATCATAACCAACTTTTCATATGTTCAAAATCAGTAAATTCTTGATAGGTAAAAGTATATATATATATATATATATATATATATATATATATATATATATATATATATATATATATATATATATATATATATATATATATATATATATATATATATATATATATATATATATATATATATATATATATATATATATATATATATATATATATATATATATATATATATATATATATATATATATATATATATATATATATATATATATATATATATATATATATATATATATATATATATATATATATATATATATATATATATATATATATATATATATATATATATATATATGGAGGCCTTAACAGTAGCTTCAAGGTTGAGGCCAAACGGTAGAGTTAGCTAAAACATGTAAGGGCATAGGGTTTCTTTTACAGAGGTTGTTATTTTGGTTAAAGGGGTGTTCGACCCATAGTTTGAGGTATGAAAAATGGGACCGTTTTGGGTTAAAAGCTAACGGGACGAGTTATGAACAAAACTAAGTTAAAGGATTTATAGAGGGGTGTAATGAGATGCTTATGGCATATAAATGGAGTTAAGTTGTAGGAGAAGGTTAGATATCCATCATAAATTGATGAGCCATTTTGGTATGTGGTTTATGTCTTGATTGTATATGTTTGTGTGTTTAGATTTTTGCTAGAGCGCGGGTACTTGGAGAAGCTTGTTTAGGTGAGTTTAATAGTCCCATGTTTTATGAGTATAATTGTTTTTATTTCCAGATGGGATGGAAGAGACATTGTGTGGTTTTGTAAATAGTGTTGTGAATGTTTTTATGGTTTGTGATGGACTTGCGTGTACACTTATGTGATTAACTGTTATGCGATTCTTGATTGTTATTGTGGTTTGACTTGGTACCAAGGGTATGTTGACAAGGCGGGGCCTTGGGATTGGTTCATAGGTGTATGGGCACCTATGGGACCATGGTTATTGGTAAGGCTTGGAGCCTTGGAATTATGGTGATTGCTAAGGCTTGGAGCCTTGGAATTATGATGATTAGTTAATCTTGAATGTTAGTTGTTAATACATAATTGTAACACATTGTCCATACGTTCTTTTATTGATGGTTGTTATTCACAGCTTATAATTGTTTTGGCGTTGGAGTCTAAACCTATGACTCTCACCAACTTTATGTTGACGTGTTTTAGTGTCTGTTTCAGGTTAGAGTGTGGTTAAGCGTGAGAATAGGAGTAACTAGTTGGGATGCTTAGGGTTGCATTTAGAGGAACCTCCTTTCCTCCTAGTCTTTATTTATGTTTGAATAAGTGATACTTTGTAGACACCTATATGTTTGTTATTTGTTAATTGTATGTCTTTGGTAAGAGGTAGACCTGTTACCTATTTATCTAGACGCCTGCATTGATTGAGATATCTTCATGACATTGTGTCACCGTTTATGATATTTCCATTTCATTTAGTTATCTCTATAGACACGCTATTGTTGTGATGATATCCATACGTCGCGTCCCATATTCCGCCATGGTGGGGTGTGACAACACATAAGCACAAATGGAAGGTTCCAATTAGGGCTTGCGATTACCCGTGTGCATGTAAGCTTCGCTTTCAGAGTTTCGGATGCTAAAAGCTATTCGTCACAAAAATCGAATGTACTTTATTTCTCTAGAAGTTTAGTCAGGGGTCTCCTAATCTTCGAGAAATCTTTAATGAATCGTCGGTAAAAACCGACATGACCTAAAAAACTTCTAATGCCTTTAACTTTAGTAGGTGGTGGGAGTTTTGAGATTACGTCTATTTTGGCTTTGTCGACTTCTAGGACTGCGCCAGACACTTTGTGACCAAGCACAATTCCTTCTTTTACCATGAAGTGACATTTTTCCCAGTTTAGCACAAGATTTGCTTCTTCACAACGTGTTAACATTTTGTCGAAATTATTCAGACATTTAGAGAAATAGTTTCCAAAGACGGAGAAATTGTCCATAAAACTTCGACTCATTCTCCGATCATATCGTGAAAAATAGCGACCATACACCTCTGAAAAGTAGTAGGTGCATTGCATCGCATGCGCCTATACGCGTAAGTTCAAAATGGACAAGTAAACGTGGTTTTCTCTTGATCCATAGGGTTGATTGGGATTTGAAAGTATCCAGAAAAACCATCGAGGAAACAAAAGTATTCATTCTCCGCGAGTCTTTCTAACATTTGATCCATGTACGGAAAAGGAAAGTGAACCTTCACGGTTGCGTCATTCAACTTCTGATAGTCAATACAAACTCTCCATCCGCTGATGGTTTTGGTTGGTTCTAACTCATTATTTTTGTTAGTCACTACAGTGATACCTCCCTTTTAGGTACACAATGAATACGACTAACCCATGGGCTATCGACGATTGGGTAAATTATCCTAGAATCGAGAAGTTTGACTATTTCCTTTTTGCCAACATCTTTCATGTTAGGATTTAGTCTTCTTTGTGTTTGCATGACTGGTTTCTTGTCTTCCCAAAGTTGGATTTTGTGTTTATAGAATGATGGACATATGCCAGGAATATCTAACGTTTTCCAAGCAAAAGCTTGTTTATGTTTCTTAAGAACATCGATTAGATCAGTTTTATCTTCTTCCGAAAGTTAAGTTGAGATAATTACTAGAAGTAATGTCTCTTCGTGAAGAAGGTTTGAGTTCTAATCTGTAGGGGTTCTTCCATAGATTTCTTAAATTTGAGCTCGGTTTCAAAGGTTATGCGTTAAAAGGGTACTTCCTTTTCTTCCATAAGCTAAAATTCAATCTTACTAGTAAGGTCGGGTAACTAAATAAAAGATTAAAAATTAACCTTCTAATCTAAGAGAAACTTTTGAATTTGACCTTTCTAAGTCATGGCGTAGTTAAGCACGAGTTGGCACATCCGATGTCTTGTTCATTAGTTTTGTATATTATCCACCTTTGTAGATTTCCCAAGGAAAATCAATGTCATTGTTGTGTTGATGAAACAGTGATAAATGTTATTGGACCTCACTCATATATTTAACAATAATTGATGGTGTGTCATCGTGATGTTCCTTGTCTCCTGAAACAACATTTACTTCACTAACTAATTTGCAACATTTAAGGCTGGTCAAAACATAGCTAAACCCAACCAAAACCTGCTAAATACGACCAAAACATGATCCAAACAATCAAACCCAAGTGGAAATCGTATTTCCATGGATTTGGCATGGTTTCCCCAGGTTATTCAGACTTTCTATGGGTTTGCCTGGTTAAGTTCCCTCTTGGTCTGTTTTGGTCGATTTAGAAGGGTTGATGAAGATTCAAGTGTAGAAGATAGAGCCCAATTGTATTGGGAAGTCCAAGATCGCGTGAAGAAAATGTCTTTCTACAAAATAGCCTAACTTGGGCTACAAGAGTCCGTTTTTGGCCCGAGACTAGGCGAATCAAAGGCAGAAACGAGGGGAACGTAGCTGTAACCTAACTTTGTTGGGTTACGGAAATTTCAACGCTCGAAACACTATATTTTATGAGATATATTTATTTTATCATTTTTTCACATTTTATTGGACTTTGTTTTTGGGATCAGGTCCGACCCATTTGCATTTTAGGGTTTATTTCAATCTTACTAGTAAGGTCGAGTTACTAAATAATAGATTAAAAATTAACCTAACAATCATATAAAATTTTTTGAATATGACCTTTCTATGTCCCAGGATCATTAAGTAAGATTTGGTCACATGCTATGTTTTGTTCATTTGTTTTGTATATTATCCACCTTTGTAAGTTTCCCAAAGAAAATCAATGTCGCTTTTGTGTTGATCAAACAATGTTAAATGTTGTTAAAGTTCACTCATATCTTTAATATCAATTAATGGTGTGTCATAATGATTTCCTTGTCTAGTGAAACAAAACTTACTTCACCAACTAATTTGTAACATACAATCCTGTCAAAACATAGCCAAACCCAACCAAAACAAGGTGCTTTGTAAAGGAATATAACGCCTATTGCGGCATTCAAGGCATCTTGAGTAGTATCATTGAGACCATGATAATAGATTTTGATTACACTTTCCTTCTTAAGTCTATGACCATGGCAGTTTCTGAGTAGTTATTTCATTCTTAACCATGCGTCAGTGAGAGTTTCTCGATCTTGTTGAGAAAAGTTTTGGATTTCTCCAAGGAGTTTTTCGAATAAGGCAGGAGGAAAGAATCGGCTAATAAAAGTGGTTCTAAGACCTTCCCATGTTCGCATAATTCCTTCGTTAAGTTCGTCTAGCCACGATTTGGCTTCTTCAGTGAGGGATGATGGAAACATCATGAGTTGGACGGCTTCGGCTTGTCTGTCTTCATAGTTGAACATTTTGCAAATGTTGATGAATTCGTGTATGTGTTTGTGAAGGTCGGTTTTGATTCGCCCATCAAATTGATTATTCTTGAAAGGGGCAAGTGGTTTCCTTTGATGGCAAATTTGTTTGCGATTTCAGGTAAAACGATTGCGAAGCTACGAGTTGGTGCAACAACTCTTTTGGCTGATCACATTGGTTCATCATCGGTGTCTGACATTGGATCGTGCCGTTTGATGAGTCTAGTAAAGAATAAGGCTTGGGATAAGTTATCGAATGGTGGATAAACCATGTTGGGAATAAATTATAGCCAGTCTACTTGAGCGCTGACAAGAGTAAAACAAGCGTTGATAGGAAAAAAACAAACACTGACAGATCAAGCGTTAACAAGAAGAAGTCAAGCGTTGACACATTGAAGACAAGCACTGATGGAAGGATATGATCTACGCGTTTATTATGTTCTAGATTACTTCTAGTAAAGATAGGAACAACAATGTATTTTATATATTTATCTTTACCTAGAATAGTTGATACGTGGATTATTGTACAAGGCTTCTTATGTCTATAAAAGAAGACCTTTAGGTTAATGTTCAATATAAGTTTTCTTACGTTAAACACTTTCATTGTAAGCAAGTTTGTTATCATTAATCAAAGTGAAAGTTTGTTTACATCTTTGTGTTCTTGTTTAAGTGTTAATTCCGCATAACACTTAGATTATCATATACATATACAAAGGTTTCTCTACGTGTATAACTTGATCTAATCTCGTATACATAAAGCTAAATCGATCTAAGTTTGGGATCAACAAGTGGTATCAGAGCTTGTTGAGGAACTTTTGATCTTAAAGGACACAAGAACCCTAAAATCACCAAAACCCTAATTTTCACAAAACCCTAAAAACATCATGTCAAATCAAGAAGTAACCTCCTACTCCCCACCTTTACCAAACATCAAGATTCACATGCTTGATGCAGCCAACTTTGAATTGTGGAAATTCAACTTTGAGCAATATCTGGGGATCTATGACTACACTCTCTGGGAGATAACTGAATATGAAAACACATTCAATAAAGCTGAAAGGGTTGCTGCTGCCATTGCTACAAGAACTGCTGTTGCTGGATGTTCAGAAGCAGATAAGCAAGAAAAACCTGGTGATGGTAGAGTTGTGTCTGCTGAAGACATAGCAAAGAAAAGGGTTGATATGAAAACCCTAAACATTCTGAAACTCTCTTTGGGACAAGAGAACCAGCATAAGTACAAAGGTTATGAATCTGCAAAAGACCTTTGGGCAGCCCTTGAAGTTGTATATGGTGGCAATGAAGATACTAAGGAAGAGAAGAAGAAGCAACTCATGCATGAGTATGCTGTTTTCAAGGCTCAACCTAATGAGAAGCTTAGCAGTGTTAGAAGCAGACTGTTTGATATTACAAGCAAGTTGTCCTTCATGGGGACATAAGTTGGTGACGTTGATACCATTGCCACTTTCCTTAAAAGCCTTGGTGAAGCATGGAAGATTGAGGCAAGATATATACTTGCCAATAACACTCACAAAAGTTCTACTTTTGATGATATCTACAACAAACTAAGGCTGTTGGAGAATGAAACTCTTTTGGAGCATAGAAGCAAGTCTACCAACATTAACATGGCCTTCTTCTCTCATAGTGAAGGTCAATTCAATCAGAAGGACTCTTACATGCATCCAGTCACTAGATCAACATGTGTCAACGCTGGAACATGTCCTGTCAACGCCTCATATTCAGACGCTGACACATACAAAAGTGACTCACCAAGAGTTAAACCTGCTGGTTTGGATCTAGATAATGTATGTGCTTATATTGCTTCTTTGCCCAATGGTTCAGTGATTACATATGAGGACTGTAGGATCGTGTTTTTCTAAGGATTAGGCATTGTTGGATTATCTATTAAGATGGATGAGAAATGGAGGAACTTAGAGAGAGAAAGGTAGAGAGAGAAAGGAGAGAGATGAAAGGAAGATGGAATTATGATGAATGAAAGTGTTCAACCCCTCCTAACATGCTAGGAGGGGGTTTTATATAGCCCACCCTACATGTGGGCTATATGGGCTATATTGGATCACGAGCCCAATATCATTGGAGTGACCGATCCTTTCTAAATACGTAAAAACGTATTTCCAACAATCTCCCCCAAAGGGAGGTCACTCCAAGTTACAATGTCCTAAATAGTCTATAGCTCGTGATCTATGCTAATAATGATGTGACCGAGACTTTCCTTGGAAAAACATATTTCCAACAATCTCCCCCAAAGGGAGGTCACACCATCTTACAAAATCTTAAACCTAGCATACTATGCTTGAGTCTTCGATATTGTTCTTTTGAATATGCTGATGAGATCTTTGACTTTTGTCTTGAGCATGTGTCCTTGCTTTGACCTTGTGCATTCATCACTTGTGATATTTTCCTCCTCGTGACTTCATGTTCCACATACTTATACTTTTATAAATTCTTGAAAGCTTCAGAGTTTGATACAACGGAAGACTTGACTTTTAGACTTTCTTGAATTTGATGAAGTATTAAGTGCATATAGTATAAGCATGTGGTGACGATTTCTTCTGGATTGTACACCGCAATGCCACCTTCTTGTTACGCTGCATAAGACAGTTAGCAACAAAACATATACACGGATGAAATGGCCTTGAACATTTCATTCTAATTCGGTAGCATTTTACCTCCGGTCGGTAAAGACCGTTGGACGATATTAACTATCGTACTTGTGGCAGGTAGTTTCAATTAAGAACCTCCTTGACAAGATTTCGCGGGTAAACCCGTTCTCTTTATTCGACCGTCCAAAGCTGACTGCGAACATAAAGAGTGAATCATTTGGATAATAATATCCGCATGATTTGAAGCCGTCAATTCATGTTCCTGGAACAAGTGAAATTCAATTAAGAACCGCACCATCGTTGCTTTCTAGTTGTCACGAGCTTGATTCGTATAGAATCTTGCAAGTTACCTACCAAGTGATGTTTGAGGTTAACACTAGAAGGATTTCCACTCATCACTGTGAACACTAAGGTATCACTCTGAGTGTTCTGGCAAGATCACTAAGATATTGCATAGAGGCATGGCACGTGTTTAAATTCATTTAAGAATTAAACCACTGTTGCTTTCCAGTTATCACTAGTTTGATTCATAAAGAATCGCACAAGTCACCTACCATGAGCTTTTTGATGTTCGCTCAAGAAGGATTTCCATCTTCATTGTAAATACTTTCGTATTACTCGGATGTTCAGGCAAGATCATGAAGATTTTGCGTAGGACTCTTAAGATCTTTCTTACTTTTCACAATGTGTGAAGAAGCAAGGAAATATGAAAGTGTGTCCTAATGAGATATTTGATGATCTCAAATGGCTCTAGACTCAATCGTGCATTTTGGATTTTTAGTGATCGGAGGCTGGAGAGGAGTGCCACCATTTTAATACCAATTTATTCGGAGTGAATAAATCAATATATAATGTGTTGTCTCCGTGTGATTAAAACAAATATCTTTTAAGAGATATCTGAGTTAGCCGGGATGGGTTGTGCCTTGCATCACTGGGTCCATGATGTCTGTCTTCAATATCAAGAATCATTAAACAATGAACTTAATAGCATATGTATTGACCCGGTTTCTGCCTAAGTTGTAAGGAGGGCTTCTTTCTTTACACCCTTTATCTTTACAATTCTTTTTCATTCTTCAACCCCTTCAATGCTTACCAATACGTCATCACTAGCACCTTGTTGTGATTGTTCCAGTGCTAACTTAAGTACTTGGTCGGCATTCAGCTACGTTCACAATCTTTCTCCATCTTTCCTAAGGACTACTATTTCTAGCTATGGAATGTCCTTGGGAAGATTCCTCCGGTTCTAGAGGAATCATTGGACTTTAACCTATCCTACCATCCTTATGTCACCACAATCTTCACCGTCGTGAATAGAGATGTTTTGGGTAAGTGTATGTCACCATAAAATCCATTTTGAAGTGCAAATCCATTTTGCTCCCCCTTAACATATGCCACGATATCCGAAAACATTTCGCACATGTCGGGATGAGCTAGCACGTTAAGTCAAACCATTTGTGATTAATCATTTCCCATATTAAATCACATTTTCTCCCCCATATTAAAAATATTAACCCAATCGATGTTTTTAATATCAACTGATTTAATAGCATTTTAAGAAAATTTAGGAAGAAAAATGCAAATCCAATTATCTTCATGAAATTACACAAAGCTCCCCCTCAAATTAATGAGGGTGTACTTGAAACGTAAATTAAATACCTTTTAAACACAAGTGTATGGTATTTAACACGTGCAAAGATCATATATGATAATGTATTCACAATATTAGCAATTTACGAGGTTGGACCTGAATGATGGAGAACATCATATGAAAGATTCACATGGTTCTTGTTCACGAATGTTGGTCACCTCGTCACGTCTGAAGTTATCTCTTGACTCCATGTGTATGATTGATATTGTTGTCTTGACACCAATATGTGAACTTGGTACTCTCGGCATCAAGGATTCTGAATGCTGGAAAATTGCTCCCCCTTAATTGTTGACCCGTGTTCTATTGAAAGAGCTGTAGTCACCGTTTGAGTAGTCGCATCGTCGAGTATGTAGATATCTATTGTAAATTTCTACGGTTGTTGGAGATGATAACTTCATAAAAACAAGATTTCTCTTGTTTTAATAAATAAATGCACTGACACGTACATATATTCGTGTTAGATTGTGTTATTCCGTACACACAATCCCTTACATGGTTATAAAGTAAACCATACCCGAGAAAATTAATTCCCGTTGTTGAGTCAAATCTTTCCGGTGAAATGCTTGACTTTAATGTGAAAAACGGGTTACTATTAGAAATAATAGCAAGCCATTTTGAGCATGTTTTAAAACATTTGAACTTCTGCTCAAACTTTATTTACAACCCCGTGTCATTATTGAATGACATTTCTAGTGTCGTAAATATTATCGATTCCAGAAGACATGCTCTTTGTATCAAAACATTTTTGAACACACAATTTTGAAGGTTTTAGAAAAACCTTTTAAGAAATTCTCGAAAAATTGTGTTCAAAGTTTTGAAAACCAATTGCTTGAGCTTAAGATGTTGAATATCTTACAAAACGAGCTCAAGTCCGAGAAGTTGTAAACTTCCCGTTGTTAAGGATAAGTTACCATCGGCGATAAACTTTCCTTTTATCTGAAGATCGAGTTCTAAGCTGACATTTACTTAGAAGTCGTTTTCATGAGCTTGAAAAACTTTGAACGTTTTAACGTAAAGCTCATGACCGAGAAAGATGAATTTCTCGTTAAGAAGAAAAGTTCTCTTATTTAAAAGATACACTTTTCTTTATGAGCTTAAAACTTTGAATGTTTTAATACAAGCTCATGACCGAGAAAAATTAATTTCCCGTTACGAGGATAAGTTATCTTTAAAGATAGACTTTCCTAAATTTGAAGTCCGAGTTACAGTCTGGTATTTAACTGTAAGTCATTGTGCATGAGCTTAAAAACTTCGAATGTTTTCAATATTAGCTAATGCCCGAGAAAAATTAATTTCTCGTTTTTGAGGATAAGTTTATCATCGGTGTTAAACATTGCTTTCTTTGAAGTCCGGGGCATAATCTGAAATATAATTATACGCCATTCTGCATGAGCTTAAAAACTTGGAATGTTTTTAATATAAGCTCATGCCCGAGAAAAATTAATTTCTCGTTGTGAGGATAAGTTTATCATCGGCGATAAACTTTCCTTTATTTGAAGAACGGGTCATCATCTGATATTTAATGAAGAGCCTTATACACGAGCTTAAAACCTTTGAATGGTTTTAGGATAAGCTCGTGTCCAAGAAAACATAATTTCTCGTTAAGAGGGTAAGTTATCGTTGCGTGGATAAACTTCCCTGTCTCTGAAGTCCGGGTCATCGTCTGTCATTTAACGAGGAGCCATATACACGAGCTTAAAACCTTTGAATAGTTTAAATGTAAGCTCGTGTCCGAGAAAATTTAATTTCTCGTTTTGAGGGTAAGTCATCATCGGGATGAACTTTCCTTTCTTTGAAGATCGAGTTATAGTCTGTGAAGTGACTATAAGTCCTTTGTACACTGTAAGCTTAACTGCAAATCCGCTGAGACACTTGTTTCTTAGATATCAGCTTCTTCAGCAACCAAACTCTGAGAGTGTCCTTAATTGAATGGTATACAATGATTGGACCGCTTCGTGTTTTTGGAACATCCTCTTTGGTACCTGCATTCTCATTTGGAATTTTCATGCTTTGATAAGGGTTAGCGATATCTATCTTAGAAGCAAGTGGGGGTTCACAGTTTTCTTTTCTTGTGCTAGAGGTGACCTGAGGAGATGATTCACTTGTCTTAGCTGGTAAACGTTTCCTTTTATAGAAAACCTTAAGTTCAGGCTTAAGTGATGTATCATCCTTTTCAATTTCCTCCCTAGCAGTCTTAGTAGAATCGGAGATTATCCTAGTTAAAGGGCACTCGTTTCCTCCAAGGGTGAAAGTTCTACCAGTGGGGCGCCACATTTTACCAATGGGTTTGATTTTGGCAACCCACAAGGATTAAAGTCTAGCACGGGAGTTCACCTCATTAAGTAGTTTCTTGATACAAGAATCATGATTTGCCGTAAAGACACATTTTCTACATGTTTTACAAGTAGCATATTTAATGTCTAAGTAAGATCTAGAATTCCTAGATGATTGATTGATGCTCCTAGGATGTGACATGCTACGGTTAGCAGTGTTAGGTAAACTAGAAGGCATCTGACTAGGTTTGAGATTTCTATCTCTTACTTGTGTCTTTTGCTTAGCTTCCCTTAGACCAAATGTATGGTGAACGTCATTTGAACTAGTTCGAGACGTATTCTTTGGACTATGTCTAGGGAAATTAGAGGCAATCATGTGATTAGGTCTTGCAAAAGCTGTTTTAGTCACATTGGGCCTAGATGGTGGAGTGATTATTCTAGAAAGATGAACCATATCAACTTGGGAGGCAAACCGCGGTCTCGAGGATTGTGGTCGCTCGGATCTAAATGCAGTAGGTTGTCTAACAGTCGGTTGTCTGACGACTGATTTGTAGGCGGTTTCCCCAAGATTGATGGTTTTTCAAGCCTAGTGTCCACACTAGGTCCTCTAGTTTTCCTTAACTCGTTTTTCAACGCAGCTATAGCAAAAACCTTTTCCTGAACTTGAGCCTTTAAGGTCTCATTTTCTTTAAACAATTCATCTTGGGATGCCAACTTAGATTCAAGCAACTTAATTTGTTTCAAAAGATTATCCTTTTCAGCTTTAGAATCTAGAACAGTTTGATCCAATTTTCGTTCAAGAACAACGTTTGACTTTTCAAGTTTTTCAAAATATGTTTCAAATTTCTCCGTTTTCTTCGAAAATTCAATTTTGGCATCCTCAAACTCTTTTGATTGCTGAGCTAAAATCATCTCAAGCTCTTCAATCCTAGAAGCAGAATTTGTTAACGTAGCAGTCATAAAGCACATATCATGATCTTTAGCATTCTGATAATTTTCTCCCTCATTATGATTCACATCGGATGAATCAGAAGTGGTTTTGCTATCACTCTTTTCCGTCCCATGTTCGGCATAGATTGGGTCGGAATGCTCAACATGCTGTAAATCATTGTTAGATACAGGATTCACTTGTACCCCAACTATTGGCTCTTCGTCATGCATGCTTGAATCATGTTGGCGTGATGCAATGACGCTGCTATCAGTGTTAACCGAGGTGATCTCCTTTGAGTCATCCGTAAGACCATTTGTTTTCTCTGGCATCTGCATCGGATTTTCTTGTATTCTACTATCATGCTCTAGTTGAAGTTGTGAACTTTCATAAATCAAAAGTGCAATAGATTTCATGAAATGGAGCAATCTATCACTGAAGTCTTTAACCTCGATTTGTGTGTCTTCAAAGAATGACTGGCAGATCGTTGAAGCTTCAACCTTGGCAGGATCAAAATTAAAGAAACTCGAAAAATGTTGCTCTAGAACTTGAAGTAAATGTGAGGATTCAATTTGATTAATGTCTTCTTTGTTGATCTGCTCTCGTAGTTGGTTAAATTTGAGGAGCATTTGGCGGACGAAAATGGTACGATCTTGACCGAAGAGTGTCACAAAACCGCTTCCTTCTTTAAGTAGAGAAATGTTCGACAGATAGGACCGAAGTGGTCGAAATAAAGTCATTCTACTTTCTCTAGCTTTAACTTTCATTTGATGCGATTCTCCCTTGTTCGATGTCGAATTCAAGACATCCATTGAAAATTCGATGACAAATAATTGTGGATGTGGTTGTTTTCAGAATTCAACATCTGGTGAAGAAACTTAGAAATGAAAATTCTCGGGATATGACAACACCAACAAAAGATCCGTAAAAACCTCTTAAAAATCCTCGAGTGATGATATACCTCTTTACTCGGCTCAAAAATTGTTGTCGGCTCAAACGTTGATAAAATAAACCGAGACCAATTCAAACTCAGCTCACTCTAAAAATAAAACCCGTCAACGAATAAATCCAAGCTACGGTAAATATAATGATCGGACCGTCAAATATTTTACCACTTTACTTTTTTCGGAATACCCGCCTCAATACGATGTACCAAAACTTAATAAACAAAAAAAATTACTAAACTAAAATTTAAAAGTGACAAAAATACAAAATAAATGTAACTAAAAAATTAACTTTAAAAATATAAAAATATAAAAGGTAAACTAAAAATGTGAGAAACTGATATTAGAAGCCAAAGATACGTGGCAATAGATTTGGAACGTAGCCCAAAGATAGCCAGAAGGGTAGCCTCGATCTATGAATGTGACTAGTATTCTTGGTTTTAGGAAATAGAGTGCAAATGGGAAGAGTATAAAAACCGCTAACCCTACTCCCAAAGAAACATTTAACCTATCCCTTCCCCTAGTAAACTCCGCCTCTCTTCACCTTTTCCCTACCGTCTCTTGCTAAACTAATCTCCTCCACCCTCAACACCTCCGTCCTATCACAATCTACTCAACCACTCAATCTCACCATCTACTGATCACCATAAACAATCTTCTCTAGCAATTAATCTTCTCAACCAATCTCATCCTATAATCACATAACCCTTTAAGATTCGAATCAAACAAAGACCATAAAAGGAGATAAAAGTCTCTACTGTTTTTCCAAATAAAATCAATCCCACTCACGAATCCAAAACCATGAAGAACACACAGTTTTATGGCTTCAAGATCCCTTAATGGATCTCGGGTAGGTTTAATTTAGATTGCATGTTGTTGAGTTTGTTTCAAACTTTTTTAAAGGTTTTCGGGTCGAGTGTGTGGTTGTTGGGTCAGACTTGAGTTGATCGAATCTAGATGTTGTTTTGAGTCGATGGTTTGGGTGAGTTAAAAACTAGGTCAAACGTAGTCTAAAAGTTTTTATCGCAATATCATAAAAGAAATTCCATCGCAATACAGTCCAACCCATCGCAATATTCTCAAACTTTCATCGCAATAATCAAAAATTTCATCGCAATATTTAAATACTTTTCCATCGTAATATTTATCATTTTCATCGCAATATCAAAAACTCACCATCGCAATGTGAAAGTTTCTATCACAATATTTTCATTCCATCGCAATATAGCGGAAAGTTTTTTGGCAAAGTTTCGTCTCAATGGTCCTTAAATCCGTCGCAATCACGATCGCAAAGTGCTATCGCAATCACGTCGGAATAAGGTATCGGAATTACGTGATCGCAAAGTAGAACCCTCGAGTTATTGCGATCGATATACAACCCTGGTGACGTTACGATCGGAATATGGCAACTATCTATCGGAATAGGACAAAAAGAGAAAGCATCGGAATACGCATCTGTATAATCATCTGAATGTAAAACCTATTCCGACACAAAAAACTTGGATAAAAAAAAGGACAAAACAGAAACTTGCACCATATTCAATAATAGACAAAACAAAAACTTTGTATAAAAAATGGAAAAAAAAATTGATATGAATGAGTGTTGAAAGAGGATAAAAGATAAAAGTAAAAGAAATTTTTTAGGAGAAAGATTTGATAAAAAAATTATCAAAGACTTTATAAAAGAAAATTTTAAACACGAAAGCTTAAAGAAAAAAAATGACGAAAGAAAATTTGTGAAAGAAGGAAAGTTTACTACCAAATCAATAGATGAAACACGCAAATCTGAAGAATCAACCTAGGCTCTTGATACCAATTGTAGGATCGTGTTTTTCTAAGGATTAGGCATTGTTGGATTATCTATTAAGATAGATGAGAAATGGAGGAACTTAGAGAGAGAAAGGTAGAGAGAGAAAGGAGAGAGATGAAAGGAAGATGGAATTATGATGAATGAAAGTGTTCAACCCCTCCTAACATGCTAGGAGGGGGGTTTATATAGCCCACCCTACATGTGGGCTATATGGGCTATATTGGATCATGAGCCCAATATCATTGGAGTGACCGATCCTTTCTAAATACGTAAAAACGTATTTCCAACAAGGACCTTGAGCAGATAAGTGATGAGCACTTGGAGGAGATGGATATTAAGTGGAACATGGCTCTTGCTAGTATAAGAGCAAACAGGTGGAATAGAAGGTTTAAAAAGAAGATGACCTTCAATGCAAAGGACACTGCTGGATTTGATAAATCCAATGTTGAATGTTACAATTGTCATCGTATGGGGTACTTCATGAGGGAATGCAGATCTCTTAGAAGATCTGATGCTGGCAAACCCTCAAGCCAAATTGTTAAGGCTCAGGATCCTAAGGCCATGGTTGTAGTTCAAGAAATTGATGGTATGGGATGGGATTGGAGCTATTTGGCTAAAGATGTGGAAGAGGATAAAGCTTTGGTTGCTAAGATAGAAGAAGAAGAGCATGTTCAATATGCTCTCATGGCACACTCCTCCTCTTCATCAGATAATGAGGTATACGATGATGCTTTTTGTAGTAAGGGTTGTAGGTTAAATACTGAGAAACTTAAAAAAGAGGTGTTAAGGTTGTTAGATGATGTGAGTACTGAAAGATGCAAACTGTCTAATTATCAAATAGCTCTCACTCAAACTGAGAAGACAGTTTCTGAATACAAGAAAATGGAATTTGACTTAAAAGATAAAATAAATATTTTAAAACATGAGTTAAATGCTAGTAATGATGTTAGGAGCATCATGGAAAGGGTTAATGGTGAGTTACAGGCTAAGTTAGATGAGGCCATTAAGAATAAAGATAATGTTGACCTTAAATTCAGAGATTTGATAAGGCCACACAAACCCTAGGAGAATGTGTTAATAAACAAAGGGATCCTAAGGACATGACTAGGATTGGGATGAAAGACTATACTATGGTTCCACCACCAGCTGGTGACTTCTATGGTGTCCAACAAAAGGACCTATCTTGGATTGGTTTACCAGAACTCCAAGAGGAGGAATTCATTCCTCCACCAAGAGTCATTACCCCAGTTGAAGAGTATCAACAGAAGTTGACTGACTTGAATGAATGGAAGAAAGCCAACCCTACCTTATTTGTTAAGGGTGGCTTGCTATGTGAAAGTCCTAATGAGTCAACCCCCATTAAGGTAACAAACCCGATCACTGGTAAGGCTGTTGACCTTGGCTCAAACACTGTTAGAAAACCTAGTGTCAAGTATGCAGAGATGTATAGGAATACTAGGTCACCTAAGAGCCAAGTTAGCAATGATGAAACAGGATTCTTCTCTTCTAGACCTAGGGTTGTGTCTAGAAAAGCCTGTTACACTTGTGGTAGCTTTTCATATTTAGCATATAAGTGTGTCAACGCTTCCAAAGTCAACGTTGTTAGAAAGTCAAACGTTGTCAGACCCAAACCTTGTGTGCAGCAAAGTCCACAAGTTGTTAGACCTACCCCATTCTTCAGTAGAGGGTCGAACACTCATGGACAAATACCATTTCAAAAGACAAATACTTGGTCTAATAGGCAATGGGTTTCTGTAGCAAACCCTAGGTTCAACGCTGACAAGGGTAATTTTTGCGTTGACAAGACCAAATCCAACGCTGACAGAAACGTGATCAGACCTAAATATTTGCAACCACAGGTTAAGGGGTCTAAAGCTTCTTCAAGCTTGACATGGAGACCTAAGAAAGATCAAAACCCTAATGATAATGGGATTTCTATGACCTGCAACAGATTTAATTACATTTCAAAGGTCAGTACAAAACCTATTGGGGTTAACTGGGTATTTCATCCAAAGAGGGATGAACAAGGGATTTTTATGAGAACTAAGTCTGTTCTTGTTGAACAACCAGATGAATCCAAGTCTGCTAAGGCTTGGGTTCCCAAAGAAAACTAACTTGTTTTCTTTATGTGCAGGGCATTCAAAAACAGGTCAATGATTATGGATATTGGGACAGTGGATGCTCAAGGCACATGACAGGGAAGGAAGATTATCTGACTAACTTCACTCCCATTAATGATGGTGATAAGGTTTACTTTGGAGGCGGATATGGAACTATCACAGGCAAAGGAACACTTCTCACCAAGAACTTAAGTTTTGAGAATATATTTCTGGTAAAGGAACTTGATTACAATCTTTTTAGTGTATCACAAGTTTGTGATAACAAAAATAAAGTTCTGTTTACTGATACTGAATGCTTGGTGTTAAGCAAGGATTATAAGATCCCAGATGAGAAATATATTGACTATAGAACACCTAGACATAAAGACATCTATAATGTGAATCTGAATGGGATTAGAATGAATAACAATATGTCATGTTTTTATGCTAAAGCTTCAGTAGATGAGAGTAATCTATGGCACAGGAGACTAGGGCACATAAACTTTAAGAATATAAACAGGCTTGTGAGACTTGGCTTGGTTGATGGCTTGCCTGAAAAGGCTTTCCACAATGACCACTCTTGTGTTGCATGTCTTAAAGGCAAGCAGCACAAGGTCTCATTCAAGTCCAAACAGGTGCACTCTAGTACTAGACCACTTCACTTACTTCATATGGACCTATTTGGTCCAACTAACATAGAGAGTTTGAATGATAAATCATATTGCTTTGTCATCACAGATGACTTTTCTAGGTTTACTTGGAATTTCTTTTTAGCTATGAAGAGTGACACTGCTGACACTTTAATTGACTTTATCACTCAGATTGAGAAGAAGACTGGTAATGAAGTTAAAATGCTTAGGAGTGATTATGGTGGTGAGTTTAGGAATAAAGTTTTAGATGATTTTTGTGCCAGGAAAGGGATTACTAGGCAGTTTAGTGTTGCCAGAACCCCACAGCAAAATAGGGTTACAGAAAGAAAGAATAGAACCCTAATTGAAGCAACTAGAACTATGTTGGCTGATGCTCATTTCCCCATAGCTTTTTGGGCTGAGGCTGTGAATACAGCATGCTATGTTCAAAATAGAGCATTGGTCAACAAGATACAGAACAAAACACCTTATGCATTACTTTGGGGAAGAAAACCTAATATTGGTTTTCTTAGACCTTTTGGTTGTCATGTAGTTGTTCTTGACACTAGTGATGCCTTAGGTAAATTTAGTGCAAAAGGTGATGAAGGCTATTTCATGGGGTATTCAGTGCAGAGCAAGGGATATAGGGTTTACCTTAAAAAAGAAAAACGTATTCTTGAGAGAGTACATGTTAGGTTTTTAGAGAGTAAACCTAGTGATCCTGAAAGTGGTCCAAATTGGTTGTTTGACTTGGAACCTCTATCTAGGACTTTAAATTATATGCCTGTTACTAATCCAGACATTGTGAAGGTAACTTCAAATGTTGTGGAAGAACAAGTTGTTGATGTTTCAGGAACACAGGTTAATAAAGAGGTTGGATCACAAGCAGAAAAGTCTTCTCCTATACAAGAGTATGTCACAATTCCTATATGGACAGATGCTTTTGCTGCTGCTGCTGCTGGAAAAGATAATGGTGGTTCCCAAATACCACCAGTCAACAAAATGCATGGTCCTTCAGGCGCTGACAAAGGCAAATCTAGCGCTGACAGGACAAATTCAGACGTTGATGGCTCAAACGTTGACAACAACATTTCAAGCGTTGTTAGCCCAAACGCTGACAACCAAGGTTCAGGCGTTGACAACACTTTTGAGCATCTTTTCTCTTCCAATTTTGAGCAAGGTGGACCTTCCAATACTTATGAAGAGGTTCATGTTGATGAAAGAGAGTCTGGTGAAGATATTAGCAATATGGAAGATGAGATTGAGGATAATAGACTTCTTGAAGGAGGGGTGCTTACTTCTACAACCAAGAATCATCCTCCTTCTCTTATCATTGGTGATGTGATGTCCCTTGTTCAGACTAGAAGATCTCATCAGAGTCTTGGAGGATTTATTGCTAATATTTACAGGAAAGTTGATACCCCTCTTGTGCAAGCATGTTTGTTTGCCTGTTTTTTGTCACAACAGGAACCCAAGAAGATCTTTGATGCTCTCAAAGAACCAAGTTGGGTAGAAGCAATGCAGGATGAGCTTCACCAATTTGCAATTCAGGATGTTTGGGAGCTGGTTGATTGTCCCAGATATGTCAGACCTATAGGGACAAGATGGGTTCTAAGAAACAAGAGAGATGAAAGAGGTATTGTGGTCAGAAACAAGGCAAGATTAGTGGCTCAGGGATATACACAAGAGGAGGGGATAGACTATGAGGAGGTCTTTGCACCAGTTGCAAGGATTGAAGCTATAAGGATCTTTCTAGCCTATGCATCCTGCATGGGCTTCACTGTCTATCAAATGGATATCAAGAGTGCCTTCCTCTATGGAACAATTGTTGAGGAGGTGTATGTCATGCAGCCTCCTGGTTTTGAAGATCCAGAGAATCCAAACAAGGTTTATAGAGTCAAGAAGGATATGTATGGACTTCATCAAGCCCTAAGAGCATGGTATGGCACATTATCCACTTATTTGGTGGAAAATGGATTCAAGAGGGGCACGATAGATCAGAAATTGTTTACAAAGAAGAAGGGTAAGGATGTTTTACTTGTTCAGGTCTATGTTGATGACATCATCTTTGGATCCACCAATCCAAAGATGAGTGAGGATTTCTCTAAGCTTATGACAGACAAATTCAAGATGAGTTCTATGGGGGAGATGAACTTCTTTCTTAGGTTACAAGTTTAGCAGAAAGAAGATGGTATCTTCATCTCCTAGGATAAGTATGTGGCAGAGATCTTAAAGAAGTTTGGCTTTTCTCCATATGAAAAGAGGGCTACTACTCCTATGGATAGAGAACACCCTTGGGGAAAGATTGGAGATGGGAAAGATGTGGATGTCAGGCACTATAGATCAATGA
This sequence comes from Glebionis coronaria, assembly GCA_025667525.1. Taxonomy (NCBI): domain Eukaryota; kingdom Viridiplantae; phylum Streptophyta; class Magnoliopsida; order Asterales; family Asteraceae; genus Glebionis; species Glebionis coronaria. Next base: position 228,016,459 of record CM046881.1, read on the forward strand.
TTGGTTCATTGATGTATCTCACAGCCTCCAGACCTGACATCATGTTTGCTGTGTGTGCATGTGCAAGTCATCAAGTGACTCCCAAAGAATGTCACCTTTATGCTGTCAAGAGGATCTTTAGGTATCTAAGATGTTATCCCAGTCTTGGCTTGTGGTACCCAAAAGATTCACCTTTGGAGCTTATTGCATATTCAGACAGTGACTATGGAGGTGATAAGTTTGATAGAAAATCCACAACTGGTGGATGTCAGTTTCTTGGGAGCAGGTTGATATCTTGGCAATGCAAGAAACAAACAGTGGTGGCTAATTCTACAACTGAAGCAGAGTACGTTGCTGCAGCTGCTTGTTGTAGACAAGTTTTGTGGATTCAGAACCAGCTGTTGGACTATGGGTATAATTTCATGCATACCAAGATATTTGTTGACAGTAACAGCACTTTATGCATTATTAAGAATCCTGTACATCATTCTAAAACTAAACACATAGAAATTAGACACCATTTTATAAGAGATTGTTTTGAAAAGGGTTTAATACAACCAGATAGGGTTGATACAGAAGAGAATGTGTCTGATTTACTAACTAAACCTTTTGATGCTGGAAGGTTTCAATACTTGGTAACAAGTATTGGAATGATCAATCTCACATAATATATGTTTTGGAGTCTTTTTGTAAAAGTATGTACAGGATAATGCATTGTTATTGGTCTTTTGAGGATTTAGATTTTCCACTATATTTTTCTAACACTGACAAAGGTTGCTTTAACGCTGATAAGTGTTATTGTGACGTTGTCAGCAATATATTTGTCTAACGCTGACAAAGCTTTTCTTAACGCTGACAAGTGTTATCGGGGCGTTGTCAGCAACAATGTTAGTTTTGTGGTTTTCAATCTAAATGTGCAGGTGGTGTTAGCATTATACCATTGGATACATAGTTGCTTATGGATAATTGGAGAAGCATTTGAGCATGTTTTTATTTATGGATGATGGTTGGAATTTTCTATTCCTATCTTGACATAAATTTTTATGTTCTTGCATATTTTTGGCAACATATGTATCACAGTTTAAGGGGAGGTTTTAGGAACCCTTAGGACTTTTGGGTATCCTTATGATACTCTTATCACAATTCTAGATTGTGTCCACAGGTGAGTATGAGTTAGTTTTACTAAATCATGAGGCACTGTAGCATGCAAAGTTGATATACTATGCATGCTGCCAAGACATTTTTGGCCTAGAATTAGTTGTGGTCTGTTGGGAGACTTGGGAATGATTTTATCATGGGTTTTACCTGGGAGTAACAAGGAATTTTATGAGGTAACTTAGTTGTTAAGAATTTTGGTTAGCAGGGGACACTAGAGGACTGTTATGTCTATCTTGCATAAGCAAGTATGCATAACTGGACAGTGCTTGCCGCCCTATAATAATTATCAACTTTTAGGTTATCTTCTCTAGGATAACTTACTTTGTTAAGGTCATTTTTCATTTTTAAATTTTTTTATTTTTGGACGCTGACAAGTATTTTTCCAAGCGTTGTTGTGACCAATTTAGACGCTGACACGTTAAATGTTGGCATTGACATGCCTATTCCAAACGTTGACACAAATCCTTCACAGTCCCAAACACCCCTTAACCAACCCACATCCACCCAATCCACATCATCTTCTCCCCCAACACAATATAGGTTACAAAAACGCCAAAGGACTACTGGAGTGTTCTTCTCTAGTGGTCCTAGACATGTAGCAGAGAGAACCACCACCACAAGTGTGGTTGGTGCTATGGATGAGGCTGAGACTATTGGTTCTGGCTTAGAAGCTGGCCAAGACAATCCTACCATTATTAAGACCTCATCCATGCCCAATGAATCTAACTTGGGAGGTCAAATACCTATTTTAGAGGAGGGAAGATTGGATCCAATGACATTAATAGAATTAACGGCTGTCTGCATAAGCTTGCAAAAGCAAAATGCAGACTTGGTACATATTGTCAGTACACAATGCCTTGAACTCAAGCAATTGAGGGAGAGGATTGTTGTTTTGGAAAATGCTAGCACAAGGAGAGGGATGGAGGAATCTTCCAAAGGGGAGGATGAACAGATAAATGTGAGTGATAAGGGCTCACATGATGGTGAATCTCTGGGTGTTGCTGAGGCCCTAACTAGTTTGAAGAAACAAATAGGTTTTGATACGTCTCTAGTCTCTCCTACAAACTTAAATTTGTCATTTACAGCCATGTTGGAGGAAATTACAAGAGGCGCTGAGACAGGTACTTTGGGCGTTGACAAGCAAGATTTGAACGCTGACATGAGTAACTTGGGCGCTGATAAAGCAAAAGTGAGCGTTGACAGGCCTGCAGATGAGGTTGATGTATTCCAGTCATCATCCATCATCAAAGATGTTTCTTCACAGGTATTACCATCTTCCTTACCCACATTGGATCCATTAGATAAGGGTAAGGGTATTATGGTAGAAGTAGATGTTCCAAAGAATGCAGCACAGATTGAGTTTGATAGAAGGTTGGCTGCACAAATTGTGGAACAAGAAAGAATGAAGGTGGGTGAATCACCTTTTGTTGTCACTTTAGAAGAGCAAGAAGGAAGTGATGAAGCCAGTTCAGACTCAAGTGTAATGATCATAGAACAACCAGAAAGACTTGAGTATGGTGATGAGTTGGCAAAAGAGAAGTTGAATGAGTTGAAGTTGCAAGTTGATTTTGACATGCCAGAAGTTGTTCAGATGTATCATGCTTGGGAAGATAGGTGTATTGAGAATCCACATTTGACTATTTCAGATCAGATATGGGGTTTGGAGATTCTTCTCAGAGTACAACAGGATTACAAGGTCATTCTGAAACACAAAGCAAGCAATGTTCTCTCAAATTTGAAAAGGGATAGAAGGGAGTTGTACTACATGCTACTCAGATGTCATGGAACAGGATGGACTTATAAGAAATTGATTGGATTGACATTTGAAGAGTTGGAGTTCAAAGCTTATCCCATTTGGGTTAGAGTGCAGGAAGAAAACACTCTAAGACTCCTTTCTGATGAAAGAAAAGAAGAACTTGCAGAAGAAATGGAGCTTAAGAAGGCAATGATTGCTCCCAGACCTGTGAAGAAGGGAGTCCCTCTTGAGTTTCCCAAAGATATGGATAGGTTACATCCAAGTGAAGCTATTATAAGAAAGCGCCTCAAGCTCTCACCATTGGAAGCTTCAGATATGGTACAAGTGTTACCACTTGATTCCAGAAACCCTATTATAAGCTATGAAGAAGATGAATGTGGGTTTTGAAAGATTGGCAGGTATGGAAAAGAGATTCACACTTTTACCACTCTTATATCTTTGTTTGCAAGTTTTGATAGAGAAGACTTGGTAGACCTATGGAGGTTGTTGGAGGCCAAGTATGAGGCTGAAGCTCCCACTTCAGTCAATGCAATAAAACTGTGGTCAACATTCAAGAGAATGTGTGGACCAAGAGATGAAGATCCTGCTACTTGGTAGGATCTTGAAGATGACCTCAGTGGTCTTCAATGGCGTTTGTATTCAGCTGCTGGTGTTTATTACTTGAGTTCTACAAAGTTTGCTGAGTATCTACTTGTAGATGGTCAGTATTTCATGTCCAAGGAAGTCTTGGAGAAGATGAAGAATACACAGCTGGAAATTGATTATTCAAGTGACGTGGCCAAAGATTTGATCAGATTTATTTATCACCAATATGATAAGTGTTGTAAGATTCCTCCTAGTTCTTAATGTTTATTCAGAAACTTCATTACTAGAGTAGATATCAAGTTTAGGGGAGGATTGTTGGGAATAAATTATAGCCAGTCTTCTTGAGCGCTGACAAGAGTAAAACAAGCGTTGATAGGAAGAAAACAAACACTGACAGATCAAGCGTTGACAAGAAGAAGTCAAGCGTTGACACATTGAAGACAAGCACTGATGGAAGGATATGATCTACGCGTTTATTATGTTCTAGATTACTTCTAGTAAAATAGGAACAACAATGTATTTTCTATATTTATCTTTACCTAGAATACTTGATACGTAGATTATTGTACAAGGCTTCTTATGTATATAAAAGAAGACCTTTAGGTTAATGTTCAATATAAGTTTTTCTTACGTTAAACACTTTCATTGTAAGCAAGTTTGTTATCATTAATCAAAGTGAAAGTCTGTTTACATCTTTGTGTTCTTGTTTAAGTGTTAATCCTGCATAACACTTAGATTGTCATATACATATACAAAGGTTTCTCTACGTGTATAACTTGATCTAATCTCGTATACATAAAGCTAAATCGATCTAAGTTAGGGATCAACAAACCACACGAGGTTGTTGAGGGTGCACGTCTCTTCTTTCGAAAGGTACATGGCGGTGAAGTCTACGTAGCCTTCGGTTAAGGGTACGTTCGGGTTTAGGTAATGGTGGTATGGGAATGGTTCCGGATGAACGTATGTGCATCCAATGATGGTTTTGGTTAACAGAAGGTTTTGTGCAGCGCGCTTAGGTAAAAGGGTGTTGTACTTTGGAACGCTACAAGAAGTGCGGCGCACTTTGGTAAAAGTGCGGCGTACTTTCTGTATTGACAGAAAATTTTTGAGTTGATTTTGTGGTGGAAATGATTCAATCTTCGAAAATTATGAAAGGCTTGGTTATAAAACAGGATGATAAGTCCCCGGAAACAACGCAAAAAACTTGATGAGCGTGTTCACAAGTCTTAAATTTATATTAACAACAGATTACCAAACAAGGGACTAGAACACAAACACGGGCAAGTATACCCTTGCATTTGTAGTGTAGCCTTGTGGAGGTAAGCCATGATCGTTCGCAAGGACTTAGTTTTGTTTTCACAACCAAAATAATAATCAAAGATTAACGTAATTGAGATTGAAATAATATGATAACAACTATGACTAAAAATGGAATAGCTCATATAACTTCGTAATGATGATAATGATGATCGTGATATGATAAAGTAAGTAAAGAGTAATAAACCTTTTTCTTCAAAATAGCGTTTTACAATCCACTTGGTTTGATACAAGACTTATGTCTTATAAACGACTAAGCTTAAACAAGTTTCCAAAAAGTTCAATTCTTTATCAAATTATCTAAGCAGATCTTTCCAACCCAAGTTCTTTAAAAACTCGTTATAAAAACTTCACCCTTTCAGACCCCAAGTTATCGTAACAATTAAAACAACGTGATAGAACTAACTGGCAACGTGGTTCCATGACATTAGCTTGCAATCAATTTATAAAAGATCATATCATAGCATCATCACTAATTATATTTACATACCCATGTAGTCACAAATAGCTTAGCCTAACATAGAAATCAAGTATAAAACATCAAATGGAAAAAAGTAAAAGGAAACCATACTTAGATTATAAGGAATGGAGAGTATATAAGTGTCACTATTGTATCGACTTTCCGCAAACCTAAGAGTACAATACTCTTATTACATATATTTCCCAATAGTGGAAATATACCAAAAAAGTTGCTATAAAACTAAGAAATTCAGACTAGATAGTGAGAGAAGTGTGTGTGAAAGTTATACGGAATTGAGAGGTGATGGCCTCTATTAATAGTGTTGGCTAGGGGTGAATGTGTGCCGCACCATCCAAAATGTGTACCGCACATTGGAGGTGGCATTTGTGTGCCACAACTACGAACAAGTACGCCGCACTTTCGTGCTTTCAGAATGTTATTTTCTCTTTATTCTTCTTTTATTGCTTCTAAGTACTTTATTTTAATTTCTTTCACTTTTGGCCTTCAACCTTTAACCTGCATATAAAATGCAACGTATAAGTATTGAAAGTCTTTAATTTACATAGATAATGGGTGTAACATCCCGCCTACTCAGACTACAATATTGTCCGCTTTGCCGGCAGGCTCACGGCTTTGCTTTGTGGCCCTCTTGTAAGTACTTCCGGCTGGTCACCCAACCTAGTACTACTCTGACATAAGCACGCTTAACTGCCAGTTCCTAAGAACCCCACTTGCAGTAGACCACAAAACGCGTTGTGTTATGAGAAGGTGACTTTTATCTTATGTACCATGGATCTCTCCTGGCCACAACCGATGTGGGATTTGCCTGGGGTGTCATAATCACCCCCCCTTCGGGACTCATCGTCTCGATGAGTTTTGTCCCACCATCCCGAACGGCTCAAGAGTGGCTCTGATGCCACTTGTAACATCCTGCCTACTCAGACTACAATATTGTCCGCTTTGCCCGCAGGCTCACGGCTTTGCTTTGTGGCCCTCTTGTAAGTATTTCCCGGCTGGTCACCCAACCTAGTACTACTCTGACATGAGCACGCTTAACTGCCAGTTCCTAAGAACCCTACTTGCAGTAGACCACAAAACGCGTTGTGTTATGAGAAGGCGACTGTTATCTTATGAACCAAGGATCTCTCCTGGCCACAACCGATGTGGGATTTGCCTGGGGTGTCACAATGGGACAATAGTGACCATTTGAATATGTACAATTTGGGTGTTATCATAGACACTAAAGCAAGTGGATTAGCAACCTTTGCTACCCGTTCAGCTTGTAGTTTGTTTGCTTCATTCTGAAATTGTTTTAAAATGTCAAAGAGCTTGTGATATGAGACATCATCTAACTTTTGTTGTTGTTTAACGAAAGTGACAAATCGTGTCCACTCTGGTTGTAGTTGCTGTAGAAATTGCACATTGACTTGCATAGTGGAGACTTCTAATTTGTTTCGTGTCATCTCATTCATCATTTTGTAGAATCTGGAGTAGTAGGATTCAATCAATTCCCCTTCCAAGGAAGTAAACTTGGCAAATGTCCAAAACAGATTTGTTTTCACATCTTGCTGATTTAGTGATTCTCCTTGTTGCAATCGTTCAATAGCCGTTCACATCTCTTTTGCATTTGGACCTGCGTCAACCATTGAGTAAATATCATCTCCAATCCCACATAGAATCCGATGAATTGCTTCATCTTCTGAATCAATCCAAGCACGGTGTTCACTTGTAGTGTTCTCATTTCTTTACGTGTTTACTCTTCGACACGTGGCATAGTGTCAGTTGCTGGTACTTCATGGATTTTAATAGAAGAGAGAACATAAGGACCATCAAAGATGAACTGTCTAAGAGAAATACCATTTGGTCTTTGCATCAAGATATCGAAGAAAACGTGATTGCCATTGTGCATATCGACCAGATACAAGCATTGGTGGTCGTTCTTTGTTACCCGCCACCATGATGTTGTTATTAATCACACAATATTCTGTAGTAGAATCCATATCGATAATTTCTAAAATGATGAAGTGAATTGGGATCTTAAGTAGATGAGTTGTGATTAGGTTGTGGTTAAAATTCCGAAAATACCGATATTTTCCAGTCTACTATTAAATTCGAATCTCGGGTCGAAAAAAATTTGAATTGCCAAATTTTGAAATCGAAGCAGAAATAGCCTAAAACTAGTATGGAATAAAATTGAAATAACTTGACCTAAAAAGTTTAACTGTTTTTTGGTAAAATATGCTTCGAAAACAAGTGTGGGGGTGACTAAGTCTAAAAACAGATAGCACAAATTTTTTGCATGATTTTATTTTGGCTTATTGGTTATCTTGGTCCTGTTATCCTGGCTTAATCTTATCCCGGTTACAACCTATCTCGGTTCTGAAAAAGTTATCTTGGTTTGAACTTTATCCCGGTTTGAACTTTATCTCGGTTCGAACTTTATCCCGGTTTAAACTTTATCCCGGTTTGAACTTTGTCCCAGTTCTGTGCACTTGTTATTCCGATTCAGAGCAGGCTTTTGTATCTCGATTCTCCAAGTTGTTATTCCGGTTAATGAAGGTTTTCCAAAACCGAAACAATAGGCGAAAAACAATCTTTCAAATAACGAGATTTTTGATCTTATCCAACGAAACGAGTTGTACAACCGGACAATCTAAGCTATACTAAAGCATAAAAATGTTAACTTTTTAATTTTTAAATCAAGAAAAAGTACCAAAATCTAATGTTTGACTAAAAAACCTTAAAAAGATGATGATTTGAATTAAAAAAAAACAATTTTTTCTTTGTACTTCTAGCTTGTTAAAAGATAAATAAACTAGAAAGTATAAAAAAAATCAAATCAAAAGCTTAAAAAATATTTCCTATGGTTTTGTGCTTTAAAAACCTATGAAAATAAAAAAGTAACCACAAACGAATCATGAATCTACCCCGTGTTTAATGAAACCAATTGTTATCCGATATATTTATCACTTCACCATGGTTGATTTAGTTAAAATAACAAAGAAAAGAGAAAGAAAATAGATGGAGGTTTTAGAGAGAGAAAGTAGAGAGAAGTTAGAGAGAATGGAATAAAGAAATATATATTAGATTAAGAAAATGAAGGCTAACCCCTCCTAACATGCTAGGAGGGGGTTTATATACTCCACCCTATATATGGGTTTTTATGGACTATTTTTTGGGTCGGGCTCGACGTAAGGGCTTTAGGTTCTAAATGTGTCCTTCCAAGCTAAATATTAAGCCCGTAATTCTCGACTATACTAATACTTATTACAAGGTTTCTATGACCGATACATAATAAACCTATCATAGAAAATTCTTGTTTGACTCAATATTTTGAGGCTAACATTATGTGACTAAATCACCACAAAAAACATGCTTTGTGTGACTAAATATTACAAAATGTCACACAAACATAAAATTCATGTGGCCATTGGATGACTAATAGTCACACAAAATACACATTTACTTGAATTTACAAAGCATACAATCACTCTTATTACTACTTTTGGCCATTGTTACTTACTTGTATGTGACTAAATCACCACAAAAAAACATGCATTGTGTGACTAAATATTACAAAACACCACACAAACGTAAAATTCATGTGGCCATTGGATGACTAATAGTCACACAAAATACACATTTACTTGACTTTATAAAGCATACAGTTACTCTTATTACCACTTTTGACCACTGTTTGCTTATTTGTATGTGACTAAATCACCACAAAACATTCTTCATGTGACTACATATTACAAAACATAACACAACCATAAAACGCATGTGGCCATCGGATGAAAATAATCACACAAAATACACATTTGCTTGATTAAATCATCATAAATGTCACACATATTATGTATTTATGTGGCAAAAGAACAAGCAATAGTTGCTCTTTAACAAAACTCATGTGACTTTGAAGTGTTTATAGTCATTAATATTGATTAATCCAACAAAAATTATACCTAATTAGTCACTCATTTTCGGGTTTTGGTCAAATATTTTTTATGGATATGGATACAGTCACTAACATGATAATGTGGCTTAAAGTACCCTACGGTCACTCGACCTTTAGTCACACACGTAATTTAAAATGTGTATGACTATATGCATATAGTCACTCTTTTTAAATGTGGCATATTCTAGTTTTGTTCTAGTGTAAACACACAACTTGATTCAAGGATTGATCAAACATTTAAAGCCAATGATGAAAGGTTAGTAACTCTAAACAACATCATGACAATTTTAAGTGGACTTTAAGAATGGTTTCCATATACCAATAATCAATTGAGAACTTCGTCAAACCCTAAAAATCAAGCGACTATTCATAATGGTTCACTTACACTACAAAATGTTCAACAAAGACAAAATGAGGGGAATTTGGGTAATGTTGGAAGGGCTGATGTTGTTAGAAATTAGAGAGTTCAGAGAAATGGAAATGCTATTGCTTCACAAGGAAAACCAATCAAGTGTTACAATTGTAATGGTCTTGGGCATATATCAAGGGAGTGTATTAAGAAGAAGCGAGCTCGAGACTCGAATTGGTTTAAGGATAAGATGTTGTTGAGCCAAGCCAAGGAAGCTGGAGTGGTTTTGGAAGCTAAAGTTGAAGCATTTCTTGAATATTATGCTAAATACTGTAAAGAAGATCTTGCACTTACTACTAGCGATGCATTCACAGCTACTCATGAAGATGCATTTGTTAATGCAATGATTCCTAAAAACGTTACTTACATTTTTCGGTCTCGCTTTGTTTTGATTACGACAATATGTAAAAACAAGCATTTACGAAAACAACAAAAAACGAATTCTTGAGTTCAAGTATTTTTTATTTCAACCATTATCACTTAAGGTATGTACAAAAGTACTCATCCTAATTAAGTGATCAAGGATTTAATATTTTCTTAAAACTCACTTGTTATTAAGTGTGACAAGTTTTTATTAAACTTTCTTTTTAAGAAAATGTTTTACTAAATTAATTATTTGAAAATTTGAAAATTTGAAAATGACATATTCCATCTAGGTTTAGAATATCCTTTCAGGATATTTTAATCTCCAGATTCGAACCATACCACTAAAAGACAAAAAGGAGCGGAGTCTACACCGGCGGTTCCTTATTGGCTATGGCGATTCCTTATCGATAAGGAACCGCGGGCTGCAATAGGGAATCGGGGGCAGATATAACCGTTGGAAGTTTGTCTTATAAATAGTGGACCATTCTCAGATTTTCTTTTCCCCTCTTTTGCACATACATTTCCAAATTCTTTCATACTTCTTAAATCACTCAAATCCTTAGTCATTTGGTTGATTACTACTTATTTAGAAGTGAATCTTTCTCTTCCTATCTCTTCCTCTCAAAGTGCAAAGAGTAGAACACTTTCATCCTTGAAGTGTTGTGTCTACCTCAAAGATCCATTGAAGATCAAAACTTATTTATTCATTGTTGTGAAGATCCAAGTAGTTGTGTCTATTTGGAAGTTGTGTATGTATAAAGGTTAATACTTGGTCCTTAAAGTATATTGGTGTAGATTGGTCCTAGCTAAGATTAGGGCTTGACTTTTAGCTTAGAGTCAAAAATTAGATAAGCGACATTGTGTACGGTTTCTCCACCTTAAGGATCTTGTTGATTAGTGAACTCTCGAGTAAGGAGTACTCGAGGAGTGGAGTAGGAACGAGGAGTGAGCTTTGTTTCGGAACCACTATAAATCCTTGGTGTTTGGTTTGATCTTTCCTTCCCTTATCTCTATACATTTATTATTCTTTGTACTTGTGATTATTAGTTTAGTTTCACTATACCTTGTTCATATTATGTATAAGAAGGTTTCACATAAATACTCAAGCCTAAGTTTTTGAAAAGGATTTTTTAAAAACCATCTTTTAACAAGTAAATTTAAGAAACTATTCAACCACCCCCCCCCCCCCCTTCTAGTTTCTACAATTGGTATCAGAGTGTGGTTTCTCAATCCTTTTTAAAATATATTGTATATTAAAACTTGCATCGATCTATGGATTCCAACAAGTATCTAGAAGGACAATCTATACAAAGACCACCTCTTTTTGAAACCGATAGTTTTATTTATTAAAAAAATAGATTTGAGACTTATGTGAAATCAAAAGATTTAGATCTTTGGCACGTTATTACCCATGGTGATTTTTTGCCTTATCATTATTATGAAGTTTCTAAAAGTAAAGAGATTGTCACTTTTGACAAAGCTAATGATGACACTAAAAGGAAACTTGCTAAAAATAATTAGGATAAAATGGTGATTTATAATGCTTTACCAAAGAAAGAGTACGAAAGGATTTTCATGTGTGAAACCGCTAAAGATATTTGGAACACTCTTTTAGTAACCCACCAAGCTAATAGCCAAGTCAAAGAAAGCAAAATCGATCTTCTTGTTCAACAATATAAACAATTTGTCATCTTAGTAGATGAAACTATTGATAGTGAATTTGCTAGATTTAACACTATTATTACTAGTCTAAAAGCACTTGATGAAGGTTTTTCTAGCAAGAACAATGTTATGAAGTTTCTTAGGGCGTTGCATCCAAAATGGAGAGCTAAAGTCACGGCGATTGAAGAATCAAAGGATCTCGCCAAATTATCACTCGAAGAACTCATTGGCAACTTGAAAGTTCATGAGATTATAATTTTGAAGGACTCTGAAATGGTGAAAACCAAGAGTGAAAGAAAGTCTCTTGCACTTAAGGCCAAGAAGGCGCAAAGTGACCATGAAAGATCCTCGGATAGTGATGATGAGGAATATGCCATGGCGGTTAGAGACTTTAAGAAGTTTTTCAAGAGACGAGGTAAACACGTGAGGCAACCAAACTGTAGGATTGTAAATCTATACTTATGTTTTTAGAGAGAGAAAGAGATAGAGAGATGGTGGATTACACACACTTAGAGAGAGAAACCAATGTTTTACTATGTGTAAATTATGAAACCACACACCCTCTACATCAAAGGAGAGGGTTTATATACCCAAGCCCTTGTCATGGGCTTGGGCTTACATTTGGGTCGGCCTACACATGTTGTAGGCTAGGCTTGTTCTTGTTTAATAAATAAAGAAAGTTAAGTAAACTACGAGCTATTACATGGACTATTAATAGAGTGACCGATCCTTCTTAATACGTAAAACGTATTTCCAACAATCTCCCCCTAAGGGAGGTCACTCCAAACAAGGGCATTATCCAAGTTACAATAATTAAATAAACCTAGCATACTATGCTTGTCTTGAGCTCGTAGTCTTCGTCTTTCTTTTTCTTTTTCTTTTCTGGTGAACATGCTGATGTGATCTTTGATATCAATCTTTAGCATTAATATCTTGCCTTGATCTCGTGCATCCATCACTTGTGATCTTCGCCTCTTCGTGACCTCACATCCCACATACTTATACCTTAGTAATAATTGAAAGATTCAGAGTTCGATACAGCGGAAGACTTAACTTTTAGGCTTTCTTGAATTAGATGAGGTATTAAGTGCATAAAGTATAAGCATGCGGGGACGACTTCTTCTCGGATTCCGCAACCACCGTCTTCAAATGCCGCAACATAAGTAGACACGAACGAAATGGCTTTGAACATTTCATTCTAAATCGGTAGCATTTTACCTCCGGTCGGTGAAGACCGTTGGACGATATTAGATATCGTACCCGTGACGGATAGTTTCAATTAAGTAACTTCCTGACAGGATTTCGCGGGTAAACCCGTTCTCTTTATTCGACCGTCCAAAGCTGACTGCGAACATAAAGAGTGAATCATTTGGATAATAATATCCGCATGATTTGAAGCCGTCAATTCATGTTCCTGGAACAAGTAAAATTTAATTAAGAACCGCACCATCGTTGCTTTCCAGTTGTCACGAGCTTGATTCGTATAGAATCTTGCAAGTTACCTACCAAGTGGTGTTTGAGGTTAACACTAGAAGGATTTCCACTCATCACTGTGAACACTAAGGTATCACTCTGAGTGTTCTGGCAAGATCATTAAGATATTGCGTAGAGGCCTGGAACGTGTTTAAATTCAGTTAAGAATTAAACAGCTGTTGCTTTCCAGTTATCACAAGTTTGATTCATGAAGAATCGCACAAGTCACCTACCATGAGCTTTTTGATATTCGCTCAAGAAGGATTTCCATCTTCATTGTAAATACTTTCGTATTACTCGGATGTTCAGGCAAGATCATGAAGATTTTGCGTAGGACTCTTAAAATCTTTCTTACTTTTCACAGTGTGTGAAGAAGCAAGGAAATATGAAAGTGTGTCCTAATGAGATATTTGATGATCTCAAATGGCTCTAGACTCGATCGTGCATTTTGGATTTTAGTGATCGGAGGCTGGAGAGGAGTGCCACCATTTCAATACCAATTTAGTCGAAGTGAATAAATCAATAGATAACGTGTTGTCTCCGTGTGATTAAAATGAATATCTTTTAAGAGATATTTGAGTTAGCTGGGATGGGTTGTGCATTGCATCAGTGGGTCCATGATGTCTATCTTCAATATCGAGCATCATTAAAATGATCTCAATAGCATATGTGTTGACCCGGTTTCTGCCTAAAGTTGTAAGGAGGGCTTCTTTCTTTACACCCTTTATCTTTACAATTCTTTTTCATTCTTCAACCCCTTCAATGCTTACCAATACGTAACTAGCACCTTGTTGTGATTTTTCCAGTGCTAACTTAAGTACTTGGTCGGCATTTAGCTACGTTCACAATCTTTCTCCAACTTTCCTAAGGACTACTATTTCTAGCTATGGAATGTCCTTGGGAAGATTCCTCCGGTTCTGGAAGAATCATAGGACTTAACCTATCCTACCATCCTTATGTCACCACAATCTTCATCGTCGTGAAATAAATGGGTTTTGGGTAAGTATATGTCACCATGAAAATCCATTTTGATATAGCAAATCCATTTTGCTCCCCCTTAACATATGCCACGATATTCGAAAACATTTCGCATATGTCGGGATGAGCCAGCACATTAGGTCAAACCATTTGTGATAAAATCCCATATTAAATCACATTTTCTCCCCCATATTAAAAATATTAATCCAATCTATGTTTTTAATATCAATTGATTTAATGAAGTTTTAACAAAGGTTTTGGGAAGAAAAATGCAAGTCCGTTTAATCTTCATGATACCAAATGTATGAGATATGGTATCGAATTGTAGCATGATCACATATTCACCATATTAGAAAAGAATTGACAAGGTTGGACCTGATAGATGAGAACATCATATGATAAAATCAAATGGTTCTTGTCAGCATATGTTGGTCGCCTCGTCACGTCTGAAGTCATCTCTTGCCACCACATGTACGATTGGTATTGTTGTCTTGACACCAACTTATGAACATGTCACGTTCGGCATAGAAGATTTTGAATGATTGACAATTTCTCCCCCTCAATTGTTGACCCGTGTTCTATTGAAAGAGCTGTAGTCGTCGGTTGAGTAGTCGCATCGTCGAGTATGTAGATACCAATTGTAGATTGCATGATTGTAGAGATGATAGCTTCATAAAAACAAGACTTCTCTTGTTTTAACAAATAAATGCACTGAAACGTACATAGGTTTGTGTTAGACCAAGTTATAAAGTAAACTTGATCCCTTACAAGGTTTTAAAGTAAACCTTGCCCGAGAAAATTAATTCCCGTTGAGAGCCAAAGCTTTCATAAGAAATACTTGACTTTAATATGAAAACCGGGTTGCAGTCAGAAATAACTACAAGCCATATAGGCATGTTTTATGAGATATTTACAACTTTTGTACGAACTCTATTTATGGCGCTGTGTCGATATTAATCAACATTTCTAAGGCCGTAAATATTATCGTACCAAAAGACATGCCTTAGAAAAATAAAGTAAAAATATTTTTGGATTTTTATGAATTTTTCAATTTTTATGGTTTTTATATGGTTTTAAATTTTTGTATTTTGCTTTTGAGGATAAAAAATATAAACAATATATACAAATGATCACCATGGATACGGAGAATAGTTTTACCAAGACTATTATGTCGCTTCATCTGCTAGTTCCTTTAGAGTCTCAGGTGAGAAGGTTCTCATTCCTAGCTTGTCGGCCAAAAATTCAATTCGAGCTCGATCTAAAGCCTTTGTGAAAATATCCGCCAATTGATACTCAGATCGGACAAAGTAAAGCTCGATTACTCCATTTTCCACTTGCTCCTTGATTAAGTGGTAGCGAATGTCAATATGCTTCGACCGGGAGAATTGAACATTGTTGCAGCATAAGGAAATTGCACTTTTGTTGTCGCAGTACATCGGAATCTTGTTGAAACCTAGACCATAGTCGGTTAATTGCGATCTCATCCAAAGAATTTGAGCACAGCAACCGGACATAGCTATGTATTCTGCTTCCGTACTTGAAATTGCAGCGCTTTTCTGCCTTTTCGATGCCCAACTGATTAGTCGATCTCCTAGTAGTTGCAAAGTTCCACTCGTGCTACGCCTTGTATCTTGACAACCCGCGTGATCCGCATCTGCATATGCCATTAGTGCAATAGAAGAGTCCTTCGAATACCAAAGTCCCCGATTAATGGTTCCTTTAAGATATCGAAAGATCCTTTTAACAGTAGCTAAGTGTAACTCAGTAGGCCTAGTTTGATACCTGGCACACATACATATAGCAAACTGAAGATCAGGTCGACTAGCTGTGATATACAGAAGAGTACCTATCATTCCACGATAAAGTGTCGGATCAACAGCAAATCCATGAGGATCTGTATCAAGCTTAGTTCGTTCCACCATTGGAGTATCCACGGGGTCGCAAGATTCCATCTTATACTTCTTAAGCGATTCAAGGGCATACTTGTATTGATTGATGAAGATGCCTCTGGGACTCTGAGATATCTGAAGACCTAAGAAGAATGATACCTTGCCCATCATTGTCATCTTAAACTTGGAAGACATGAGTGTCCCAAACTCATACGATAAGGTTTGGGTCGAGGCTGCAAATATAATATCATCAACATATATTTGTACCATAATCATATCTTTACCTCGTTTCTGAATGAACAGCGTTGGATCCACCTTGCCTTTAGCGAAGCCTTGCGTGATGAGGAATTGTGATAATAGATCATACCATGCGCGCGGATCTTGCTTCAACCCATAGAGAGCCTTCTTAAGCTTATACACATGATTAGGATAATTAGGATTCACAAAACCATCCGGCTGTTGAACATAGACCTCTTCCTTGAGTTCACCATTAAGAAATGCCATCTTCACATCCATCTGATAGACAATCATATTTATATGGGCTGCATAAGCGAGGAATAGTCTGATAGCTTCCAAACGGGCAACAGGTGCAAAGGATTCCATAAAGTCGATGCCCAATAATTGCTTGTATCCACGAGCTACTAGTCGAGCTTTGTTCTTTAATATTCCGCCTAACTCATCGAGTTTCACCTTGTAAACCCATTTCAAAGTGAGTAACTGCACTTGATCCGGGCATGGGACAAGTTGCCATACTTCAAGACGTATAAATTCATTAAGTTCTTCTTGTATAGCTTCTATCCAACATGATTGAGTAAAAGCTTGTTGCTATGTCTTAGGTTCAACTTCAGTGAGAAAAGCATCAAAGTGACAAAACATTGCACTTTCTTGTAACTGACTTCGTGTGGATACCGGACGATTAGGGTCACCAATAATAGAATCTATAGGATGATCCTTTGTCCACTTGCTGTCATGTTCACGAATCCGTGGATTGGAGTAAACCGTACTAGGAACTTCCTCTGAGGTGGACGACCCGGCTTGATTAGGGTCGGGAATTGGTACACCAAAGAATGGAAGTTCACGCATTTGAGCGAATTCCAAATCGTGATCATCATCATCCTCTTCATCATCAATAGGCATGACATGGGTAGTTGAAACAGGTGTTGGTTGAGAATTACTTGTTGATGGTATATCTTGACCAATTGTAGGTGCAGATGTATATGATTGTGCAACGGTTGCTGGAGCGACAACTTCGGTAACCGGAGCTATTACCTCAGGTTCTGGAGCAACAATACTTGGGGGAGTAAAGAATTCATCAAAGAACGGTTGAAACAACGTATCCCATTCAGTCCTAGAAGGTGGTGTAAATGATGATGAAGTAGGGTTGTTTGGGACAAGACCAGAACTAATGTTACTGGGTCCCATTTCATAAAGTGCGGGTTCAGAGCTGCTTTGCTCAGAAGCCATTGTTGTCAGCTCATCAAAATCAACATTCATAGTTTCACGGATTTTGCGAGAGTTACGGTTGTAGATTCGGAATGCCTTCTTTGCGGGTGCGTAACCAATGAAAATACCAATATCAGCCTTTGGTTGAAGTTTTCCCAAATTGTCACCATCATTGTTTGGATAGCAAAGAGAACCAAATACATGAAGATATGATAAATCTGGTACTTTTCCATGGAGAAGCTCATAAGGTGTTTTACCATGGCGTTTACGAATTAGTGACCGGTTTTGGGTGTACACTGCTGTAGATACTGCTTCTGCCCATAAAAACAATGGAGCCTTTGCGTAAATTAACATCGTTCGAGCAGCTTCCATAAGTGTGCGATTTCGCCTTTCAACGACACCGTTTTGTTGTGGAGTGCGTGCAACGGATGTTTCATGAGATATGCCAACTTCTTCATAATAATCACGCAAAATTTGATTCACAAATTCGGTTCCATTATCTGTACGAATGCGTCGGACAGTAGTGTTGAGACGCACTTGAATCATCTTGAGAAATCTGATGATGAATTTAGGTGCCTCATTTTTTGTTTTAAGAAATTTCACCCATGTAAACCGAGAGTAATCATCGACAATGACAAGGATGTACTTTTTTCCACTAAGACTTTCAACACGCATTGGCCCACAAAGATCCATATGCAACAGATAAAGTTTCTCTTGGTTGGTGTCTTCCGTCTTGGGTTTGTATGATTTCTTAGTGCTTTTCCCCATTGTACACGCGGAACACAAATGATCCTTGTGAAATGATAGTTTAGGAAGACCACGAACAAGTTCGTTTTTCGCCAAGTGATTAATAGCGTCAAAGTTAAGATGAGATAACCGTCGATGCCATAACCATGACTTAGTCTTTGATGCTTTGGAGAGAAGACATACGGGAGAAGCGGCCATCATGTCTTGTAGAGACAAAGTATACAAATTATTCCCTCGAGTACCTTTCAATAAATCAACCCCTTCCAAATTACGAATGAAGCAGGTATGCTCTCGAAAAGCAACTTCTAGGTTTGCATCACAAAATTGTCCCACAGAAAATAAGTTGTGACCGAGACCTTCCACATAATACACTCTTGAAATTATAACATTCCCAATTTGATATTCACCATAACCCATTATCTTTGCAATATGATCATTTCCAAATCGAACCGTACCAAGAAACTTGCTGACGAAATTTCTGAGCTGAGAGCGATCTCCGGTCATATGCTTGGAGCAACCAGAGTCCAAATACCAGAGAACAATTTGGACCACCTGTTTTCAATAACAACAGTAGACAATGCATTGGAAACTATTGGTTCCGGAGTGTTAGCAGATACTGATATAGAATTATCAGAATTGCTAACATTTTTGAGACCCTTAGATTTCCTGCGTTTTCTAATGTGAGTTTTAGCACTAACAGGTTTTACTGTTCCAACTTTCTTAGGTTTTGGATTATTCGCGTGCACTACAGTGGGAGTAGACCTATTTAAAGGGCACTTTGTTCCTATAGTAGTGTCGGTGTTCCTAGTTAAAGGACACGGTTGTGTTTTGGTAGCCTTGGTACTCCTAGTTAAAGGGCACGCTTTCTTTGCTGTAGTGGGAGTGATCCTAGTCAAAGGGCACATATTTCCTACCATAGTGAAAGTTCTACCAGTGGGGCGCCACATCCAGCCAACTTGGGTTAACACTTTCCCAGTCGGTTTCACATCTAATCCATTTTTCCGGGCATACATCTCATTCACATGGTCAATAAGGCAAGAATCATGACGCTGTTTTGATTGTAAATTCAGTCGAAAAGTCTTTTCAAAGTTTGCATCATCGATATTAACACCTTCGAATGACGTTTCAAAGATTTCTTGAATAAATTGTTGCTTGCATTCAAGCGAAATACAATGTGTTTGAATCTCATTAAAACGTTTTGAAAGCGAAGAATATGAATCTTGAAGCTTTAAAAATTCAGCGTCAGATTCGTGACAAGTACTATCTACCACATTATCCACAGATTCAACATTTTGCACAATAGAATCATTATCAACACTTGTATTCACACAGACATAAACTATATCATGAGACATCACTTGATTCAGAAGCAGATCATTATGGCGTGAAACCCGTTCTATTTCAAGTAAACTATTTTCATAAGCATCTTCTATTTCATTGAAAACACGTCTAACTTCTTCTATTTCCAAAAACAAGTCTTGATCAATATTACGAAGACAAGCTTTAACATTGTTTACGAACGGAACAATTTCATCTCAAAACACAGCTCTAGTGTGCTCAAAGTTCCATTCACCTTCCGTTATGGCCGTGGCCGTCGTACGTTCCAAAATGACCTTGTCAAAAGCGGCTAAGTGTTGGTGAACCTTATTTAAGTTAACGGACGCCTTACTTACCGGTGGAATTAACTTCGTTAAATCCTTTTTGACGAGTGTAGGAGACGTACTAGGAAGGTTTTCACTTGACAAACTTTGGGGCACAAGAACTGTTAATTCTGCTAATTCCTTTTGTAAGCGAATGCGTGTCTTTTTCGAAAATTGATCTTTGTTATGTTGATCATAATCAATTGTATGGAATTTTGAAAGCATTTTAGAATGAGTTTCATCCCCAAGTGATTGTGTCTCCTCAGTACTACGAACAAAAGGTGCTTCTTTCGATTTTCCAATTATGGTCATGTCATAAAGACCGGGAATATATTCCTGAGCTTGTTTTTCATAACCGGGATTAGGTGGTAAATCTTGAAGACGTTTAAGTTCGAGTTCTTTAAATGATTTAGTTAAAAGATGAACCTTTTCTGTGGAAGCGTATTGTTTTAAAAGCTGTTGTTCCTTGAATTTAAGAAGTTTGGTAGCATTAATTTCTGATTCAACCTTTTTAGACTCGAGAGTTTCGAAATCCATTTTAAGTTTCTGAAAATCATTGACAACCGACTCCTTTTCTTTTAATTCATTGGAAAGATTAGCTTTTAATGATTCTATTTCTTTCAAGTGTTCAATCTTTTCAAAACGAAATTGGTCAAATTCAGAACATGTTATTTTCTCTTCTTGAGGGACCATTTCAAAAGTTTTGATCTTTTCTTTATGCAACGCAAGCTCAGCAGTTAGGGTGGAATTCGTATCTACGGATTGTCTGAGGGCCATATGCATTTGATAAATAATATGTTTAGGCACCATGACCAAATCATGTTGAGCATAAGATTCCATACCCGTCGTAGCATTTGGTTGAGGTTCACTCAAATGTGTAGGATTGGGTACCACATCATTTGAGTTACTAGTTCCCGAATGCTGTTCGAGGTTGTCATTTTCATGCCTAACTTGATGTTGGTTATCATCAATATTATTAGATGTGGTTGGTACCTCACTGATGACATCAAAACCATAGTGAGAGAGATTAGCAACAAGAGCAGCTTGGGCAGAGTGAATGTCATCATAATCCGAATCGTATGCATCAAGATCGTCCGCTTGATAAGCTGCATTAGAAGTAGAAACGACTGCAATGCCTTCAGTATCTACTGCCCCTGGGTCTGCAAGAAATGCCAACTCCTCTAAATCCAAAATCTTCCCCTTAGACTGAGCATCAACCAAATACATCATCTCACGAAACCATGCATCATCCCTTCTCCTTTTCGGCTGAGTGCATTCCCTAGCCATATGACCTTGTCCTCGGCAATTGTAGCAAGTCACAACCTTTTTAGGACCAATGGGGCTCCCATTTCCACTAGCTTGAGAATTCACAGCTTGATTGTTCCCAGTCCTTATAGGAGGTCCATATGAATTTTGCCTTCCCTGAATAGGTTGCACCGTCACTTGACCATCTTGAACAGTGGCTTGTTGTCGAGGATTTGATGAGGTGCGGAGCTGATTGTTAGTTGGTGGAAATCCTCTAGTTGCAACAAGTTTCGACAAGTAGGAAGTGAGATGGTTTAGTACATCAGTTGGCGTATCATTTGGAGTAAAGACCGGTGCTTGGATTGGTGGAAGTTCATTAGAGTAGAAGGCTTGTGCTGGTTGTGCTTCAATAGGAAAATATCCTTGCTGAGGAGTATAGCCCATTGGAGAAGTGTTGGCTTGTGATGGTGATGTTTGATATGGTGGTTGCTGTGGAAAAGATTGTTGATGAACACTTTGTTGATATTCTTGCTGTGGCATCATTGGTGGTTGATAAGATGGTTGCTGTGGTTGCTGATAGATGTGTGGTGGTGGCTGCTGTAAGTATGATGGTTGTTGATAAGTATAAGCCATGTTTTGTTGAGAGGCATACATTGCAAGTGGATCATGAACTTGAGGTGTAGACAACCGAGCCTCGATCACATGGCATTCGTGTTGTTGAAGAAAAGCTTGAAGTTGATCCACATTGGTGTTATGTAAGTCCTTAGCCAATTTAACATCCGTCACGTATTTTTTCCATTCTGGAGGAAGAGTGTTCAAATACTTGGTGTTCAATTGAAAGGTAGGAATTGCCATGCCATAGATATTAAGCTCATTCAACAATAGGGTAAATCTCAGATAGTAATCATTCAGAGTCTCCCCTGGCACATAGGCAAACTTATCAAAAGTATCATAAAGCTTACACTCTCGTTCTTGTTTAGTTAACGAGTTGCCTTGCATTAGAACACGAATTCTATCCCATAACTATTTGGCAACTTTATGTTTGCTGACGAGTTTGTAGACATCTGGAGGAAGGGCTTGGAGAATGATGTTTGTAGCATACTTATCACATTTATCTTGAATCTTCATATCTCCAGTCAACTCACCCGTTGTGCGAGGACGAGTAGTCGTACCTTCCGTCACTGTACCATAATCTAATGGTCCATTGAGCACCGATGCCCAAATTAGATGTCCATTCTCCTTGTTCAACATATAAAGTTCCATTCGGGAAGCCCATTCCTCATACATAGTCTTCACCAACATTGGTGGACGATTATCCGTACCCGAGAGGATGGACTTATCCGTAAGAGATGTGTACTCCATTTCAATAAGTTAAGATTTACAAAGTTGATCGAACAATGAAATAAGGTTAAGTATTTTTGTGTTGTTGTGAGTTAAAATCAAGAAACAATGTTAAAATCCCCTAAAATATGTTCTCGATAAACCAAAAATTCCAAGTCAAAATTACACACGATTCGAAATTTTTTATGGAAAAATTTGTGATTATCGGAATGTCAGTTCGGAAAGTCCAGATCGCAAAGCAAGGCTGTCGAAATGTTTAGATCGCAAAGTCCAGATCGTAATGTAACTTGGTCGGAATGATGGTGGTATCGGAATGCCTAGATCGAAATGCAATGCTGTCGAAATGTTCAGATCGCAAAGCCTGTCGGAATACTCAGATCGCGATGCTCAGATCGCAAAGTAGCTGACAAAATTCAAGCAGAGTAACGACTTAAAATACTTCCTTATACCCGTCGGAATCCCAGATCGCAAAGTACGATCGGAATGTCCAGATCGGAATAAGTAATAAAACCGACGTATCGCAATGTAGAACCAAAACCCTTTCCGATGGTGATGGTTATTGCGATGGAAGCCCACGTTTCGCTTGTACTTTCCGATGGAGATTCTGCTTAAATTTCGAAATGAAGAACACACAACTTTTTTGCACTTTTGATCCAAGAAAAATGATGTTTTAACACAAACCAAGATACCAAGAACAGTTTAACACGAATCCCTATGTTACACTACTTTAAACTTCGATCAAACACCAAAAAAAATTGAAGATTCGGCTAAAAACAAACCAACAATCTACGAAATGTTTAGAACACAATACTCAACACAAACACAAACCTATATTTCATCCCAAGCTCTTAAAATACCATTTGTAGGATTGTAAATCTATACTTATGTTTTTAGAGAGAGAAAGAGATAGAGAGATGGTGGATTACACACACTTAGAGAGAGAAACCAATGTTTTACTATGTGTAAATTATGAAACCACACACCCTCTCCATCAAAGGAGAGGGTTTATATACCCAAGCCCTTGTCATGGGCTTGGGATTACATTTGGGTCGGCCTACACATGTTGTAGGCTAGGCTTGTTCTTGTTTAATAAATAAAGAAAGTTAACTAAACTACGAGCTATTACATGGACTATTAATGGAGTGACCGATCCTTCTTAATACGTAAAACGTATTTCTAACACAAACAACGACAAGAAACCCTTCTCCAAAAACCAATTTGCCAAAGATGATAAAGGTGATAGTAAATGCTTTAGATGTGGTGATCCGAATCATTTCATCGGTGATTGTCCTAAGCCTTCACGCGACAAGAACCTCACGGCGTTCGTTGGAGCTTCATGGAGCGATAACGGTGAACATGTTGATGACAACCCCAAAGATGAGAAATGTCTTATGGCTCACACTTCTAAAGAGGTACATTTCGAAACCGATTATTATAGCAATAATAGTTCTTCTCAAGATGATAGTGAATTAGAAGTCCAATACAATAACTTACATAAGCTTAACCTTAAACTCTCTGAAAAGAACAAAGTGCTAAAATCAACTAGAACCAAGCTTGAAAATGAGATTAGTGAGCTAAGAGAGAAATTAGCTAAGCTTGAGAAAAACAAAGAAGTTGATTTAGGTTGTTTAAAATGTGAAAACCTTAGACAAGAGAATGCAGATCTCAAGAGTACCTCCATTAAATTGGAAAAGTTCATGAAAGGTACTAGTGCTCTTGATGATATGTTGAACAAACAAATTCATTATAAGGAAATACTTGGGTTGGGATATAACACTAATGAAGCATCAACTAGTGAACCAAAACAAGTTAGGTTTTCAGAAAAACGCACCCCTGTACGTGGTTCGCCAGTATATGGCGCAGTTCCTTATGACTATGGAACCGCAGGTGGAGCTAAAGAACCGCGGGCAGAAGTTAGTTTTTGTGAAAGTCCTGAACTTTCTGAAAAGTCTATTTTAGGGGAAGCGCCAAAACATATTCTTATTAACAAGGTCAAAGTACCTATTTGAAAAGCCTACTCTAGATAAATTTTACAAACCCTTGAGTAAACCTCTAATGGGAACTAAAAACTTATCTAGACAAACATCTAATCTTCCAAGAGTACGAAATGAGTCAAAACCTAGAAGTAGAACACTATAGGATATGTAAATCTTGCTTATGTTTTAGAGAGAGAAAGAGATAGAGAGATGGTGGAATTCACATAATTCTAGAGAGATAAACTAATGAGAACTATGTGTAAAAAATGAAAACCACTACCCTCTCCATCAAAGGAGAGGGTTTATATACCCAAGCCCTTGTCATGGGCTTGGGCTTACATTTGGGCTGGCCTACACATGTTGTAGGCTAGGCTTGGTCTTGTTAGTTAAATAAAGATAAATAACTAAACTACGAGCTATTACATGGACTATTGTTGGAGTGACCGATCCTTTCTAATACGTAAAACATATTTCCAACAATCTCCCCCTAAGGGAGGTCACTCCAAACAAGGGCGTTACCCAAGTTACAGTAATAAAATAAACCTAGTATACTATGCATGTCTTGAGCTTGTACT
This sequence comes from Glebionis coronaria, assembly GCA_025667525.1. Classification (NCBI taxonomy): domain Eukaryota; kingdom Viridiplantae; phylum Streptophyta; class Magnoliopsida; order Asterales; family Asteraceae; genus Glebionis; species Glebionis coronaria. The sequence continues at coordinate 228,041,416 of CM046881.1, forward strand.
CTTCGTTTTTCTTTTCTTTTTTCTTTTCTGGTGAACATGCTGATGTGATCATTGATATCAATCTTTAGCATTAATCTCTTGCCTTGATCTTGTGCATCCATCACTTGTGATCTTCGCCTCCTCGTGACACCATGTCCCACATACTTATACCTTCGTAATTCTTGAAAGCCTCAGAGTTCGATACAGCGGAAGATTTAACTTTTAGGCTTTCTTGAATTAGATGAGGTATTAAGTACATAAAGTATAAGCATGCGGGGACGATTTCTTCTCGGATTCCGCAACGCCACCGTCTTCAAATGCCGCAACATAAGTAGACACGAACGAAATGGCTTTGAACATTTCATTCTAATTCGGTATCATTTTACCTCCGGTCGGTGAAGACCGTTTGACGATATAAAAATATCATACTTGTGGCAGGTAGATTTAATTAAAAAATCTCCTTGACAAGATTTCGCGGGTAAACACGTTCTCTTTACTCGACCGTCCAAAGGTGATTGCGAACGTAAAGAGTGAATCATTTGGATAAAATTATCCGCATGATTGAAGCCGTCAATTCTGATTCCTGGAACAAGTTTGATTCATTAAAGAATCGCACCATCGTTGCTTTCCAGTTGTCACGAGCTTGATTCATATTGAATCTTGCAAGTTACCTACCAAGTGCTATTTGAGGTTAACACTAGAAGGATTTCCACTCATCACTGTGAACACTAAGGTATCACTCTGAGTGTTCTGGCAAGATCACTAAGATATTGCGTAGAGGCCTGTAACGTGTTTAAATTCAGTTAAGAATTAAACCACTGTTGCTTTCCAGTTATCACAAGCTTGATTCATAAAGAATCGCACAAGTCACCTACCATGAGCTTTTTGTTATTCGCTCAAGAAGGATTTGCATCTTCATTGTAAATACTTTCGTATTACTTGGATGTTCAGGCAAGATCATGAAGATTTTACGTAGGACTCTTAATATCTTTCTTACTTTTCACAGTGTGTGAAGAAGCAAGGAATTATGAAAGTGTGTCCTAATGAGATATTTGATGATCTCAAATGGCTCTAGACTCGATCGTGCATTTTGGATTTTAGTGATCGGAGGCTGGAGAGGAGTGCCACCTTTTCAATACCAATTTATTCGGAGTGAATAAATCAATAGATAATGCATTGTCTCCGTGTGATAAAAACAAATATCTTTTAAGAGATATCTGAGTTAGCTAGGATGGGTTGTGCATTGCATCACTGGGTCCATGATGTCTATCTTCAATATCGAGCATCATTAAAATGATCTCAATTGCATATGTGTTGACCCGGTTTCTGCCTAAAGTTGTAAGGAGGGATTCTTTCTTTACACCCTTTATCTTTACAATTCTTTTTCATTCTTCAACCCCTTCAATGCTTACCAATACGTCATAACTAGCACCTTGTTGTGATTGTTCCAGTGCTAACTTAAGTACTTGGTCGGCATTCAGCTACGTTCACAATCTTTCTCCATCTTTCCTAAGGACTACTATTTCTAGCTATGGAATGTCCTTGGGAAGATTCCTCCGGTTCTAGAAGAATCATTGGACTTAACCTATCCTACCATCCTTATGTCACCACAATCTTCATCGTCGTGAAATAAATGGGTTTTGGGTAAGTATATGTCACCATAAAAATCCATTTTGATATGCAAATCCGTTTTGCTCCCCCTTAACATATGCCACGATATTCGAAAGCATTTCGCATATGTCGGGATGAGCCAGCACATTAAGTCAAACCATCTGTGATAATATCCCATATTAAATCACATTTTCTCCCCCATATTAAAAATATTAACCCAATCGATGTTTTTAATATCAATTGATTTAATGAAGTTTTAGCAAAGGTTTTGGGAAGAAAAATGCAAGTCCGTTTTATCTTCATGATACCAAATGTATGAGACATGATACCGACTTGTAACATGATCACATATTCACCATATTAGAAAAGAATTGACAAGGTTGGACCTGATTGATGAGAACATCATATGAAAAGATCAAATGGTTCTTGTCAGCATATGTTGGTCGCCTCGTCGCGTCTGAAGTCATCTCTTGACACCACGTGTACGATTGGTATTGTTGTCTTGACACCAGTTAGTGATCTTGGCACGTTCGGCATCGAAGATTCTGAATGCTTGACAATTGCTCCCCCTCAATTGTTGACCCGTGTTCTATTGAAAGAGTTGTAGTCGTCGGTTGAGTAGTCGCATCGTCGAGTATATAGATACCAATTGTAGATAGCTATGGTTGTAGAGATGATAACTTCATAAAAACAAGACTTCTCTTGTTTTAACAAATAAATGCACTAAAGCGTACATAGATTTGTGTTAGACCAAGTTATAAAGTAAACTTGATCCCTTACAAGGTTTTAAAGTAAACCTTGCCCGAGAAAATTAATTCCCATTGTGAGCCAAAGCTTTCATAAGAAATACTTGACTTTAATGTGAAAACCGGGTTGCAGTCTGAAATAACTACAAGCCATAAGGGCATGTTTTATGAAATATTTACAACTTTTGTACGAACTCTATTTATGGCGCCGTGTCGATATTAATCAACATTTCTAAGGCCGTAAATATTATCGTACCAAAAGACATACCTTTGAAAAATAAAGTAAAAATATTTTTGGATTTTTCTAGATTTTTCAATTTTTATGGTTTTTATATGGTTTTATATTTTTCTATTTTGCTTTTGTGGATAAAAATATAAACAATATATACAGATGATCACCAAGGATACGGACAATAGTTTACCATCACTATTCTTTCGCTTCATCTGCCAATTCCTTTAGAGTCTCAGGCGAGAAGGTTCTCATTCCTAGCTTGTCGGCCAAAAATTCAATTCGAGTGTGATCTAAAGCCTTCGTGAAAATATCCGCCAATTGATACTCAGATCGGACAAAGTAAAGCTCGATCAGTCCATTTTCCACTTGCTCCTTGATGAAGTGGTAGCGAATGTCAATGTGCTTCGACCGGGAGAATTGAACATTGTTGCAGCATAAGGCAATTGCACTCTTGTTGTCACAGTACATCGGAATTTTGTTGAAACCTAGACCATAGTCGGTTAATTGCGATCTCATCCAAAGAATTTGAGCACAGCAACCGGACATAGCTATGTATTCTGCTTCCGTACTTGAAATTGCAGCGCTTGTCTGCCTTTTCGATGCCCAACTGATTAGTCGATCTCCTAGTAGTTGCAAAGTTCCACTCGTGCTATGCCTTGTATCTTGAAAACCCGCGTGATCCGCATCTGCATATGCCATAAGTGCAATCGAAGAGTCCTTCGAATACCAAAGTCCCCGATGAATGGTTCCTTTAAGGTATCGAAAGATCCGTTTCACAGTGGCCAAGTGTAACTCAGTAGGTCGAGTTTGATACCGAGCACACATACATATAGCAAATTGTAGATCAGGTCGACTAGCTGTGATATACAGAAGAGTACCGATCATTCCACGATACAGTGTCGGATCAACGGCAACTCCATGTGGATCTGCATCAAGCTTAGTTCGTTCAACAATTGGAGTATCCACGGGGTCACAAGATTCCATCTTATATTTCTTAAGAGACTCAAGGGCATACTTGGATTGATTGATAAAGATGCCTCTGGGACTCTGAGATATCTGAAGACCTAAGAAGAATGATACCTTGCCCATCATTGACATCTTAAACTTGGAAGACATGAGTTTCCCAAACTCGTCAGATAAGGTTTGGGTCGAGGCTACAAATATAATATCATCAACATATATTTGTACCATAATCATATCTTTACCTCGTTTCTGAATGAACAGCGTGGGATCCACCTTGCCTTTAGCGAAGCCTTGCATAATGAGCAATTGTGACAATAGATCATACCATGCGCGTGGAGCTTGCTTCAACCCATAGAGAGCCTTCTTAAGCTTGTACACATGATTAGGATAATTAGGATTCACAAAACCATCCGGCTGTTGAACATAGACCTCTTCCTTGATTTCACCATTAAGAAATGCCGTCTTCACATCCATCTTATAGACGATCATATTCATGTGGGCTGCATAAGCGAGGAATAGTCTAATAGCTTCCAAACGGGCAACAGGTTCAAAGGATTCCATAAAGTCGATGCCCAATAATTGCTTGTATCCACGAGCTACTAGTCGAGCTTTGTTCTTCAATATTCCGCCTAACTCATCGAGTTTCACCTTGTAAACCCATTTCAAAGTGAGTAACTGCACTTGATCCGGGCATGGGACAAGTTCCCATACTTCAAGACGTATAAATTCATTAAGTTCTTCTTGCATAGCTTCTATCCAACAGGATTGAGTAAAAGCTTCTTGCCTTGTCTTAGGTTCAACTTCAGTGAGAAAAGCATCAAAATGACAAAACATTGCATTTTCTTGTAACTGACTTCATGTGGATACCAAACGATTAGGGTCACCAATAAAAGAATCTATAGGATGATCCTTTGTCCACTTGCTGTCATGTTCACGAATCCGTGGATTGGAGTAAATCGTAGAAGGAGCTTCCTATGAGGTGGACGACCCGGCTTGATTAGGGTCGGGAATTGGTACACCAAAGAATGGAAGTTCACGCATTTGAGCGAATTCCAAATCGTGATCATCATCATCCTCTTCATCATCAATAGGCATGACATGGGTAGTTGAAACAGGTGTTGGTTGAGAATTACTTGTTGATGGTATATCTAGACCAATTGTAGGTGCAGACGTATCTGTTGTGCAGCGGTTGCTGGAGCGACAACTTCGGTTACCGGAGCTATTACCTCAGGTTCCGGAGCAACAATACTTGGAGGAGTAAAGAATTCATCAAAGAACGGTTGAAACAACGTATCCCATTCAGTCCTAGAAGGTGGTGTAAATGATGATGAAGTAGGGTTGTTTGGGACAAGACCAGAACTAATGTTACTGGGTCCCATTTCATGAAGTGCAGGTACAGAGCTGCTTTGCTCAGAAGCCATTGCTGTCAGCTCATCAAAATCAAACATTCATAGTTTCGAGGATCTTGCGAGAGTTACGGTTGTAGATTCGGTATGCCTTCTTTGCGAGTGCGTAACCAATGAAAATAACAATATCAGCCTTTGGTTGAAGTTTTCCCAAATTGTCACCATCATTATTTGGATAGCAAAGAGAACCAAATACATGAAGATATGATAAATCAGGTACTTTTCCATGGAGAAGCTCATAGGGTGTTTTACCATGGTGTTTACGAATTAGTGACCGGTTTTGGGTGTACACTGCTGTAGATACTGCTTCTGCCCATAAAAATAATGGAGCCTTTGCGTAAATTAACATCGTTCGAGCAGCTTCCATAAGTGTGCGATTTTGCCTTTCAACGACACCGTTTTGTTGTGGAGTGCGTGCAACGGATGTTTCATGAGATATGCCAACTTCTTCATATAATCACGCAAGATTTGATTCACAAATTTGGTTCCATTATCTGTACGAATGCGTCGGACAGTAGTGTTGAGACGCACTTGAATCATCTTGAGAAATACGATGATGAATTTAGGTGCCTCATTTTTTGTTGTAAGAAATTTCACCCATGTAAACCGAGAGAAATCATCGACAATTACGAGGATGTACTTTTTGCCACTAAGACTTTCAACACGCATTGGCCCACAAAGATCCATATGCAACAAATAAAGTTTCTCTTGTTGGTATCTTCCGTCTTGTGTTTGTATGATTTCTTAGTGCTTTTCCCCATTGTACACGCGGAACACAAATAATCCTTGTGAAATGAAAGTTTAGGAAGACCACGAACAAGTTCGGTTTTCGCCAACTGATTAATAGCGTCAAAGTTAAGATGAGATAACCGTCGATGCCATAACCATGACTTGTAGAGACAAAATATACAAATTATTCCCTCGAGTACCTTTCAATAAATCAACCCCTTCCAAATTACGAATGAAGCAGGTGTGCTCTCGAAAAGCAACGTCTAGGTTTGCATCACAAAATTGTCCCACAGAAAATAAGTTGTGACCGAGACCTTCCACATAATACACTCTTGAAATTATAACATTCCCAATATGATATTCACCATAACCCATTATTTGTGCAATATGATCATTTCCAAATCAAACCGTACCAAGAAACTTGCTGACAAAATTTCTAAGCTGAGAGCGATCTCCGGTCATATGCTTGGAGCAACCAGAGTCCAAATACCAGAGAATAATTTGGACAACTTGTTTTCAATAACAATAGTAGACAATGTATTAGAAACTATTGGTTCCGGAGTGTTAGCAGATAGAGATATAAGATTATCAGAATTGCTAGCATTTATGAGACCCTTAGATTTCCTGCGTTTTCTAATGTGAGTTTTAGCACTAACAGGTTTTACTGTTCCAACTTTCTTAGGTTTTGGATTATTCACGGGCACTACAGTGGGAGTAGACCTATTTAAAGGGCACTTGGTTCCTACAGTAGTGTCAGTGTTCCTAGTTAAAGGATATGCTTGTGTTTTGGTAGCCTTGGTACTCCTAGTTAAAGGGCACGCTTTCTTCGCTGAAGTGGGAGTGATCCTAGTTAAAGGGCACGCATTTCATACTATAGTGAAAGTTCCACCAGTGGGGCGCCACAACCAACCAACTTGGGTTAATACTTTCCTAGTCGGTTTCCATTCTAATCCATTTTTCTGGGCATACATCTCATTCACATGGTCAATAAGGCAAGAATCATGACGACTAGAAAACATACATTCATTGCAATTCCAACATTTCAAATTAGAATTCACACTAGGCTTAGAACGATGCACAACCGCAGAGCCTTTAGGTTTAGCTACATGATTCTTTTTATTCAAAACAAAAATAACATTCCTAGGATGGGCTTCTACTTTCTGCTTCACTTGACTACTAGATGAAGGCAAAATCCTATCATTCTTCTTGTTTCTTTTAAGATTAGATCTTTGAGCCTTAGTAGTGGTGCTTACTCCTGTAGAAAGCAACACGAGAATATTAGAAGCTGGTTTTGATTCCGCCTTATCTTTAGTGACCAAAGTTTGAGATGGTTTAGTCCTAGGGCCCTTATTAAATGGTGTGACGGCTATAAGGTTCCTTTTGATTGCACTAGAGGACGATGCTGAGATAGTGGCTGCATTATCCACAACATTCTTACCTTTTAGAGTACGAAGTGTTTCCTTTAACTCAGCCAAGACCAGATTTTTATCACAAATTTGTTCCCTCAAATCAGATATTTCCACCGACTTTCGATTCAATTGTTCTATCAAGGATTGATTCTGTGCAGTGGTATTAGCACATGCGGACTTTACTGAATCGAAGAGTCGTGTATCTTTCTGTTTTAAGTTATCAAATTTGGACAAAATCTTGGAAACTCGATTATCTAGATCAAGTTTAAAATTCTTAGCGGCCTCAAGTACATTCACACAGTTAAGCTCCTTAGATTTCTCTATTTCTATCGGCAAAGATTTAGAAACTTTGTCGCTTGGCTGACGCTGTTTTGATTGTAAATTCAATCGAAAATTCTTTTCAAAGTTTGCATCATCGATATTAACACCTTCGAATGACGTTTCAAAGATTTCTTGAATAAATTGTTGCTTGCATTCAAGCGAAATACAATGTGTTTGAATCTCATCAAAACGTTTTGAAAGCGAAGAATATGAATCTTGAAGCTTTAAAAATTTAGCGTCAGATTCGTGACAAGTACTATCTACCACATTATCCACAGATTCAACATTATGCACAATAGAATCATTATCAACACTTTTATTCACACAGACGGAAACTATATCATGAGACATCACTTGCTTCAGAAGCTGATCGTTTTGGCGTGAAACCCGTTCTATTTCAAGTAAACTGTTTTCATAAGCATCATCCATTACATTGAAAACACGTCTAACTTCTTCTATTTCAAAAAGCAAATCTTGATCAAGATTACTAAGACAAGCTTTAACATTCTTTACAAACGGAACAATTTCGTCTCGAAACGCAGCTCTAGTGTGCTCAAAATTCCATTCACCTTCTGTTATGGCCGAAGCCGTCGTACGTTCCAAAATGACCTTGTCAAAATCGGCTAACTGTTGGTGTACCGCATTTAAGTTAACGGACGCCTTCCTTACCGGTGGAATTAACTTCGTTAAATCCGTTTTTATAAGTGTAGGAGACGTACTAGGAGGGTTTTCATTTGACAAACTTTGGGGCACAAGAACTGTCAATTCAGCTAATTCCTTTTGTAAGCGAATGCGGGTCTTTTTAGATAATTGATCTTTGTTATACTGATCATAATCAATCGTATGGAATTTTGAAAGCATTTTAGAATGAGTTTCTTCCGCAAGTGACTGTGTCTCCTCAGTACTACGAACAAAAGGTGCTTCTTTCGATTTTCCAATTAGGGTCATATCATAAAGACACGGAATATATTCCTGAGCTTGTTTTGCATAACCGAGATTAGGTGGTAAATCTTGAAGACACTTAAGTTCGAGTTCTTTAAACGATTTAGTTAAAAGATGAACCTTTTCTGTGGAAGCGTATTGTTTTAAAAGCTGTTGTTCTTTGAATTTAAGAAGTTTGGTAGCATTAATTTCCGATTCAAACTTTTTAGACTCGAGAGTTTCGAAATCCATTTTAAGTTTCTGAAAATCATTGACAACCGACTCTTTTGCTTTTAATTCATTGGAAAGATTAGCTTTTAATGATTCTATTTCTTTCAAGTGTTCAATCTTTTCAAAACGAAATTGGTCAAATTCAGAACATGTTATTTTCTCTGCTTGAGGGACCATTTCAAAAGTTTTGACCTTTTCTTTATGCAACGCAAGCTCAGCAGTTAAGGTGGAATTGGTATCTACGGATTGTCTGAGGGCCATATGCATTTGATCAATAATATGTTTAGGTACCATGACCAAATCATGTTGAGCATAAGATTCCATACCCGTCGTAGCATTTGGTTGAGGTTCACTCAGATGTGTAGGATTGGGTACCACATCATTTGAGTTACTAGTTCCCGAATGCTGTTCGAGGTTGTCATTTTCATGCCCAACTTGATGTGGGTTATCATCATTACCAAGATTGGTTGTGGTGGGTACCTCACTGACGACATCAGAACCATAGTGAGATAGATTAGCAATGAGAGCAGCTTGGGCAGAGTGAATGTCATCACAATCTGAATCATATGCGTCATGATCATCTGCTTGATAAGCTGCATTAGAAGTGGAAACGAATGCAATGCCTTCAGTATCTGCTGCCCCTGGGTCTGCAAGAAATGCTAACTCCTCTGAATCCAAAAAAATTCCCTTAGACTGAGCATCAACCAAATACATTTTCTCACGAAACCACGCGTCATCCCTTCTCCTTTTCGGCTGAGTGCATTGCTTAGCCATATGACCTTGTCCTCGACAATTGTAGCAAGTCACAACCTTTTGAGGACCAATGGGGCTTCCATTTCCATTAGCTTGAGAATTCACAGCTTGAGCATTCACAGTCCTTGTAGGAGGTCCATATGAATTTTGCCTTCCCTGAATAGGTTGCACTGTTACTTGACCATCTTGAACAGTAGCTTGTTGTCGAGGATTTGAAGAGGTGCGGAACTGATTGTTTGTTGGTGGAAATCCTCTAGTTGCAACAAGTTTTGACAAGTAGGCAGTGAGATGGTTTAGTACATCAGCTGGCGTATCATTTGGAGTAAAGACCGGTGCTTGGATTGGTGGAAGTTCATTAGAGTAGAAAGCTTGTGCTGGTTGTGCTTCTATTGGAAAATATCCTTGCTGAGGAGTATAGCCCATTGGAGAAGTGTTGGCTTATGATGGTGATGTCTGATATGGTGGTTGCTGTGGAAAAGATTGTTGATGAACACTTTGTTGAAATGCTTGTTGTGTCATCATTGGTGGTTGATAAGATGGTTGTTGTGGTTGCTAATAGGTGTGTGGTGGTGACTGTTGCAAGTATGATGGTTGTTGATAAGTATAAGCCATGTTTTGTTGAGAAGCATACAGGGCAAGTGGATCATGAACTTGAGGTTTAGACAACCGAGCTTCGATCACATGGCATTCATGTTGTTGAATAAAAGCTTGAAGTTGATCCACATTGGTGTTATGCAAGTCCTTAGCCAATTTAACATCCGTCACGTACTTTTTCCATTCTGAAGGAAGAGTGTTCAAATACTTGGTGTTCAATTGAAACGTAGGAATTGCCATGCCATAGATATTGAGCTCATTCAACAATAGGGTAAATCTCAGATAGTAGTCATTGAGAGTCTCCCCTGGCACATATGCAAACTTATCAAAAGTATGATAAAGCTTACACTCTCGTTCTTGTTTAGTTAACGCGGTGCCTTGCATTAGAACACGAATTCTATCCCATAACTCTTTGGCAACTTTATGTTTGATGACGAGTTTGTAGACATCTGGAGGAAGGGCTTGGAGAATGATGTTTGTAGCATACTTATCACATTTGTCTTGAATCTTCATATCTCCAGTCAATTCACCCGTTGTGCGAGGACGAGTAGTTGTACCTTTCGTCACTGTACCATAATCTAATGGTCCATTGAGCACCGATGCCCAAATGAGATGTCCATTCTCTTTGTTCAACATGTAAAGTTCCATTCGGGAAGTCCAATCCTCGTACATAGACTTCTCCAACATAGGTGGACGATTATCCGTACCCGAGAGGATGGACTTATCCGTAAGAGATGTGTACTCTATTTCGATAAGTTAAGATTTACAAATATTGATCGAACAATGAGAGAAAGTAAATGTGTTTGTTGTTGTGAGTTGAAGTCGAGAAACAATGTTAAAATCCCCTAAAATATGTTCTCGATAAACCAAAAATTCCAAGTCAAAATTACACACGATTCGAAATTTTTTAAGGAATAATTTTGGATGTCGGAATGTTGATCGGAAAGCTGTCGGAATAAGCCTATCGAAATACCCTTGATCGGAATGTCCTATCGGAATACCCTTGATCGGAATGTCCCTAATCGGAATACCCTTGTCGGAATGTACCAAATTGGAATGTACCAAATCGGAATGTACCAAATCGGAAAGTCCCTTATCGGAATGTACCAAATCGGAATATCAAATCGGAATATCCCTTATAGGAATGCACCAAATCGGAATACCAAATCGGAATGTCCCTTATAGGAACACAATCGGAATCCCTAAACCCTATTCCGATTACACTGATCGGAATAACAATAAACCCTTTTCCGATGACCTAATCGGAATAAATCCCACTTTTCTCGGACAAAACTCAACCAATTCGTGATTTTAAGCCAAAAAATGATCAAAACACCCAAAAAATTTGTGTTTTTAGCCAAAGTAACAATACCAAATCTCTACCACAACTATGTAGAAGATTTGTATCAAGAAAAAACCATAAAAACACAACAAAAAAAATTGGTTCGTGTAAAATGGATCAAAATAGGCGTAAGAATCAAGAACACAAACACATAAACAATACAATCATCCCATGGCTCTTGATACCATTTGTAGGATATGTAAATCTTGCTTATGTTTTAGAGAGAGAAAGAGATAGAGAGATGGTGGAATTCACACAATTCTAGAGAGAGAAACTAATGAGAACTATGTGTAAAAAATGAAAACCACTACCCTCTCCATCAAAGGAGAGGGTTTATAAGCCCAAGCCCATGACAAGGACTTGGGTATATAAACCCTCTCCTTTGATGGAGAGGGTAGTGGTTTTCATTTTTTACACATAGTTCTCATTAGTTTCTCTCTCTAGAATTGTGTGAATTCCACCATCTCTCTATCTCTTTCTCTCTCTAAAACATAAGCAAGATTTACATATCCTACAAACACCTACACCAAAAAGAGATGATCAAGTTAAGTCACGACCTAGAAGTAAAACTCCAACACATAGAAGGAATAACAATAATTCTAGATCAAGATCAAAGACGCCTAGGAGAAACTATGGACAACAAAATGGCCATATGAATTGGAACAATTTTCAATAATAATACTTTTCCCCATGGGGAATGTCTCCTCCATTCATGCATCCCAACCAAATGCAAGGGATGTTTGGAAATAACAACTTTGGACCTATGAGATATTGGGGACCAAATGTTTGATCTTGTGTGTTGTTACCTAGATATGCTTAAGATTTGATTTAGAGCCCGACGAGTGGATTAAGGATAGTGGTTGTTCTAAACACATGACAGATAATCGAAGTTTGTTCTCGCACTACAAAGCATATGATGGAGGTAACATTACATTCACAATTAATCGACGTGGTAATATCATTGGAAAAGGTACGGTTTCTCTTGACTCTATGACCATAGAAAACGTAGAGCACGTAGATAACTTAGGTTTTAACTTTCTAAGTATAGGTCATATTCGTGACAAAAAGTGTAAGGTCATCTTTTTTTAATATAATAGTGAAATCGTAAAAGATGGAAAGGTCATTGGAAAAGGTGTTAGAAAGCATGGGCTTTATGTCATGAAGGTCAATAGGAAGTAAAAGGACAACTTATGTCTAGCGACTTTAGATGATAGTTCTACTCTTTAGAATAGGAGATTATGTCACGCTAATATGCGTTTAATTCAATCTTTAGTCTCTAAGGAGTTGGTAAGACATCTCCCCAAGATGAAGTTTGATAGTCACTTTTGTGATGCTTGCAAAGTTGGGAAGCAAGTTCACTCAAGTCACAAAGCCAAAAATTTGGTTTCAACCTCTCGGTGCTTAGAGCTCCTACATATGGATCTATTTGGACCTTCCGCCATACGGAGTTATGAAGGTAACCTTTATACCCTAGTTATAGTTGATGACTATTCTAGATTCACTTGGACTAGATTTTTGGCGTCTAAGAATGATGTTTTCGATCACTTCTAAATCTTTAGTCGAAGAATTCAAAATCAACTAGGATGTTCAATTGTCTCTATTAGGACGGATCATGGTAGGAAATTTGATAATGAAGTGCAATTCGGTGCCTTTTGTGAAGCTCATGATATTACCCATAACTTCTCGGCTCCTCGCACTCCACAATCAAATGGGGTAGTTGAAAGTAAGAATAGGACCATCCAAGAGATGAGTAGGACGATGTTAAATGAGCAATCTTTGTCTCAAAAATTTTGGTGCAATGCCGTGGACACTTCGACCTATATTCTCAACCAAATTCTTATTCGACATTTCCTAGGAATGACCCCCTATAAGTATCTTAAAGGTAAGAATCCCTCATTGGAATACTTTAGGGTGTTTGGAAGCAAGTGCTTCATTCTCAACACCAAAGATTACCTTACTAAGTTCGACCCAAAGTCTTACGAAGGTATCTTTTTAGGTTATTCTCAAAGTAGCAAAGCCTACATAGTCATCAATAGAACCTCGGGTGTAATTGAAGAATCACTTAACGTGACATTTGATGAAACCCCTCCTTCATCTAAGATATCACCTTTGGTAGATGATGACTTGGATGAAATTGACATAGTTAAATCCAAAGATGTTAGAACCATAGGAGTTGAAGACCTTAGTATTGAAAAGGGAGTAAACATTAAGGAGTCAAAGGATCATGCTCTCGACAACGTCATAGGATAATTAAATCAAAGGACCCTAAGATTTCAAGTCCAAAATTAAAGTAACTTCTTCTGTTTTGTCTCATTGATTGAACCAAAAAATGTTAAAGAAGCTTTGATGGATGAGAGTTAGGTCATCGACATGCAAGAAGAATTGAATCAATTTATTGCTAATGACGTTTGGGAACTTGTTCCTCCACCTAGAAGTTCAACCATCATAGGAACCAAATGGGTATATAGGAATAAGTTAGACGAGAATGGTGTTGTGTCTCGTAACAAGGCTAGTTGTAGCTCAAGGCTATAATCAACAAAAAGGTATTGATTATGACGAGACATACGCACACGTAGCAATATTAGAATCCATTAGAATCCTTTTAGCCTAAGCTTGTGCCTTGGACTTTAAGATTCAATAAATGGATGTAAAGAGTGCATTTCTTAACGGTTTGATCAATGAGGAGGTATATGTGGCTCAACCTCCCGTCTTCATTGATTTTGAGAAACCGGATCATGTTTACAAACTTAAGAAAGCTCTTTATGGTCTCAAACAAGCACCCAAAACTTGGTATGATAGACTCAAAGTGTTTCTTGTAAAACATGAGTATGCCATGGGGATGGTAGACGATACGCTCTTTAAAAAGAAGAAAGGTTCTCACCTCATTATCGTACAAATATATGTTGATGACATTATATTTGGTTCAACTTGTCAATCATTGTGTGATGACTTTGCCAAAATCATGCATGACGAGTTTGAAATGAGTATGATGGGAGAACTTAAATTCTTTTTAGGACTCCAAATTAAACAAATGGACGTTGGTATTTTCTTTAATCAATCCAAGTATGTTAAAGAAATGCTAAAGAAATTTGGATTAGAAGACTCTAGACCAATGAAGACCTCTATGGCCTCGGATACTAAACTCACTGTAGATGATGATTGTGAGTCGATAGACAACACCAAATATAGAGGTATGATTGGTAGTTTGTTGTACCTAACGGCAAGTTGACCGGATATCATGTTTAGTGTTTGCCTTTGTGCTCGCTTCCAAAAGGCTCCCAAAACCTCTCACCTTGAAGCGGTTAAGCGTATCTCCCGATACATTAAGGGAACTATACATTTAGTATTATGGTATCCTAAAGGGGCCGGCATAGAAACCATTGTCTACGCGGACTCGGATCATGCGGGAGACTATGTGGACCGGAAAAGCACTAGTGGAGTTTGTACCTTCATGGGTAGTTGTTTAACTTCTTGGTTCTCCAAGAAACAAACCGCTCTTGCAATATCCACCACGGAAGCCGAGTATGTGAGTGTCGCTAAAGCTTGTCAACAAGCTCTATGGATGAAGCAAGCGCTTGTTGATTACGGGATTTCTCTTGATGATGTTCCCATCATGTGCGATAATAAGGGTGCAATAGACCTTAGCAAGTATCTCATGCAACATTCATGAACTAAACACATAGAGATTCGCTACCATTTCCTTAGGGATAATGTTTAAAAAGGGAACATTTCAATTGACAAGTTACCCTCGGTAGAAAATTTAGCCAACATCTCACTAAGCCACTTAAGAGGGAACCTTTTAATTAGATGCGTCTAGGTCTAGGTTTAATGGAACATATTCCTTAATTGCGCATTTTATTAATCGAGTCTTTTTGTCTTTTGAGTCTTTTCTTTCTTTGAGTTATTGAGTATTGCAAACTCTTTTTGGAAAACTTCTCTTCTCTTTTTCAAATGCTCAAAGTTCTTTCGAAAATGGTCGAGAAATGTTTTTGCATTGTTAATTCAATCTAAAAATGTTTGTCATAGCTTCTTGCTATTCATAATGAGCTTACATAATTCATATGTATGTGTCTCTCAAATATAGCAAGAACAAAAGTGAGTTGTGGAGGATCATTGTGTCATGACTTTTTGTCTAGTTCTACACACCTCCAACATCGATTTTCTTCAAAATCCATGTATTTTGGTCAAGACCTTGTTTGGTGAGTTCTTGTGTGTTTTCTTTGTCTATCTTTGCTTCTTAGCATGTCTCCATGATTAGTTAGACTAGAAAAATAGGATTTACTGAATTGGAAAATCCTCACTTATCACCAAAATCAACCCACCGTGGGCGGTTCTCTATTGAGACCGCAGCTCCTTATCGATAAGGAACCGCCGGTGGAGAAAAGGAACCGCGTACAGAGCCTTCTTTTTCGGGTATTTCTGAAACTCCAAATTTGTTCCAACACTTTTTGGGATCTCTATTTCAACCCTTTGACCACCCCCAAAATATCTTGGTCTTTATCTATTTAACCCTAATCATTTTGCATCCTTTCTCAAGTCAAAATGTCTTATTCTCCATATGAAAGCCTTGATTCTCCTCCATTTTCTCCAATTGCTTTCAATCCTAATTCACCCAAGAACACTCAAAATCACATCTCTTCTCCTTCTAAGAATGTTGATTGTAGAACTTCTTACCTTCCACCACTAGCCTTTAGTGTTCTTACTCCTTCACATGATAATGTCATGCATCATGGAACATATTGTCATTGTTGCCAATATCAACATCTTGCTATGGCTCATATCTATGAGAAGTTGAATTACATCAAGAGTCTCTTAGTCAAAACTCCTCTTCACTATGACTATGAGATTTCTACCAAGCCACCACCACCTCCTTCCGCTACTACCTTGTCTTTTATCAAAGCATTGGTTTCTTATCTTCAAGACATCTAGTTCAAGCAAATCTTAGAGTTCTAGTTTAACTAGGATTAGTTTATGCTTCTCTTTTGGCTTGTTTTATTTCTCATACATCTTTGTATGCTTTGTTTCCTTGTATCTTTTATCATGTTTCCTTTTAACATGACTTATCTTGGATCTTTGTCTCTTCTCTTATATTTTTTTGTGTGACCTTTGCTATATCTTGTCGGGTGTCTCTTCTCTACTACTAACCCTTCTATGTAGCTTGTCACCATATCTCGATTCCTTGTGCCCCAAGCAAGGGGAGTAAGCACCAAGGAGGAGCATTTGCAAAGTCCGGTTCTTTTCTTCTTCAAAGAGTTTTGCAACCTTTTTACTTCGACATAGGGGGTGAAATGAAATAAACTCGTCTTCGAAAATCTTGTTTTCATTAGGTGATTGAGTTTATGTATTGTTGAAATCAAAAAGGGGGAGATTGTTAATGCAACGATGCCTAAAAACGTTGCTTGCATTTTTCGGTCTCGCTTTGTTTTGATTACGACAATATGTAAAAACAAGCATTTACGAAAAAACGAAAAACGAATTCTTGAGTTCAAGTATTTTTCATTTCAACCATTATCACTTAAGGTATGTACAAACAAGTACTCATCCTAATTAAGTGATCAAGGATTTAATCTTTTCTTAAAACTCACTTTTAATTAAGTGTGACAAGTTTTTATTAAACTTTCTTTTTAAGAAAATGTTTTATTAAATTAATTATTTAAAAATTTGAAAATGGCATATTCTATCTAGGTTTGGAATATCCTTTCATGATATTTTAATCTCTAGATTCGAACAATACCACTAAAGACAAAAAGGAGCAGAGTCTACTCTGGCGGTTCCTTAGTGGCTATGGCGGTTCCTTATCGATAAGTAACCGCGGGCAGATATAGCCGTTGGAAGTTTGTCTTATAAATAGTGGACCATTCTTAGATTTTCTTTTCACCTCTTTTGCACATACATTTCCAGATTCTTTCATACTTCTTAAATCACTCAAATCCTTGGTCATTTGGTTGATTACTATTTGTTTAGAAGTGAATCTTTCTCCTCCCATCTCTTCCTCTCAAAGTACAACGAGAAGAACACTTTCATCCTTGAAGTGTTTTGTCTACCTTAAAGATCCATTGAAGACCAAAACTTATTTATTCATTGTTGTATCATTGTTGTGTCATTGTTGTGAAGATCCAAGTAGTTGTGTCTATCTGGAAGTTGTCTATGTATTAAGGTTAATACTTGGTCCTTAAAGTATATTGGTGTAGATTGGTCCTAGCTAAGATTAGGGCTCGACTTTTAGCTTAGAGTCGGAAATTAGATAAGCGACGTTGTGTACGGTTTCTCCACCTTAAGGAGCTTGTTGATTAGTTAACTCTCGAGTAAGTAGTACTCGAGGAGTGGAGTAGGAACGGGGAGTGAGCTTCGTTGCCGAACCACAATCCTTGGTGTTTGGTTTGATCTTTCCTTCCCTTATCTCTTTACATTCATTATTCTTTATACTTGTGATTATTAGTTTAGTTTCACTATACCTTGTTCATATTGTGTATAAGAAGGTTTCACATAAATACTCAAGCATAAGTTTTTGAAAGGTATTTTTAAAAAACCATCTTTTAACAAGTAAATTTAAGAAAATATTCACCCCCCCCCCCCTTCTAGTTTCTACAGCATTCACTGCTACTCATGAAGATGAATTTGATTCAGACTGTGATGAAGCTTCTACTAACAGGGTTGTATTTATGGATAATCTCTCTCAAGCTGGTCTGATGTATGATAATGTTGGTCCAAGTGGTCTGACATATGATTTTGATGCTATCTCTGAGGTACCATATCATGAAAACTTTCTCAATGATAATGTGTCTCATCAGGAAGTGTAATAGATGCATAATGATGTATATATTGACTCCATTGTTGAATCAAATATTGATGAGTCTAATGGTACCAATATTATTACTTATGCTTAATATTTGAAGGACAAAGAAGTAAAGAATGTATAAAATTATGTATTTTCTGTCCAACCAACTTATAAGTCGGTAATATATGTCATTGATGAGACAAAAAACCAATTATCCAATTGTAATAAGGCTAATCGTGAGAAAAAAATGATTAATGAATCAATATCCGCCAAGCTTGAGAAATAAAAAATGATAAAAATTTTAGAAAAGAAACAAAATTCTAGTCCGACAATTAAAGAGAAACAACTTAACAATGGGATAACTAATATAATCGACAGAAATACAGAATTTGATGCTTTTGAACAAGAGATTCTTACTTTAAAACGAAAAATTTATGAACAAAGTGACTCTCAAAAGTCTTTGACCTTATAAGTTGTTGAGTTAGAACAACAATCAAATCAAAATAAAAACACATATATTGATGAAGTCATTGACTTAGAAAAGAAAAATAAAACTATTGAAAATATTTCTAAAGTTTTGTATTTTCTAATTCAAAATTTTGATATACTTTTACAAATGTTTTATTTAATTTATTCTTTAACCTTAACGGGGAATGATTTATACTTACCCACAACCCATTTATTTCACGACGATGAATATTGTTGTGACATAAGGATGGTAGGATAGGTTAAGTCTAATGATTCTTCAAAAATCGGAGGAATCTTCCCAAGGACACACCATAGCTAGAAATAGTAGTCCTTAGAAAAGATGGAGAAAGTTTGTGAACGTAACTGAATGCCGACCAAGTACTTAAGTTAGCACTGGAACAATCACAATAAGGTTCTAGTTATGATGTATTGGTAAGCATTAAAGGGGTTGAAGAATGAAAAAGAATTGTAAAGATACAGGGTGAAAAGAAAGAAGCCCTCCTTACAACTTAGGCAGAAACCGGGTCAACACATATGCTATTAAGATCATTTTGAGTGATGCTTGATATTGAAGATAAGACATTATGGACCCAGTGATGTAATGCACAACCCATCCTAGCTAACTCATATATCTCTTAAAAGATATTCGTTTTAATCACACGGAGACAACACATTATCTATTGATTTATTCACTCCGAATAAATTGGTATTGAAATGGTGGCACTCCTCTCCAGCCTCCGCTCACTAAAATCCGAAATCCACGATCGAGTCTAGAGCCATTTGAGATCATCATATATCTCATTAGGACACGCTTTCATAATTCCTTGCTTCTTCACACACTGTGAAAAGTAAGAAGGATCTTAAGAGTCCTACGCAAAATCTTTATGATCTTGCCTGAACATCCGAGTAACACGAAAGTATTTACAATGAAGATGGAAATCCTTCTTGAGCGAATATCAAAAAGCTCATGGTAGGTGACTTGTGCGATTCTTTATGAATCAAGCTTGTGATAACTGGAAAGCAACAGTGGTTTAATTCTTAACTGAACTTAAACACGTTCCAGGCCTCTACGCAATATCTTAGTGATCTTGCCAGAACACTCAGAGTGACACTCTATAGTGTTCACAGTGATGAGTGGAAATCCTTCTAGTGTTAACATCAAACAGCACTTGGTAGGTAACTTGCAAGATTCTATATGAATCAAGCTTGTGACAACTGGAAAGCAACGATGGTGCGGTTCTTAATTGAATTTTACTTGTTCCAGGAACATGATTTGACGGCTTCAATCATGCGGATAATTCTATCCAAATGATTCACTCTTTACGTTCGCAGTCAGCTTTGGACGGTCGAGTAAAGAGAACGGTTTTACCCGCGAAATCTTGTCAAGGAGGTTCTTAATTGAAACTACCTGCAACAAGTACAATATTTAATATCGTCCAACGGTCTTCACCGTCCGGAGGTAAAGTGCTACCGAATAAGAATGAAATGTTCAAGGCCATTTCATCCGTGTATATGTTTTGTTGCTAACTGTCTTATGCAGCGTAACAAGAAGGTGGCATTGCGGTGTACAATCCATAATAAGTCGTCGACACATGCTTATAATGTATGCACTTAATACTTCAACAAATTCAAGAAAGTCTAAAAGTCAATTCTTCCGCTGTATCAAACTCTTAA
Organism: Glebionis coronaria; assembly: GCA_025667525.1. Taxonomy (NCBI): domain Eukaryota; kingdom Viridiplantae; phylum Streptophyta; class Magnoliopsida; order Asterales; family Asteraceae; genus Glebionis; species Glebionis coronaria. Next base: position 228,061,573 of record CM046881.1, read on the forward strand.
GCATTCAAGAATTTATAAAAGTATAAGTATTTGGAACATGAAGTCACGAGGAGGAAAATTTCACAATAATGAATGCACAAGGTCTAGGCAAGGAAACAAGCTCAAGACTAAAGTCAAAGATCTCATCTGCATATTCACAAGAACAAGATCGAAGACACAAGCATAGTATGCTAGGTTTAAGATTTTGTAAAATGGTGTGACCTCCCTTAGGGGGATATTATTGGAAATACGTTTTTCAAAGAAAGTCTTGGTCACATCATTATTAGCATAGATCACGAGCTATAGACTATTTAGGACATTGTAGCTTGGAGTGACCTCCCTTAGGGGGAGATTGTTGAAAATACGTTTTTACGTATTTAGAAAGGATCGGTCACTCCAACGATATAAACGTAGATTGGGCTCGTGATCCAATATGTAAACAATATAGCCCATCAAGCCCACATGTAAGGTGGGCTATATATACCCCCTCCTAGCATGTTAGGAGGGCTTGGTCATTAGTTGTTGTTTGTTATTCATTTTTCATAATATTACACATTACTTTCTCTCTCTACCTCTCCTTTCCTCTCCTTTCTCCCTCTAGTTCATCTCAAGATCTTCATCTCTCCCTCTCTCTTTTAGATCAATCATAACACTTGCACAATCCGTTATAGTCTAAAATAAATTTTTGAATAAAGTTCGGATACAAATTTTATCAACGAATGAATACAAAATACATCCAAATGATAATTTTTGATAAATTTTGGATGTATTTGGATGTATTTGGATGTATTTGTGATAATTTTTGAATAAAGGATTAAACTGTTTGATCAAATGAAAAATTCTAAACGAGTGTGAATAAAGGGTTTTCCACACACGTGGCATAACAATATAAAATAATAAACGAACATTGTATGAGTTGATTCCTCCAGACACAAAATCCCAAAACGTATAATCCCAAAATCCCAAAACGTATAATCCGAATAATTAATTGAGGAAGTCTGGCCACAAAATCCCAAAACGTGGAAAGAATTCAACAAAAGGTGTGGCCTCACCTAGAAAACTCCGTCTATTTATGTTCTATATAACCAACACACTTACACACTCACATCACATTTAAATAGAAACTTAAAACACCCCTCGTTTCATCCGCCCCCTTCTCTTCACTATAACATACAGCCACCAAACTTCATCCTCTCAAAAACAAATCTAATCCTCTTATATTTTATCACAAATTCGCCCCCAATATTTTATACCACTTTTGCCCTTGGTTACAAGGTTCTAGTTGACGACCCTGGGCTCTACCGCAATCAGAAGCTGAAGAAAGAATATCCCACTCGAAAGATGCTTAGCACGCTGCCATCTACCTTCAGTCATAAACGCATCTACCAAAACTCACCTCTTTTACCCTTATCAATTCATAAACAAAAATCAATTATATCCATGAACCTATTGACTGAGTCATGTGTTCTTTGTTGGCTAACAAATGCAAGGATGTATCATCTTCTTTTTCTTAAAGCATGAACACGCCGGGTTATCAAGATCTCAATAAATAGGTCTCGGGTAGGTCTAATTTTCTTGTTTAAATGTTTGTTGTGCCTTTGATCGAGGATTTTTGTGACTGAGATCTCTTCTTTGATGTGTGGGTTCGAGTCTGAGTCGTGAGAGGTTATCAGTGTGTGTCTGAGTTTTGTGTCGGAGGTTTGTGTGTCAGTTTGAGGATTGTTTGGTTGATGTGGGAGTCGAGTGTTTTTGAGGTTTCGAGTGTTTATTGTTTTTATGAAGTTTGTGAGGTTTTGTTGTAACAGTGAGGGTGTTGGGTGTAGATTCTTTGTGTTCGAGGGTGTTTTAAGGGTATTGGGATTTCGAGGGTGTTGTGGTCGAATCGAGACTCGAGGCTGGTGTTGTTGGTGTTGGAGTCGTGTTGTGTGAGTGTTGTGCGAGTTAGTTTGTGTTTGGGTCCGGATTGTATTTAGAGTCGAGTCTGGTTTGTATCGAGTCTTGTGAGAGTGAGTCTTGTATTTTTCGAGTCGATTCTTGATGGTGTTTTTCGAGTCTGGTTTTTGTTTTGATTTCGAGAGTCAGTTTGTTTGAGGTTTTCGGATTAACAAATAAGATCAGTTTTCGGATAAAAGCCTAGACTTCGGATAAAAACTTCTTCGGATAAATGACTGGCCACGAATTCGGATAAATGACCAATATTCGGATAAACTGAACCAGTTAAATTATATTCAAATAAAAGTAAATAAGTCAAGTTTCTGAATAAGTCAAGAAGTATGGATCTATGGATCTTCGGATAAACGAATGAAGTTTTGATTTTCTGAAAAAAACGACTTCTTCGGATAAAATATACTTACTCGGATAAATATGATAAAATGGAGAAACTGAGACTTCTTCGGAAAAATATGTATTCTTCAGATAAATGACCAAAATAATTCTTCGGATAAATATGTAAACCCTGTTCCAAAGATATATATTCGGATAATGGACTGATTTTCGGATAAAACACAAAAAGGAATAGTCGACACCCTATTTTAGATCTAACCTACCGTGGATCGAAAAATACCCCGAAAATCACCCAAATAATCAAAAATTTTGCGATTTTGACCAAATCAATTAACCCAAATTACTACCACATCTATATAGTCGATTTGTCTATAAATTTAAACAACAAAAACGCAAAAAAAATCAAGATTTGAGCTCGATTAAATCAAAACCCACCAAAATCCATCAAAATAAACACAAGAACAATCAATCAACCATAGCTCTTGATACCAATTGTAGGTCCACCTTTTCTTAGGATTGTGCAAGTATTATGATTGATCTAAAAGAGAGAGAGATGAAGATCTTGAGATGAACTAGAGAGAGAAAGGAGAGGAAAGGATAGGTAGAGAGAGAAAGTAATGTGTAATATTATGAAAAACGAATAACAACCAACAACTAATGACCAACCCCTCCTAACATGCTAGGAGGGGGTATATATAGCCCACCCTACATGGTGGCTTGATGGTATTGTTTACATATTGGATCACGAGCCCAATCTATGTTTATATCGTTGGAGTGACCGATCCTTTCTAAATACGTAAAAACGTATTTCCAACAGCACGTGCTTTGCTGTGGGGCCGTGGCATTTGCTGCTTATTCGGCACATGGGATTATAGTTACATCAAGATTTTTAAAACATCACTTAAGGAGTATTTTGCCACACAAAAATCTCGTATGAAATATAACATTACAGAGTTTGCATATGTCAAATATCTACATTTTCTTCAATTAGTTCGTAAAAGTATATATTATTTTTAGAAGGGATATAGCTAAATGTAATGGGTAGATGTTATATCAGATGGAAATGATAGTGTTTGACATCATATATGAAACTCTCAAAGATTTAATTATGGAAACTCTTTTCAATATTCAGATTTGAAGCTGACTTTAAGGATGACTTGTTAGACTGACCTCACATGGGCCATGGGCCGAAATTCATGCTCCCGATACTTAGGTAGTTCGAGCATGAGTTTGACTAACATGTCAAGTAGCTTTGTTTGTTAGCATTACAAAGTTTTCTCTTTGTTTATTTAACCTGCTCGCAAGAAGCTTTTGATGTTTCCTCTAACTTTGTTGTGGCGATTCTCTTCTTATAGTTGGCAATTCTAGGCCTTTCTTTTTTAGAGTTAATGGTCTTGCCAAATGTTACATCACAAGGGTTTTGCTGACTTCCCAACCTATAATAAATGTGGATAAAAGAATTTAGTTATCAAAATATAGTAAAATGCTATACTTAATTAATTAGAACCTACTAGAGGTTGTAAAATGCAGTGGTTGATTAATGCAACGTAATTCTAAGGGGTATCTTCACAACATGATATACCATTCATAATCATGAACAAAGGTATCTATCCTACTCATATACCATGGTTATTTTTTTCCACTATTGTTAGGCACCTGAAGTTAAGGAATACCAATATACCTTACATCTTTCATATATACTCACAATACCTGATTACGTTATTGTGTAAAGGGGATTTTTTTTGTAATGATGTATTAAGGTACTACGATGATATCCAGCCTTGGTTATAATGGGTCGGGATCACCTAGCCTGGTTTCAGTGCCTTCTTAACACTAACAAATTGTTCAGCAAATAGTCTTTTTGGTTTACTACTTTCTACAATGACTTTAAAAAGTGTGCATAGACTACTTGGAAAACACATCAAACGTATTGAAAATGAAATCAAACATTAAAAGAGTTAAAAATCATGCATAACAATACTAACATATTTCTAATAAAGTAAAACTGACCTGCAAAAGTGCACCCATAGATGCATTGTATAAATAAACTACAAATTGAAGTGTTCAAGTGCATTTACACTCAGAAGGAAAGAGCAACTTTGCATAATCAATTTTAGGTATTATAGTGGTTGCCAGTACGTGTTTTGTCTTCATAAAAGATTCATAAACTAAATTTGTACAAAGTATAAGGAAAGGGTTGGTAGCTAATCGCAATCGTGGACACGTCTACAGCGGAAAAAACTCATTTTTAAATGAAAAAATAACACTAATAAAGCGCGGTCTATAAATTTGGTATAAAACTGTACGCGCATTATTAAATATTCAAAGGAAAGTATGAACCTCGATACGGGCAGAGGTGGATTGAATTTAGATACTAGCGTATTCAATTATTATAATCATCTGCCCAACTGCAATCAACAAAAACTTAAGAGACTGGTAAATTCAATTATTATAATTATAACATAAAGCTAACTCAGATTCGAATTCTTGACCATCTGAGCATCCTCGGTTAGTATGGTTTGTTCTTAATTTGTATGTGCTCTTGCTATGTGTAGTAACTCGAATATTAAAATCAACATTTAGACCGATCTCTAATCTTATTTCAACTATTTAGACCAATATTTATTACCCGACTTTTAATTTTCATGTTCATCATATGAATGATATTGAATTCTTGACTAACTGGGAAAGTTAGGGCTTTAACGTATCGAATACGTGTCAAAATCTATGTCTGTCATGGACTGTAAATTTCTCATTATGACATAGAAATATTTTCTTTTGTCGTCGTTTAGTTTATCGTTTTACAAGCACTCATCATAATGTACATTAAGCCTTTAGGCGTCATTCGTTTATACGACGGGTTAATGCTTATTAAATTATAAGCCCTTGTTTATTTATAAAAATATCAACGTTCTGCGAACGTCAACGTTTTTATTTTGTATGGAGCGTTTATTCTTCTTATTTTACGCGTATCTTTTAAATCGCGTAACATTAAAAATATCGAACTTCGATAATACCCGCTTTTGTAAGTTACGAGACAAGATTTATTAAATCTCAATCCACACCTACTCATATAACACTTTCAATAACAATTGTCTTAGTTAGATACCAACCTTAAACGTGTCACCTAATAGGCATGTATCATATTATTACTCATATAATAACTTAGACCACACTTTACATAGATGGAAACAAAACAAAAAGAATATGACTTATCCATTCTTTCTCTTTTTTTGTCTTTAACCTCAAGTCCAAGTAATATCACCATAAAAAATGGGGCCTATGGTTCCCACACCACCACCCTCACTTATAATATGGGTCCCCACCCTGACTGTAGCAAATTATACTGTATATTTAAAATTAGTACTTGTATTTACTCTCTCGCTCACATACTAACTTTCTCCCATTCACACATACTAAAAATACAAATTTTTGCTTTCAACTTTTCATTCTCCTTCTTCCTTCTAGTTCTGTGTTTCTCTCATTTTCTGTGTTTCTCCACCATGTCGCACCTCCGGCCATCATTTTCTGTGTTTCTCTCATTTATATTTTCATCTTTTCCGGCCATTATTAATATATATGGCCAACTACGATGATCGTACTATTGTATATATGTCTTCTTCACTGCCATCGCACCTCCGTTCACCACCACCTTCGGTCGACACCATCGCACTCAAGATTCAAAACCCAACTTAGTTTCTAGATCTGGTTTAATTGGATTTAATAGTTTCCAGATCTAGTTTTTTATGTATGTTTTGTGAATGTGACCAAGATTTATATTTTTATAGTTTGAAGATCACTTATAGTTTTAATATTGTAGATCTGTTTTTTAATTTTGTGTTTTGAACGTGATTCAAGATTTACTCGTAATTTTTAAGATATGATATTTTCAGTGGTTTTTAGTTAAAATAAACATATTAAAGAATCAAGATAACTGCATTTTGGTAAGAAAGGTCACTGTTCTAATGATTAGTGGTGTGAGGACACAAGATCACCGGTGTGTAAACCCACCATCCCAAAAAAATTATAGCAACTTTGGATTGAGCATCCTTGGAGCGTTGTTTTCATGAACTTGGGTTCAATCACTCAAAACATCAACAACATAGATTATGGTTTTGGAGCTGAAGTTAAAGAAGCTATTGCATATGTCTATATGAATTGTCAAATTCATATTTGGGTACTTTTTATGGTGACTTTGAAGCAAGGATTTGGTGAGTTGATTCTTTCGGTTAAATTGAGAAAACTAGTGGTCATTTGATCTTCATCCTTGTAAGGATTTTTGTTATCATTTTTCATTGTAATATGATGAGACTGCTTTTATACATAGTCTCATCGTCCAACACGGGCTTTAAATGCATTAAATATAATCAAAAATGCCAAATATATGCTTGTGTTTGTTACTTGTGTATTTTAGGTACGGATATTGAGAAAATGACAAAAGATCACAAGAAACATGCAAAAACGAACACGGGAAACGAAGCCGTACAATGAACCAAGCCCTAATGAAGATTTTCCGAGAAAAACCCTTGAAGATTTGAAGATTATGCAAGAAGGGTCCTCCAATATTAAAGAATTGACACTTTAAACCCTTGTTTATTCATAATTACAAGTTTGGTCCTTAAAGTTTGTCAAATTTACAAAAAGGGCCCTCCACTTAGAAGAATTGGCAAGAATGGTCCCTCAACAGTTATGACTTGTCAATATTAGTCCTCCAAAAAGTCAATCATACAAGTCAAGACCATTATCTATGAAGAAAATGCCAAAAAAACCCTTCAAAAATCAACAAATGGCAAGACATACCCCTAAAAGTACTTTAGAAAAGTATTTGTGGCCAAAGTATTGATGTAGTGTTTTTACACACCTTTAGGAAAAGGAGGTAAAATAGGGAAAGTATTAAGTGTCGGTTTAGGAAAACCAAGCACTAATAACCAATTAAGTTCAAGTTCGTTTCCCAAGGAGGCTAGTGTGTTGTGTAGAGAGATGATTAACTTTGTGATTATATTCATTATGAGAAAAGAAAATAGAAATGCGATAAGAAGAGAATGACGGTTACGATGACGAATTACACTAAGACGATTAGTCGTACACGTAAAACCGTAAAAAGCACCAAAATTAAAAAATTTACCCTAAAAATTACTAGAAAATTGCAATAAATCCTAAATAATATAATTAGAGTTTACAAAAAATCAAAATCACCCAAACCTTTTATTTAATTAATAATGATTTTTTAATGCTAATTAAAGCCCTAAAAATCAATTTAATTAACAAAAAGCCCAAAATGAGATTTATCACTTTGTAAACCTCTAAAATGACCTAACTTAATTTAAAACTATTTTTGAAAATTTTAAAATTAATTAAAACTATTTAAAAACAATTAAAAACTATTAAAAATTAAAATAATTATAAAAATTAATCTAAGGACACTAAAAATATTCTAAAAATTGTAATATTCCTAACTTAATGTATTTAACCTAAGAAAAATATAAAAAACCTTGAAAAATCTAAATTTTAATTTTTAATAATAAAATAATATTAAAAATCAAAAATTTATAAAAAATTCTAAAAACTTGCAAACTAGCTTAATTTAACCTAAATAAATAGAAAATGAAGTTGAAATTACAAAAATACCCCTAATGGGCCAAAAGTTCAAACAGTCACCTTAATGGGCTTATTAAGGCCCAATAAGAAAAATGTTGTCCAATTAAGCCCAAAAACTCCTATCTGACTCAAAATTTGATTCTGAACACAATTTTTCAAAGGCCCAAAAGCTGAAAATGTGAAATAAGCTGGCTTATATCAAACAGCTTATTCTTAATGGGCTTTTTGGCCCATTAAGCTATAAGCTGATGCCATAAGCTAACATTAGACACACAAGCTTCTTTTGAGTTGCGTAAGACTTCTGTAAAAAGAACTTTGAAAAAAGTCCAAGGAATAAGCCTGAAAATGCAATAAGCAATCTACACAAAACGACAAAATAGTCGTTTTCGAGTTCTAGGTTATCCCAAGAGCTGATTCAAGTTTCAAAAGCTTTTAAATGACTTAACTAAGCTTAATCAACAAAAAGTTTTCAAATAAGTTCACTCAATAAGCAGGAATAAGCAAATAAGCACTTCTTTAAAAGTCAACTTAATGAATTTTCTAGCAAAAAGTCAAAGTCAAAGTCTAATAAGCTTCAGTTCAAACAAATGGGTCAAATGATGAAGATTGATCACAAAAAAATAAGTTGTTGCAGGTCTGGATAAGCCAATATGGCTTATTAATAAGCTGAATGCAAATTAACACTAGCAGGGGCTAGTTTTGGTGTTTGAGCAGTGGGAAAAGTTTCCACTGCTTGACTTGTTTGACTTTTTGTCTTTAGTGAGTTTTTTGGAGATTCAAGTTACAAAAAGGCACCCAAATGATCAGTGGATCAAGAGGAGTCAATCACAACAAAGAAATCACAATCACTAACAGCCAATTGGTACAGTAAAACATCACCAGATCTAGCACAGACATGAACAAATGAGCATTTATGGTTCAATAAGCACTTATAGCACAATTCAGCCAACCAAACTTAACCAAATGCATACACAAGCAATAATAAACTTAAATGAACAAGTCTAAACAAGTTTCATGCATTGGTACAAAGTATTGATCAAGATTAAAGCACTTAAAGTTACTGATGAACTATGAACATGCAGTTATGAACACCTGTTGATGCAATTGACCACCAAGCCAAATTCAAACACTCAAATCTTGTTAACAGGTTATAAGAACTATGTTTAAACACTTTTTAGCCCTAAGCATGCATACACTCTAGGTGTTCCCAAAGTCTTAGGTCAAAAACAGTCAAAACAAGCAATCTATAGCACAATCTTTGATTTGAGGTTCCAATGTTCAAAACTTGCAGCAAATAGCACTCAAACAAGTATATAGCAGATACAAAGCAATAACACAAACTTCCAACCGGAAAATAACACACAATGATTCAAGACAGGTAATCCCAAACACCCTTTTAACTTTTCAAATCAAGATTTTCAAATCAAAAGTGTTATCCAAGACCACCCAAGCCCAAATCAACACAACAACAGATGAGATATGCAGATTAGAACAAGATTAATCCATAAAATCAGCAAGAACACAAGTCACACTCAAAATCACAAAAAATCCAAAATTTATTCAAATGTTTAGTAGAATGATGTGTACCTCATGGATGTACATCCACACCAACGAATTTTGAGCTTATGTACTAGCAAGAACAAGTACAAGCTTCCACAAACAACCTTGCTAAGAATCAACAAAGTTAGAAGCAAAATAGTAAAATCAGAAAAGTGAAAAAGCCTTGATTAATGCAACTCTTGTACCCCACACTTGATTATCCCCAAGTTATAGGCTTCACCACACCTTGATAACTCAATATCAGGATGCTATGATCAGCTTTATATCCTAAGAATTCCAAGGTGTACCAAGAAACTTAGCAAAATATCAAGCTTGAAGTAAAATGTGCAAACTTTTGCACACTCCTTAAAAACAGGTTTTGAGATTCAAGATTAACAAACTAAGAACAATAACAGGCAGTAAACAACAATGGCACTTGACTTTTCTTCAAAGATTCAAACTCATTTCATTAAAATGAATATGGATTTATAGAATTTTGAACAAAGGAAAATTCAAGAGCCAATGTAAATGTGAGGCCCTATACCCTTTATATAGAGGGTGTACATGGCCTTTGTGACCTAAAAATCTAAAAACCCTAGCTGTGTTCTTCCAGAAATACCGTTGAGGATTTTGAAAATCCTCAAACATGTGATCTTGTTGTGGCAGTATGTTGAGGTGTGAGTTGTTGCAATTGTATCAAGGGTCCATATTAAACTTAGATATGAAGCTAGGATCTTGGACGTTGGATGTTGGCAGGTTTTTGGCATCTTCTTAAAAAGTGTGGGACAAAGGGTTTATCATGTGACAATGGGGTGATGTGGCAGGGAAAGTGAGAGTGGGGTTTTGTTTAGTGTCACCTTAATCTTAAATCTGGAGAAGATTAAGGCTTAATTGTGAATAATGAAGGAATACCCAATTTAGCTTATGAACATCAAGAACAGCCATTTGATCTGTTTTTGTTTTTAAAAGTGGTGTTAGGCGCGTAATTAACTAATCAGTTGGATTAGTTAATTAAATGGGGTGAGTGGAGTGTGACATGGCAGCAGGGAGAGCTCCCATTGGTTGAAAGGTGGTAGTGGGACACATGTTGGAGGGAGAGTGGTCTAGGTAACTTGTGATGTCTGCCCGGTTTAACCCCTTACTTCTCATCCTTTTGTCACTTTGTAAATAAACAGCTCAAAACTCGTTTCCTTTATTAATGAAGTTTCAAACTTCATACTTTTGCCCCAAAAAGTTTTGCAACATGATTTCAAGGATATTTCTTGCCAATTTTTTATTCTTGAAGGACTGATTTGGCATTTTCTTCATAGATAATGGTCTTGACTTGTTTGTTTGACTTCTTGGAGGACTAAAATTTCCAAGTCATGATTAATGAGGGACCATTTTTGCCATTTCTTCAAAGTCAAGGGTTCTTTTGGTAATTTTGACATTTTCAAAGGACCAAACTTTTTATTTCTTGTAACTTGAAGTCCTTCATGGTATGTTTGCCTTTCAGGAGGGTTAATATTGACATTTTAGTTTTGTTGAGGGACTAAAATTGCCAATTCTTCAAAGTGGAGGGCCTTTTTTGCAATATTGACAAACTTTAGGGACCAATCTTGTAATTATGAAGATGCAAGGGTATAAAGTGTCAATTCTTCAGTATTGGAGGACCCTTCTTCATAAATCTTCAAATCTTCAAGGGTTTTCTTGGAAAATTCTTCATTAGGGCTTGGTTCAATGTGCGGCTTCGTTTCCCGTGTTCGTTTTTGCATGATTCTTGTGATCTTTTGTCATTTTCTCAATATCCTTACCTAAAATACAAAAGAAACAAACACATGCATATATTTAGGTATTTTCGTGATATTTTATGCATTTAAAGCCCTTTTTGGACGATGAGACTATGTATAAAAGCAGTCTCATCACTCCCCCATACTAAACCATTGTCGTGCCCTCACGCAATGCTAGAATAAAGTATCGTAGCACCTCCAAAATTCATTTTTATTTACTTTTATTGAATGATAAACTAACTACACTACTACTATTACTACTACTTGCGTTTTAGACATAATGTATGATTTTCATCGCAAAATGGGACGTTTAGGTTCATAGAATAAGAACACGTGAATGCTTCGTTAGAAATAATTTCATCGACCTTGATTTTCACCCCAATTCCATGCCAAGCGTGCAACGAGATCATTGTCATTATAAGTTAGTAATGCTAACACTACTCATATGCCCTAATCACGTACTTATCCTCCCAATTTCCTAAGTTGTATCTCTTATATTTTATTTTGTCTTGAATGTTTCACGAGGATACATTGTTTGACTTATGCGATAATAGAGATTTAGGTCTAAAAATAGAGTCCTAACGGTGTAAACAAGACCATAAAATCAATAACCCCTCCTAATAGACAACGATGTCAAAATTAAGTCAACAAGAAGGATCGATAAACACGATTTTATAACGGTTTTGAACATGAGACTTATTACCAAGACTTTTATATGCCCCCTAACGGAAGGGCCTTATTATCTTTGGTTTACCTCCATCTTTTATTCAACTTCGCCATGAAGCTTTTATTATGACTTCGGTCTTGCCTTGCCTTTTATTATCCACCTCATCGGTGTTTTTATTAGCCAAAGACGTATATCCTCACGCTAAAGCGCATTTTGGATCTTTAAAGCTTCAAAGATTAAGGCTTGATTCACTTTCAATTTTGCATAGATTTTTCGGCCTTGTGAGCTTCAAATTGTTTGCTTGATTTAGGTGAGCACTTGAAATCTTATTATTGGGTGAAGCTTTCGATTATTCGGGTGCCAATACTTCAAAACTGTGACGCTGGCGATACCTTAATGTCTTCCCAATTTAATTACACGGAAGCTACTAGAAAAGACTAGAAACCCAACAATCAAGACTAAACCGCTAAGTCAATATTTATTAAGCAAAAAATATTTACAAGCGAAGGGAGAATAAGCAAACAGCGAGAACACACGAGTTTTTGAAAGAATACGAGTACTCTACTTTAGCATAGTAACTTATAATTAACCCTATCATTTCTCATCCTCATTTAAGAGATTAGCCTCATGTGAAGTTAAGGAATAAAAGCTAAGTGCTCAACACGCACGGTCGAGTCAAAAATTACTCTTATTCTCGTCATCGGAAAACCTACATTCGTGTCTTCAAACACTTATAAAACATGAAAAAAAATTTAAAATTTGGCCATTTTTAGCCTTATTTTGCAACAAAACGATAAACAAAACATAAACTTTGGAAAACGTGAAGGTTTGGCAAGGCAAGTATCTAATCACCCCCCCCATACTAAAGTTAAACACTGTCCTCAATGTTTCGAGTCTAGGGGTGCAAACACCCCCATACTAGAGACGTAGTCAAATGCCTAATCTAGCATGGAAAGGGTGTAACCATTAAATTTAAAGCCGTTTATGAAGTGTGCTATAAACCTAAGGTTAGAACATCAAAGGATATATCATGGATATTGAGAAAGTCTTCAAAGAAAACGATCGAGTGCTCCCATAAAACGAACACGAGAGGCTCCAATCGTGAAGATCATGATCATCTAAAACCACAATTCACAAACAACCACGGAACAAAGGTTGGAAGGGCACAAATCCCCACACGTTACTACATTAGAAAGCGATAATATGTACATAGGATAAGCATGGGACTCCCCCACGAGGCACCTCGTTTTTGATTATCGAGTCATGAGCTCGACTCGATCCCCTCAGTACTAATTATCATTGGGGAAGGTGATTTGGTCGAGGTAGTTCAAGGATGGAACTTCCCCGCCAAAGTAGTGCTTCAACCTATGTCCATTTACCTTGAAATTGGGGCCATCATTTTGAGCTAACTCGATGGTCCCATATGGAAAAACTTGAGTCACAGTGAATGGACCGGACCAACGGGATTTCAACTTACCGGAAAATATTTTCAAACGTGAGTAAAAAAGTAAAACTTGATCCCCAATGTTAAAAACCCGGTTTTTAATTTTTTGAATCATGCAACTTTTTACTCTTTTCTTTATAAATTAATGAATTTTCATAAGCAATATCCCTTAATTCATCCAATTCATTTAATTGCATTTTCTGGTATTTCCCCGCGGTCTCCATATCATCATTACAATGCTTTAGGGCCCAGTAAGCCTTGTGTTCCAATTCAATTGGCAAGTGACAATTTTTCCCATACACAAGCTTATAAGGAGTGCACCCAATGGGTGTCTTATGAGCGGTCCTAAAGGCCCATAAAGCATCGTCCAACTTATCCGACCAAGATTGTCGGTTTTCCCCAACGGATCTCTCCAAGATCCTTTTCAACGCTCGGTTTGAAACCTCGACTTGCCCACTCGTTTGTGGGTGATAAGCCGTAGAAATACGATGTGTAACCCCATATTTCCTTAGGACCCTTTCGAATTGGTCGTTACAAAAATGGGTTCCACTATCGCTTATGATCGCACGAGGGGTTCCAAACCGAGAAAACAAGCTTTTCAAAAACTTGACTACCATACGAGCATCATTGGTGGGCAAAGCCTTAGCTTCTACCCACTTAGATAGGTAGTCAACCGCGACAAGGATGTACTTATTACCACGAGATGATGGGAACGGCCCCACAAAATCGATGCCCCAAACGTCAAAGATCTCACATACTTGGATGATATTTTGTGGCATTTCATCTTTTTGTGAGGCTTTTCCTTGTCGTTGGCATGAGTCACATGACTTCACAAGCTCATGTGCATCTCGGTAAATAGTAGGCCAAAAGAAACCGGCATCAAAAACCTTCTTAGCCGTGAGATTAGCACCATGGTGACCACCCGTGGGTCCCTCGTGACAAGCTCTAAGGATATTAGAAGCTTCGGTACCAAAGACACAACGTCGAATAATTTCATCCGCACAAGTCCGAAACAAGTAAGAGTCGTTCCAAAAGTAGAACTTGACGTCACGGAAGAATTTTCGTTTTTCTTGAGTCGTCATACCCTTGATGATGAAGTTGCCCGCATGGTAATTTGCGATGTCCGCAAACCATGGGGTGGAAGAATCAAGCTTAGAATTCACTACACCAAGTGTCTCAAGCGGAAATGTTTCGGTGATTTCCTTGGGCTCGTAAACACTTTGGTGAGGATCTTCTAAACGAGAAAGATGATCGACCGCTAGATTCTCGGCTCCTTTTTTGTCAACAATTTTGTGATCAAATTCTTGAAGGAGGAGAATCCAACGAAGTAATCTTGGCTTTGCATCTTGTTTAGCCATAAGATACTTGATAGCCGAATGATCCATATACACTATGCATTTCGTCAAGACGAGATAAGGTCGGAATTTCTCAAATGCATACACCACGGCAAGGAATTCCTTCTCCGTTGTAGTGTATTTTAGTTGAGCCTCGGTCATTATCTTGCTAGCATAGTGAATAGGCAAGAAATGTTTTTCATGACGTTGCCCCCAATACGGCCCTAATAGCGTAGTCACTAGCATCACACATGAGCTCAAAGGGGAGGTTCCAATTGGGAGCAACAAGAATGGGAGCTTCGGTAAGTTTCCTCTTAAGGATTTCAAAGGCTCGTACACAATCTTCATCAAAGACAAAAGGTGCCTCTTTTTCAAGGAGGTGTGTAATAGGTCGAGGGATCTTTGAAAAATCCTTGATGAATCGACGATAAAAGCCCACGTAGCCTAGGAAACTCCTAACTCCCTTAATGGTTTTGGGATGAGGTAATTTCGCGATGACGTCTACCTTAGCTTGATCTACCTCAATCCCCGCTTTCGAAACCTTGTGTCCTAAGACGATTCCACTTTTAACCATAAAATGACATTTTTCCCAATTAAGCACAAGGTTGGTTTCCTCACAACGATTCAACATTCTCTCAAGATTCGACAAACACGAAGTGAACGAATTACCAAACACGAAAAAGTCATCCATGAAGACTTCCATCGTCTTCTCGATCATATCATGAAAAATAGCCATCATGCACCTTTGAAAGGTTCCCGGTGCATTGCAAAGTCCGAATGGCATTCTATGATAGGCAAACATTCCATATGGACACGTAAACGTAGTTTTTTCTTGATCACGAGGATCGATGGGAATTTGGAAGTAACCGGGAAAACCATCTAAAAAGAAATAGAAATCGTTTCCCGCAAGACGCTCCAACATTTGGTCCATGAAGGGCAAGGGAAAATGGTCTTTACGAGTGGCTTCATTCAACTTACGATAGTCAATGCACACTCTCCATCCGGTCACGAGTCTAGTGGGAATTAACTCGTTGGCATCGTTTGGCACAACGGTCATTCCTCCCTTTTTAGGGACACAATGAATAGGACTCACCCAAGGGCTATCGGAAATAGGGTAAATCATTCCCGCGTCAAGGAGTTTTAGGACTTCCTTTTTAATGACGTCGTGAATTTTGGGGTTCACCCTTCTTTGACATTGGATTGCGGGCTTGTAATCCTCCTCCATTAAGATTTTGTGGGTACAAAATTTGGGATCGGTCCCCTTAATGTCGGATAACTTCCACGCAATTGCCCCTTTGTGATCCTTTAGAACATCGACAAGTGCGGTTTTTTCATCATCCGAAAGTTCTTTCGCAATAATAACCGGCAATTTGTCGCCCTCCTCCAAATAGACATATTCGAGATGAGGAGGTAATTCTTTCAACTCGAGGATAGGTGGTTACTCAATTGAAGATTTGGGCTCGATACTCATAACCTCCTCGGGTGGAGGAAATGGGAAATCGTTAAGAAAATCCTTGATAATCGAGAAGTCCTCCTCATTGTCGAGGTCTTCGTTACAAGTACGTGGAACATCTAATTCTTCCAACGTAAAACCACCACCTTCAAATGGGGTGAAGGTTGGTGTCGAATTATCAAGAATGGGATCCAACATAGTGGGATTGCCACTATTTTCATCATCACCAAAACCTAGAACTTCTTGTGAAAATTCCTCGCAAACAACGTCAATCATATCAACGAGGTTTATGGTTGCAACGGAATAAACATGAGAAATTTGAGAGTTTTGAGTTGCGTTTATAACAAGTTCCTCGTCGTTGAAACGTAAGGTGATCTTTCTAGCATGAACATCAATCAAAGCCATGGACGTATCTAAAAACGAACGACCTAAAATGAGAGGAACTTGAGGATCCGTGGGAATATCGACAACGATAAAGTCTACCGGATAATAGAACTTTCCCATTTTCACAAAAACGTCTTCCGCCAATCCACATGCGGGAATCGTGGAATGGTAGGCCAACTCGATAGACATTAGTGAAGGAGTAAGATTAGGAAGATTGAGCGACTTGAAGATTGCAAGTGGCATCAAGTTAATGCTAGCACCAATATCGGCCAAGGCATAGCATTCTTCCATATCTTGGATTGCACAAGGAATCAAGAATTTACCGGGATCACCGACTTTTTGATGTATGCGATTAAGATAAACCGATGAACAACTAGACAATTGATGCAATTTCTCCTTGTTGTTCAACATACTCTTAAAGTTAGTGGCAAATCGAGGCATCATGACCAAAGCATCGGCGAAACTTACATTAAAGTGCAAATCACGAAACATTTTCATAAAAAGCTCAAATTGGTAATTGTCGCGCTCTTTTCGTTTCTCCTTTCTAAGTCTCGATGGATAGGGCAAAGGTGGTGTGGGTTGAGGCATAGGCATAGCCTTTGTAATCTCGGGTTCCAATGTTGGTAATGGGTCAACTGTAGGTGTGGCATAAGCGGTACTTCGTGGGATTTGGACATGCTCCTTTTCGACCATCACCTCGGGTTCTTCCTCAATTGTTTCCTCCGTAGGAGCAATTGGTTGAGGAGTCGGTTCCTTAAGTGTCTTACCACTACGTGTGGTAATCACTTTCATCTCACCCTTAGGGTTTGATATGGTGTTACTAGGAAGACTACTCGAAGACGGTTTGCACATAATTGCCTCAAACATAGATGAAATTTTGTCCTCAAACATGGATTGCCTCTTCTCGGCCTTAATCATTTCTTGCTTAATTTCATGTTGCCCTTGTTCCATTTTTTGTTGGTTTTGTTGTAACCTAGTTACATTTCCTTCCATTTTGTTTGTATGGATTTTAAGCTCATTTGCCAACTCATTTTTCAACTCTTTCTTCAAGTCGGTCTTAAACTCGGATCTTAGGCTAATGATTTCTCTTTGGATGTTGTCAAACCTAGCATCGTTTCCATTAGCGTATTCAACAAATTCATTTGGAAGATCTTTCAAAGTTTGCAAACTCTTGTTGTTGTTTTGAAAATCACTTTGATTTTTGTTTGAAACTTGATTATTAGCCCCTTGATTACCATAGTTTCCTTTGTTGTAATTGTTTTTGAAACCAACTTGATTGTTTCGATAGTTGTTGTTAGCATTTTGATTTAAAGCAAAACCCGGTGGAGTCAATTGATTGGAGCGGGTAACTTGACCGTTTTGGTTGTAAGTTCTCGTGGCCGCGTAGGCACTCGAAGTGTTACCACCGTTGGTAATGCACTCGGAGAAATCATGACCTCCACCACAATACATACATGAAACCTCAACCGCTTTAGCCGTAGCGGGAGCACTTTGTTTTCCAACTTTGAATTCAATTAAAAGTCCTTTAAGCTTATCAAAGATTTTGTTTTCCAAGTTCGCCTCAATTTGGTAAGCATCGATGGTAGTAGATAAAGAAGGTGAAGCCGAAGACGAAGCCTTACGAACACTAGACGTGCTACGAGGACTATACACCTTAGATCTATTCTCAATTATCACCAAAGCTTCCTCAACCGTTTTACACAAAAAATTACCACCCACGGCGGCATTAAGATAATCCCTTTCATGATCATTAAGTCCATTGTAAAACGTGTCAATTTGATGCAAGTCGGAAAAACCGTGACGAGGACACTCATGTAACATTTCCTTAAACCTATTCCAAGCCGTTGAAAAACTCTCATTAAATTCTTGTGAAAATTTTAGAATCTCGTTTTTCAAATGTGTAGTCTTAGAGGGCGGAAAAAACTGGTTCACAAATTTTGAAACGAGATCCTTCCACGTCAATATAGAATTGGGTGGCTCTTTCTCTAACCAAATTTTAGTGGGCCCCGCTAAGGAATACGGAAAAAGCATCATCTTAATTGAGTCATTAGCAACATCCTTAAATTTGCAAGTGGCGGTAAGACGATTGAATTGGCGGATATGGTTGTGCGGGTTGTCCTTTTCATCACCACGGAATTTGTTGTTTTGGATCATCGACAACAAACCCGTTTTCACTTCAAACTTCTCCGCAAGGATAGCGGGAATCATAATAGCTTCTCCATAACCCTCGGTGGGTGCTTGAAGTAACTCCATCATAGTACGATTAGCCATGGGTGCTTCTTGTTTTACAATGGGTTCGTCAATAGGAGACTCCTCACTAGAAAGATTAGGAGTAGGTGTCGACTCCTTTCGGTTTTTTCGTTTACGTGCACGTCTTGCTTGATTACGAGTAAGCATAAACGTCACGTACAACGTGGGGATGAGCAAAGAAGATTCTTTTTGGTGTTTTGTATTTTTCCAATTTTTTGTGGTTTTTGATTGTTTTTACTTTTTTTGGATTTTTGTGATTGTATTAAGTAGACCAAAATCTACAAATCTCCTCCTTAATCAAATCTCTTGATTAAAGAAGCCTCAAGGAATGAAAACGATCACGTGAAGTGAACGCCTTCGATGACTTTAGAACGTTGGTGGAACACCAAAACGTTCAAGAGGGTTTAATCAGATGAAACCAAGAAAGTATATATGATACTTAATAATACTTTGGGCGGCAAAACCCTCGATTAGCT
The DNA here is from genome assembly GCA_025667525.1 of Glebionis coronaria. Classification (NCBI taxonomy): domain Eukaryota; kingdom Viridiplantae; phylum Streptophyta; class Magnoliopsida; order Asterales; family Asteraceae; genus Glebionis; species Glebionis coronaria. The sequence continues at coordinate 228,080,749 of CM046881.1, forward strand.
CTCAAAATCAAATACTCACAAGCAAGCGGGGAAACGAGGCGGCACGAAGCACTTAAGAGCCTTTTTCCTAAGGATATATTTTATAATATCCGCCTTATACCCACCTTATAGTTTGTATTTTTCAAAATCGAGCTTCACGAAAGTATTTATGTATTTTTGCCTTTTTCTTTTGGTTTGAGATTCGAATACAATGATTTGGTAATGACCTCCCAAGTCAAGGTTGTGTTTTCACACTTTTGGAGTACTTGTGAATTTATTGTTCTGCATATACAATAAAGTAATAATATTCACACAAAAAACGAAAAACCGATAATACGTATTGGTAGAGAGCTACTAATACAAATACTATTTATGGTTAGTATACAAAAACAACAATGTCCAAATCAAAACGCAACACGCCTCTCCGGCAGCGGCGCCAAAATTGATGTAGTGTTTTTACACACCTTTAGGAAAAGGAGGTAAAATAGGGAAAGTATTAAGTGTTGGTTTAGGAAAACCAAGCACTAATGACCAATTAAGTTCAAGTTTGTTTCCCAAGGAGGCTAGTGTGTTGTGTAGAGAGATGATTAACTTTGTGATTATATTGGTTATGAGAAAAGAAAATAGAAATGAGATAAGAAGAGAATGAGGGTTACGATGACGAATTACACTAAGACGATTAGTCGTACACGTAAAGCCGTAAAAAGCACCAAAATTAAAAATTTTACCCTAAAAATTACTAGAAAATTGCAATAAATCCTAAATAATGTAATTAGAGTTTACAAAAAATCAAAAATCACCCAAACCTTTTATTTAATTAAATAATGATTTTTTAATGCTAATTTTTGCCCTAAAAATCAATTTAATTAACAAAAAGCCCAAAATGAGATTTATCACTTTGTAAACCTCTAAAATGACATAATTTAATTTAAAACTATTTTTGAAAATTTTAAAATTAACTAAAACTATTTAAAAACAATTAAAAATATTAAAACTTAAAATAATTATAAAAATTAATCTACGGATATTAAAAATATTCTAAAAATTGTAAAATTCCTAACTTAATGTATTTAACCTAAGAAAAATATAAAAACTTGAAAAATATAAATTTTAATTTTTAATAATAAAATAATATTAAAAATGTCAAATTTATAAAAAATTCTAAAAACTTGCAAACTAGCTTAATTTAATCTAAGTAAACAGAAAATGAAGTTGAAATTACAAAATACCCCTAATGGGCTTTCAAATGGGCCAAAAGTTCAAACAGTCACCTTAATGGGCTTATTAAGGCCCAATAAGAAAAATGTTGTCCAATTAAGCCCAAAAACTCCTATCTGACTCAAAATTTGATTCTGAACACAATTTTTCAAAGGCCCAAAAGCTGAAAATGTGAAATAAGCTGGCTTATATCAAACAGTTATTCTTAATAGGCTTTTAGGCCCATTAAGCTATAAGCTGATGCCATAAGCTCAAATTAGAGACACAAGCTTCTTTTGAGTTGCGTAAGACTTCTGTAAAAATAAATTTGAAAAAAGTCCAAGGAATAAGCCTGAAAATGCAATAAGCAATCTACACAAAACGACAAAATAGTCGTTTTCGAGTTCTAGGCTATCCCAAGAGCTGATTCAAGTTTCAAAAGCTTTTAAATGACTTAACTAAGCTTAATCAACAAAAAATTTTCAAATAAGTTCACTCAATAAGCAGGAATAAGCAAATAAGCACTTCTTTAAAAGTCAACTTAATGAATTTTCTAGCAAAAAGTCAAAGTCAAAGTCTAATAAGCTCCAGTTCAAACAAATGGGTCAAATGATGAAGATTGATCACAAAAAATAAGTTGTTGTAGGTCTGGATAAGCCAATATGGCTTATTAATAAGCTGAATGCAAATTAACACTAGCAGGGGCTAGTTTTGGTGTCTGAGCAGTGGGAAAAGTTTCCACTGCTTGACTTGTTTGACTTTTTGTCTTTAGTGACTTTTTTGGAGATTCAAGTTACAAAAAGGCACCCAAATGATCAGTGGAACAAGAGGAGTCAATCACAACAAAGAAATCACAATCACTAGTAGCCAATTAATACAGTAAAACATCACAAGATCTAGCACAGACATGAACAAATGAGCATTTATGGTTCAATAAGCACTTATAGCACAATTCAGCCAACTAAACTTAACCAAATGCATACACAAGCAATAATAAACTTAAATGAACAAGTCTAAACAAGTTTCATGCAATGGTACAAAGTATTGATCAAGATTTAAGCACTTAAAGTTACTGATAAACTATGAACATGCAGTTATGAACACTTGCTGATGCAATTGACCACCAAGCCAAATTCAAACACTCAAATCTTGTTAACAGGTTATAAGAACTATGTTTAAACACTTTTTAGCCCTAAGCATGCATACACTCTAGGTGTTCCCAAAGTCTTAGGTCAAAAACAGTCAAAACAAGCAATCTATAGCACAATCTTTGATTTGAGGTTTCAATGTTGAAAACTTGCAGCAAATAGCACTCAAACAAGTATATAGCAGATACAAAGCAATAAAACAAACTTCCAACCATAAAATAACACACAATGATTCAAGACAGGTAATCCCAAACACCCTTTTAATTTTTCAAATCAAGATTTTCAAATCAAAAGTGTTATCCAAGACCACCCAAGCCCAAATCAACACAACAACAGATGAGATATGCAAATTAGAACAAGATTAACCCACAAAATCAGCAAGAACACAAGTCACACACAAAATCACAAAAAATCCAAAATTTATTCAGATTTTTTAGTAGAATGATGTGTACCTCATGGATGTACATCCACACCCACGAATTTTGAGCTTATGTACTAGCAAGAACAAGTACAAGCTTCCACAAACAACCCTGCTAAGAATCAACAAAGTTAGAAGCAAAATAGTAAAATCAGAAAAGTGAAAAAGCCTTGATTAATGCAACTCTTGTACCCCACACTTGATTATCCCCAAGTTATAGGCTTCACCACACCTTGATAACTCAATATCATGATGCTATGATCAGCTTTATAGCCCAAGAATTCCAAGGTGTACCAAGAAACTTAGCAAAATATCAAGCTTGAAGGAAAATGTGCAAACTTTTGCACACTCCTTAAAAACAGGTTTTGAGATTCAAGATTAACAAACTAAGAACAATAACAAGCAGTAAACAACAATGGCACTTGAATTTTCTTCAAAGATTCAAACTCATTTCATTAAACTGAATATAGATTTACAGAATTTTGAACAAAGGAAAATTCAAGAGCCAATGTAAATGTGAGGCCCTATACCCTTTATATAGAGGGTGTACATGGCCTTTGTGACCTAAAAATCTGAAAACCCTAAGCTGTGTTCTTCCAGAAATACCCTTGAGGGTTTTGAAAATACTCAAACATGTGATCTTGTTTTGGTAGTATGTTGAGGTGTGAGCTGTTGCAATTGTATCAAGGGTCCATATTAAGCTTAGATATGAAGCTAGGATCTTGGACGTTGAACGTTGGCAGGGTTTTTGGCATCTTCTTCAAAAGTGTGGGACAAAGGGTTTATCATGTGACAATGGGGTGATGTGGCAGGGAAAGTGAGAGTAGGATTTTGTTTAGTGTCACCTTAATCTTAAATCTGGAGAAGATTAAGGCTTAATTGTGAATAATGAAGGAATACCCAATTTAGCTTATGAACATCAAGAACAGCCATTTGATCTGTTTTTGTTTTTAAAAGTGGTGTTAGGCGCGTAATTAACTAATCAGTTGGATTAGTTAATTAAATGGGGTGAGTGGAGTGTGACATGGCAGCAGGGAGAGCTCCCATTGGTTGAAAGGTGGTAGTGGGACACGTGTTAGAGGGAGAGCGATCTAGGTAACTTGTGATGTCTGCCAGGTTTAACCCCTTACTTCTCATTCTCTTGTCACTTTGTAAATAAACAGCTCAAAACTCGTTTCCTTTGTTAATGAAGTTTCAAACTTCATACTTTTGCCCTAAAAAGTTTTGCAACATGATTTCAGGAGTATTTCTTGCCAATTTTTGATTCTTGAAGGACTGATTTGGCATTTTCTTCATAGATAATGGTCTTGACTTGTTTGTTTGACTTCTTGGAGGACTGAAATTGCCAAGTCATGATTAATGAAGGACCATTTTTGCCATTTCTTCAAAGTCAAGGGTTCTTTTGGTAATTTTGACATTTTCAAAGGACCAAACTTGTAATTTCTTGTAACTTGAAGTCCTTCATGGTATGTTTGACTTTGAGGAGGGTTAATATTGACATTTTAGTTTTGTTGAGGGACTAAAATTGCCAATTCTTCAAAGTGGAGGGCCCTTTTTGCAATATTAACAAACTTTAGGGACCAATCTTGTAATTATGAATATGCAAGGGTATAAAGTGACAATTCTTCAATATTGGAGGACCCTTCTTCATAAATCTTCAAATCTTCAAGGTTTTTCTTAGAAAATTCTTCATTAGGGCTTGGTTCAATGTGCGGCTTCGTTTCCCGTGTTCGTTTTTGCATGAAATCTTGTGATCTTTTGTCATTTTCTCAATATTCGTACCTAAAATACACAAGCAACAAACACAAGCATATATTTTGGTATTTTCATGATATTTTATGCATTTAAAGCCCTTTTTGGACGATGAGACTATGTATAAAAGCAGTCTCATCAAGTATGAAAATGAAAACTTATATAACAAAGGGAATCCAGTTTTGGTTATTTAAACTTCAAATGAAAGAAGGAAGAAAAGAGAAGGACTGAATTGGGCACACAACCAAAGTTACCTAGACCTCTCACCATCCTACACGTGTCCCACTCACCCTCTCACCCAATCAGAATCCGCCATTCATCCACCTCACCAATACACTCACAACAACTTTTAACTAATCTGGATTAGTTAAATATTACGCGCTAAACACAAACATTTAAACCCAAAGCAGAACAAAACTTGCACTGTTTATCATATGAACAAAATTGGGTTTTTCTAATGGCTTGAAATTAAACCCTAATCTCTTCCAAAATTAAGATTAGGGTGTCCCTAAACACATCCCAACCTCTAAAACCCTTGCCACATCACTTATGTGCTCATATGATAAACCCTCCTTTGGCGTTTTTGGGGAAAATGCCAAAGCTTACCAGGAAATCAACACTCAGTATTCAGCTTTCATTCTAAGCTTCATTCTTGGCCCTTGGATGCAATTCTACCTTGGACACCTCACACAAACTGCCAATACTTCATCACATGTTCAAGCAAAGTTCAAATCTGCAAGGGCAAATTGGGGACTTCACCAAGCATTAGGGTTACGTTTTTTATGTTCTTAGTTAAACATTGTAGCCTATATAAGGCATAGAAGCTGCATCATAGCAGCTTGCTCTTGATTTTTCCTAGTTCACATTTCTGTAAATCCTACTTTCAAGTTATGAAATAGAGTTTGAATTTTGTGAAGAAAAACCAAGTGCCAACCTTTTATTCTGCTTGTTTATGTTATATGTTTGATAATCTTGAATCTCAAAACGTGTTTTTAAACCTTGTGCAAGAAATTGTACAAGAGCTCAAAATTTGATATTTTGCTAAGTCTAGGTTTAAACCTTGGAATTCTTGGGCTATAAGTGGATCATAGCATCCTGATAAAGTGTTATCAAGGTGTTGTGAGGCTTATAACATGGGGATAATCAAGTGTGGGAACAAGGTTGCATTAATCAAATTTCTTTTCAAAGTTGTCACGTTTCTGTTTTTGATTTTATTGTGCTAACCTTGTTGAATCTTAGCAGCTTGTTTAAGGAAGCTTGTGCCTTGTTTTGCTAGGCACATTAGCTCAAAATTCGTGAGTGTGGATGTACATTCATGAGGTTTGAGTTCTTGAACCCAAAAATCTAAAAAATACTTGATTTTTATGATTTTGTGTTCTGCTTGTGTTCTTGTTGCTTTTATGGCTTAATCTTGCTTGATACTGCATAATATATATGTTATTGTGTTTGATTGGGCTTGGGTAACATTGAATCACACTTATACTTGTTTAATCTTGATTTAAAAAAATAAGGGGTGTTTGGGTTAACCTGTTTAAGATCATAGCTTGTTATTGTGTTATTGGAAGTTGTTTGTTTGAGTTTGTATCTGCAATATACTTTGTTGTATGCTATTTTCTGCAAGTTGTTGGCTTTAAAACATCAAATCCTTGATTGTGCTATATAAGTTGGAAATCTGCTTGTTTTGACCTAAGAATTTGGAAACACTGAGTTTGTATGCATGCTTAGGGATAAAAAGTGATTAAACATACTCATTATAACCTGTTAACAAGATTTGAGTGTTTGAATCTGGCCTTGTGGTCAAGTATATCAGCAAGTGTTAAAATCTGCTTGTTCTTGTTCATCAGAAACTTTTGATTGCTTAAATCTGTATCCAGACTTTGAATCAATGCATGAAACCTGTTAGAATTTGTTCATTTGAATTTATTATGGCTTGTGTATGCATTTGGTGAAGTTTGGCTGGTTGATTTTGGCTAAAAGTGCTTATTGAACCAAAACTGCTTATTGTTCATATCTGGGCTAGGTCTGTGAATCTTTTGAATTAACTGCACTGATTGGCTGATTGGAATTATGTTTTTGTGATTTATATTGACTCCTTATGATTAACTGATCATTTGGGTGCATTTACTTAACTTGAATCCACAAAAAAGCCACAAAAGTCAAAAAGTCAAAAAGGTCAAGCAGGGGGAAAAGTTCCCACTGCTCAACCTCCAAAACTAGCCCCTGCTAGTGTAAATCTTCAAACAGCTTATTCATAAGCCAGTTTGGCTTATCTAGACTTGCAACAACTTATTTTTTGTGATAGATCTTCCTCATTTGACCCATTTATTTGATCTGGAGCTTATTAGACTTTGACTTTGACTTTTTACTAGAAAACTCATTAAGTTGACTTTTAAACAAGTGCTTATCTGCTTATTCTGGCTTATTGCTTGTGCTTATTTGAAAACTTTTTGATTATTTTGCTTAGTTAAGTCATTTAAAAGCTTTTGAAAGTTGAATCAGCACTTGAGGTGGTCTACAACTCAAAAACGACTATTTTGTCATTTTGTGAAGAGAGTCTTGGCTTATTTCAGGCTTATTTCTTGTGCTTTTTCCAATTTTCTTTTTACAGATCTCTTAAGTAACTCAAAAGAAGCTTGTGTGTCAAATTTGAGCTTATGGCATCAGCTTATAGCTTAATGGGCCAAAAAGCCCATTAAGAATAAGCTTCTTTGAAATAAGCTAGCTTAAACACATTTTCAGCTTTTGGGACTTCAGAGTTTTGTTCTTAAAATCAAATTTTAAGTCGGATAGGAGATTTTGGGCTTATTTGGACAATATTTTTCTTATTGGGCCTATTTCAAGCCCATTAAGGGACTGTTTGGACTTTTAGCCCATTTCAAGGCTCAATAGGGGTATTTTGTAATTTCAACTTCATTTTTGTTTTATTTAGGTTAAAATAAACTAGTTTACAAGTTTTTAGAATTTTTATAAATTTTGGATTTTTATTAATATTTTATTATTAAAAATTAAAATTTAGATTTTTCAAAGTTTTTCATTTTTCTTAGATCAAATACATTAAGTTAGGAATTTTACAGTTTTTAGAATATTTTTATTGTTATTAGATTAATTTTTAGAATTGTTTTAAGTTTTAATAGTTTTTAATTGTTTTTAAATAGTTTTAATTAATTTTAAAGTTTTCAAAAATAGTTATAAATTTAGTTAAGTCATTTTAGAGGTTTACAAGTGAAAAAATCTCATTTTGGGCTTTTTGTTAATTAAATTGATTTTTTGGGCTTTAATTAGCATTAAAAAAAATTATTATTTAATTAAATAAAAGGTTTGAGTGATTTTTGATTTTTTGTAAACTCTAATTATATTTTTTAGGATTTATTGCACTTTTCTAGGAATTTTTAGGGTCAATTTTTAATTTTGTCACTTTTTACGGTTCTACGTGCACGAGTATTCGTCTTATTCATAATCGTAACCGTCATTCTCTTCTAATCTTTTTCTTCTTTTCATTTCTCTTCAATATAATCACAAACAATTAATCACTTCTTAACACAACGCACTTGCCTCCTTGAGAACGATCCCCACTTTTGGGTCATTAGTGCTTGGTTTTCTTAAACCGACACTTAATGCTTACCATTTTTGCTCTCTTTTCCTAAAGAGTAGTAAAATCACTACATCATAATACTAATTTATTATTTGTTTAGATATATGTAATTATCATTTACGTACTGATATTGATATTTTTAATAATTATTTAGGGTGTTGGACATTGTATATGATTATTGAAACTTGAAAACATGATTAAGTCATATGAATAAAATATTGAAAAGAATAATTTGTGATCAGTTGGAAAAATGAGGTCTTTGGTAACCTCGGTAGATTATGAGTATTGGGTTATTGGTTATATTGAGGTATGGTTTTTTTGTGATGGATTTTCCGGGCAGAACGTCCTGTGGCGATTTTCGGAAAGTAAGATATGACCGAAATAGTGAAGCAAGGTCAGATCTTAACATACTAAACATATCGCTAGAAAACTCATATAATTTTACGGGACCAAGTAAAAATTCAAAACTATAGGATGTAGATAAACTTATGTAGGATATTCTCGAGTCGAATAGTTTTCTACGGACATAAGGTTTCGAAATGGCGGACAAAACCGTGAAACTAAACCTGGCTGTCCAAGAACAGCCTTGGCACGAGTTGATGTTTGATCATTTTGACCATTTTTCATGAAAAAATAAGTAATGGGAGTTCCTAATCTGTGTAGTAGGATTAATTACGGTAATGGAAGTATAAAAACTGAGTCGGTACTCATTACGGTTTAGGATTAATGACTTAAATACTGAGACATGATGTAAAATTTACGTAATTGTACTATGACAATAATATGAATAACGTGACCATTTCTATAAAACCGGAGGTGGTAGGACCTACTTATCAGGAAGTCGTTACCCATTTACATACGGATATTTATGAAAACCCGAGACCCAACCAATGTGAAATATTAAGTGGATATCATTTGGAGGCGTTTTAGAACCCGTAATGCATATAAAGTGGACATAGGCCGCAAAAGCCCAACATACACTTATAATGGTTATTGGGCCATTATTGGGCCTGAGATTATTAACAAATTGGAGGTTTACGCTGAGTTTGAAATGGGCTTAAGACATATAAACTTATAATGGGCCACTAATGGGCTTTAATGGGCTTAATGAGATAATACATGGTAAATTTTTATCAAAAGTTTTGTGAAAAGTTTTACAACATTTATGTAATGTCCAAACTTACTAAAGTGAACTATTTACATATATGTATGACTTATGTATAGTCTCGAACCTAAGACACATCTCGTCATTATAGGTCTCGTTCGGTCATATGTCGACCTTTGGGCATCTCGTTCTCAATCAATGAGCGATTGATATCTCGTGAAGTCGTGTATCGACTATTGGACGTTTGTTCCTTGATAAACGTGTAATAGCTATAGCAGGCGAGTTCATAGCCTTGCTTTTACTGCTTTATATATAACACCCAGAATTTCATGCAGTGGAATATCAATATTGGGTGTTACTTCATAGCACATCACACACACTCATAGAAAACAACCTCAAATGAGACGTTTAAGTAATATATACAAATATTGTCTAAAAGTTTCCCATTCCAAAATATACCATCAGAGTAGCGTTTTGTCCTAAAATTCGTTACCAAACAACAACAAGTTCACAAAAGACTTATAGTAAATGTTCATTTGAAAGGATGGAAAAATTATCAAGTTCAGACAACTAAGCACCAACTCCCTCCATGCATGCTCCGCAACCATCAAGCTCGACTACCTGAAATGCATGCTTAAAATCATCAACAACAATGTTGAGTGAATCTATAGGTTTAACAAATCATCATTTGAACACAAGTATAAAAATCAATCATGATCATCCAATAGCATTGTAGCACATACAATCTATTATACAAACATCTCATGTTCACAACAAAAACCATTCGATTGTATTAAGTTCATGAGACCGACCCCTTGAAGCTACCACCCGTGCCACAATGTCGGTGTAGCCAAAGAAAATAAAGTCAATGCCCTACAAATTGGTATACGTTGCAAATATACTCTTCTTCTTACTACAATATATCCGTCTGCCGAGCTTACTCAACATAACAACTCACGTCTAGGATCGGGTGTTCAACCCATAGTACTATTAGTTTCAAAAGTTGTTATTTCCAACCCACACGAGGGTAAGACAATAGTTAACGGTTCATAAAATTAGGAACTTTTAGCACATACGTACTTAATATAATCAAGGCAACATACGGGTCCAAACAAACATTCATGACTTGTGTTCCATTTATTTCAAATAGCATGTATCCCCCTCGCGGGTTAAAATCATTTTAAAGATAGTATAAAAGCGAGGCTATAGACTCAACTTAGATGATACGAAAAGTAGTAGTGATTGCCTAAGTGAAGATGCCCGATAACGCGCGTAAAATGCCGCAACCTACCAAGTAAGGCGCGCACTTAGCAACATACTCAAGTATTTGTAATATACTTAGTATAACAAATTCAACAACTCAAAATAATTATACATACATAAACATGACCAACCAAAACAAGTGAATCTACTCTATTCCTAACAATATGCACTAACTCTTCCAAACTACAACCCTCGGTATTGGTCCATCACAAGATGCCAAACCAATACGAGTCAAATGACCAGTTCGGGGCCTCAACCTCAGAATTTATACACCCACACACTGGACCTATAACTTGTATAAATTTCAGAGGGTAATAGAAAAGCCTCTTGCTTTAAACTACAACCGCAATGACACGTACTCCTAAAATTAACTCAGCTGGTACATACCAAATGTACTTACTGTTTTCCCCCACTTAGACAACTCCAAATTCATTGAAACTTGGTAAAACTCACTCATAACCTAAACAAATACCAAATCAAATTTCAACCAAAAATATTACTTTTATAGTCACCTGCTCAACACAGTTCTAAACTCCAAAATCCGGACAATTTACAAAACACATTAAACCACTTTAAACAAGTAATTTTAGAAATCCGACTCTTTATTATAAAAATAGACTCCAAATACAAGGTTTACCAACTTAAGACAACCCACCATCACTTATGAAACTCTACTTATAGTCCCCGAGAGTTGACCCAATATTGACCACAATTTCGTATTGTATCAATATGCATCTCCCGGTACACGAATATTCAAACAATCATAACTTTCTCCTCGTTATGAGTTAGAAGCTCTACCTTATACCAAAACGACAGTCTCAACGACCAATCCAACTATATCCAATCATACCAACACTTCATCAAACTTAAACACACGAAAATCTGCTTCAAACAATCTGGTCTAAAACTACTCTTTCAAAACAACCTCAAACCTCATTTCTACCCATTTTCAACATCATCAAACCTCTAAATAATCTATATAACATCATCCTAAATCATCATCTACCTTCAAACCTTAATGCATGTTAAGAATTGATTCACCAACTTATTCAATACTTGCATGCAATAAGAGAAAATCAATAATATAGTAATAATAGCACAAATAGAACCTTACAATATGTATAATCAAGATCAAACACAAAGAATCAACCATCCCTCATTGGGCCGTGGGTTTTGATCAAGAACACAACAAGAAAATCTTTTCTTCAAGCTTCAATATTACAAATGGTTGAGCCCAAACACATTCAAACACAAGTCTAATGATTTAATTAGATCAAATCATAGTTTTTATCAAAATCAAATCTTAGAAAAATGTTGTTGCATGTTAGATTTTCTTGGTGGAATTTGCTTACAATGTTGTCATAAATAATGGGTAATTGTTAGATTCTTCAAAAATCAATTTTTAGTTGTGGAATTGGTGTGGTGGTGTTGTGTCGTCACTATATAAAGAGAAAAAGGAGAGAGTGAAGTTTTTTTTATGATAAAAATGAGGTGTGTGTAAAAATGGTGGCTTATGTATAGTGGATAAAGGACTATATGTGTAATATTGGTTTTCTTTTGGCCTTTCTAGCAAAGGTTTAAAAGTAAAAGTGTGGGAAATACCTACTTGATTTTTAGTAATAAAAGGGAGTCGGGTTTTGGCCCGGCTTCTTAAATATAAAATCTCGTTCATTAAAAGTATCTTTTTAATACTTAAACGCACACAAAACGAGTAAATAAAGGTTCTGACTGGTTAAATTTGTAATAAAACGAAAACTTCAAAATCTCAAATATTGAAATAATCGATAATAAAATGTAAAATTTGGGCATCCATCGGCATCGCGATCTCAAACGGTTCTCTCCAATCGTCAAAACATTAAATAAAGTCTCAATCACCGGTTTCAACTTAAACCATCAAACATAACAATACTTACATTCACTAAGGAATTTAAAATAAGTCACATAGTTAGGGTAAAATAATGGTGTTAGGTTCGGGGTATCACATTCTCACCTCCTAAAAGGAGCGACTTCCCGGCGTTCACCTCTCCTCATACTCGCATGTCGTACCACTAAAAAAGATGAGGGTACTTCTTCCTAAAGAAGTCCCCACGTTCTCACGTGAATTCTGATCCACGTCTCAAATTTCATCGTACCTTAATAAGGGGATTCTTAGTCTGCTTCAAATGCTTAACCTCTCGATCCATGATCTCCACTGGTTCTTCTACGAAGTGCAACTCGTCGTCAAGTTGAATCTCATTTAAGGGGATAATTATATCCTTATCTTCCAAACTTATTCAAGTTCGATACGTGAAAAGTATAATTGCACGAAGTTCTTCCCAAAAATTTCAACTTAAAAGCAACTTGTCCAATCCGTTGGATGATCTTAAACGGTCCAATGTACATTAGACTCGATGTCCCTCTTTTTCCCAAAGCGAATTACACCTTTCCAAGGTGATATCTTAAGCATTACCATGTCTCCAACTTTAAATTCCAACGGCTCCCCACGGTTATCGGCATAGCTCTTCTGACGACTTCTCGCGGTTAACAAGCGAATCTCAATCCGTACGATCTTTTCCGTAGTCTCTCGAATCATTTCAGGTCTAATCAATTATCTTTCCCCACTTCAATCCAACAACTGGCGATCAACACTCCCGTCCACGGTTCTCATAAAAACAATTACCCATAAAAGGAAATCGCATGGGTCGCACATAATTCCATCGAAAACGTTTTAGAATACTCAAGACGGGGTAATTAATACTGGTCGTACAAAATCACCTTATTGCATAATCATCTTTTCTAGTGGTAGAAGTGAATTCATCAACGCGGAAATCAGTCGGCGTATACGTTACTTTATCAAAAGCATTACGATCTAAATCAAACACAAAAACCAACACTATGTACATATAATCACATTATACATGCTTGCAAAACGGCCAAACGATGCCAAATCAATAAATTTAATCAAGTTAACTCATGCTTGCTAAATAGCCAAGCCATGATAAATAAGAATATCTGACAGGATTTTTGGGTAAGTTCAGTCAAAAGAAAGTTTATAAGTTAAAGGATGTTCACCGGCCTGACAACCATAGTTGCATATCCAAAAAAAGAAAATATTTGTTTTTGTCATCAGAGGGTGCTCACACACGGATCCATACCCAAAAGATATTGCAAAAACACCATCTCACTTCTGCCCCAAGCGCAGTCAAGGGCCCAAATAAGCACCGATGTTTGAAGGTCGATAAGATATTACATGGTACGCGTTATCCACGATCGGACGTCATTAAACAATGCCGCCTCTAGCTCGCACAACATACGATCACTCGACTAAATCACATACCACATAAATACAACAAAAGCAAAGGTTGAACATAAATTTCAAATATAGATCTCCACCGTTTACCATCGAGAAAAACCTTGAATGAACCCTTGATAATAACAATTCAATTTCTAAAGTCTTCTCACTTGCGGTGTCGGCTACAACATACTCTTCGAGGTGGTAGCGAATTTATTAATTCTAATCATTAAGAAGTTCGGTCCATTGGCGAAGATACATATAACGGGTGTATCAATAGCTTTTGCTTCAGTGCTCAACATACAAAGGCGTCCCAATAACTTCTACTTCAGTACTTAACATACAAAGGCGTCCCAATAACTTCTGCTTCAGTGCTCAACTTACAAAGGCGTCCCAATAACTTCTTATTCAGTACTCAAGGTAATGCATCATATTCCTCGTTTAATTTTTAGTACTAGCCCAAGGGTTTTGTCATCAAGAATGAGTCTCTGATGACCCTTCGATAGTAACAAGTGAAATTTCAAAATCATCACATCCAAAATAAGTTATCATTGATGACTTAATCGTTGGTCAAACCACAAGTACATACTTAAATTCTGGTGTCGATTAGACAAGTCATCTATTCTCGAACGGGTAATGGTTCTTAACGATTATCTTATAAAGCTCATGATCGTCGGGACACATTAGAATTGGTTCATAGAAATAAATCATAACTCGAGAGAACTCTAACGGGTTACTCGTATATAGAAGATAATCAATAATAACCATAATGATGATGGTACTGAACGATTCATACCAACGAAATATGATTCGAAGAAAGACGTCCGCATACAAAATAATCACAAACCAAGCCATGCATACTTGAGCCCACTTATTTATAATTCGTTGTTTACATCAAAAGGCGTCCCAATCCATGTAAACAATAATTTATAAATTTATGGTTCGGGAACTTATAACTTTCTTTTTCAAATGAAAATGCGTCCCAATCCATTTCAACAAGACGATTATAAGTCATCCTACGCAGGCACTACCATCTCAAAACACGATATCATATCCAAATTACATACCATAGCAAGTAAAGGGTGTCAATAAACTTACTCCATGATTTCCCTATTCAAACGTCCCATTCCATCTGAATAAGGAAACCACAAACAATCTAATGTCCAGTGGTTTAAAACTTTCTTATTCAAAGTCTCAATCTATTTCAATAAGAGAACCTTAAACAACACATAGTTGGGAGACTTAAAATCTTTATATTCAAATTGTTGGGAATAAAAATAGCTAAGTCACTCAGCCGCTAACAAAGGGATTTTGGACTCTGACAAGAGCAAATAAGGCATTGACAGATTAAACGCTGACAAGACATATCAAGGCGTTGACAAAAGAAATCCTAGTCACAGACAATTACTTACTCAACACGTTTTGTGTGTTTAGAAAAGATATGATCAATATTGTATTTTATATATATATATATATATATATCTTTTCCTATAATAGTTGATTAGTATATTATTGTTCAAGACTCCTTGTGTTATAAAAGGAGGTCTTAGGGTTTGTTATTCAAATATGTTTTACACTTTCATTGTACGTCGTTATTATTATTAATCGAAGTGAAAGTTTGGTATACATACTTTGTTTTGCATTGTTCTTTGTTCTAAGTGTTAATTCTGCATAACACATAGATTGTCGTTTACACAAAGTTTCTCTACGTATTATTCTTGATTCAATCTCGATAATACAAAGCTAAACTGATCTAAGTTTGGGATCAACAAGTGGTATCAGAGCTTATTGAGAACATAGTTGTCAACTTGAAGGTATTGTTCAAAGTTAAACTTACATAGTTCAAAGTTATCAAGGTTATGGATGGGGATTTTGAGGTTGTGGCTGGAGGATCCTTGACTTAGGGTTTCTGATGTGTTCGAGGTTGACATGATGATTTTAGGTTTTTGAGAAAATTAGGGTTTTGTGAAATTAGGGTTTTGTGTTCTTTAGATCAAAGTTTGGGAAATTGTTGAATCTGGAAACAAATTCAACCAAGCACAGAAGATCTTAGATTCCATTGAACTACGAAGAACACCTACCTCAAAACCTGAAGACTTGCTTCTAAGACCTAAAGATGGAAAAGCCACCTCAGCTGCAGAGGAAGCTGATAGAAGGCTTGATATGAAGGCTTTAAGCATTCTTAAACTCTCTCTTGGAAACAAACAGCAACACAAATTCAGAAGGTTTGAATCTTCTAAAGCACTTTGGGATGCTCTTGAAATCACCTTTGGTGGTAATTAGGACACTCTCAAACAAAGGAAGAAGCAGTTGGTAATGGAGTTTGCTGTTTTTAAAGCTCGTCCTAATGAAAAGATAAATGATGTAAGAAGCCGTCTTCAAGACATCACTAGCAAGCTGGCATTCATAGAGATTGAATTTGAAGATGATGATGTTAATGCTGCTTTCTTTGGATCTCTTGGAGATGGTTGGATGATTCATGCCAAGTCAATGATTGCCACTCAATCTTACAAGAACATGACTTTTGATAATATCTATAATCAATTGAAGGTCATAGAACCCGAAGTTCTGCTCAAACAAGGAAGTAAAAAAACTTCTGGAAGCATGGCTTTTATCTCTCACAATGATTCCACATACGCTGACAACTCTTTCTTTGTTAGCGGACTAACTTCTCATGACAGCAGCTCAACAGACACTGACACATATAATTATGCTTCATCAAGTCTTAAACTAGTAGAAACTGATTTGGATACTGTATATGCGTATATTGCTTCTTTGCCCAATGGATCTCCAGTCTCTTTTGAAGATCTTCAGCAAATTAGTGATATTGATCTTGAAGAGATGGATATCAAGTGGAATATGGCTCTTAGCAGCATAAGAGCCAGTAGATAGAACAAGATATTTGGCAAGATGACATTCAACAGCAAAGAAACTGCTGGATTTGATAAATCCAAGGTTGAGTGTTTCAATTGTCATAGAATGGGACACTTTGCTAGAGAATGTAGATCTCCTAAGAGGAATGATAGAGGACAGAATGCTAGACAAACTGTCAAGATTGAAGATGTTGAACCAAAAGCTATGGTAGCTATTCAAGGTATTGATGGCATTTGATTTGATTGGAGCTTTCTGGACAAGAATGTGGTAGAGAACCAAGCTTTGGTTGCTGAAAAAGATGAAGAGAACGTTCAATATGCTCTCATGGCCAGATCTTCTTCTTCATCAGATAATGAGGTATATGATGATGCTTTTTGTAGTAAAGGTTGTAGACTAAACACTGAAAAACTTAACAAAGAGATTTTAAAGTTATAATATGATATTCTTGATTTAAACATCAAATTATCAAACTACATAAGAGGACTTGCACAATCAGATGGGATGGTGCAAGATTATAGGAATATGGAATTTGATCTAAAGGATCAAATAAATGTGTTGAAAAGAGATTTAATGCTTAATAATGAGGCCAAAGCTTCTTTAATAGAAGCTAACACTGAATTGCAACTTAAGCTAGATGAGGCAATTAAGTCTAAAGAGAATGTAGGGCTTAAAATTGAAAAGTTTGAAAAAGCTAGTCAAACCCTAGAAAAAGTCATTAGTGAGCAAAGAAACCCTAAAGACATGTTTGGGATTGGGATGCATGCAAAGGAATATGTTACTGTTCCACCCCCAGTAGGTGATTTCTATGGGGTTCCTATGAGGAAGGATCTTTCTGGAGCATGTATTCATAATTTCAAGTGAAAGAATTCTTTCCTCCACCACGTGTGCTCACTCCTGTAGAGGAATATAAGCAAAGGGTGACTGATCTTGACCAATGGAAGAAAGCCAACCCTACTCTCTTTGTTACGGATGGGCTTCTCGATGATGAATCAATTGACCCTAAGCTTATTGTTGTGACCAAGCCTACTACTAGAAAACCTGTTAATCTTGGCTCACCAACTAAAAGCAAGTCTAGTGTTAAATATGCTGAAATGCATAGGAAACCTAGGTCACCTCAGAGTCAAGCTAGTGTTAATGGGATGGGATTTTATCAATCTAGACCTAAAGTTACGTCTAGAAAGGCTTGTTACACATGTGGGAGTTTTTCTCATATGGCCTATAACTGTGTCAGCGGATACAAACCAACCACTACAATTGGTCATCTATTGTCAACAATAAGCCTTATGTCCACACTAGACCACATGCCTCTAGACCAGCTCCTTTCTTCTATAAAGCAGCTATTACCCAGGGCCAACGTCCCTTCCAAAAGACCAATACTTGGTCCAACAAACAGTGGATTCCTGTAGCAAATCCTAATTTACCCGTTGACAAGAACAATTCATCAGCTGACAAGGCAAGACAAGCCACTGACAGATCTAGGTTTGGTATTAAAATGCCACAACTAGCAGTTGTCAGACATTGTAATAAGAGGTATTTACAACCAAAGGGACAAGGGTCTAAGGCAACATTCAACTTAACATGGAGACCAAAACAAGAACAGTCACAAAATTTTAATGGTGTCTCCATGACTTGTAATAGATTTAAATATCTTGAAAAGAATTTTGGAACAAACTGGGTATTTAAGGTTAAAATGGATGAACAGGGGGTTGTTACAAGAAATAAGTCCGTTCTTGTTGAACAACCAAATGGATTCAAGTCTACCAAGGCTTGGGTTCGCAAAGAAAACTAATTTGTTTTCTGTATGTGCAGGGCATTCCAAAGCAGGTTAATGATCATGGATATTGGGATAGTGGATGCTCAAGGCACATGACTAGAAAGGAGGACTATTTGACTAATTTCAACCCTATTAAAGATGGTGATAAAGTGTACTTTGGAGGCGGTTTTAGGAAAATTTCTAGCAAAGGCACTCTTATCACTAACAACTTAAGGTTTGATAAAGTCTTCCTGGTATAAGAACTTGACTATAACTTGTTTAGTGTGTCACAAGTTTGTGACAACAAAAATAAAGTTCTTTTTACTAAAACGGAATGCTTAGTGTTGAGTAAATATTTTGTGATTCCTGCTGATAAGTTCATTAAATTTAGAACACCTAGACATAAGGACATATATAATGTTAATCTACAAGGGATTAAAATGAATAATAACTTATCATGTCTTTATGCTAAGGCTTTAGCAGATGAGAGTATCTTATGGCACAGAAGGTTATGACACATTAACTTTAAGAACATGAATAGACTTGTAAGGCATGATCTTGTTAGAGAATTGCCTTCAAAAGCATTCCACAATGATCATAATTGTGTTGCATGTCTTAAAGGCAAACAACACAAGGCCTCATTTAAGTCTAAGAGTGTGCATTCTAGTTCTAAACCCCTTCACTTGCTTCACATGGACTTATTTGGACCCACTAATATTGAGAGTTTAAATGGTAAATATTATTGTTTTGTGGTAACTGATGACCATTCTAGGTTTACATGGACTTTCTTTTTAGCCAAGATGAGTGATATTGCCATAACTTTGATTAAATTCGTTAACCAAATGGAAAAGAAATCAGGGTTTACAGTTAACATTCTTACAAGTGATAATGGTGGTGAGTTTATAAATGACCTTTTAGATGCCTTCTGTGTTGATAAGGGGATTACTAGGGAGTTTAGCATAGCTAGAACTCCATAGAAAAATGGTGTAGCTGAGAGAAGAAATGGAACTCTTATTGAAGCAGCTAGGACCATATTGGCATATGCTAAGTTACTCATTGCTTTTTAGGCTGAGGCTGTGAATACAACATGTTATGTTCAGAATAGAGCCTTTGTCAACAAAACTCAAAATAAGACCCCCTATGAGCTATTTTGGAATAGAAAACCTAATATAGGTTTACTTTGACCCTTTGGATGTCATGTAATAATTTTGAATACTAGTGATAACCTAGGTAAGTTTAGTTCAAAAAGAGATGAGGGATATTTTGTAGGTTATTCTATGAACAACGGAGGGTATAGGTTTTACCACAAAAGGGATAAGGTTATAACTGAAAATGTGCATGTTGACTTTTTGGAGGGTAAACCTAGTGATCCTGAGAATGGACCAGATTAGCTTTTTGATTTAGAGCCATTGTCTAGATCCATGAATTATATGCCTGTTACTAATCCAGATGTCTTGGAGAACTCTTCAAAAATTATGGAAGCACCTATTATTGATAATGCAGGTACACAGGCTACAAAGATGATAGGATCACAAGCAGATGAACTCACACCCACATTTTCCTTTCTGGATTTACCTATTTGAAGTGAAGAATTCATTAAAGCATCTGCTGTTGAAAGAGAAATGGAGAGAAATCAACAAGAAGAGCAAGTCAGTGAATCTAGTTCATCCACTGACAAACCTAGTTTAGCCGCTGACACACCAGATCCAGCCGCTGACAGCTTGCTTTAATCCGCTGACAAGGAAGTGCTTAAACTAGTTGAAGATTCCATGCCTAATGAAGGTGTCAGCGTCATCAATCCAAACGCTGACAACATGTCTCCTAGTTCAAGTGGGTATGGAATTCATGATGATAGGGACAATGGTATTTGGATTCTACTGTTCATTACAACACACTATTTGGGGGAGGAATTAGTACTAAAGTTTCTAAGATTCATCCTCCCACCAAAATAATTGGTCCCATCAATTCACCAGTTCAAACAAGAAGACAAAGAATCCCAAACGAGGATTCATTGCAAACATTCACAAAAAGGGGATACCCCTTTAGTTCAAGAATGTTTGTTTTCTTGTTTTCTATCACATAATGAACCCAAAAAGATTTTTGATGCCCTTAAAGAACCAAGATGGGTAGAAGCAATGCAAGATGAGCTTCATCAGTTTGCAATACAGGATGTTTGGGAGCTTGTTGATTGTCCCAAGCATGTGAGACCAATTAGAGCACGTTGGGTTCTAAGGAAAAAGAGAGATGACAGAGGTATTGTGATCATAAACAAGGCAAGGCTGGTTGCTCAAGGTTATACATAAGAAGAAGGTATTGATTATGAAGAGGTTTTTGCACCTGTTTCTAGGATTGAAGCAATAAGGATTTTCCTAGCCTATGCTTCCTACATGGGTTTCACAGTCTACCAAATGGATGTCAAGAGTGCTTTCTTGTATGGAACAATTCAAGAGGAAGTATATATTATGAAACCTCTGGTTTGAAGATTCAAAGCATCCAAACAAATTGTATATAGTTAAAAAGGCAATGTATGGCCTTCATCAAGCCCCTAGGGCATGGTATGGTACTTTATCCACTTACCTAGTGGAAAATGGTTTCAAAAGGGGTACCATAGACCAAACACTATTTACCAAGCAAAATGGGAAGGATTTTCTGCTTGTCCAGGTCTATGTTGATGATATCATCTTTGGATCATCCAATCCAAAGATGAGTGAAGAATTATTCAAGCTTATGACTGACAAATTTCAGATGAGTGCCATTGGAGAGATGAAATTCTTTCCAGGTCTGCAAGTTCAACAGAAAGAAGATGGTATCTTCATCTCTCAAGACAAGTATGTGGATGAAATTTTGAAGAAATTTGGTTTTTCCCCTCATGAAAAACGGGCTAGCACCCCCATGGACAGGGAACATCCTTAGGGAAAGATTGGAGATGGAAAGGATGTAGATGTTAGGCATTATAGGTCAATGATTGGATCATTGATGTATCTCACTGCTTCTAGACTTGACATCATGTTTGTAGTATGTGTATGTGCACGTCATCAAGTGACTCCCAAAGAGTGTTATCTTCATGCTGTCAAAAGAATCTTTAGGTATCTTAGGTGCTATCCTACTTTGGGATTATGGTACCCTAGAGATTCTCCATTGGAGCTAGTTGGCTATTCAGACAGTGATTATGGAGGTGATAAGAATGATAGGAAATCCACAACTGGTAGATGTCAATTCCTTGGGAGCAGACTTATCTCTTGGCAATGCAAGAAACGAACGATGGTTTCCAATTCAACAACTGAGGCTGAGTATGTAGCTGCTGTTGCATGTTGTGGACAAGTGTTATGGATTCAAAACCAATTGTTGGACTATGGGGACAATTTTATGCATACCAGAATTTTTGTAGATAATAACAGTACATTGTGCATTATTAAAAATCCTGTGCGTCATTCTAAAACTAAACACATATAAATTAGGCATCATTTTATAAGGGATTGTTTTGAAAAAGGTTTAACAAACCCAGATAGAATGGACACAAAGAACAATGTGGCTGATCTTTTAACTAAACCTTTTGATGTTAGGAGATTCCAGTACTTGGTAACAAGTATTGGAATGATCAATCCATAACATATGTGTTTTTGAACTTGATGTATAGTATGTACAGGATGTGCACTGTTATTATTTCTTGTAAAGTGTTAGATTTTCCACTATATTTTTTATCTACTGACAAAGGCATTATATCCGCTGACAAGTGGAAAGAAGCCGCTGACAGCATATGTTAGTGTTTGTGGTTTTTCATCTAATCATGCAGCCATTTTGAGCATTGTACCATTGGATACAGAGTTGCTTATGGACTTCAAGGATATATCAAGTTTTTATTTATGATGGTTGGAATGTTTACATTCCTATCTTGAAATAAAAAATTGTCATATATTTATTTTGCAACTATGTAATCTTAGTTTAAGGGGAGGTTTAGGAAACCTTTAGGACTTTGGGTACTTTTAGAGTACTCTCGTCACAATTCTAGATTGTGTCCACTGGTGAGTAAGGATTAGGAATAATGAAGACTTTTCTTATTAAGGATTGTTGGAATTTCTAAACCTTGAGGCACTATAGCATGCAAAGTTTACATAACTGTGCATGTTGCCAAGACTGTTTAACCTAGATTTGGGATTGGTCGGTTGGGAGACTTGGTGTAAATTAAAATTTTGCTTACCTGGGAGTTACAAAGTGTTTATATGATATAACTTCACTCTTAAGGACTTTCTTTAGCAAGGTTCACTTGAGGATAACTATGTCTATCTTGCTTATGCAAGTGTGTATAATTGGACAGAGAATGCTAAATACAGTCTGTGTTAGAGGAAGAGTTATCTTCATTAGGGTAAACTTCTTTGTTAAGGTCTTTTATTTTATTATTTTTCTTTTTAGCCTTTGACAAATAATGTTGTATCTGTTGACAAGCACATTTTTAGACGCTGACATGGCCAAATTTACACGCTGACAAATATAGCTGTTACCCGCTGACATATTCTTTGGCCGTTGAAGAATACTGGGTCCCACCAAGTTGTTTCTTTTTCGATATTTTGGGCCGTAATTTTATGAGTATGGTAAATTTCTTTTAAAGCAAGAGATAAGTTATCTTTTTTCAAAGATTATAATCATTAATTTTTGAATATAACTTACCTATTTTTCAACCAATAGTGGCCTATTTTACCTCCTATATAAACTGCTCATTATTTTACACAAGGTAACTTGCATATTTGTCTCTCTTTATCCATAACCAAAATTCTCCATTTTATTCATTCTAAAGCTTTAACATTCAATGCCACCATTGTTCAAACCTGCTGCTGCTACATTGGGGTTCAGATATCAGCATAACATGATTGCATATCTTGTAGCTGATGATGAACATCATCCCCAATACACTCGAATGATTGAGTATCTGTTGGCGTCCAATTTAAGGTATGCCTTGACTCATGCTCCTCTCATTCCTACCACACACATCAAATAGTTTTGGAACACTACTTGTTCTGAAACAGTTGATGGAGTCGTTACACTTATTGGCACTGTTCATGGGACTCAATGGGTGGTCACTGAGCACTCATTCGTCAAGCCCTACAACTTGATGATGCTGATGGTGTGATCACCCTTCCCATTGAAGAGCTAGAACAAGGACTTCGAGGCTTGGGATATGATGTGCCCCCTGTTGGGCGAATAAATAAGTATTCTAAACAACAATTTCCCCCAGCCTGGAAGTTCTTAATACATGTCCTCCTACAATGTATTAGTCCCAAATGCACGTCATTCAATGAAATCAACCGTTCATTCGGGAGTGCTCTTGTATGTATGGCAAATGGGCAAAAATATAATTTTTCATGTATGATTTTTGAGGGCATGTTGCACAATAAGGGTAGCAAGATGACACTTGCTTACCCTAGGTTTTTACAAATGGTTTTTGATCTTCAAAGTTATTGTCGTAGGGATCATGACAACTTTTACAAGATCCCTACTCAAAAGTCAAAGATTTTCTTGTCCATGAATATTACACCATTTAGGGATTTATCTTTGACCCCTCCCATGTTCGTTGTCATTGAAGCAGCCTTGCACCCTCACCCACAACAAGAACCAACCATTAAACAACCACCCCCTTCCCCCACCATGTTGAACAAATGAACCTTGACCCACAAACAATCAGCAGTTGACACTCTTGTTTCAGCCGCTGACACTCTTGTTTCAGCCGCTGACACGGCCATTCCACCCGCTGACAACTCTCCCACTCATGCTACACATGCCCCGTATTCCACCTCATCTTTTGAACCATTTGACTTTAGATTGGAGAAACGCCAAAGGACTATTGGAGTGTTCATCTCTAGTGTTCCTAGCCATGCAGTAAAGAGAACCATGCTTGATGAGTCCATATTGAGGAGTCAAATCCCAACTAAGGAGGAGGGTAATATACAACCACTTTCTAATTTGTAATTGACGGCCATCTGCATTGGCTTGCAAAATACTAATGCAGATCTTGTACAAAAGGTCACTGAACAAGACCTTGAACTCATTAATTTAAGGGAGAGGTTGGTTACTTTGGAAGATGTTGGTTCAAGGAAAAGGAATTTTATGGTGTGTGTTGTCCTCTGGTGATGATTCTTACAAAGGGGAAGATGCACCTACTGAGCCAGTTAATCTGAGTGATAAGGGGTCCCAAGAAGGTTCTTATGGGACGAAGGAGGTAGCTGAGGCACTTACAGGTTTGAAGGAACAAACTAATTTTAATCCTTTTATGGTTACTCTTATAAAGCAATCTTTCACAGAGATGATGACGCAACTGAGTAGAATTTTAGCCACTGACAAAGGTACTTCACACGCTGACATGACTACTTTAGCCGCTAACAGATCTCCAACTATGATTGGTGTATCCTAACCATCTTTCATGATCAAGGAGTCTTTTATTCAGGTAACAACCACTTTGCCCTCTATTAATCCATTGGATAAGGATAAAGCAGTTTTGATAGAAGAACAAGTTCCCAAGGATGTAGCCCAGTTTAAGGTTGATGTTATGTTGCTCAACAAGTTCATGAGCAGGAACAGAAAGGGCTAGGGAAGGGAAGTATTGAAGCTCAGATTCTTTCATCTGAATCTGAGAGTGATGAGATTGATGGTGATGATGGAAGCTCACACAGCTCAAATGCTGATATGGGCAATCTGGTGGAGTTGGAAAAGTTAGAGTATGGGGAGGATGAGCTAGCAAGGAAAAAGCTCAAGGAGTTGAAGATGCAGGTTGATTTTGATATGCCCCATGTTTCTAGTATTATTTCAAATGGGAAGAAGCATGTACAGAAAATCCAGATATGACATTAACAAAGCAAATTTAGGGTTTGGAAATTTTGCTGAGAGTTCAGAATGATTGCAAGATCATTTTGGAACACATGGAAAACAAGGTGTTGTTCAAGAATAAGACAGCCAGAAGAGAGATTTACTATATGCTTCTTAGATGCCACCAAATAGGGTGCACTTACACAAAACTAAGGAAGCTTTCTTTTGAACAATTGGAGTACTTTGCCTATCCTATTTGGGAGTATGTTTGTGAAGGAAACACGTTTAGGATGCTTTCGGTGGAAAGACATGAAGATATAGAGGAGGAACTAAAGATTAAGAAGGCATTGCTTGTACCTAAACCAGTGAAGAAGGGTTTCAAGTTAAAGTTTCCAGAACTTGATCAAGTGAATCCAAGTGAATCAACTTTGAAAAAGAATATGGTGATTTCTCCATTGGTGGCTTCTGAAATTGCTGTTGTTGTGCCTCTTGACTTCAAAAATCCAATCATCAAGTATGAAGAAGACTCTATTGGATTTTGGAAGATCACCAGGGCTGGTGATAAGGTACACACTTTTACTTCTTTGGTTTCACTGTTTGCAAGCATGGACAAAGAGTATATGGAACCTCTTTGGAGTTTAATGAAGGAGAAATATGAGACTGAAGCTCCTTTATCAATAAATAGAATATAAATCTGGACAACATTTAGAAGAATGTTTGCCCATGATGTTGTTGATCCAGTGTGGTTAGATCTAGATGATTTGAGTGAGTTGAAGTGGCATTTGTATTCAGCTGCTGGTGTTGACCATCTCAGTACTACTAAGTTTGCCGAGTACTTGTTGATCCACTATCACAAGATTTGTTGAAAGATATTGGTCTGCACCAAGCTTGAAGTTGATTACACCAGTGACATTAGCATGGACTTTTTAAGGTTTATCTATGCTCAGATTAAGGAGTAGGTTTTATTTGTAAGAATCCTCTCTTGTATTTTGTTTTTATTCAGAAACTTGATTATTAGAGTAAGTATCAAGTTTAGGGGAGGATTGTTAGGAATAAAAATAGCTAAGTCACTCAATCGCTGACAAAGGGTTTTTAGACGCTGACAAGAGCAAATAAGGCATTGACAGATTGAACACTGACAAGACATATCAAGGCGCTAACAAAGGAGATCTCAGTCACAGACAATTACTTAGTCAACACGTTTTGTGTGTTTAGAAAAGATATGATCAATATTGTATTTTATATATTTATCTTTTCCTATAATAGTTGATTAGTAGATTATTGTTCAAGACTCCTTGTGTTATAAAAGGAGGTCTTAGGGTTTGTTATTCAAATATGTTTTACACTTTCATTGTAGGTTGTTATTATTATTAATCGAAGTAACAGTTTGGTATACATACTTTGTTTTGCATTGTTATTTGTTCTAAGTGTTAATTCCGCATAACACATAGATTGTCGTTTA
The DNA here is from genome assembly GCA_025667525.1 of Glebionis coronaria. Lineage (NCBI taxonomy): Eukaryota > Viridiplantae > Streptophyta > Magnoliopsida > Asterales > Asteraceae > Glebionis > Glebionis coronaria. The sequence goes on from CM046881.1 coordinate 228,107,358, forward strand.
CACAAAGTTTCTCTACGTATTATTGTTGATTCAATCTCGATAATACAAAGTTAAACAGATCTAAGTTTGGGATCAACACAAATTTCCCGTTCTATTTAAATACAAAGTATTAAGTCACTCAACCGAATGACTACTACGAGCATATATCTTTGTTGTACCTAAAATATATATAGTTGATTAGGATATATATATCTTAGGTCAGCATTAGGATCCTCCTTTTCGCCAAAAACGTAATCATATACAATCAAATTAAACGTTACATTACGTAGAAGGCGTTTCCTGGAAGGAATGATTCTTCAAAATCATAAGGAGTAACGGAAATACGGATATCACATTAACCAATTAAGTTTCAAGAGGATATGACCTAAAATGGCACATCACGATGCGACCACAACAATCGAGCTCAAATTAGTCGATATGCGACATAATACGAAACAATATATACGTACTCAAAGTATCAAACGATTTCATACTCGTATTCGGATAATAAATTAATTATCGAGATCGGTGATTGACGGCGAGGCCAAACTCTACACAAAACCGCATCATAAAATGTACGATAATCACGCAAGTACCATTCTATAACACCCCCAATTTCACAACGCATCGGAATATCAACATTGGGTGTTACTTCATAGCACATCACAAAACAATCATAGAAAACGATCTCAAATGAGATGTTTAAGTAATATATACAAATATTGTCTAAAAGTTTCCCATCCCAAAATATACCATCAAAGTAGTGTTTTGTTCCAAAATCCGTTACCAAACAACAACAAGTTCACAAAATACTTAAAGTAAATGTTCATTTGAAAGGATGGAAAAATCATCAAGTTTATACAACTAAGCACCAACTCCCTCCATGCATGCTCCGCAACCATCAAGCTCGACTACCTGATATACATGCTTAAAATCGTCAACAACAATGTTGAGTGAATCTATAGGTTTAACAAACCATCATCTGAACACAAGTATAAAAATCAATCATGATCATCCAATAGCATTGTAACGCATACAATATATTATTCAAACATCTCATATACACAACAAAAATCGTTCGATTGTATTAAGTTCATGACACCGACCCCTTGAAGCTACCACCCGCGCCACAATGTCGGCGTGGCCAAAGAAAATAAAGTCAATGCCCTAAGAATTGGTATACGTTGCAAATATACCCTTCTTCCTACTATAATATATCCGTCCGCCGAGCTTACTTAACGTAAAAAATCACGTCTAGGATCGGGTGTTCAACCCATAGTACTATTAATTTCATAAGCGGCTATTTCCATCCCACACGAGGGTAAGACAATAGTTAACGGTTCATGAAATTAGGGACTTTTAGCAACTACGTACTGAATACAATCAAGGCAACATACGAGTCCAAACAATCATTCATGACTTGTATTCCATTTATTTCAAATAGCATGTATCCCCCTTGTGGGTTAAAATCATTTTAAAGATAGTATAAAGGCGAGGCTATATACTCACCTTAGATGATACGAGAAGTAGTAGTGATCGCCTAAGTGAAGATGCACGATAACGCGCGTAAAATGCCGCAACCTACCAAGTAAGGCGCGCACTTAGAAACATACTCAAGTATTTGAAATATACTTACTATAACAAAGTCAACAACTCAAAATAACTATACATACATAAACATGACCAACCAAAACAAGTGAATCCACTCTATTCCTAACAACATGCACTAACTCTTCCAAACTACAACCCTCTGTATTGGTCCATCACAAGATGCCAAACCAATACGAGTCAAATGACCGGTTCGGGTCCTCAACCTCAGAATTTATACACCCACACACTAGACCTATAACTTGTATAAATTTCAGAGGCAAATAGAAAAACCTCTTTCGCAAAGACACGTACTCCTAAAATTAACTCAACGTGCACATACCAAATGTACTTACTGTTTTCCCCCACTTAGACAACTCCAAATTCATTGAAACTTGGTAAAACTCACTCATAACCTAAAAAAATCCCAAATCAAATTTCACCCAAAAATATTACTTTTATAGCCACCTGCTCAACATAGTTCTAAACTCCAAAATCCGGAAAATTTACACATTTGACTTTCAAAACACTTTAAACAAGTCATTTTAGAAATCTGACTCTTGATTATGAAAATAGACTCCAAGTACAAGGTTTACAACTTAAACAACCAACCATCACTTATGAAACTCTACTTATAGTCCATGAGAGTTGACCCAATATTGACCACAATTTTGTATTGTATCAATATGCATCTCCCGGTACACGAATATACAAACAACCATAACTTCCTCCTCGCTATGAGTTAGAAGCTCTACCTTGTACCAAAACGACCGTCTCAACGACCACTCCATCTATCCTATCATACCAACGCCTCATCAAACTTAAACATACGAAAATCTGCTTCAAACAATATGGTCTAAAACTACTCTTTTAAACAACCTCAAACCTCATTTCTACCCATTTTCAACATCATCAAACCTTTAAATAATCTATATAACATCATCCTAAATCATCATCTACCTTCAAACCTTAATGCATGTTAAAAACGGATTCACCAACTTATTCAATACTTGCATGCAATAAGAGAAAATTAATAATATAGTAATAATAGCACAAATAGAATCGTACAATGTGTATAATCAAAATCAAACACCAAAAATCACTCCTTGGGCCGTGGGTTTTGATCAAGAACACAACAAGAAAATCTTTTCTCTAAGCTTCAATATTACAAATGGTTGATCCTAAACATATTCAAACACAAATCCAATGATTTAATTAGAACAAATCATAGTTTTTATCAAAATATATCAAAATCACATCTTAGAGAAATGTTGTTGCATGCTGGATTTTCTTGGTAGGATTTGCTTACAATGTTGTTATAAACAACGGGTAATTGTTAGATTCTACAAAAATCAAGTTTTAGTGGTGGAATTGGTGTGGTGGTGTTGTATCGTCGCTATATAGAGAGAAAAAGGGGAGAGTCAAGTTTTTTAATGATAAAAATAAGGTGTGTGTGAAAATGGTGGCTTATGTATAGTGGAGGAAGGACTAAATGTGTAATATTAGTTTTCTTTTGGGCTTTCTAGCAAAGGTTTAAAAGTAAAAGTGTGGGAAATACCTACTTGATTGTTAGCAATAAAATGGAGTCGAGTTTTGGCCCGGCTTCTTAAATATAAAATCTCGGTATTAAAAGTATCTTTTTAATACTTAAACGCAAACAAAACGAGTAAATAAAGGTTCCGAATCGATTAAATTCGTAATAAAACGAAAACTTCAAAATCTCAAATATTGAAATAATCGATAATAAAACGTAAAATTTGGGCATCCATCGGCATCGCGATCTCAAACGGTTCTCTCCAATCGTCAAAACATTAAATAAAGTCTCAATCACCGGTTTCAACTTAAACCGTCAAACATAACAATACTTACATTCACTAAGGAATTTAAAATCAGTCACATAGTTAGGGTAAAATAATGGCGTTAGGTCCGGGGTATCACATTCTCACCTCCTTAAAGGAGCGACGTCTTGGTGTTCACCTCTCCTCATAGTCGTATGTCGTACCACTAGAAAAGATGAGGGCACTTCTTCCTAAAGAAGTCCCTAGGTTCGGGGTATCACATTATATATTTTTATAAACCCGCGAGGGGGAATACATGCTCTTGGTATAAAATATATGTTGTTTATATATATATATATGCTTTTGAGAGAATACATGTTTATGAATAAACATGCGATGTTTGGCTATATGCTCTGAATAAATACAAGTTGTTGTAAATGAATGTAAGATGTTTGATTAAATGCTTTTGAAAGATGAACACAAGCGTTGATTGTACTGATTACGAATCGCTATTTGATGTGCTAAGTGTTGTATTACCAAAATTTGGAAAGTCCCTAAAACCATGAACCGTTAATTACCTATTCAGGGTATGCGCTGGTACAAATGGATGGATCTATTGGGGATGTCCCCCACCTGGGCAGGTCGCACATGTAGGTTGGAGGCTCAGCCATGTGTGTTGTATGAGAAGTAAGGGGGTATTAGGCAAGATACCTAACTAGGCCATTATTTATACGTAAGGTTTCGGTGTCATGGCTTAGCAGAATAGCGCGGACTTTGGATATTGTATGTGTTACATTATCGACAGTATATGAGATTCTTGTGTTCAAAAGCTTTATGGTTTGTTTAAAAACCCATCATTGTTTATTTAAAAACCTATTAATTCACTAAACCGTTGTGTTGACATTTTAGCATGTATCAGGTGTATAGGTTTAAGAGCAGCTGGAGCATGAAGCTGTGCGGGATAAACTAAAGGCAAAACAAACAATTACCATTCGATAACTTTGACAAACATTTAAATTTTTATTAAAGTTTGTACAAATTATTGGGACCTCTTTTTTGTTGAAACTCTAATTTAATAAAATTGTCGAATGTTTTGTTTTTATAATACGTCTCTTTTGAGGTTATTTTCTATGACTGTATGTGATGTGCTATGAAGTAACACCAAAAGTTGAGTGTCCTTTGTGTTGTGAATTTGGGGGTGTTACACTATGTATTCATATAGGGAAAGGATGTACAACTCACGACACCATCTTGGGTTATGTTTAATAGTCACTTGAGTTATCTTGGATATAGCAAAAAATAAAGATTCAAAGTGAGCTTTGAATCTGGAAATGATATAATATTATTGTATGTGGTTTAATGTCTACTTGTGATTTCATCTTATAATACTTTTTGTGTCGCCTTTAGTTGTTGCGCAGATTTTTTTTTATCCTTCACATCTTTTTCAAAGTGCTTATGTCTGGTTGCATTTTTTGCTCAGAAACCACAGTCTATGACACTTTAATAGACTGAGTAAGGAGTTTGCGTTCTTTTGATAAAGAAAAGGATCCAATGACTTCAATTCCAACCTACAAAACATAAACCATAGAATTTTAATGGATAAACTATTTAAGCTCTATTCAACCAAACTCACACCAACTGTTGTGTGGGTTAGCAACACAATTGGAAACTATTAGCCATTAGCTTTGTAACGATCTGAAATCCCGAGAATATAATTCAGATTTATGTACCTTTCAGAGCATCACCTTTCGGAGCATCACCTTTTGGAACATCACCTTTCTAAATTATTGCAACAAAGACACATTTTAGCATTTTCAATTCTTTAAAAAATAGAGTTGCCAAATACTCATTCAACAAGCTTAATAATAAGCATAACTTCCTTAATAATCAAATGGTACAAAGTGCAAGGAAAGAAATCGCATTCACCTTTGCCTTTGACAATCATCTAACTCACACGTTTGCTCATAGCATCGCGGGTCAAAAAAAGACCATAAGAAAGTCTTTGACACAGATCATAATGAGCAATATGTGGCTTGTAGGTCGCCCGTTTCAGATTTCAAGTAACATATATTGATGTATTCAATGGTTAACTAATAAGTGTGAAAACACTTATCCTTTTACCACTTAATACAAATAAAAACCAAGCCAAAACGTGTATTTAATGTCGTAAAAGTCGGAATTATACGTGGTTTATGTTTTTATTGTGTTTAGGACCAAAATATGAAAAAGGAAGAAAACACGGGCTTTCACGGGCTTTTATCAAAGAAAAAGACAAAAGACGAAGTCAAAAGAACAAGAGTGCAAAAAGAACGGAAGTCAAAGTCCTATTCTAAAGATTTATCGAAGAAAAAGACCAAAGACGGAAGTTTAACAAAGTAGAAGAACCAAGTCTAATAAAAGAAGAAAATTAGAAGACGAGTTCATTTTATCATTCGAAAAATCCCGAGACAAAGTCGAGAAAGACAAATTAATTAAAAAGACGAGAAGACACAGAGAAAGAAGGAAGCAGCAACACCACATTACTCATCCACTATAAATAGTTCATTTTCCATCATTTGTAATAGTTAGTTAATTAGATAGATTAGTGTAGGAGTAGGAGTAGGTTAATTACTTTCTCACTCTATTGTGTTTTCCTAAGTGTTACACCAAAACATATTCCTCTTAATCCTCTATTGTGTTTAATTCTTTTTCTCACCCACTCTTATTTTTAATTCTTAATGGATTCATATGTCGACTGTGTAGGGTGTGGGAGACCATCGTCTGGTAGTCAATCCTGTCAATGGTGTTCATGCGAACGGTGCGGAAGAGATCTCCCTAGTTACGAATTTGGACGTTGTCTATCATGCAATTCAATCAATTCATCCTTCACCTCTAATGACACTATTTCAGCCTCTTCCATATATGTGGATCCGTATCCGCAAAATGCACCGGGTTTTTCTCAATACCCGTATTGCAACAATTGTGGGGGCCCTCACGACACTTTTTCATGTCAATCGATGAATTATTATGAGCCAACCGTGCTATAATTCCGGGCCCCCACAATACACCCTCGATCATCAACCTTCTTTGAATCTGAATGACGTAACACAAGCCCTTCTTTTGGAACTTCGTGACGGCTTAATTCGACTGAGCGAAACATGGGAGGAGCGAAAGCGACAGCGACAAGAGCAAGTATCTAGTCTTAGTGCTTATACCTCTCCGCCTCTTGTGCGTCCCTTTTGTTATTATGATGACGATGATGATATCTTTGATATCAACCTATCTACTGAGATTACTACTCCTACTCTTGATATCCCAAATGCGTCTAAGGATAATGATATATCGAGTGAAATTAGTGATTTTGGTCTCGACAAATTCTTTGATGAGGTTTGTGATATACCGACTTTTGCGGAGCTTACGGACGAGGTCGCTCTTAATGATGATTTTTCTCCATGCTATGAGAATTTCACTTTTGAAATTTCTCATTTTTCCCTATTTCCTCCTGGAGATGAGGGCGATGTTGATTTATTCTCTCTGACTTACGAGAAGTTAACCAATAAACTTGGTCTTTTAGATGAGGTGGAAGACGTTATTCTTCGCGACAAATTATTGAAAGTTCATCTTCTTATTGCTGAAATTGAAGCGTTGAATTCTACTCCTATTACCAAGTCTTTACCCCCGTCTATTACTCCCGTTGAGAATAATGACACATTTATGGAAGAAATCGACATTCTCTCAATACCTCCAGGTATTGATGATGATGACATGGAGGGGGATATTCTTTTTGATACTTTAATGCATGAAGATATTGTTGGGTTTAACAGATATAGATCTTGCAGCCTGTCAGGACCGGTGAATGACTTCTGTAATCACAAGTCAAATCACAAAGAGACTCTATACACAATATGAATGTAGAATATAAATATAAACAAGAGAAACAGAATAACTATGAAGACTTGATCCTTTCTAAGGATTTCTAATATTAATAAAGACTAGAACTACGTTTTGTGAATGAATGTCTAACCCTTCTGCCTAAGGTTCCTTTTATACTACAAGGAAACCCTAATACAGCTTACAAGAAAACGTGTAAAACTGATATGCATATCTTCTCCTAATATAACTCATGCATATCCTAACAGAATATTAAGTAAATAACAATGTTTGACTTTGACTAGGACCAGGAGCAGGACTTGCTCCTACTACGACTAGGACCAGGAGGAACTACATACCTCCTAGTCTACCTATTACATATAACTATTACAATGGTCCTAACAATCCTCCCCTAAACTTGAATTTGACCTGTTGAGTTCAAGTTTCCTGGAAAACGTGCAAATAAAGCCCGAGGATTGTAGCAGCAAAACAAACAGCAACATCAATAAGATAAGAATCAGAAGAACAGCCGCACGAACTACTAGAAGCTTCTCCAAAGCCTGGAACAAATCAGCATCGTGTTGAATCTTTGCAGCAACATGAGCAGATTTGATGAGCCTTTACCAAGTAGCTGCTCGCTCTTGGGCTAGCTAGTCATTCTGGTGGACTAAGCATCACCCTGGGAGACTAGAACCCAGCCCAACTCTTAGAACGTGAATCAATGGTGAGTGGGGGTACCCTGATGATTTTAGGCAAACCATCACAGCCGTCAACGGATTTGATGCGTCTTTACCAGAAGCCGTACCCCTCTGGACTCGCCAACTCTTAGCAATAAAGCATCGGTGAGTTGAACACCCTATAGCTTTAAGCAAGCTATTACAGCTGTCAACGGATTTGATAAGATCTTTACCAAGAGCCGTACCCCCTTGGATTAGCCACTTTTCAGTCCGAAACTATGGCAAGTGAAAACCATCCAGTTTTAGGTAACCTGGCAACCATCAACGGATTTGATAATCGCACCAGGAGCCGTACTCTCAAGGTGAATCAACTTTTTCTTGTCGATGAGACATGGTAAGTTGAGAACCATTTGTTGTGTGGACCACGTCCAACACCAAGTGAGACCAAGGACCAGAACAATCTCAAACCAGGAACCACAATTCAAACCATCCAAGGGATATTATGTACAAGTATAAAAGCTAAACTGTGTTAAAGTATAAGCAGATATTATATAAAATGTATATATGTTTTTTTTTTTTTTTTTTTTTTGTTTTTTTTTTTTAAGATTTTTTTTTTTTTTTTTAAGATTTTTTTTTAACTATAAAGAATAAAAATCACCAAACACTATACACATTGGTGAAAAGAATCAAAATAAGAAGAAAGTACAAACACTTACAACCCAATCACCTTAGATACCAGAAGCTGCCCTCTTATCCGCTAGCAGCCGTGCTTGAATACCCTCCACCAAAGACGTAGCCATACTCGACTCATTCCCTGTAGGAGCAGTAGAAATCTGCAAATGACTTGCCAGCATTGCTTCCATGGAAGAAATAGTCAAAGGATACACAACATCAGTCAACATAAACACCACAAGACCAGAACCTAACTCCAACACATGAACTCCACATCCAGCATAAAGCTTCCATCGAACAATCTCCCATTGCATTTGATCCTTCCATACGCCCAAAGGAGTAGCGGATGGAGGAGGATCCAACATCAGTTTGAGATCAGCCCAAAGACGCATACCAGGCCAGGAAGACACCGCCATAGGATTAAACGGCATACTAGAATCCACAAGCCCAAACAAGGTCATAAGATCCATACGGTCAACCCATGATAACACACCCTGCAAACCCGTTACCAATCGCACAGTCCCATCACTCAAAGTGATCCGATGGGAGACACCACCAGGAAGTGTTGTAGACCGCTCAGCCGCATAACCCGCAATGCTGCCATTGCCCAAAGGTAAGTCAGAATCGCTATCCGAAGCTGCATCAATTAAGTTCTCAGGATCACGCTTCTCAAAAGGAACTGATTTACCGCGGCGAACACGACGAGTAAGTTTCTGGCGAGTAGAACGTCGAGGCGTGGGAGCCGAAGGAGTGGATTCAACCTTCACCTGAACTTCATCAACAGCAGGAGAAGCAGTAGGAGTAGACTCAGGAACATGTCCACCCAAAGAACCACTCGGAGTAGGTTGTGGTACAGAAACTGGTGGTGATGAAGATGGCACATCAGATGGAGCAGCAGCAGGTATGGTGGAATCAACAAAAGTGCTTGCAGGAACAGGAGTGGTGGAAGTACCAGGTGTGGTGGGGGAAACATGAGTGGTGGTGGTTGTCACAAAGATAGTAGTAGCAGGACCAGTAGTAGAACCAATAGGCGCAACCAAGGGTGTAGTAGAAGGACCAACAGAAACAGCACCAGAACCAGAAGAACTACCAGTGGAACCAGGAATGGGCAAGGATGAAGAAACAGTAGAAGTAGCAGGCATCGAAGCTGTCACACCACGAGGATGGTAAACAAATTTTTCCGGTATAGGTTGACTCGCACGCCTCACCATATTCTCATAAAGTTTCTTGAGCTCATCAAAAGTCAAAGCCCGTACCCGTGCCCAAGACCAAGGAGCATTGAAATGAGCAGCAGATTGAAATTTGACATAACGTTGCATCTGCTGGCGCTGCTCAGCCTTAGAAAGAGGTCTGTTCCTACGCTGTTTCTTTAGTTCCTCAGCAAGAGTCAACTGATGCTTACGCATCATTACCATAGCACGCGGAATGCAGTTGTGTTCATCAACATCATCACCCAACAAATCTTTAAACTGAGCATAATCCCGAGTGAGAACAGTTAACACTTGCATCCATTCGCCATCAGTCCAGTGCATAGCATCATGCTGAATTTGCGCACGCCTTCTTTCACGGAGCTCTTCCTCAGCAGCAATGTCCTCCGCATCAAGCTCAGCCTGAACCCGTCGAGCAGCCTCTTCACCAAGTCTGTCTTCTTCAAGCTGGCGACGAGAGCGCTTGCGGGTTGGAGATGGAGGATCAGTCATTGGAGCTTTGCCCTTAGGATCATGTGAGGGATCAGCATGAGAACCAGCAGCAGCATCAGAAGCACCACCCATAGAAGGGGGAACAGTACTTGAAGAAGGAGCATGGGAGGACATTGGAGGACCAGGCAGATCATCATAAACTTTATCAGCAAAGGCAGCCTTTGCCAGCAACGTCAAGCCATCCTCAACATTCTCCGAAGCCTCATCCTCAGACTCAGAAAGAACCACATGCTTCTTTCGACGACGCTGTTGATTCTCCAAGACCTTAATACGATCGGCCAGAGGAAGAACAAATTCCCGTGTGAGCTTCCGATGTTGGTTCAAGTCAGCTTCCAAGCAAATCATCCTCTCATGGTACCTGTGCATAAGATCTAGCAAAGATGTCAGAGTAGTAGGCTCCTCTGCCTGCCCACCAAGAGAGCTTGGATCAGGGAAAGCATCACGGGAGCCCGAAGCAACATTGGGGTCAACGTGTGGAGAACTAGCAGCAGGGCTAGGAGGTGGAGTCTCCACAAATGGAGACCTTTGTGGAGCCGAGGAAGGACCAGCCTTGGGAGGGGATGGTTGTTCAACCACCACCTCCTCAACTAGCTCCTCCTCTACCACAGGAGTGGCATTACCAGCAGGAGCCTCTTCCTCCTCCATGGGGTCATCATCTAACACAACTAACTCAGGAGCCTCCTCCTCCTGACCTATGGGACCCTGAGCCAAACCCATCATGGCTTCAGTCAGGGGCCTCCAATCCCCAGGAAACCCATTCATCATGTTATAATACACTTTCGCTGTTAGTTTAGAAGGTACATGCTCAGTCCTATCACATGGAATGCAAACAAGCATTTCTTGAATAAACCTAGGGTACATAAGGAACTTTTTCCTAGAACCAGCAGTGGACAAATTACTAGCCATCCCCTCAAAGATATAATGTGAAAAGTTAAACACTCTACCCTGGGCTAAACATATAAGACCAGTAGCCAAAGGAGTAGGGAACGCATCCCAACTCCCCGACTTGGGACTCAGACAGTGGATTAAATAGTGAACCAGAAGCTTCCACTGAGGGGAAAACCTATTCTTTTGGAAGTTAAACTTCCCCCCATGTTCATAACCTATGGCAGCCATACCTTCTAAAACTTCTGAATTTGGAAGTGATACAACACCCCCCTCATCTTGAAAATGAAGAGAAGAGCGAATAGATGCTTCAGTGACCACATAAGCACGTCCATCAATGGTAGCATGGAGTGCTCGTGGACGTCCAGCCACATTTACAAGTTCAGCAGACGCCCAAAATTGACGTACCACACTATCATATATGGTAGGACAAACAGTAAATGCAAACCTTAAGTTTGAAGCTTCAATAAACTCCAAGATATCAGCAAAATGTTCACTATTAGGACCATCACCCAGATAAGCAACACGATTATGAGCAGGTTGATAAGTAAGAGCAGCCATGGATCTTGATGAATGGATTGAAGAAGGATTTGGATTGGGATGAGAGGAGTAGAAGCGGTTTTTGTGTGTGTGTTAATTGTAATGAGTGTATGTTGACCATATAGGAAGAAAATAGTAACTGTTCATTGACCCCTATTAATGGGGGGTTGCCCTTTCAAATTATACCATAATGGCATACTAACCACTTGCCCTTTTTAACATAATAACTTACCCCCAATTGATTTGGTGAATTCAAACTTGTAAAAATCAGTATTGGAAGCGTTGACCAAAAGTCAAAGTGCACAATAATCGGACCAGGAGCAAAACGTGATTAATAAAGGACAAAAGGAATGAACAGTAGCCAGACCAGTACCAGCACCCATAGCCAAACACCACGAGACTGGGAAGGATTTGAGACCACCAGAAGGCATCCAAGTATAACTAGAAGCTGACCAACTAGGACCAGAAGCCAGACATGTAAGGCCATATCCATCAGAAGCGAGCAAAAATCCTTCATCAGAAACACCACACACCACCAGAACCAAGAAAGTATGTTGTTAAATACTACGAATACGTTAGACTAACCTAATATGTACACAAAGCCTCCCCTTAGGCTTTGCCTCCCCTCAATCCTAGACTTCAAGGATTGACCATCCCAATATGAACCACCAGGTGGTTAAACCGAGGACCATCAAAAGCTTTAGTCAGCAGATCAGCAACATTGTCATCCGTATGAACTTTAAGAACCTGTATCAGCTTCTTCTCATTGGCATCGCGTATAAAATGATGCCGAATCTCAATGTGTTTCGTCCGCTGATGAAATACAGGATTCTTCACAATACAAATAGTGCTTTGATTGTCAATAAAAATTTTGGTATTCATAAAATTGAACCCATAGTCCAACATCTGATTTTGGATCCATAAAACTTGACCACAGCAACTAGCAGCAGCCACATATTCAGCTTCTGTTGAAGAAGTAGCTACTATTGTCTGTTTCTTACATTGCCATGAAATAAGCCGACGACCCAAAAATTGACAACCTCCAGTAGTTGACTTCCTATCATTATTAGCACCAGCATAATCACTATCACTGTATGCTTCAAGTACAAATGGGGATTCTCTAGGATACCATAGACCCAATTTAGGTTGAGCCTTGATATACTTGAAAATCTTCTTAACTGCATTTAAGTTCGAAACCGTTGGAGTCACCTGGTGTCTAGAACAAGCACTTACTGCAAACATAATATCCGGACGTGATGCAGTCAAGTACATGAGAGAGCCAATCATAGACCTGTACATATGAACATTTACGGGTGGATCTGGCTCATTCTTAAGTTTGATTTTAGTAACTTCATAAGGAGTTGCTGCTGGACGAAGAGGATCCATGTCAAACTTTTGAAGAATCTCATGAACATACTTATCTTGACTGATAAAAATCCCATCCGATTGTTGCTTGACCTGAAGACCAAGGAAAAATGACAGTTCTCCCATGGCACTCATCTGAAATTCGCCTTTCATCAAGTGTTCAAACTCATCACACCACTCCTTCCTAGTAGAACCAAAGATAATGTCGTCCACATAAACCTGAACAAGGATAATATCCTTGGAATTCCGCCGAAGAAATAGTGTTTTGTCAATAGTACCTCTTCTATAGCCATTCTTTAACAAGAAAGTGGAGAGACGCTCATACCAAGCTCTAGGAGCCTGATGTAACCCATAAAGAGCCTTGACCACTTTGTAGACTTTCTTTGGATGAAGTGGATCAACAAACCCCTTAGGTTGAGTAACATACACTTCTTCGTCAATTTTCCCATAGAGAAATGCACTCTTGACATCCATCTGGAACACCGTAAAGCCAACATACGAAGCAAAGGCCAAAAACAGACGAATGGCCTCAATCCTTGCAACAGGCGCAAAGACTTCAGTATAATCAATGCCCTCAATTTGAGTGTGTCCTTGTGCGACAAGCCTAGCTTTATTCCTGACCACAATTCCCCGTGCATCCTTCTTGTTTTTGAGAATCCATTTGGTATTGATAGCTGTCTTCCCATCCGGTAGGTCAACCAGAACCCAAACATTCTGAAACAAGAATTGCTGCATTTCCTCCTGCATAGCCTCCACCCAACTTTGATCCTCAAGAGCATGAGAAACAGACCTAGGTTCCACCTGTGAAAGAAAACAAGCAAACAAACAGTGTTGAAAGTCCGTATGATTATTACGCTTTTGATCCTCAATATAGCCCACAAGAGCATGATGATCAGACGAGGCCTTCTGCTGCATTCTGCGTGTCTTTACGGTAGAACCAGGATCTCCAATAATTTGAGTGGTGGGATGGTCTTTATGTGATTGCAAGACTGGATTGGAGGTAACCTCCACTTCTGGTGCCATGTTACCGAGATCACCAACGAAATCAGCATCATATGAAGCATTTTGGAAAATCCCGTCTACTGGTTGTTTATGAATATCATCCAGCTTGGTAGAAGACTTCTTTTCATGATTCCCCAAATCAGAAGGACTGGAGAAACGTGTATTTGAAGCAGACTCACTAGCCGGAGTACCAGTAGGTGAGTGACTAGCACTAGGAGCAGAAGCTGGAGTACTAGGAGCAGCTCTGTCAGAAGGCTCAACCAAGGGAAACTCAAAACTACCTTGAGCCGCCGCTTTAGTAGCTTCTTGTTGTTGCTTTAGAAGAGTATCAAGAGCTGCTTGGGAATCCTGGACTTCCAATGGAGTTGCATCACTAGGAGGAGAAACCGTGGTGGAATAGGATGGAACCACAAAAATGTCATCCTCATCCTCTGAATCAGAAAGACTAGAAGGAACACCAGTACTAGAAGTTGCAAATACTTGTGGTCCTGCATTATGGTTAGTTTTGAAACGAAAATATCCTAACGAATCACTAAGATAATCAAGATCAAAATACCATTCTGGACCAGTTCCTTGTATGTTTGTCTTCTCCTCAAAATACCTGAGATTAATAGTTTCAACTATTCGTTTGGCTTGAAGATTGTAGACACGATACGCCCGAGAATGAGCTGAATATCCCACAATATATCCTTCATCAGCCTTGCCATCAAACTTCCCCAAAGAGTCACTAGTATTCAGAATGGTGACTGGACACCCAAACGGCTTCAAATGAGCAATATTGGGAACTTTGCCCGTGAGCAGCTCATAAGGTGTTTTCTTGTGTGGATTGGTAATAGACACCCTATTCAAAACATAACTAGCCGTATTAACAGCTTCTGTCCAGAACATGGTCGGAAGCTTGGAATCGGCAAGCATAGTCCTTGCTGCTTCTATTAGTGTCCGGTTCTTTCTTTCTGCCACACCATTCTGTTGAGGAGTCCGAGCAGCACTATAATCTCTTTTGATGCCCTTAGCATTGCAAAGTGCGATGAGGTCTCTATTTTTAAACTCGGTGCCATTGTCGCATCGAATACCTTTAACTTTCTTGGACAACTGATTCTCTATTAAGGTAAGAAAATCTCGAAGAATTGAGTAGGTCTCACTTTTGGTAGCCATGAAGAACACCCACGCAAACCTGCTATAACCATCAGTCACCACCAAACAGAATTGCTTGTGGTCTATGCTTCTGATGGAAGTAGGACCAAATAAGTCCATATGTAAAAGCTGCAATGGTTCAGTAATGAGGCTTAAAGCAGTAATGGCCTTGAAGGATGCTTTATGTTGTTTGCCTTTGCTGCAGGCAACACAATTTATGTCATTTCTAAACGTCTTGGGAGGTAAACCAGAGACCAGATTCAAATTGGCAAGCTTGTGAATGGTCTTGAAGTTCACATGTCCCATCCTTCGGTGCCATTTTGTGGCTTCATCTTCCGAGGCTTTTGCAACCAGACATGCTAGTTGACCAGTAGGGTTGACTTCATTCAACTTGATGCTATAGAGATTGTGTCTTCTAGGGATTCTGAGTAAAACTTGTGAGTCATCCGGAAGCTTAAAATCTTTAGAGAGCACAAGTGCATCAGTATCGGTGAAGAGTACAAACTGCTTCTTGTCACAAATCTGAGAGACCGATATCAAGTTGAAGTGTTGAAGTGCTTCCACATAGTAGACCTGCTCAAAATTGAGATTTGGAGTCTTTATCGTTCCCTTGCCAGTGATTCTGCCTTCACCTCCACCAAAGTAGACCTTGCCCCCATAAAATGGTACAAAGTTAGAGAGAAGGCCTTTATTGCCAGTCATGCTCCTGGAGCAGCCACTATCAACAATGCCTAGACTAGGATCCTGGTATGGAGTAACCTACAACAACAAGATAATCATAATGCAAAAGTTAGTGTCTTAAGGGGACCCAAACCTTTTCAGGTTTGAGCCTGCCTTGTGGATCATTAGTAGAATGCCAAGAAGATTGATGAGATCCACTATTGTTCCTTGGTTGCCTATTCATCATAAGGGTATTATTATTTGACCAGGAACAACCTGCTGAGGGCTTAACAGCAGTTCCCAAATCTCCCAAACCAAAATACGTGTGGTCAAAATTATGCGCATAGTTTGGTTGATAATTTGGAGAATAATTACTAGTTGTCTGGAATCCATTTTCTCTCCAATAATCAGACATGTAAGGAGAGGATACTCTAGAAGTATGAAACATTGGAGCACCAGGATTAAGTCTTCTATATGGAGCAGCTCCTGGTGATCCAGGAGCAAGTAAAGCATGATGAACAGATGCATGTGTGTCATAATAATCACAATATTTAATTAAATGAAAGGGACTGCCACAAACAAAACATGTTTTGAAAGACCTTTTATTAGAATGAGACTGTTTCATACTGCCTACTTTATTACACACAGTTCTAGAAAAAACCTTCTTCCTAGGACTCAATAAACAAGGACCAGACACACTTGACGTGACAGCGACTTTTTCTTCACACTTCCTAGCACCAGTAGCAGCATGTTCATTCGACTTGGAACTCGTAGGTCTTGACTCTTCACTTGAACCATTAGATGCAGAGTCACCGGCTTTGTCACTGAAAGTACATGAGACAAAGTCGTTAGAATTAGTAGAACTTGTTGGGGACTCAAGCATCTGTGATCCATCCGAGTCATTATTCCATGAGGTAGGCATGAAAGTTCCAGTAAGAGGAGGAGGAACAGCATGCATTTCTGCTGCTGGTTTAAACCTATTGTAGCTAGGTTTGCCCTCATCCTCTTTGTCGGCATCAAAGACGCTTGAGAAAGATAAATCAAATACATCTTCAGAATCAATATATTTTTCAAATCCTAAGCCTCTTTTAGTTCTGCCAGACATGCTACTATCAATTAATTTTGAAAGATTTTTAGGTGCCTTTTGCCATTTGTCAAATCTTAACATTGTAGCATCTAATTTAGCTTGCATCTCCTCTTTTTCTTTGATACTAGCATCTCTTTTAGTTTCTGTATATTTAAGCATATTTGTAGTGTTTTCTAAATCAATGCTTAGTATCCTGATTTTATCCTCATATGCACGTTGTGTATCTTGTAACCACTTCTTTTGTTGTTCCATTGTGTTTAATGAAGCTTTATAGGCTTGTACCTCTAAGTAATACTTATCATTTTGTTCATTTACTTCATTAAATTGGGACAACAGTTCTGTGTATTTATCATGACAACCAAGGGGACAATGTTGTACCTGAGGTGAGATGCCCATAAGAGCAAACTCTTCTGCTTCTTCTGCATCAGAGAGATTCCCAGCAATCATTGCCAACACATCAGTCGTTGATTCCGCTGATTCCAGAGTAGAAGCCTGATGATCATTCCAGTTGACCATGGAGTCAACAGATACCAATGCTCTCTTGTCATCTTTAACCTCCTGAACTTTGAAAGCGGAGTACCTGCTCTTCTCCTGATCATTCTTGCTAGGGCACTCTCTAGCAAAGTGACCCTGTTGCTGACAGTTATAGCACCGTACCTTGCTTCTATCGAATCTTGCTGGCTCCCGAGGGTTGTAATTAAACTTCCTTCCTGCTTTCTTCTCAAACTTGTGAACCCTCAGAGTAAGCATGGCCATCTGCCATTTAAGATCTATCTCATCCAGATCCAGCTTATCGATCTGTTTGAAGTCATCAAACGCAAGTTGTTGTTCAGCAGTAACATCAGCAACAAAAGAATGAAGAATAGCTTCTACCATACTACCAGACTTGGCAGGGGGATCAGAAGCAGAAGACATGGGACTAGATGCATATGACATGGGACTAGTATGCTGAATAGTATGCTGGGGAGACACATTATTGCTCTGGCTACTTGCATATGCCATGGGACTAGACGCCATAGAGCTCACAAAGGCTGAATTAGCAGGAGTGGGAAAAGAGTCACTCGGATATCCTCTCACATGAGGTTCGAATGTTCTGAGCCTATGAAACAAATCATCAAAACTGAGATAATCAAGCCCACCTTTGGCTTTAAGAGAGATTACCACCTGGTTCCAAGAGTAGGGTAAGGCTTTAAGAAACCTTGCATTAACATCACCATCATCAGGCTTGGACCGAAGTTGATTCAACTGGCTCAATATTTTCTGGAACCTATCATACCCTTGATTCAGGCCTTCAGTTTCTGAGATTTTGAACTCTGTGAATTCATCTCTCAGCATGGACCTTCGCATTTTCTTTGACTCCTCATTTCCGCCAAACCTTGCTTTTATGCCGTTCCAGATCTCTCTGGCATCATCCAAATGGTAGAAGTCACCCATGTGATCTTCAGGAAGAGATTGAAGCAAAATTGTTTTTGCTTTTACCTCCTTCTGAATAGCAATAATTTCCTCATGAGATTTAGGGTCAAGAAGAGTAATATTACCGTTCTTGTCTCGTCCAGTAAGCTTTCTGCTGTTTCCATTTAGAATGATCTTCCAAAGATCTTGATCAGTGTTGGTGATCCACCATTCCATCTTCATTGCCCAGTTGTCATATTCACCTTTCTTCAGAAGAGGGAATTTTCCATTCGTGTTGGAAACCGTAGCCAGGATCTGCTGAGGTTGCACAATTTTAGGAGTGCCTTCTTCTCCTGTTTGAGTAGAAGTTGAGGCAGACATGATAAACAGATTGTTAAAAATAAGAGAACTTGATTCTTGTTGTATAGAGACCCTCCCAGGCTCTGATACCACTTGTTGGGTTTAACAGATATAGATCTTGCAACCTGTCAGGACCGGTGAATGACTTCTGTAATCACAAGTCAAATCACAAAGAGACTCTATACACAATATGAATGTAGAATATAAATATAAACAAGAGAAACAGAATAACTATGAAGACTTGATCCTTTCTATGGATTTCTAATATTAATAAAGACTAGAACTACGTTTTGTGAATGAATGTCTAACCCTTCTGCCTAAGGTTCCTTTTATACTACAAGGAAACCCTAATACAGCTTACAAGAAAACGTGTAAAACTGATATGCATATCTTCTCCTAATATAACTCATGCATATCCTAACAGAATATTAAGTAAATAACAATGTTTGACTTTGACTAGGACCAGGAGCAGGACTTGCTCCTACTACGACTAGGACCAGGAGGAACTACATACCTCCTAGTCTACCTATTACATATAACTATTACAATGGTCCTAACAGATATTGTCCCAAGTTCCCGTCCCGAGCACCTTTCATCCCATACTTTAGAGACTATTACTGAGGATGAATGTTTTGACCCGGGAGGTGACATTGATTATTCTATGATTGATACCTTTACGGCTTTACCACTTAGTGACCATCATATGTCTATTGGAGATGACATTTTGATTCTTTTACCCACCAACTTCACATACTTCTCGTATGTTGAGAGGACCTTTTTACCTTTCATGACCTATCCCCCGGCCTCTCATTTATTATTTTCCTCCGGGAACGAGGACAAGATTTTTGATCCCAGTATTAATATTAGAGGCTTCCTTTTGAATTCTTAATTCGGGGTCGAGTCAGGCTCGTGACTCGGTTAACAAAAACAAGCGCTTCTCGGGAGGCAACCCGTTAACCTGTCCTTCTTTATCCGTTTTTTATAATAAGTGTAGGGAGACCCTAGTATGTGTTTGTTGTTTTCTTTCTTATGATGTGCAGGGATTAGAGCTTTCAAAGATCCACTTTTGATGACTTTTGACGACCCGTGATTCCGTGTACCCGTCTTCCCAGTTCTATCCTAAACTCTTTTACTTCAATATTTTATCATATATATGTTGAACTAGGAATCACTTTAGTTGTCTCTTCCTTAGCAAGATTTAAACAACGTGCACAATGTCCTAAGTGTAGGGGAGTTTACTTCCACATGCTTAAACATTGAGGACAATGTTTATATTAAGTGTAGGGGGACTTCTATCAAAGTTAAGTGGGCTTTTTCATGAATTTGTCCTCATTTTAACCGGAAAATTGATTTTTCGACATTTTTCAAAAATTTTGATCTATTTTGGCCTAGTAGTACTTTCCTTTGTTATTGTTCTTTTCTTTATTCGTAATTATTTAATAAAATGGTTTTAATAAGTTTAGATGTCTTTGATATATTAGGCCCGTGGTGAATATTTTGACTCAACCCGAGTTTAGTTATCCAAGTTTACTCTAGCTCCCCGGGGTCAACGAACAAGTTCCAACAGGGAGCTGCCAGCTCCCCCGCCCGTTCGGACTCCTGATGGTTTGTTCAATCAGTGCCTTCTTGTTCCGTCCGGACTTGCAGCTCGGAAGACACCGCATGGCGTTTTGGCCGAGCTACCTAGTTAGACGGATTTCACTGATCACTTACGCAATTCCGGCAAGCACTGAAAGTGCGATCTCTTTTGTTTTTAGCAGGGAGGCAACTAAAACCGTCGAACCCCACCGTAAGAGGGGGGTGAGACTATTCTACCGACCAACTTGGACTTGGGCGGTAGACGTGCCTGCAGGCACACAAAAGAAAGCCGACGGAGAGAGGGATCCTCGGGCGAGGATCACTCTTGGAGTGCAGAGGAGAGAGTGATCCTCGGGTGAGGAGCACTCTCGGATCGGAGTACAGAGGAGAGAGCCAACCTCGGGCAAGCAGGAAGCCAAGCCGGGTTCGGGCAGGAACCGACTAACTCTTCGATTTACAATCTCAGAGGGAAGCCGGGTTCGGGCAGGAAGCCACTGCCTCTTCGATCTACGATCTTCGAGCAGGGCAGGGTTCGGGCTCACCTCTTCGAGCTAGGCTCTTCGATCTACGCTCTCAGGGCAGTGTACTTGTGTTATTGCCTTGCTCTTAGGCAGTGTTGTTAACAGCCTTTATATAGGTGGTTTCCACCTATGCAATATGTATTATATGGTGGCTAGAGATGCCTATAACTGCATAAAAAAGCATTTCATGTAGTACCCTACCTGAACCTATATAAACTCATGTTTTTATTAAACAAATTTTAACTCTCGTCCTGTTTTATAGCAAGAGCAACTCGAGATACAACTGCTTTTAGCAACAACTGCTTTTGAAAAAACAGCAGGTATAACAATTATATATCAACACATGTTATAATAAATAGCACAATGAGATATCAACAACTGCTATCATTATTATATAGCAACCCCTGCTTGAATTATAGCTCCGTACCACAAAACCCATACAAGCATCAAAGACAGCGACGAGGGCTTCCCTCACTCCTGCTCACCTCCCCTGGGGAGGTGAGACTAGCTAGTCAGAAGCTGGGTTGTTCCGGCTTGTTGCTAGCAGTCTCACCTCCGGTCCCAGGGTATGGAGCCGCATCGTTCGGTATAGCATGCTGGCCCCGGGGATCCTGAAGTCCCGGGGTCAACGAACAAGTTCCAACAGGGAGCTGCCAGCTCCCCCGCCCGTTCGGACTCCTGATGGTTTGTTCAATCAGTGCCTTCTTGTTCCGTCCGGACTTGCAGCTCGGAAGACACCGCATGGCGTTTTGGCCGAGCTACCTAGTTAGACGGATTTCACTGATCACTTACGCAATTCCGGCAAGCACTGAAAGTGCGATCTCTTTTGTTTTTAGCAGGGAGGCAACTAAAACCGTCGAACCCCACCGTAAGAGGGGGGTGAGACTA
Source organism: Glebionis coronaria (assembly GCA_025667525.1). Taxonomy (NCBI): domain Eukaryota; kingdom Viridiplantae; phylum Streptophyta; class Magnoliopsida; order Asterales; family Asteraceae; genus Glebionis; species Glebionis coronaria. The sequence goes on from CM046881.1 coordinate 228,129,012, forward strand.
TTCTACCGACCAACTTGGACTTGGGCGGTAGACGTGCCTGCAGGCACACAAAAGAAAGCCGACGGAGAGAGGGATCCTCGGGCGAGGATCACTCTTGGAGTGCAGAGGAGAGAGTGATCCTCGGGTGAGGAGCACTCTCGGATCGGAGTACAGAGGAGAGAGCCAACCTCGGGCAAGCAGGAAGCCAAGCCGGGTTCGGGCAGGAACCGACTAACTCTTCGATTTACAATCTCAGAGGGAAGCCGGGTTCGGGCAGGAAGCCACTGCCTCTTCGATCTACGATCTTCGAGCAGGGCAGGGTTCGGGCTCACCTCTTCGAGCTAGGCTCTTCGATCTACGCTCTCAGGGCAGTGTACTTGTGTTATTGCCTTGCTCTTAGGCAGTGTTGTTAACAGCCTTTATATAGGTGGTTTCCACCTATGCAATATGTATTATATGGTGGCTAGAGATGCCTATAACTGCATAAAAAAGCATTTCATGTAGTACCCTACCTGAACCTATATAAACTCATGTTTTTATTAAACAAATTTTAACTCTCGTCCTGTTTTATAGCAAGAGCAACTCGAGATACAACTGCTTTTAGCAACAACTGCTTTTGAAAAAACAGCAGGTATAACAATTATATATCAACACATGTTATAATAAATAGCACAATGAGATATCAACAACTGCTATCATTATTATATAGCAACCCCTGCTTGAATTATAGCTCCGTACCACAAAACCCATACAAGCATCAAAGACAGCGACGAGGGCTTCCCTCACTCCTGCTCACCTCCCCTGGGGAGGTGAGACTAGCTAGTCAGAAGCTGGGTTGTTCCGGCTTGTTGCTAGCAGTCTCACCTCCGGTCCCAGGGTATGGAGCCGCATCGTTCGGTATAGCATGCTGGCCCCGGGGATCCTGAAGTCCCGGGGTCAACGAACAAGTTCCAACAGGGAGCTGCCAGCTCCCCCGCCCGTTCGGACTCCTGATGGTTTGTTCAATCAGTGCCTTCTTGTTCCGTCCGGACTTGCAGCTCGGAAGACACCGCATGGCGTTTTGGCCGAGCTACCTAGTTAGACGGATTTCACTGATCACTTACGCAATTCCGGCAAGCACTGAAAGTGCGATCTCTTTTGTTTTTAGCAGGGAGGCAACTAAAACCGTCGAACCCCACCGTAAGAGGGGGGTGAGACTATTCTACCGACCAACTTGGACTTGGGCGGTAGACGTGCCTGCAGGCACACAAAAGAAAGCCGACGGAGAGAGGGATCCTCGGGCGAGGATCACTCTTGGAGTGCAGAGGAGAGAGTGATCCTCGGGTGAGGAGCACTCTCGGATCGGAGTACAGAGGAGAGAGCCAACCTCGGGCAAGCAGGAAGCCAAGCCGGGTTCGGGCAGGAACCGACTAACTCTTCGATTTACAATCTCAGAGGGAAGCCGGGTTCGGGCAGGAAGCCACTGCCTCTTCGATCTACGATCTTCGAGCAGGGCAGGGTTCGGGCTCACCTCTTCGAGCTAGGCTCTTCGATCTACGCTCTCAGGGCAGTGTACTTGTGTTATTGCCTTGCTCTTAGGCAGTGTTGTTAACAGCCTTTATATAGGTGGTTTCCACCTATGCAATATGTATTATATGGTGGCTAGAGATGCCTATAACTGCATAAAAAAGCATTTCATGTAGTACCCTACCTGAACCTATATAAACTCATGTTTTTATTAAACAAATTTTAACTCTCGTCCTGTTTTATAGCAAGAGCAACTCGAGATACAACTGCTTTTAGCAACAACTGCTTTTGAAAAAACAGCAGGTATAACAATTATATATCAACACATGTTATAATAAATAGCACAATGAGATATCAACAACTGCTATCATTATTATATAGCAACCCCTGCTTGAATTATAGCTCCGTACCACAAAACCCATACAAGCATCAAAGACAGCGACGAGGGCTTCCCTCACTCCTGCTCACCTCCCCTGGGGAGGTGAGACTAGCTAGTCAGAAGCTGGGTTGTTCCGGCTTGTTGCTAGCAGTCTCACCTCCGGTCCCAGGGTATGGAGCCGCATCGTTCGGTATAGCATGCTGGCCCCGGGGATCCTGAAGTCCCGGGGTCAACGAACAAGTTCCAACAGGGAGCTGCCAGCTCCCCCGCCCGTTCGGACTCCTGATGGTTTGTTCAATCAGTGCCTTCTTGTTCCGTCCGGACTTGCAGCTCGGAAGACACCGCATGGCGTTTTGGCCGAGCTACCTAGTTAGACGGATTTCACTGATCACTTACGCAATTCCGGCAAGCACTGAAAGTGCGATCTCTTTTGTTTTTAGCAGGGAGGCAACTAAAACCGTCGAACCCCACCGTAAGAGGGGGGTGAGACTATTCTACCGACCAACTTGGACTTGGGCGGTAGACGTGCCTGCAGGCACACAAAAGAAAGCCGACGGAGAGAGGGATCCTCGGGCGAGGATCACTCTTGGAGTGCAGAGGAGAGAGTGATCCTCGGGTGAGGAGCACTCTCGGATCGGAGTACAGAGGAGAGAGCCAACCTCGGGCAAGCAGGAAGCCAAGCCGGGTTCGGGCAGGAACCGACTAACTCTTCGATTTACAATCTCAGAGGGAAGCCGGGTTCGGGCAGGAAGCCACTGCCTCTTCGATCTACGATCTTCGAGCAGGGCAGGGTTCGGGCTCACCTCTTCGAGCTAGGCTCTTCGATCTACGCTCTCAGGGCAGTGTACTTGTGTTATTGCCTTGCTCTTAGGCAGTGTTGTTAACAGCCTTTATATAGGTGGTTTCCACCTATGCAATATGTATTATATGGTGGCTAGAGATGCCTATAACTGCATAAAAAAGCATTTCATGTAGTACCCTACCTGAACCTATATAAACTCATGTTTTTATTAAACAAATTTTAACTCTCGTCCTGTTTTATAGCAAGAGCAACTCGAGATACAACTGCTTTTAGCAACAACTGCTTTTGAAAAAACAGCAGGTATAACAATTATATATCAACACATGTTATAATAAATAGCACAATGAGATATCAACAACTGCTATCATTATTATATAGCAACCCCTGCTTGAATTATAGCTCCGTACCACAAAACCCATACAAGCATCAAAGACATCCTTAACCATATGGACCTTAATTGGTTTATTAGGCTAAGCATCCACGAGTCTCATTCCTTGAGATTTTTAATTGTGGAGAACGAGAGATGACAAAAGTCAATTATAAGTTTTGTATTCTTTCATGAACTTATGTGAGTTAATTATGAGCTTTTTCTCCCATCGCTTGTTAATATATAATTGCAATAAGTAAGGTCGTACAATTTTAAAAGTTACTTAGCTTCTAGCCCAAGATCGTTTAAAAGTTTCCCAGGATTAATTAGACTTCATAGCAAAGGCATAACTTACTAAAGCGGGATGCGAAGATTGGCGAGTCCAAAAAGGCCCTAACAAGGCATGAGGGCTACATTTTGTTGCTAAAGATCCAAAGTGATGTGAAGAATCATTATTCAAAAATCAATATGAAGGATCGAGACACATGACGAGAAGCAATTACTCCCATAAAGATCATAGAGAAGTCTATCCGAAAAGACCCTAACAAGGTATGAGGATAAATAGATCCAAGTCCGAAAAGGAGGCGGATCGTTGTATATCAAAATCCCAAATAAAGATTGGAGAAAAATGAAGAAGTCGTGATCTAAGTTTGAAGAATCTCTCAAAAACTTCAAATGAAGAAATTCCTATTATGAAGAGAAGACCATTATTTCAAGAACGTCTCTCAAGATGTGAAGTATGAAGTCAATGCCAAATATCGGTCCGAGAAAGGCCTCAAATCGTGAAACAAGTTATGCCAAGATATGAACTTTATGAGGTTTCAAGAAGCAGTTTAAAAGATTTTGTCATTTAGCTAACTATTGATTAAATCGTTCTACTTTATTTTCGGCCTTAATAAATTATCGAAATAAGTTAAAAATGCATCCTCGTGATCACTCAAGACAAAAAAAAATATAAGAGATATACCTAGGAATAAGGGAGTCTAAGTGAATAATTGAGCAACATGAGTAAGTGTTAGCTTTACTAACTTATAATAACAATGATCTCGTTTTTAAGCTTGGTATGGGGAACGTGAAACATGAGGGTGATTAATATTCATTACACCAAAAGCCCTAATGTAAGTCTTAGATTTCTTTACAACTTTCTTCCTTTAAACGTTTTGAAATTTTCTATCTTTTTAGTTTCCATAATGTCGTAGTATTTAATAAAGGCCAAGGTGGGTTAATTATGATGGAGAATGTAAATGTTGCTTTGTAACTAATGCATTGCATGAGGGCGTTGCAATGGTCAAGTGTAGGGGATTTAATAAGTGTGAAAACACTTATCCTTTCACCACTTAATACAAATAAAAACCAATCAAAAACGTGTATTTAATGTCGTAAAAGTCGGAATTATGCGTGGTTTATGTTTTTATTGTGTTTTAGGACCAAAATATGAAAAAGGAATAAAACACGGGCTTTCACGGGCTTTTATCGAAGAAAAAGACAAAAGACAAAGTCAAAAGATTAAGAGTGCAAAAAGAACGGAAGTCAAAGTCCTATTCTAAAGATTTATCGAAGAAAAAGACCAAAGACGGAAGTTTAACAAAATCGAAGAACCAAGTCTAATAAAAGAATAAAATTAGAAGACGAGTTCATTTTATCATTCGACAAATCCCGAGACAGAGTCGAGAAAGATAAAATAATTAAAAAGACGAGAAGACAAAGAGAAAGCAGCAGGCAGCAACACCACATTACTCCTCCACTATAAATAGTTCATTTTCCATCATTTGTAATAGTTAGTTAATTAGATAGATTAGTGTAGGAGTAGGAGTAGGTTAATTACTTTTTCTCTCTAGCTTTCTTTCATGTTTTCAAGCTTTTCATCTTTAATCTTGTATTTTTTAATCTTAATCTTCATCTTTAATTCAAGCTTTTTAAATATTTCTCATTCTTCCTTTCTTGATTTTAATATTATGTTTGATTTAGTTAATCATGTAGTTTATTTGATCTTTATGCTTGTTTGATTGATGTGTTTATTTCATTGTTCTTATGATTTTGATGTGGTAGATGTTATATCTTATTGTGCTTATTGTTTGATTTGTGTTTGTCTTATTTTTAATCATGTGGATTTGGTAGATTAATCATTTTAAAAGTTGATTTTAAATATTTTGATTATCTGGTGTTTTTAGAGTTTTTAATTTGTGTCTTGTTAGCTTTTTCTTAAAATTAGTTTGGTTTAATTTTTGGTTATGTGCTTATTTGATTTTTGCTTGTTTTCATTTATTCCGGATTCATAAACCCTTAAATTCCGATCTGTGTTTGAATTTGTTTATTCCGACTTATGTTGTGTTTTCAAACATTCCGGATTAAGAACAATCTTCAATTCCGAATTAGATTTTGAATTCAAATACTCCGGATTAGATGGTAGTACACATTCCGAATAAGATAAATCTTACTTTTCCGAATTACATTGAAAAATGACATTCCGGATTAGGATTAAACTCTAAATTCCGAACTAGGTTAGGTATTAGGTTTTTCCGGATTAGATGTGAATTAGGTTTTCTGAATTAGGTCTATGAAACATTCCGGATTAGCTCATGTTTCTACTATTTCGAATTGAGTACAAGTTTGGATTCCGAATTGGATTCAAAAGTATGTATTCCGAATTGTGTTTTTGTAATAGAATTCCGAATTAGTTTATGTGCATGCATTCCGAAATAGCTCTTTGTTTTATATTCCGAACTGTTTTAAATTTCATTTTCCCGCCATTTTTGTCAAGTTTATTTTTAAAGTGTTTTGTTTTGTTAAATTTTTCATTTTACTTTTAATTAAGTTTTAAATTTGTTTAAGTCTTTTATTTTAAATTTACTTTTCATTTATTTTTTAAAGTTTTCATTTTAGTTTAAAATAGATAACGGCATTTTTCTCTTTCATCCACCAAGAACAACTGAGTCGCACTTAAAACCGGGTCAATTCGATTAGACAGCGTTCAAGAACTTAATAAAATTCATTTATTATTAACCATGAAATCCTAAAACATGAAGTCAATGAAACTTGTCAATGAAACTGAAACAAAATAATCAAGAACTATTCAAAACCTTGCCATTACCTATAAAAAATAAGTCAATGATGTGACAACCGTGGTTTTAAGAGGGTTGGTTATAATCTATTAGGTCTAGTTACGTATTATATATTATATGTGTTGTGTTCTATATGTGTTTGAATCATCTTGCGAGATTTGAGTACATGATTGTGGATCATGGTACTAGTAGTGATGAAATGAGATCACAATGACGTTTATTTTATATGAATTTATCGTTTATGTAACTTGCGTGTGCGTATTTTGTATTATATATATTTATACTATATATATATTATGTATTTATTATGTTTTTGAGAAACTTACTATTTAATAAAACGCTAGTCATAGGAATATTAGAAAGTCGAAGGTTTTAAGTTTAACGCTCGAGGTTTTACACTAGAATAAAGAGTACTAAATTAACTAGAGGGTTATTATTGAAAGAATTTGGAAGTGTAGAGGTTTGGTCGGCCGCGCATAGGGGAAAAGAGGAGGAAACCCAATCCCAATTTGACTCTAATTGTGATCTAGAGGTCGGGGAGGATAAAATAAGGATTTAGACATTTAGAGAGAGAAAGTAGCAAGAAGAAGGAAATGTGTTTATTATATAATGAGAAACAAAATACACAAAATGGGAATCCTCGCCCCTACATAGAAGTATGTAAGGGTATATATAGGCCCGGCAAAGAGTGACTTTGACAACTTAACAATAATAGTCAATCCATGTCTTGTCTATTTGAATATAATGTAATTCCATAAATGACGCTCACATTTTAGGGCTATCATATTATAAATGGTAAATATATTTAGCATATAAAGAGAATTATAAACAAACCAAAACACTTTTATCTCCTCCCTCTCCTCGATCGATATTCGAACACCACTAACAATGGGTAAAACCCAAAACTAAATTAAGGTTTAAGGTATGTTCATAATTCATGTATTCCGTTAATTAATTATGTAAGAACCTTGTATGATGATTAATATAATTAGGGTTTACATTAATTAGGTTTAATATTCTATAATTAAAAGTTAAGGTTACATAAAAGCTTGTATTCTCATTAATGGTTTTCATTAATGGAGTTTGATTACGTTTAATTATTGGTAAAATCGGACTAGGGTTTAGGCAGATTTTAGGTCAACTTGTTTTGATCATAACTTGATCATACGAATAGCTTTTTAGGTGATTAAAAAGTCTAAGATTATCTATAGATAGTCTACTTTCTAATGGTGGTAATTATAGCTTTTATCTCAGTTTTTTGGTCAGTCAAAATCTTTGTACAAGTTAACTTTGGGATTACTTTGTGTATTGAGAGGGACATTGGGATTAATGTGAGAGCTTATTTATATCTTATGCGAGTCATAAACCAAAGGAGAAGTCAATTGTAGGTTTTTAAGGTCGTCAGCTTTGATAGAACTTTTAGGATATAAAAGCAGGCAGAAACTGAACACGTAGAGATTAACACTTGTGTAAAGGGTATTAGATTAGGGTTTTAAGCTTAGTAAAAATTATGAGATATCCTCAATACATATAGGAAGGTTTGGTAAAGATTATAGAGAAGGTTCATATGTTTATATATTTTATTCATGAGCGTTTTGTGTCATTAAAAACTTGACAGGTTTGGGTAAAGTATGAACGGGTTAATGTTAGGGTATAACTAATGTGTGGAACACATAGAGAGTCAAAAATGAGTTAAATACATGATAGATACTTAGATATCCATCGTTGTTACATTGAGTATGGATTAGTATCCTAAACTGATGTTAACATATGTTTATATACTTATGTATTATAGATCATTTGTGTGTTGTGTGAAGATATTGGATTTGCTTTGCTTCGCAAAGGTGGGTTTTACTAAAGCCCATTTTACTCTTTATTATTTTGGGCTGGAAATTATACTCCCATGTTTTATAAAATATCGTTATGTAGTTTTGCCCCACAACTATGAATAGTATAGTGGGGTTGAAAGACAAGAGTGCCCGCCCCTTCTTTCTCAAGTAGGCTACTTTTTCCGGAACGCTGTTTGAGATAACCGTAACCGTGTATATACATAAATATATCTTCGACGCGGTCTCTAATTTTGTGAATGATATGAACATATGTGTATGAGTATGTATGTGATGCAATGCACTCGTGGAATGCGTAAGGTATAGTAAGACGCGTCCATGTGTTAGCGTGCGGTAGTTCGTCATGACCGGAGACATTACATGTGTTGTAATACGGATTGTCCGGAGTGCGATTCCTGTAGTGAAGGTTCGCTACCTTCGTCTGGATGGTTGGATTAAGCGCATTTCCATTATATATATTCGATCATAGTTAGAAATAATTATGAGATTGTTATGTGATGGTATATAAGATAGCCATATCGTTATGATGATTCTTTATGATTGTTTATATGTTCATGATAAAGTATGCATGCGGTACTTGTTTGTTTTTATACTAGTAACTCTCACCAACTTTTGTGTTGACAGATTTAGTATCATTTTCTAGTTTTGCTATGATGGTGATGATTAGAAAGACTATAGGATTGCATTGCAGAAGAAGTTTATTTTATGTTTTATCTTTCATTCTGAACTTGATATTGATATATGGATTATGTGAGCGTTCATGTTTGTATTTGAGTAGGTGTTATCATGACACATATGTGTTCTGTTTTAATATAAGTCATCTTTAGATTTTATGTCTCTATTGTGACGCCATTATGTCGTGATGATATTTTATTTGCTCACACCTCGCAATTTCGCTTTGGCGGGGTGTGACAAATGCGTTGTTTTAAACAACTATTGAAGTGGACAGAAACAATGAGGCTCAAATTTATATGGTGGCAGTACCAAATAGCGACATGGCTAAAATGACACCCTCGTTTTGACTCCCAACCCAAGATACGGGTTTGCGTGAGCTATGTACACTAAACCGTAGATTATCATCATAGCCTTACTTATATTATATGATAAAGTAGCGATAACACTTATTTGAGCAGTGACAATAAATGTATCACCCCATGAAATCCTAGCATAAATAAAATTATCTTCAACAAAATCCTCAAAAATAATAAAACCCCAGATCGTTATACAAAAATTAAGAAAAATAACCGGTCAAAAGAAATTAATAATATTCAATGCGGATAACAAATGTAAAAGTGGCATTATGAGGCTCAGATAAGTGGGCACCCGGAAAAAGAGGATATGATCGTCATGGCTGCAAACTAAGCAAGCTTGCCCCGGCAAGATGCGCATAATCCATACTTTATTCGAACCCGTTTCGGTGTGTTCAAATTTTAGCATCACATCCTCTGAAATTCGTTATGGTTACCGTCTTTTTAAGATTACTTAAAAACAACAGGAACCACACTCGATATAGTTATAAGTGGTAGCTTCCCTATATTTATATAACCACACATAAGATAAGCACGTATTAGGTTGAGATAGCCCTAACGATGATCTGAGTCCAACTTGAGCTTACGTTATAAGGCAGAAGTTTAATTTAATAAGGCCCTAAGATATAAAAAGTGAGTTTTTCGGGTTTTTTAAAATCCAAATAAGGCCATAAGGTGAAAAATTAAACTAATACAAACACCCTCGTGAGAGTGTATGTCATTCTATTAATTTTGTGTTGAACTGACTGATATTAAGATTTTGCTAGTTGAAAGTTCGTTTCTCGGTATCTCCTCGAATTGATTTCCGGTTAATTGTGTGAGATTAGTTGTTCTTGGTGAAAACAAATATTTTTGGTTTTGGTAAAATAAATGTGCAAGACTTAAAATAAATGACGCGTAATTAAAACTAAAACTAAATGAAACGTAAACCGAGCAATATTTAAAACTTTAAAAGTAAATGACGAGAAATTTAAATGACGTAAAATTAAAACTTAACAAAAAGTAAATAAAAATGCAAAACGAATCTTGCTTATGTTTTAGAGAGAGAAAGAGATAGAGAGATGGTGGATTACACACACACTTAGAGAGAGAAAACCAATGTTTACTATGTGTAAATAATGAAACCACACACCCTCTCCATCTAAGGAGAGGGTTTATATACCCAAGCCTTGTGATGGGCTTGGGCTTACATTGTTGGGCCGGCCTACACATGTTGTAGGCTAGGCTTGGATTTGTTTGTTTAATCAAGATGTCTACCCTACGAGCTACTACTTAGTATATTGTCGGAGTAACCGAATCTTCCTAAATATGTAAAAACGTATTTCTAACAATCTCCCCCTAAGGGAGGTCACTCCAAACAAGGGTGTTACCCTAGTTACAATAATAAAATAAACCTAGCATACTATGCTTGTCTTGAGCTCGTAGTCTTCGTCTTTCTTTTCTTTTTCTTTTCTGGTGAACATGCTGATGTGATCTTTGATATCAATCTTGAGCATTAATCTCTTGCCTTGATCTTGTGCATCCATCACTTGTGATCTTCGCCTCTTCGTGACCTCATGTCCCACATACTTATACCTTTTATAATTCTTGAAAGCTTCAGAGTTCGATACAGCGGAAGACTTAACTTTTAGGCTTTCTTGAATTAGATGAGATATTAAGTGCATAAAGTATAAGCATGCGGGGACGACTTCTTCTTGGATTCTGCAACGCCACCGTCTTCAAATGCCGCAACATAAGTAGACACGAACGAAATGGCTTTGAACATTTCATTCTAAATCGGTAGCATTTTACCTCCGGTCGGTGAAGACCGTTGGACGATATTAGATATCGTACCCGTGACGGATAGTTTCAATTCAGTAACTTCCTGACAGGATTTCGCGGGTAAACCCGTTCTCTTTATTCGACCGTCCAAAGCTGACTGCGAACATAAAGAGTGAATCATTTGGATAAATATATCCGCATGATTTGAATCCGTCAATTCATGTTCCTGGAACAAGTGAAATTCAATTAAGAACCGCACCATCGTTGCTTTCCAGTTGTCACGAGCTTGATTCGTATAGAATCTTGCAAGTTACCTACCAAGTGCTGTTTGAGGTTAACACTAGAAGGATTTCCACTCATCACCATGAACACTAAGGTATCACTCTGAGTGTTCTGGCAAGATCACTAAGATATTGCGTAGAGGCCTGGAACGTGTTTAAATTCAGTTAAGAATTAAACAGCTGTTGCTTTCCAGTTATCACAAGTTTGATTCATAAAGAATTGCACAAGTCACCTACCATGAGCTTTTTTGATATTCGCTCAAGAAGGATTTCCATCTTCATTGTAAATACTTTCGTATTACTTGGATGTTCAGGCAAGATCATGAAGATTTTGCGTAGGACTCTTAAAATCTTTCTTACTTTTCATAGTGTGTGAAGAAGCAAGGAAATATGAAAGTGTGTCCTAATGAGATATTTGATGATCTCAAATGGCTCTAGACTCGATCGTGCACTTTGGATTTTAGTGATCGGAGGCTGGAGAGGAGTGCCACCTTTTCAATACCAATTTATTCGGAGTGAATAAATCAATAGATAATGTGTTGTCTCCGTGTGATTAAAACAAATACCTTTTGAGAGATATCTGAGTTAGCTGGGATGGGTTGTGCATTGCATCACTGGGTCCATGATGTCTGTCTTCAATATAGAGAATCATTAAAAATGATCTCAATAGCATATGTATTGACCCGGTTTCTGCCTAAAGTTGTAAGGAGGGCTTCTTTCTTTACACCCTTTATCTTTACAATTCTTTTTCATTCTTCAACCCCTTCAATGCTTACCAATACGTCATAACTAGCACCTTGTTGTGATTGTTCCAGTGCTAACTTAAGTACTTGGTCGGCATTCAGCTACGTTCACAATCTTTCTCCAACTTTCCTAAGGACGACTATTTCTAGCTATGGAATGTCCTTGGGAAGATTCCTCCGGTTCTAGAAGAATCATAGGACTTAACCTATCCTACCATCCTTATGTCACCACAATCTTCATCGTCGTGAAATAAATGGGTTTCGGGTAAGTATATGTCACCATGAAAATCCATTTTGATATGCAAATCCATTTTGCTCCCCCTTAACATATGCCACGATATTCGAAAACATTTCGCATATGTCGGGATGAGCCTGCACATTAAGTATAACCATTTGTGATAATATCCCATATTAAATCACATTTTCTCCCCAATATTAAAAATATTAACCCAATCGATTTTTTTAATATCAATTGATTTAATGAAGTTTTAACAAAGGTTTTGGGAAGAAAAATGCAAGTCCGTTTTATCTTCATGATATCAAATGTATGAGATATGATACCGATTTGTAACATGATCACATATTCACCATATCAAAAAAGAATTGACAAGGTTGGACCTGATAGATGAGAACATCATATGATAAGATCAAATGGTTCTTGTCAGCATATGTTGGTCGCCTCGTCACGTCTGAAGTCATCTCTTGACACCACATGTACGATTGGTATTGTTGTCTTGACACCAACTTGTGAACTTGGCACGTTCGACATCGAAGATTCTGAATGCTTGACAATTGCTCCCCCTCAATTGCTGACCCGTGTTCTATTGAAAGAGCTGTAGTCGTCGGTTGAGTAGTCGCATCGTCGAGGATGTAGATACCAATTGTAGATAACATGGTTGTAGAGATGATAGCTTCATGAAAACAAGACTTCTCTTGTTTTAACAAATAAATGCACTGAAACGTACATAGATTTGTGTTAGACCATGTTATAAAGTAAACTTGATCCCTTACAAGGTTTTAAAGTAAACCTTGCCCGAGAAAATTAATTCCCGTTGTTAGCCAAAGCTTTCATAAGAAATACTTGACTTTAATGTGAAAACCGGGTTGCAGTCAGAAATAACTACAAGCCATTTAGGCATGTTTTATGAAATATTTACAACTTTTGTACGAACTCTATTTATGGCGTCGTGTCGATATTAATCAACATTTCTAAGGCCGTAAATATTATCGTACCAAAAGACATGCCTTTGAAAAATAAAGTAAAAATATTTTTGGATTTTTATGGATTTTTCAATTTTTATGGTTTTTATATGGTTTTATATTTTTGTATTTTACTTTTGTGGATAAAAATATAAACAATATATACAAATGATCACCAAGGATACGGAGAATAGTTTTAACACCACTATTCTTTCGCTTCATCTGCTAATTCCTTTAGAGTCTCAGGCGAGAAAGTTCTCATTCCTAGCTTGTCGGCCAAAAATTCAATTCGAGCGCGATCTAAAGCCTTCGTGAAAATATCCGCCAATTGATACTCAGATCGGACAAAGTAAAGCTCGATTACTCCATTTTCCACTTGCTCCTTGATGAAGTGGTAGCGAATGTCAATATGCTTCGACCGGGAGAATTGAACATTGTTGCAGCATAAGGCAATTGCACTTTTGTTGTCGCAGTACATTGGAATCTTGTTGAAACCTAGACCATAGTCGGTTAATTGCGATCTCATCCAAAGAATTTGAGCACAGCAACCGGACATAGCTATGTATTCTGCTTCCGTACTTGAAATTGCAGTGCTTTTCTGCCTTTTCGATGCCCAACTGATTAGTCGATCTCCTAGTAGTTGCAAAGTTCCACTCGTGCTACGCCTGGTATCTTGACAACCTGCGTGATCTGCATCTGCATATGCCATTAGTGCAATAGAAGAGTCCTTCGAATACCAAAGTCCCCGATTAATGGTTCCTTTAAGATATTGAAAGATCCTTTTAACAGTAGCTAAGTGTAACTCGGTGGGCCTAGTTTGATACCTGGCACACATACATATAGCAAACTGAAGATCAGGTCGACTGGCCGTGATATACAGAAGAGTACCGATCATTCCACGATAAAGTGTCGGATCAACGGCAACTCCATGTGGATCTGCATCAAGCTTAGTTCGTTCCACCATTGGAGTATCCACGGGGTCGCAAGATTCCATCTTATACTTCTTTAGCGATTCAAGGGCATACTTGGATTGATTGATAAAGATGCCTCTGGGACTCTGAGATATCTGAAGACCTAAGAAGAATGATACCTTGCCCATCATTGACATCTTAAACTTGGAAGACATGAGTTTCCCAAATTCGTCGGATAAAGTTTGGGTCGAGGCTGCAAATATAATATCATCAACATATATTTGTACCATAATCATATCTTTACCTCGTTTCTGAATGAACATCGTGGGATCCACCTTGCCTTTTGCGAAGCCTTGCGTAATGAGGAATTGTGACAAAAGATCGTACCATGCGCGAGGAGCTTGCTTCAACCTATAGAGAGCCTTATTAAGCTTATACACATGATTAGGATAATTAGGATTCACAAAACCATCCGGTTGTTGAACATAGACCTCTTCCTTGAGTTCACCATTAAGAAATGCCGTCTTCACATCCATCTGATAGACGATCATATTCATATGGCTGCATAAGCGAGGAATAGTCGAATAGCTTCCAAACGGGCAACAGGTGCAAAGGATTCCATAAAGTCGATGCCCAATAATTGGTTGTATCCACGAGCTACTAGTCTAGCTTTGTTCTTCAGTATTCCGCCTAACTCGTCGAGTTTCACCTTATAAACCCATTTCAAAGTGAGTAATTGCACTTGATCCGGGCATGGGACAAGTTCCCATACTTCAAGACGTGTAAATTCATTGAGTTCTTCTTGCATAGCTTCTATCCAACAGGATTGAGTAAAATCTTGTTGCCATGTCTTAGGTTCAACTTTAGTGAGAAAAGCATCAAAGTGACAAAACAATGCACTTTCTTGTAACTGACTTCGTGTGGATACCGGACGATTAGGGTCACCAATAATAGAATCTATAGGATGATCCTTTGTCCACTTGCTGTCATGTTCACGAATCCGTGGATTGGAGTAAACCGTACTAGGAGCTCCCTCTGAGGTGGACGACCCGGCTTGATTAGGGTCGGGAATAGGTACACCAAAGAACGGAAGTTCACGCATTTGAGCGAATTCCAAATCGTGATCATCATCATCATCCTCTTCATCATCAATAGGCATGACATGGGTAGTTGAGACAGGTGTTGGTTGAGAATTACTTGTTGAAAGTATATCTTGACCCATTGTAGGTGCAGATGTATCTGATTGTGCTTCGGTTGCTGGAGCGACAACTTCGGTTACCGGAGATATTACCTCAGGTTCTGGAGCAACAATACTTGGAGGAGTAAAGAATTCATCAAAGAACGGTTGAAACAACGTATCCCATTCAGTCCTAGTAGGTGGTATAAATGATGAAGTAGGGTTGTTTGGGACAAGACCAGAACTAATATTACTGGGTCCCATTTCATGAAGTGCGGGTTCAGAGCTGCTTTGCTCAGAAGCCATTGCTGTCAGCTCATCAAAATCAACATTCATAGTTTCGAGGATCTTGCGAGAGTTACGGTTGTAGATTCGGTATGCCTTCTTTGCGGGTGCGTAACCGATGAAAATACCAATATCAGCCTTTGGTTGAAGTTTTCCCAAATTGTCACCATCATTATTTGGATAGCAAAGAGAACCAAATACATGAAGATATGATAAATCTGGTACTTTTCCATGGAGAAGCTCATAAGGTGTTTTACCATGGCGTTTACGAATTAGTGACCGGTTTTTGGTGTACACTGCTGTAGATACTGCTTCTGCCCATAAAAACAATGGAGCCTTTGCGTAAATTAACATCGTTCGAGCAGCTTCCATAAGTGTGCGATTTCGCCTTTCAACGACACCGTTTTGTTGTGGAGTGCGTGCAACGGATGTTTCATGAGATATGCCAACTTCTTCATAATAATCACGCAAGATTTGATTCACAAATTCGGTTCCATTATCTGTACGAATGCGTCGGACAGTAGTGTTGAGACGCACTTGAATCATCTTGAGAAATCCGATGATGAATTTAGCTGCCTCATTTTTGGCTTTAAGAAATTTCACCCATGTAAACCGAGAGTAATCATCGACAATAACGAGGATGTACTTTTTGCCACTAAGACTTTCAACATGCATTGGCCCACAAAGATCCATATGCAAAAGATAAAGTTTCTCTTGGTTGGTGTCTTCCGTCTTGGGTTTGTAAGATTTCTTAGTGCTTTTCCCCATTCTACACGCGGAACACAAATGATCCTTGTGAAATGATAGTTTAGGAAGACCACGAACAAGGTCGTTTTTCGCCAAGTGATTAATAGCGTCAAAGTTAAGATGAGATAACCGTCGATGCCATAACCATGACTTAGTCTTCGATGCTTTGGAGAGAAGACATACGGGAGAAGCGGCCATCATGTCTTGTAGAGACAAAGTATACAAATTAACCTTTCAATAAATCAACCCCTTCCAAATTACGAATGAAGCAGGTATGCTCTCGAAAAGCAACTTCTAGGTTTGCATCACAAAATTGTCCCACAGAAAATAAGTTGTGACCGAGACCTTCCACGTAATACACTCTTGAAATTATAACATTCCCAATATGATATTCACCGTAACCCATTATCTTAGCAATATGATCATTTCCAAATCGAACCGTACCAAGAAACTTGCTGACGAAATTTTTGAGCTGAGAGCGATCTCCGGTCATATGCTTGGAGCAACCAGAGTCCAAATACCAGAGAACAATTTGGACCACCTGTTTTCAACAACAACAGTAGACAATGCATTGGAAACTATTGGTTCCAGAGTGTTAGCAGATACAGATATAGAATTATCAGAATTGCTAACATTTTTGAGACCCTTAGATTTCCTGCGTTTTCTAATGATAGTTTTAGCACTAACAGGTTTTACTGTTCCAACTTTCTTAGGTTTTGGATTATTCGCGGTCACTACAGTGGGAGTAGACCTATTTAAAGGGCACTTGGTTCCTACAGTAGTGTCAGTGTTCCTAGTTAAAGGACACGCTTGTGTTTTGGTAGCCTTGGTACTCCTAGTTAAAGGGCACGCTTTCTTCGCTGTAGTGGGAGTGATCCTAGTCAAAGGGCACATATTTCCTACTATAGTGAAAGTTCTACCAGTGGGGCGCCACATCCAACCAACTTGGGTTAACACTTTCCCAGTCGGTTTCCATTCTAATCCATTTCTTCGGGCATGCATCTCATTCACATGGTCAATAAGGCAAGAATCATGACGACTAGTAAACATACATTCATTGCAATTCAAACATTTTAAATTAGAATTCACAGTAGGCTTAGAACGCTGCACAACCGCAGAGCCTTTAGGTTTAGCTACATGATTCTTTTTTATTCAAAACAGAAATAACATTCCTAGGATGGGCTTCTACTTTCTTCTTCACTTGACTACTAGATGAGGGCAAGATCCTATCATTCTTCTTGTTTCTTTTAAGCTTAGATCTTTGAGCCTTAGTACTGGTGCTTACTCCTGTAGAAGGCAACACGGGAATATTAGAAGCTGGTTTTGATTCCGCCTTATCTTTGGTGACCAATGTTTGAGAAGGTTTAGTCCTAGGGCCCTTGTTAAGTGGTGTGACGGCTATGAGGGTTCTTTTGATTGCACTAGAGGACGATGCTGAGATAGTGGCTGCGTTATCCACAACATTCTTACCTTTGAGAGTACGAAGTGTTTCCTTTAACTCAGCCAAGACCAGGTTCTTATCACAAATTTGTTCCCTCAAATCAGATATTTTCACCGACTTTCGACTCAATTGTTCAATCAATGATTGATTCTGTGCAGTGGTATAAGCACATGCGGGCTTTACTGAATCGAAGAGTCGTGTATTTTTCTGTTTTAAGTTATCAACTTTGGACAAAATCTTGGAAACTCGATTATCTAGATCAAGTTTAAGATTCTCAGCGGCCTCAAGTACGTTCACACAGTTAAGCTCCTTAGATTTCTCTATGTCTATCGGCAAAGATTGAGCAACCTTGTCACTTGGCTGACGCTGTTTTGATTGTAAATTCAATCGAAAATTCTTTTCAAAATTTGCATCATCGATATTAACACCTTCGAATGACGTTTCAAAGATTTCTTGAATAAATTGTTGCTTGCATTCAAGCGAAATACAATGTGTTTGAATCTCATCAAAACGTTTTGAAAGCGAAGAATATGAATCTTGAAGCTTTAAAAATTCAGCGTCAGATTCGTGACAAGTACTATCTACCACAGTATCCACATATTCAACATTATGCACAATAGAAACATTATCAACACTTGTATTCACACAGACAGAAACTATATCATGAGACATCACTTGATTCAGAAGCAGATCATTATGGCGTGAAACCCGTTCTATTTCAAGTAAACTGTTTTCATAAGCATCTTCCATTTCATTGAAAACACGTCTAACTTCTTCTATTTCCAAAAACAAATCTTGATCAATATTACGAAGACAAGCTTTAACATTGTTTACAAACGGAACAATTTCATCTCGAAACGCAGCTCTAGTGTGCTCAAAGTTCCATTCACCTTCCGTTATGGCCGTGGCCGTCGTACGTTCCAAAATGACCTTGTCAAAATCGGCTAAGTGTTGGTGAACCGTATTTAAGTTAACGGACGCCTTACTTACCGGTGGAATTAACTTCGTTAAATCCTTTTTGACGAGTATAGGAGACGTACTAGGAAGGTTTTCATTTGACAAACTTTGGGGCACAAGAACTGTTAATTCTGCTAATTCCTTTTGTAAGCGAATGCGTGTCTTTTTCGAAAATTGATCTTTGTTATGTTGATCATAATCAATTGTATGGAATTTTGAAAGCATTTTAGAATGAGTTTCATCCCCAAGTGATTGTGTCTCCTCAGTACTACGAACAAAAGGTGCTTCTTTCGATTTGCCAATTATGGTCATATCATAAAGACCGGGAATATATTCTTGAGCTTGTTTTGTATAACCGGGATTAGGTGGTAAATCTTGAAGACGCTTAAGTTCGAATTCTTTAAATGATTTTGTTAAAAGATGAACCTTTTCTGTGGAAGCGTATTGTTTTAAAAGCTGTTGTTCTTTGAATTTAATAAGTTTGGTAGCATTAATTTCCGATTCAACCTTTTTAGACTCGAGAGTTTCGAAATCCATTTTAAGTTTCTGAAAATCATTGACAACCGACTCTTTTTCTTTTAATTCATTGGAAAGATTAGCATTTAATGATTCTATTTCTTTCAAGTGTTCAATATTTTCAAAACGAAATTGGTCAAATTCAGAACATGTTATTTTCTCTGCTTGAGGGACCATTTCAAAAGCTTTGACCTTTTCTTTATGCAACACAAGCTCAGCAGTTAGGGTGGAATTGGTATCTACGGATTGTCTGAGGGCCATATGCATTTGATCAATTATATGTTTAGGCACCATGACCAAATCATGTTGAGCATAAGATGCCATACCCGTCGTGGCATTTGGTTGAGGTTCACTCAAATGTGTAGGATTGGGTACCACATCATTTGAGTTACTAGTTCCCGAATGTTGTTCGAGGTTGTCATTTTCATCCCCAACTTGATGTTGGTTATCATCAATATTATTAGATGTGGTTGGTACCTCACTGATGACATCAGAACCGTAGTGAGAGAGATTAGCAACGAGAGCCGCTTGGGCAGAGTGAATGTCATCACAATCCGAATCGTATGCATCAAGATCGTCCGCTTGATAAGCTGCATTAGAAGTAGAAACGACTGCAATGCCTTCAGTATCTGCTGCCCCTGGGTCTGCAAGAAATGCCAACTCCTCTGAATCCAAAATCTTCCCCTTAGACTGAGCATCAACCAAATACATCTTGTCACGAAACCATGCATCATCCCTCCTCCTTTTCGGCTGAGTGCATTCCCTAGCCATATGACCTTGTCCTCGGCAATTGTAGCAAGTCACAACCTTTTTAGGACCAATAGGACTTCCATTTCCACTAGCTTGGGAATTCACAGCTTGATTGTTCCCAGTCCTTGTTGGAGTTCCATATGAATTTTGCCTTCCCTGAATAGGTTGCACCGTCACTTGACCATCTTGAACAGTGGCTTGTTGCCGAGGATCTGATGAGGTGCGGAGCTGATTGTTTGTTGGTGGAAATCCTCTAGTTGCAAAAAGTTTTGACAAGTAGGCTGTGAGATGGTTTAGAACATCAGCAGGCGTATCATTTGGTGTAAAGACCGGTGCTTCGATTGGTGGAAGTTCATTAGAGTAGAAAGCTTGTGCTGGTTGCGCTTCTATTGGAAAATATCCTTGCTGAGGAGTATAGCCCAATGGAGAAGTGTTGGCTTGTGATGGTGATGTCTGATATGGTGGTTGCTGTGGAAAAGATTGTTGATGAACACTTTGTTGATATTCTTGCTGTGGCATCATTAGTGGTTGATAAGATGGTTGTTGTGGTTGCTGATAGATGTGTGGTGGTGGCTGCTGCAAGTATGATGGTTGTTGATAAGTATAAGCCATGTTTTGTTGAGAAGCATACATTGCAAGTGGATCATGAACTTGAGGTGTAGACAACCGAGCCTCAATCACATGGCATTCGTGTTGTTGAAGAAAAGCTTGAAGTTGATCCACATTGGTGTTATGCAAGTCCTTAGCCAATTTAACATCCGTCACGTATTTTTTCCATTCTGGAGGAAGAGTGTTCAAATACTTGGTGTTCAATTGAAAGGTAGGAATTGTCATGCCATAGATATTAAGCTCATTCAACAATAAGGTAAATCTCAGAAAGTAATCATTGAGAGTCTCCCCTGGCACATAGGCAAACTTATCAAAAGTATCATAAATCTTACACTCTCGTTCTTGTTTAGTTAACGAGGTGCCTTGCATGAGAACACGAATTCTATCCCATAACTCTTTGGCAACTTTATGTTTGCTGACGAGTTTGTAGACATCTGGAGGAAGGGCTTGGAGAATGATGTTTGTAGCATACTTATCACATTTATCTTGAATCTTCATATCTCCAGTCAACTCACCCGTTGTGCGAGGACGAGTAGTCGTACCTTCCGTCACTGTACCATAATCTAATGGTCCATTGAGCACCGATGCCCAAATTAGATGTCCATTCTCCTTGTTCAACATATAAAGTTCCATTCGGGAAGCCCATTCCTCATACATAGTCTTCACCAACATTGGTGGACGATTATCCGTACCCGATAGGATGGACTTATCCGTAAGAGATGTGTACTCCATTTCAATAAGTGAAGATTTACAAAGTTGGTCGATCAATGAAAGAAAGTAAATGTGTTTGTTGTAGTGTGTTAAAACCGAGAAATAATGTTAAAATCCCCTAAATTATGTTCTCGATAAACCAAAAAATCCAAGTCAAAATTACACACGAAAATTTTCAAAAACACGTTTTTTGAAAAATGTTGGATCGTACTCAGATCGCAGTCGTGATCGCACTCCCTGTGGTCGCACTCAGATCGGACTCCCAGATCGTACCCTGATCGCACTCCCTTATCGCAACAAGTGATCGCACTCAGATCGGACTCCCAGATCGTACCCAACGATCGTACCCTGATCGCACTCCCTTATCGCAACAAGTGATCGTACTATGGATCGCAACGGGTGATCGTACTATGGATCGCAACGAGTGATCGTACTATGGATCGCAACGAGTGATCGTACTAAACAAACTTACCTTGATCGTAGTGTGGATCGTACCAAGCAATCGGAATGATGGATCTTACTAAGGATCGTATTCAGATCGTAACAACAGATCGTGACGATGAATCGTACTCGGGATCGTAACAACAGATCGTGACGATGGATCGTACTAGGGATCGTAGTTAGATCGCAACAACAGATCGTGACTATGGATCGCAAGTAGAAACCCCCATGGTTTATGCAAACACAAAGTCATATCGAACTGAATACCCACTTACCTTATTTCTCGGACAGTACAATAACACAATCAAATCAAGATTCAAAGCCAAAATATGAATCAAACAACCAAAAAATTTTGTGTTTTTAACCCAAATAACAATACCAAATCACTATATCAAGTAATAGGATGGAGTAAATCAAGATTAACCCATAAAAACACAAAAAAAAAAAATTGGTTCGTATGAAAATGGATCAAAAATGGCGAGAATCAAGAACACAAACACAAGAACTAAACAATCATCCCATGGCTCTTGATACCATTTGTAGAAATGTAAATCTTGCTTATGTTTTAGAGAGAGAAAGAGATAGAGAGATGGTGGATTACACACACACTTAGAGAGAGAGAAAACCAATGTTTACTATGTGTAAATAATGAAACCACACACCCTCTCCATCTAAGGAGAGGGTTTATATACCCAAGCCTTGTGATGGGCTTGGGCTTACATTGTTGGGCCGGCCTACACATGTTGTAGGCTAGGCTTGGCTTTGTTTGTTTAATCAAGATGTCTACACTACGAGCTACTACTTAGTATATTGTTGGAGTGACCGAATCTTCCTAAATACGTAAAAACATATTTCTAACAAAATTAAAATGAACTAAAAACAAAACAAGAAGACTTGACACTTAAACTAAAACAAAATATCAAAACAAGACAAAATACCCAATCGGAATACACCCGATCGGAATCCAATCGGAATCCGATCGGAATGTACCCGTCGGAAAGTACAAATCGGAATATGCAAGAAGTCCAGATCGGAATGTATTCCGATCGATTGATCGGAATGAAGACAAGTCCATCCGTCGGAATATCACCCAAATCGGAATGACAGAAAAGTGGTGCGATCGGAATATGTAAAATGCATGTAATTGGAATAAGCCCTAAGGTCCTGATCGGAATAACTTCAAAACCCTTTTCCGATCTACTGATCGGAATAAGGGGAGGCTGCTCGGAAAGTGGTGATCGAAAAAGGGTTTTAAAACCTTTTCCGATTTGTGTGTGATCCGAAACTTAAGCAAAGAAAATAAGCTACAATAATAAGCTAATCTATAACACTAGAACGAATCAATAATGGAAATAGACTTAATAAGCACGAACATCAACTTATCAAACTTAAAATAAACAAACTTTAAAATCAAAACATAAAAAGATGAACTTAAAGTCACGAAAATTTAAAAGATCAAAACTTTAAATAAGAACTTGATGAAAAAGATGATGAAAACAAGATTGAGATTAACAAGAAAGATTAATAATATGAAGATTAAGACAATATTAAGCTTAAAAATTAAAGGTTTGATTAAAAACAAGAAAGATAAAAGATTAAAGATTAAAGTTCTAGTGAGAGAAACTGTCACTTTCTCTCTCTAAAACTAAACTACTCCTACTCCTAAAACTAAAACTAACCAACCCTCTCACAACAAGTGAGGGTGGTATTTATAGGAGAGGGGAGTGGTTGGTGGCTTCCTCTTTCTTTCTTTCTTGGTCAGTCTTTCAGTCTTCTTTAAATTCTTCGACTTTTAAGACTTCGTCTCGGGATTTCTTTGGACTCGTCTTGTAATTTCTTCATAAATTAGACTTGAGTTCTTCGGCTCTATTAAACTTCCGTCTTTGGACATTTTCTTCGATAAATCTTCAGAATAAGCCTTGGACCTCCGTTCTTTTTGCATTCTTAATCTTTTGACTTAGTCTTTTGTCTTTTTCTTCAATAAACGCCCGTGAAAGACCGTGTTTTCCTTCCTTTTCACATTTTGACCCTGAAACACAATAAAAACACAAACCACGCATAATTCCGCCATTTACGACATAAAATATACGTTTAGGTCCCGTTTTAATGTAATTAAGTGGTAGAAAAGATGGGTGTTTTCACACCTATCAAATCCCCTACACTTGACCATTGTAATGCCCTCATGCAATGCTTAGCAATAAAGCAAGGTTTACACTTTCCATCATAATCAACCTACCTTGGCCTTCATTAAACAACTAAGGAAAATCAAAAAGATAGAAAATAACAAGATGCAACAAGGAAGAAACTTGTAAAGAAATCTAAGACTTACATTAGGGCTTGTGTGTCATGAATGTTTATCACCCTCAAGTTTCACGTTCCCCATGCCAAGCTTAAAAACAAGATCATTGTTAGTACAAGTTAGCATAACAAACATTTACTCATGTGGTTCAATTAATCACTTAAACTCCCTTATTCCTACAAGTATCTCTTATATTTTATTGATGTCTTGAATGATCACGAGGATGCATTGTTGACTTATTTCGATAATTTATTTAGGCTGAAAGCAAAGTAGGACGATTTGATCAATAGTTAGCTAAAGGACAAAATCTCTTAAAACTGCTTCTCGGAATATCAAAAAGTTCATATCTTGGCATAACTTGGTTCACGATTTGAGACCTTTCTCGGGCCGATATTTGGCATATACTTCATACTTCATATCTTCGAGAGACGTTTTTGAGATAATGGTCTTCTCTTCGTTATAGAGTTTCTTCACTTGGAGATTTGAGGGGTACTCCAACTTTGTTGACCACGACTTCATGATTATTTCTTCAATATCTAATTGGGATTTTGAGATACAACAATCCGCCTCCTTTTCGGACTTGGATCTATTTATCCTCATACCTTGTTAGGGTCTTTTCGGATAGACTTCTCCATGATCTTTATGGGAGTTGATTGCTTTTCGTCGTGAGTCTTGATCCTTCATATTGATTTTGGGAATAATGCTTTTCACATCACTTTGGATCTTCAGCAATAAAATTGAATCCTCATGCCTTGTTAGGGCCTTTTCGGACTCGCCAATCTTCGCGCCCCGCTTCATAAGTTATGCCTTGGCTATGAACTCTTATCATTACCGAGCAACTTTTAGACGATCTTGGGCTAGAAGCTAAGTAACTTTTCAAATCGTACGACCTTACTTATTGCATTTATTTATTTACAAGCGAGTGGAGAAAAAGATCATAATTAACTCACATAAGTTAATGAAAGAATACCAAACTTGTAACCAACTCTATCATTTCTCGTTCTCCACAATTTAAAGTCTCAAGGAATGAGACTCGTGGATGCTTAGCCCAATAAACCAATTAAGGTCTACACGGTTAAGGATACTAGCTAGAGTGAACTTGGATAAGTAAACTCGGGTTGAGTCAAAATATTCACAACGGGCCTAATATATCTAAGATAACTAAACTTGTTAAAACCATTTTATTAAAATAAGAGAAAAATAGCAAAAATAAAGGGAACTACAACTAGGCCAAAATAGATTAAAAATTTTGAAAAATATCGAAAAATCGATTTTCCGGTTAAAATGAGGACAATACAAGGAAAAGGCCACTTAACTTTGATAGAAGTCCCCCCTAAACTTAATATAAACATTGTCCTCAATGTTTAAGCATGTGGGAGTAAACTCCCCTACACTTAGGACATTGTGCACTTTGTTTAAATCTTGCTAAGGAAGAGACAACTAAAGAGATTCCTATTTTAATATTGAGAAATATAAAATAGTGAATCGAAAAGAGTTTAGGATAGAACCGGGAAGAAGGGAACACGGAATCACGATTCGTCAAAAGTCATCAAGAGTGTGTCTTTGAAGCTCTAATCCCTGCATATGATAAGAAAGAGAACAAGAAACACCACGGGGCTCCCCCTACACTTATGGTGAAAACAGATAAAGATAGATAATCGGGTTGCCTCCCGAAGAGCGCTTGTTTTTGTTAAACGAGTCGCGAGCCTGACTCGTCCCCGAATTAAATGGTCCATGGGGAAGCCTCGAATGTAATACCGGGATCAAAGACCTTGTCCTCATTCCCGGAGGACATTAATAAAGGAGAGGCGGGGGAATAAGTCTTGAATGGGAGAAAAACCCTTTCGACATACGAGAAGTATGTGAATTCAAGATCCACGGGAGGTGGGGTGGGTAAAGTAAGCACATTGTCATCCCCCAAAGACAATGGATGTTGAGCACTCGGCAAAGCCGTGAGGGTATCAATTATAGAATTGTCATTGTCACCTCCCGGGTCAAAGCACTCATCCTCATTTCCCGGTATGAAACGAGGAGAGTAAAAGTGATACATCACCCGCTTGGGTGTGCACGTGGTAGGATGAGATGGCAATATAATATGAGAAGTATGAGAACAATTACCTTCCACATGTGTCCCTTTTTCAGTAGATTCACGTCTTTCCACCTCTGGGATAGAAGGAGGTATGGCTAAAAAAGTTTTCTCATTAATAGCAAGAGAAGCGGCGCTATCAATGTCCTCAATCCCTTCGTCAAAGAGCGGATTCACCTCACTAGATATGTAGGCGTCATCAAAATCAAATAAAGGGTTCGAATAAATCTTGAAAGTTTCATGCAGAACGTCTTCATCGGATAGTGACTCGTCATCACTAAAAGTAAAATCATCATATTGATCGAAAAGAGGATTAGAGAAAGCCAAAGAATCATCTCCCAAAGTGTTGGTGGAAGGAACATCATCATTAAGAGCGACCTCATCCGTAAGCTCCTCAAAAGTTAGCACATCACAAACCTCATCAAAGAATTTATCAAGACCGAAATCACTAATATTACTCGAAGTATCACAATCCTTAGAGGCGTTGGGGAAATTAAGAGAGGGAAGTACAATTGCACTAGGACATTGAGCAACTAGATCATACCAAGAAATAGTATTCTCATCGTCATCATCATCATAATGGTATTGACGCACAAGAGGAGGGGTAGAATCACTAAGATTAGAAACTTGCTCTTGTTGTTGTCGCTTCTCCTCGTCCCTAATTTCTTTAAGCAGAACAACGGCTTCTTGAAGTTGCAAAACAATGGAGTGTGTTTCTTCATTCAAAGTAGTGAGTTGTTGAATTCTCTGAGAGGATTGATGATTGAGGTTGTGATGTGGGGGCTCAAAGTGTTGAAAACCTGAATTATAGCAAGGTTGTGGCTCATAGTTGTTCATCGGTTGAGAAGAATTAGAAACCGGGTTTGGTTCATAATAATCCATAGGTGAAGAAAACTGAGGACCCGGATTTTGCTCATAATAATTCATTAGTTGACAATAATAGGTATCGCGAGGGCCCCCACAGTTGTTGCAAAACGGGTATGGAGAAAAATCAGGTGCGTCTTGTGGATAGCTATTATCATTGTCATAATTGTACCCCGGTTCTTGCCCGTGTCCATACGGGTATTGAACCAGGCACGAAACATGCCAATGAGAATCGCTTCCACAATAGATGCACGGGGGAACAGGAGGAGGTGGGTTCAAAAAGGACGAATTAATCGAGTTGCACAAATGACAAAATCCGAATAGGAATTGCGTATTGTCGATATCGTTACCACACCGCTCACATGTACACCTTTGACAAGAGTTGTTCCCAGATAATTGTTTCCCACACCGGACGCAATGGACATAAAAATCCATAAAGAAAGATAGATAAGCAAGAAGAATATTTTTGGTGCAAAACTTTGAAAAAGAAATGCTTTTTATGATTTTTCAAATGTTTTTGGGATTTTTGAAAATGTTTGGACAGAAAAATAACGTTCACAAGTGAACGGGTCCCAAAAGCCAACGCGTCTCTCACAAAAAACCGTTAATCTTCACGAAAAGAGCCGGCAGCGGCGCCATTTGATATTAAGATTTTGCTAGTTGAAAGTTCGTTTCTCGGTATCTCCTCGAATTGATTTCCGGTTAATTGTGTGAGATTAGTTGTTCTTGGTGAAAACAAATGTTTTTGGTTTTGGTAAAATAAATGTGCAAGACTTAAAATAAATGACGCGTAATTAAAACTAAAACTAAATGAAACGTAAACCGAGCAATATTTAAAACTTTAAAAGTAAATGACGAGAAATTTAAATGACGTAAAATTAAAACTTAACAAAAAGTAAATAAAAATGCAAAACGAAATTAAAATGAACTAAAAACAAAACAAGAAGACTTGACACTTAAACTAAAACAAAATATCAAAACAAGACAAAATACCCAATCGGAATACACCCGATCGGAATCCAATCGGAATCCGATCGGAATGTACCCGTCGGAAAGTACAAATCGGAATATGCAAGAAGTCCAGATCGGAATGTATTCCGATCGATTGATCGGAATGTAGACAAGTCCATCCGTCGGAATATCACCCAAATCGGAATGACAGAAAAGTGGTGCGATCGGAATATGTAAAATGCATGTAATTGGAATAAGCCCTAAGGTCCTGATCGGAATAACTTCAAAACCCTTTTCCGATCTACTGATCGGAATAAGGGGAGGCTGCTCGGAAAGTGGTGATCGGAAAAGGGTTTTAAAACCTTTTCCGATTTGTGTGTGATCCGAAACTTAAGCAAAGAAAATAAGCTACAATAATAAGCTAATCTCTAACACTAGAACGAATCAATAATGGAAATGGACTTAATAAGCACGAACATCAACTTATCAAACTTAAAATAAACAAACTTTAAAATCAAAACATAAAAAGATGAACTTAAAGTCACGAAAATTTAAAAGATCAAAACTTTAAATAAGAACTTGATGAAAAAGATGATGAAAACAAGATTGAGATTAACAAGAAAGATTAATAATATGAAGATTAAGACAAGATTAAGCTTAAAAAGTAAAGGTTTGATTAAAAACAAGAAAGATAAAAGATTAAAGATTAAAGTTCTAGTGAGAGAAACTGTCACTTTCTCTCTCTAAAACTAAACTACTCCTACTCCTAAAACTAAAACTAACCAACCCTCTCACAACAAGTGAGGGTGGTATTTATAGGAGAGGGGAGTGGTTGGTGGCTTCCTCTTTCTTTCTTTCTTGGTCCTCAGTCTTTTAGTCTTCTTTAAATTCTTCGACTTTTAAGACTTCGTCTCGGGATTTCTTTGGACTCGTCTTGTAATTTCTTCATAAATTAGACTTGAGTTCTTCGGCTCTATTAAACTTCCGTCTTTGGACATTTTCTTCGATAAATTAAGCCTTGGACCTCCGTTCTTCTTGCATTCTTAATCTTTTGACTTAGTCTTTTGTCTTTTTCTTCAATAAACGCCCGTGAAAGACCGTGTTTTCCTTCCTTTTCACATTTTGACCCTGAAACACCATAAAAACACAAACCACGCATAATTCCGCCATTTACGACATAAAATATACGTTTAGGTCCCGTTTTAATGTAATTAAATGGTAGAAAAGATGGGTGTTTTCACACCTATCACTGACACAACCGTATAATGGCTCAGATTTGTGAGTGCGAAATTGGCCAAAATAGGATCCTACCCGCCATGTTATAAGCACCGTTTTGTCGGTGTTGTCCCGCCAAGATATGGGTCGATTTCGCTCACCATGACCAATAATAAACGCACATATGTAAAAGTATCATCATCGCCCAATATCACGAAAACAACTAGTTGCAAAGCGCATCAAAGCATACACAGATGGTCATGGCAAAGCAATGGCATCGAACATTGTGAACTCAATTACGAAAAAAGCCGTTGTTACCCATATGAGCATAGCACGGATTGAGTTCCACATTTAGATTCCCAAGCATGACATGAGAATGGTGGTCCGGCCAACAGTTGGAACAATGCTATTACACACGTAGTTACTTATAATGTCCTGCCAAAGAGCTTCCCGATTCAACCGAAAAAGCGTATTTTTCAACACGCATTTGCGAGAAATACATGTAAACATAAGAAAGCAATGCAGGTTATATTATTAAACAGAAAATAGAGTCTGTTCATTAGGCTTTTTAAAAACATACCTCCAATGTAGTCACACACAAAAGGCCTTTTAAGTTCTACTTACATACACTCAAGACATAACGCCATACAAGTAAATTCATTCTAACATGATCCAAATGTTTGAATGACCACAGCTAGTTATAAGTTGTAAACAGATTGTATATGAGGCTCAGATAAATGAACAACGAAACAAAGAGGATACATCCACTATGGCTTCAACCGTAAGGTCACCATGCCAAATTATGGACAATATCATCTCTACCAACCCCATTTAGAATCATCATTGCCTCTTACAACGGATACCATTAGAAACAGTTATCATAAATCGAGTGTTTGCTTATGCAGCCAAACATGAGATGTCGTTGAGAAACCGTCATTCAAAAGCAACACAGCCTTTTACAACACATACCACCAAAAATAACTATCACAAAGCTAAACGATAGTCAATCATGAAAAGGTCGCACTATAATAATTAGCAACTGATGCCTTAAGCATACTAAACGACAATCCAACATCATAAGATTTATCTTATGCAACTTAAGTCCAAAACCAAAGTATAACCAAGGCCAAACAATAATCCTTAGTTATAAGTAGAGACAATAACAATATCAATAACAATTAGTAGAACCGACGACTATATGCTGTAAACCAAATACTTCGTACATAACATGAGCAAGAAACCCACATCAAAAGAGAAGGGCGAACCCGCTATGGCTGCAAATGAATAATTTGCCCCGCCAAGATACGGATAACCCCGACTCTTGATTCCATCTCACGAATTTGTAGCTACAATAAAAACAAACTTACTAATAAAACTGCAATAATGGTTCCTTGTTATGCCATTGAAATCGATACCGATGATCAAAAACTGGGTTTCTAGCAAACCAAAAAATAATGGGCTTTCAACCAACCATGTCGAGAACTACCAACTCATATGGCCACAATCGACAACCGGTTTTTACAATTCAACATCAATTTTCTTTACATCCCCAACAAATCAAGACAACCCATAAAAGACACCACTCAACCCATGTCACCAGCCGACCTCCAACGTCACACATCATGGATGGCGGCAATGAAGAGATCTGCGACATCAAAGGGTATTCAAAGTGAGGAAGTGTCATCTAAGAGAGAGAAAGATGAGAGCAAGATATGTAAATAATGAAGATGAAAATAGAGACAGATAAAGAGATATGATGGTGGATTCATAGATCTATGGTTAAGATATAACCTAAAGATCTAGAAAGTTTTATGATCAACAATTGTAACTCAAGATGTACGAAAAAAACAGAAGCAACACATACCAAACAAAGAACAAACGTGAAAAATCAATTTACCTTCATCAACAGTTAGTAGGCAATTATGAGACGACGGATCGACGACAAAAAATGTGGTCTCCAACCTCTACTCACAACACTTTTTTTAACGGCAGTTTTTTACAACTCACACGAACTATCTCACAAATTATATCTCACATGTCTCCACCAAGACTTGAACCCACAACCTTTACGTTAGAAGGCCACTCACATTCCGCTGAACCAAGAGACTTTTGGTACTCACAACACATTTTCCTTACTCACAAATAGGGGTGTCAAATGGGTCGACCTAACCCGATCCGATCCAATCCGAACCTGATAAACCCTTATAAGGTCAGATTCTATCAGGTTCAACTATGCTTAGCGGGTCTATCGGGTCAACCCTACCAACCCAGTAACCTTATAGGGTCGCGTTAGGGTTATTTTTTTATAACTTATCGGGTTCGAGTTCAACCCGATAACCCGATATTACAAACAACATGTTACAAACAAACAAACACTAAAAACCTCTTACAAACAAACACTTTTGGCCCAATATAGTGCAATATTATGAGCAATATTACCAGACAACAAAGCAAGGAGGACCTCAGAGAAATCTGATGATTGCAGTTGCAGATGCAGATAACATAAAGACAACAATATAACTCCCTTTAGTGCTAATATCGGATGATACTACGAGGGATCAATAATCTCTGAAGAGAGATATGCAAAGAAAAGTAAGACAATCCAAGAGATACATAGTAACGTAATACACAAGAAGTAATGTAATATAAAATGAGGCAGTCTTTTAGATCACGAGTAACATAAGTATCCCTCTTACCATCGGCCCAAAATTTCTCAAGATATGACCTCCATGAGGTAGTCTTTTTTATGTTACTTGACAATATATATGCAAATACTGCTATTTTTTCCCGCACTTTGATTTTTGTACATAATTTGTTTTCTACTGTATATTGGTTTGTTTAATGGCATGGAAATTCTTGTGGATTAGTTATGGGTCGTGAATATTATCTTTGCTTGCAAATGTACTTGAGTGTCACGATGAGCTCATAAAAATTTAAAGCTAGATCGTTAATATAACTTTGATACTCATGTTTGGTTGTCGGATAAGATTTTGCACAGGCCTTCGTTATGTCAGCTAAGGTTTGTTGCAAACGCCGCATCACGACATACATACATCTCATACTCCTCCAACAATGTTAGCATCTCTGGTTTTGAATCCACCTCACACTGCACGTTTCAAATAATAATCTTGCAATTCCACACAACGGTATTTTTCCATGTTGGAGTAACAACTCATCAATCTTTTGATCATTTTTATTAGAAATTTGTGCTCATGTGAGTACCTAGCTCCATGAGTACAAGTGTAAAACCATCATCCATCAGGATTAGTTTGTAGTTGAAATAGCTCTGCATAATAATAGCATTCTAAAAGCTTCTCATAACCAGCTTGAACCCGATAAACCAACCCAATTCAACCCGAAACCTGCTAACCCGATAGCCTTATAGGGTAGGGTTAGGGTCAATATTTGAGACATCAAAACTCGATTCAACCCGACATGTTCAACACGCTAACCCACTAACCCGACCGAATAACACCCTTGCTCACAAACACATTTATTTATTTGTATTTATTCCCTCTTCTCTACTCACAAGGGTTTCTTTTAATCATATTTTATCTCCCTTTTATTCACATACAAATTTTAAATCTTGTCTTTAAAACTGAGAGTTTCCAAATTTTGTTTTTAGAATTGAGAGTTCCTTTTATGATATAGTAGATAAATTTAATTAAAAAGAAAAATAGGACATTACGCATATTATGTTGAGAAAAAAACAAAATTTTTTAAGAAAAGAAAAATCTAGAGATTCTTAGAGAAAACGGTGTCACAACAAGGCAACCCTTCAAAATTTTTCCTAGTCAGCTGGCAACTCAGCGCCACATCACAACTAACAAAAATACCTCTCACTCACAACACACCCAACCCTCTTCATTTGGGCCCCACCACTATCTTTTATTTTTCTTTCTTTCATTTTCACACAAAAACTAAAATTTATTTCATTCAAATTAAAACATTACAAATACATAAATAAAAATTACAAATACGGAATAAAATTTAAAACGATATAATACGATACGGTACGGTTCGACGGAATTTAATCGGTTTCGGGATCGAAATCAGATTCCGATGAAATACCCCAAGAATTCTTGATGAATTCGACAGTCTTTTCCCACTTGATTTGCTTCGCCAACTCTTGTTTCTCCCTTTCTTCTTCTGCTAATGCTTCACGTAATGCTTCTTCATCATTAAGCAGTTAATGTTCTTGTTCCTCGGTAAGACGGAACTCAGCAGGTACCTGGTATTCTTCAACAGGGCTCTCTGGTTGATCAATGTAGGAACGGTAGATTCACCCATCGTGTTTGGGTAAGGTTGTGGACGGATTGTCTCTGGTACCTTTCCGGTGTCGATGGGTTGCTTCGAGTAGCTTTTCGTTTGTTTTGTATCTTGTTTGCAAAAGTGTTTCCTTGAGACATGTTTGAGAGTATGGTTTTGTGTGAGAAAATAAAAATACTAAATGAAAGTAGTATTTATAGAGAAAATACAGCCGTTGGAACCCATGTTCAATTAAAATATAGCCGTTGAAAAATTCATTACTGAAATTAAAATTACAACATAGAAAATAAAATAACATTACTAAAATTAAAATTACAACATAGAAATAAAATAACATTACTGAAACTATAATAACATTATTTAAATTAGAACTAGAACACCGAAATTAAAATTCTCTAATCCATTCTTTTTTAAATTCCATTTGTCTTTTCGATTTTAACGCCTTTTTCGACAAAAGCATCATGTATTGCATCGTCTTTGTTTGATTCTTTTTTCAAAAATTCGATAATCTGATCACGCCACTCTTTTGGAATATCATTGCAATTATTACATTCTTCTTGAAGTTCAAATTTTGAAGAGGATGCACTTTCAAATTTGAGGGCTAAATCCATAATCGCTTTCTGCCGAACGTTGTCTTCTTTAATTAGGTTAGCAACCAATGTTTTGATTTGATCATAAGTGTGTGGAGCTGAACAAACCATTCTAGTAGTATTTTTTTGATTTTGGGGAATGAATATAATTGTTAAAATTGTTAAATGAGAAGAGTTTATATAAAGATTAAGAATTTTTTTTTTTTTAAAAAAAACACCAAACGGCTCTAATTTCAAATAACCAAGTTCATATTTCGTAAAAGCGAAATTCTTTTGACGAAATGAGGTGGGTGTAGCGACATGCCACGACGAGCCACGACGAAAAATCACGTCGGCTCAACGAGGTACCCTCGCCGTGGTACGTTCCTCTCTTAAAAGAAAGAAATTCGAAAGAAAATAAAAAAAAAGTCTAGGTAATACCTCAAAAAACCGTACGAACCAATTCCACGTGTCAATCCCATCCACCACCTCCATTAAATCAACGTTCCTCCTTCCATCTTTCTCACTGTCACACTCTCCCACACACACACACAACACACCTCCAAAAACACACACACAGTGACGTCATCATGAACCCAAACATCTACAAACCCGACCCAGACACCATCCTCGGAGTCGCCGACCACCACCTCCGCCGTCGCAGCTTCTCCGACTGTCGCAAATACGCCCGACAACTCCCCTCTCATCTCCCCGCCGCCAACCAAATCCTCGCCGTTGCTGACGTCTTACTCTCTGCCACAACAACGTTAACAACAACAACAACCTTAACCGACTGGTATGACGTCATCCAGGTACCTCGTTTCACTAGTGACACCGAGCTCATAACTAAACAGTTTAATAAGTTTTATAACCTGCTAAACCCTAGTGTTAATAGTTTCACTTTTTCTGATGAGGCGTTGAAAACCTTGTTTAGCGCCTGGAATGTGTTGTCTAATAGGGTTAAGAAGTTGGAATTTGATGACAAGCTGAGAGGGGTTTTAGGTGAGATGGTGTTTTGGACTGTTTGTCCGTATTGTTGGTATGTTTACGAGTATGATAGGGTTTATTTAGGCTGTTTTATGAAGTGTTGTAATGAGAAATGTAGGCGGGCGTTTACTTGTGTGGAGATTGACAAGCCGAGTGAGGAGGTTTTGGGCGAGGGAGATGGGAGTGGGAGTGGGAGTGGGACGTATATGTGTAAGGGGTTTTTGATGGTGGGTGTGAGGGAAGGTGAGTGGAACCCCTTTGTGCCGAAAGTGAGTGAGGCGAAAGTGAATGGGGCGAAAGTGAATGGGGCGAAAGTAAATGAGTGTGAGTTTGTGGAGATATCGGATGATGACGATGGTGGTGATGATAAGGTTGAGAAAATGGGTGATGGACTTTTTAATGTTGAGGTGAAAACGGAGGAGGAGGTGGAGGTGCCTGTGAAGAAGCCGGAGAAGAGAAGGAAGAAGTCGGTGGCTAAGAGGACGAAGAAGGTGACTGGTGCGGGGAATAGGGTGTCGAGAGAGAGGTTTATGGATATGGAGGAAGAAGAAACAGATGTGTTTGGGTATGGTGCAGGAAGTATTGTGA
This sequence comes from Glebionis coronaria, assembly GCA_025667525.1. NCBI lineage: Eukaryota > Viridiplantae > Streptophyta > Magnoliopsida > Asterales > Asteraceae > Glebionis > Glebionis coronaria. The sequence goes on from CM046881.1 coordinate 228,164,340, forward strand.
ACGTGGAGTATTTTTAATGCGGGATTATGATGTTACTGGTTCGTGTTTGGTACAGGGGTTGATTGGTATCTATAGTTATTTAAAAAGTTAGTCTGGCGCGGTTTTTGTCTCTAGCGATTTTAAGCTAGGGAGATATATGCTTAGTATTAAGCTTAGTTTTATATATAGTATCCGAGAATATGGTAGAAATAGCAACTGATGACACCTGGTTTTCTAGCGTTCTTGTTAACGGAAACAAAGAAATTATTATAATATACTACTAGTAGAACATGCTAATCTGTTCTGTTTTTGTTAAAAATTATGGTAGTGTATTTGGATGGTAGAATTAGCAGCAGTCTTGTTGCCTGGTTTCTGCACTCGCATTGATGTAATCTTGTTAGTTTGTTTCTGCTCATTTTTCTCAGTTTTGTGGTTATAGTTTGAGAATATGTGATGTGTATGCGTTCAAAAAACATTTGACGGGTTAAACCATATAAAACATGAGTATGCTTTATTGAATATGACTAGTACGAGTGGCCACGCCAACCTCCTGAAAAGGGAGGGCTTTACCTGCTTTGATTCTGTGTGGTGGTGGGTTCAAACCTCATGGATTAGTCGGCCAATGAGTAGGAAACCATGTTTACCCAAACAAAAAATGACTGGTGCAAGTTTGGAAAGCTTTAGCAAATGAAACAGTTAATATTCAATCTGTATAACTGTGCTTTATTTAGCAGCAGTCTTGCGGCATTATTTCTGCACTTGAATGATGTATTTTAGTTAAGTAACACTTTGTGATATTATTTTATACTTTATCCTGATTGCTTATAATTTTTTTGGCTAGAGCTTAAGTATTTGGCGAGGTGTATGAGCACAAAATATCTCAGACATCAGCAAAACAGAAAAAACATGTACCATGACCTTGTGCTTATCAGCTAGTGGATGCTACAATCCAATCAGTTTTTTTCTTTTAATGAGGTACAGGGGAGAAATCTGCTTTGTACCAAGTTTGATTTGTTTGGTTGATCATCTCGGTATTGTTATAATGCAACATTTGTCTCCAGAAATTACTTTGGATTGAGATACCATTTAAGGGATAGCATATCATTACATGTTTGTCTATGTCTATCATTTATGTTGCAAATTAAAAATGATCTTTTATCAGCAAGTACAGAAACAGTTGATCAGGCATTGGTTGCACCCTCTGCAACTTATCGAGTAGACGAGTATGAAGTATTAGTGAGTACAGTAGCTATTTGATATGTATACTGAACGTTAGACGTTAATATGAAATGTATATGTCTTCTCTTTTCTGTAAGATAGTATGTTCTTAATGTGATAGTTTACGGTTTTACACTTTAACCCATCTGACGAATTCTCGTGTGCATTATAGTGCAATTTTTGCAGGCAAGTGTGTTTCCTCATCTGCTTTTGCTATTTGAATTACTCCCTTACTCTTTAAATCTCTGTACAAGCGAAATCATTTTGTCAAGTACAGACAGTAAGTTTGGAAGTGTTAACTTAGCGGAACATTTTGTCATAATGGGCATATTTTGGGTTGATAGGCGTAAACATGGGTTATAAGTTAGTATGTGATTGTACACATACTCACTACTCAGTTTACTCCGTCTGTTAAAACTTCCTTGTTATACTGTACCGCTGGGACCGTAGCCTGTCTAAAGATATACATGTCCTTGAGTTATGTAGACGTGTTTCTTATTTGTCTGGGATGTTTGTGTTATGGTTGTCTTTGGCGTTCTATAGACGAGCATGGTTAGTAGCAAATCTGCAGTACAATTCTGGCGCCCCCTGCTCATCATCAAGCGAAGGTTGTGATCCCTTAACTTGGCCTTGCTTCACTGAACTAGATTCGTGTCTTGTCCCAAGTCCCAACTATGTTTTTTTTCTGTATCTGGTATGTGTCATTGACTCATTGTATCCTTGGGGTCCTTGCGTTCACAGGGTTCAGCATAGTTTGAGCATGATTTAAGGCTCCCAGTCCCAGTGAGACTTTATCTCTTACCAAAGAGATGTTAGTGGTCATTTGTGGCCTTCGGTCCTCTGTAAACCCAGTCTAATCCTTTTGGTCAACTAAAACAAGTAATTTGCTCTAAAAGCGGAAAGGCAGACCTCGGCTTCTACTTAGATAACAATAATGATCCATACTTGTTGGATAAATCAAACGAACAAAACGAACACACAATATCCAAACAAACGAAGCGGAAGCTTTTATTCAATACCCTAAATTACAATTTGAAAGTTACAAAGAAAACTAATGACATTGGCCTCTATTTATAGGGAACCAATGACCTAAAACTTACTAAACAAAAACATACTAAAAATAACAAAGCTTGTAGGACAAGTTAAACAAATTACCTAAAACAAATTTACTAAACAAAACCCAAAGTTTAACTCACTTTTCAACAATCTCCACCGTGAGTTCAACTTCATACAAAACTTCAAAACAAACGAATCTTGGTCTTCAAATTCAAATATCCAAATACCAAATACCAAATTCCAAACGCCCCTTGAGAGTTTAAGTCACTTTTCGAACAATCTCCACCGTGACTTCAACTCTATTCGAAACGTCAAACCAAACGAACATTCCGTCTTAATTCGGAATTCCAAACGAACGAACGAACGAATGAACGATCGAATCAAACAAACAAACAAACAAACAAACGATCGAATCTGAAAACGATCTCAAACAGACAAACAAATGATCGAACCTGAAAACGATCCAAACAAACAAACAAATAATCGAACCTGAAAACGATCTCAAACAAACAAACAAATGATCGAACCTGAAAACGATCAACCAACTAACGACCGAACCTAAAAACGGTCAACCAAACAAACAAATCACCCCAAACGATCTTCACCAAAGACTATCAATAATTCGAACAACCAAACTCAAATTCAATGGTCACCGACCCATTAACTCTATGGCACCCAATCAAATTTCAATCCACAAAGAATCTTTGAATTAGTACACAACCGAACAAACAATTCTTAAATCCACATGCCATCGAAAACGAATTTGTCGATCTCTAAAATCGTCGAACTCGAATCCTAAGGAACACCGAACAAACTTTTTTTTTCTTTTTCTTCAACCTGGCTCTGATACCACTTGTTGGATAAATCAAACGAACAAAACGAACACACAATATCCAAACAAACGAAGCGGAAGCTTTTATTCAATACCCTAAATTACAATTTGAAAGTTACAAAGAAAACTAATGACATTGGCCTCTATTTATAGGGAACCAATGACCTAAAACTTACCAAACAAAAACATACTAAAAATAACAAAGCTTGTAAGACAAGTCAAACAAATTACCTAAAACAAATTTACTAAACAAAACCCAAAGTTTAACTCACTTTTCAACAATCTCCACCGTGAGTTCAACTTCATACGAAACTTCAAAACAAACGAATCTTGGTCTTCAAATTCAAATATCCAAATACCAAATACCAAATTCCAAACGCCCCTTGAGAGTTTAAGTCACTTTTCGAACAATCTCCACCGTAACTTCAACTCTATTCGAAACGTCAAACCAAACGAACATTCCGTCTTAATTCGGAATTCCAAACGAACGAACGAATGAACGATCGAATCAAACAAACAAACAAACAAACGATCGAATCTGAAAACGATCTCAAACAAACAAACAAATGATCGAACCTAAAAACGATCCAAACAAACAAACAAATGATCGAACCTGAAAACGATCTCAAACAAACAAACAAATGATCGAACCTGAAAACGATCAACCTACTAACGACCGAACCTGAAAACGGTCAACCAAACAAACAAATCACCCCAAACACCAAAGACTATCAATAATTCGAACAACCAAACTCAAATTCAATGGTCACCGACCCATTAACTCTATGGCACCCAATCAAATTTCAATCCACAAAGAATCTTTGAATTAATACACAACCGAACAAACAATTCTTAAATCCACATGCCATCGAAAACGAATTTGTCGATCTCTAAAATCGTTGAACTCGAATCCTAAGGAACACCGAACAAACTTTTTTTTTCTTTTTCTTCTTCGTCATCGTGACGAATCGAACCTGGCTCTGATACCACTTGTTGGATAAATCAAACGAACAAAACGAACACACAATATCCAAACAAACGAAGCGAAAGCTTTTATTCAATACCCTAAATTACAATTTGAAAGTTACAAAGAAAACTAATGACACTGGCCTCTATTTATAGGGAACCAATGACCTAAAACTTACCAAACAAAAACATACTAAAAATAACAAAGCTTGTAGGACAAGCCAAACAAATTACCTAAAACAAATTTACTAAACAAAACCCAAAGTTTAACTCACTTTTCAACAATACTGATATAATGACTCTTTTTAGAAATGTTTTTCTTTCAAGTGTACTCCTATCACCATTTCATTCTCTAAAACTGAAACCACTAATTTAAATTCAAGATATTTCTTACTCAAATAAATTATTACCCAAATTATATACTGTAGTAAAAGAAGCAAGTATTTTATGACTTAAAATAAAAAACGTGGCTTCTTTATTCTTTGGTTGATCAATTTGTTTTAACAACATACCCAATCCCGCCGGGTAGGAGTATGGGTTCAATTTGTTTTAACAGCATCGCTAATTGTCGTTAAAAGCATCCTGAGCTGTCATCAAACACAATTTTCAAATCCTTGTGTTCCATCATGAACTACCTTTCTAACTCCATCTTGAACCCTGTTTTATCCTCTTGGACTTTCACTTTCATCTCAGCCTCTTTAGTCGTCACAACTTGAAATTTTAACAAACGATGAACTACTTGATATGTTATTTTTTACGAATTGACCAGCTTATGTTGATTCCACTATTCTGCAGCAAGTAAAAAATGAAAACACTGAAGCTGATGGACTGAAAAATGTTGATTCCACAGTATGCAATAACAAGTTGATTCAAGAGATGTCAAGTAAGAGGGTGCGGTGCAATGCTGTGAGTTGCATGTGTCATGTTATAGGCGCCATGCCCCTACAACTGGACCATAGTTGCGCCATAGCGCACCGGCTTCGCATGTTATAAGTGCAATGTAATTGTAGTAGCTTGCGTTACGTTCTTTTTTTTAATAAAGAGTGAGGCTGGTATGTTTTTGTCTTTTTGTTGTTATAAGTGCAATGTAATTGTGATAGGAGGTGATGTGTACACTACATAAATTGATTGGCATAGTTAAAATGTTTATACAGTACTTGGACTTTATACCCTTACATTAGTGGAGTAGGCAAATTTCAAACACATATATTAAGGGTAAAAATGTCAACACAGAACATTTTAAATGTGCAAATCAATTTATAGAGTGTGTAAATCACCTATCCATATAGCGTGGTTGGCTGGCTTTTTTTTTCTTCGTTATATGAACATTAAAGGAAAAGAATTTCGTTTTATGTTAGGCTGGTTGGAGTGTTGGTTGGGTTGACCCATCAAAAAATCCCTTCATCTTCGCTTTCTTTCTCTGACGATCATCAAACGACTATTTTTCACAATAAGATTGCCAATGTTTTTTGGATTTTTGTGGCTTTGATGTTAGACCGACCAGATCTTGATCTGTGCTTTTGACGACTGAGTAACTCGCTCGTCGCAGTGGGACGTTGAGTCTGACACTCGAACGACCGAGTTGTAGGGTAAAAATTGACGCATTGATCATTTGGTAGCAATTAGGAGCGGTAAATAAAAAAAAGTTAGCAATTTGTTTAAAAACTTTTTTGGCATGAAATGCATGCTATAGAAGCGCTTTAGATAAAGAAGCGTTTTAGATAATGCTGAAGCGTTTTATTTTAAATCTACAAGTATGTCCTTAATAATTAAGGCATTGAAACGGAATGTAAGCTAATTAATCAAGTATGTGCCCTTTTTTTGTAGTTCGCATCTTCAAACATTTTTTTTAGCAAACAGCTACTGTTTACTGTTACGTATCGCCAAATATACTTTAACTCATTGCGCCTTTCTCTTTATGTATCAGCATGGTTGTTAGGATCGAGATCCTACTATGGATCATCGTTGCAAGATCGGAATCGTAAGATCGAATTAATATCTTAAGATTCTACTATAATGTTATTTTCTTATTAGTTTTTGTAATATTTGCAAATTTATAAATTTTTATATATTACTAATATAAAAACTATGAATGTTTCATAAAAATGTTATCCTAAATTATAATTGTGAAATATTTAAAAGATTAAAATGTTGTTTTTTCAAATTTTACAAGACTTAGACCAATAAATTTATAATTTTATGTAAGATCGGATTGGGATCTTATAAGATCTTACGCGTGCAAATATCTTATGTAAGATATTGATCGTTTTTGCTTTGCAGTGTCGTAAAGTTGTAAGATCTTAAGATCAGAATCGAGATTAGTGGAAATAGATCAGGATCAAGATCGGGGTTATAATAAAATAAAGAAAAATAATTCTAATGGTTTTAGTTAGGAAATAGACCGGATTAGTGGAGGCCCAACACGTAGTAAAAATTCCTTGAAATTTGGCAGGGAAAATAATAACCGAATAATTATTTGTGCTTAAGACTTGTTCTTCCCTTAAATACGATACCGCTTGTATCTCCCCTCCCTATTCCATCTGATATCTTTTTCTTCTCATATTTTCACAAAAACTATACCCACTTTATTTGATGTTCTCATAACCTAATCATATAGCCACACAATGGATGAAGAATACGACGTCATAGTTCTCGGTACCGGTCTTAAGGAATGCATCCTCAGCGGTCTCCTTTCTGTTAATGAACACAAAGTATGCCCTGGCGCAACTCATTTCTTTGTAAATGTGATGATGTTTAACACATGTTTTGTGAGTTAGTGTTTTTAATAGATAATCAATTCAAAATGTGTCAAATATACCCCAAAATTTATGCAGTTTGATGTGTATAATTAGATCACCTCATGGAGAGAAGATTAAATTGTTGGCGTATTGAATGGGAAAACAATTATATCGATACATTCTAAAGAACTTTGCGGAAAATTAGATACATTGTGTAAAAACATATATATTTTCGATTTGGTCGTTGAGAATTTCCACTCAGATTCTTATTTGTAAAATGCTTCTGAGAACCTGGAGAAAACCTAAATAGGTTCTATGGGGGTTCGGCTTTATGGATATGAGTTTGATACTTTCATGTCGTCTATATCAATTTAGATTCGTAATTGCATTGTGAAACTAGGATGTCATAATTAACATTCTGGGAAAAGGATCATATGTGGCCAATGAATCAATGATTGCCAACTCGATGTCCAACTTATCAAATCCATTTCTTGGTTAAGATCAGTATTCTCGTATCCGAGTCAACAAAGATACTTAACCAGTTGTAGCACATACTATCAAGATTGTTTTGAATCTCCTCACAGACCTAAACATCACCGCTCTATCCTCCCTAGTGTGTCAGTTGTAACAATAATCAGAACTCGTATGTGTAGTGAGGCATCTTCTTGTATATGTTTTGGGAAGTTTTACATTCTAAAGAAGCTTTCTTGTATGAGCAATATTGTGTATTTATTTACGTCCTGATTAGGTCAGTACTTAGGACACATGATAATCTGGTATGATCATTGTTTGGCTAATGTGTACAGGTACTACACATGGATAGAAATGATTACTACGGAGGAGAGTCAACTTCACTTCTTCTGACACAGGTAATAATTTTTCCAAACATACTACTATTATTTCTGTTGTGTGACATTAATATAACTCTCTATATAGCTCTGGAAGCGATTCAAGGGCAGTGATGAGCCTCCTGCAGAACTAGGCACACCAAAGGAATACAATGTCGATATGGTTCCAAAGGCATGTCTAGTCACAAACATGGGATTTTCATCAGCTTATGAGAAACTACTAGCTACTATTACTATTATTATCCCTTTTTCTTCTAAGACTCATGTATTTTGCAGTTTATGATGGCTAATGGTGCATTAGTTCGTGTTCTAATTCACACTAATGTCACAAGATACCTTAACTTCAAGGCTGTTGATGGTAGCTATGTGTTCAACAAAGGGAAGGTATAACATTTCCTAAAGCGTATGAGCAGTGTTGTTATTCTAACTTTTAACTTAAAACTTATTGCTTTGAAAAATCGGGATCTTCTATCAGATTCACAAAGTACCAGCAACTGATGTAGAAGCACTAAAATCTCCTCTGATGGGATTATTTGAGAAGCGCCGTGCTCGCAAGTTCTTCATTTTTGTTCAGGACTATGACGATAATGATCCAAAATCACATGAAGGGATGGATCTTACCAAAGTACCAGCAAGAGATCTTATTTCGTACTATCTTAATCTATCATCTTTTCTACATTTGCTACCTGCTTAGATTATCACATACATGTTTTCTTAACTAGCACAATGTGATAACCAAGAACCATACAGATGACTCATTACAAAGTAGTCTATTAAGTTACATTTAGGAAGGACAAACTTCAGATTATCCAGCTTCCTTGCTTACCAAAGTACCAGCAAGAGATCTTATTTCGTACTATCTTAATCTGTTCTCTTTTCTAAATTGGTTGCTACCTGCTTAGATTATCAAATACATATTTTCTTAACTAGCAGAATATGAAAACCAAGAACCGTACAGATGACACATCACAAAGTAGTCTATTAAGTTACATTTAGGAAGGACAAACTTCAGATTATCTAGCTTCATTGCTTACTATAATTGAAAGTTTAACTTATTTTATTCAGGAAAAAATACGGACTAGATGATAATACAATTGATTTTATCGGGCATTCGTTGGCGCTCTATAGGGATGACAGTTATCTGGATGAGCCAGCTATAGATTTTATCAAGAGGGTTAAGGTGAGAAATTCAACATGAAATAGAAATATCATTTCTATACCTGGCCTTTATCATGATTTTCCTTTCATTTTATATTATCTAATTTTTCACCTGTTTTTTGCTTGAATAGCTTTATGCAGAGTCATTAGCTCGCTTTGCCGGAGGCTCCCCATATATTTATCCCCTCTATGGACTTGGAGAATTACCTCAGGTACGATTCCAATGTGAGCATTTATTTTGTTTGGTTTCCTATTATTGGTTTATTAATCTATAAATATTTGACAGGCATTTGCTCGCCTAAGTGCAGTCTATGGTGGAACCTACATGCTCAACAAACCCGAATGCAAAGTAATCTACTGATATCCCTGAAAACTAGATTAAAAATACTGCTTTTAGGAAAATGTATAACATATATGCAAGGTAAATCTACTACATATGACAGGTAGAGTTTGAAGATGGGAAAGTAATTGGTGTCACATCAGAAGGAGAAACTGCTAAGTGCAAAAAAGTAGTATGTGACCCCTCGTATTTGCCTGACAAGGTAACCACATCCGCTATATTTCATATTAGCAGCTTTTATTTCTCTTATACAATGAAGATCTAGATCCTATCTATTTCAACAGGTAAAGGTGGTTGGTAAAGTAGCCCGTGCTATATGCATCATGAGTCATCCAATCCCACACACTAATGACGCCCATTCAGCCCAAGTCATACTACCCCAGAAACAGCTAGGCCGCAAATCTGACATGTACGCATTCCAATATTTACATTTCAAAATTAAAATAGATTTGGAAGATACCCTAATGCCCTTTCTTATATGTTCCAGGTATCTGTTCTGCTGCTCATCGCCTCACAACGTAGCCCCAAAAGGTAAATACATTGCTTTTGTCACATCAGAGGCAGAGACAGATGACCCTGAGTCAGAACTGAAGCCTGGAATTGATTTGCTTGGCCCTGTGGACGAGATCATCTTTGATACTTATGATAGATATGAACCCATCAATAACAGTGCAGAGGATAACTGTTTCATATCTACGGTAAGTATAAATATCATCAATTATTATATCATGATTATGTGTGACATTATAGATTCTTACTTTAACCAATTTGTCTCACTCAGAGTTATGATGCAACAACGCATTTTGAGTCCACTGTACAAGATGTGCTTGCCTTGTACACCCAAATAACTGGAAAGGTAAAATTCATTCTAAAACTGTTACGCCCATCTATTTTTATAACAAATACTCTGTAAAACTTTCTACACGTCATGATTCAAATATTTGATGGTGCAATGTTGCAGACTCTTGACTTAAGTGTGGATCTTAGTGCTGCAAGTGCTGGCGGAGAGCAGGAGTAACAGGAGTGTGGCATTCTATTTCCGAACTAAGTAGAGTTTCAAGAAAACACTGATCTATGCTCCTATCTTGGACCTCACCTTCCTTCGTTTCTTTCATTCTTTTTGTCATATGTAGAAGGTTTTGAGTTACGGTTCCCTAGTTGGTCATTAGTGTGTATGTTTCTTTCCATCCATAGTATGTTGGTTGAATACTGATTTGCTTTGAAGAGTTTTAATCAATAAACTTAGACAACTTCTATAATATTTCACGCATAAAGATTATCGGATAGCTAGCACTTGTGAGTTTATTACCATTAAAGAGCGAACAAGCAAGTATTTCTATGTGACAATGACTCAAACTATCACACTAAACAGCTATCTCATGCATAGAGAAGTTGTGTAGCACCCCTATTCATCGATTAAGGGGGTGTTTATTTAAGCTTATAACTGGGCTTATGAGCTTATTTGATTTCGGCTTACATTTCATAAGCCCGAATTTCTGCTTATTTTGAGACTTGTGGGCTCATATAAGTTTATATCGTATCTATTTACCACATAACAAGAGAATGAATCCTAAAACAATAACATTGACGAAACAAGACACTCATACTTCAATTGAGATTCAAATCCATTTCAGGACCTCCATTAAACGTGGATCATACAAATCTTATAAAACAACACCACTACTACATATACTCTTATCTCTTGACTAAAAACCTTAAAAGCACACTCACAGATCCTGAAATCCTATAATACCCACATAAATTAATCATGAAACTAGCAACATTTCTTTGAGACATTTGATCAAACACCTTACGCGCATCCAACACTAAAATTGAGAAAAGACACAAAACAGGATCACTACTACTACACCTTCAGTGCTTCTTTCGTCTTCCTGGTAGCTCATTTGTAGCTACTCTATATATCCAGTAAACCTGTTTTTTTTTTTTTATAAAAAAAATTATATAAAATAATAAGTAATAATAAGTGATGTTATGATGTGAAATAAAACATACCAAAGCGAGAACGTGTGCAGCAATGAGAACAACAACTATAAAAGGGACAAGTTCAAGGATCCATGGTCCACTTGTGATTTGCTTTTCTTGATTTGCCATTTCAATTCTTTGGTGTTTTGAAGAAATTCCAGTCAGATTTGGGGGATCACCCTTTTCTTAACGAAGTGTAATTTATAAAATATTTTCATTTATAGCCCTTCAAGTTAAGGATAAAGGGTCTCGATTTTTTTACAACACGAACTCGGCACTTAAATAAATAAACTATTCGTAATAATAAAATGATAGCCGTGTGCATTTTACAATGTGGCACCTTGACGAACCCAAGATTTCTAATAAGGTGTTGCATAAATATTTTTTAGAAAACATTTCAAAAATAGTCTCTATTGTTTACATTGAAAATCAACTATGATCCCTATTTCAAAATAAGTGTATCAGTCGTCCCTATCGTTTACATTTACGATCAAAATTCGTCTCTATCTTAGATGAGGGTTAGTTTTCTCCGTTAAATGATATAAAGGGAGGGGTAATTTGGTCTTTTACTTATTCTTATCTCTCTCTCTCACACACACACACACATCCACCACCACCCACCACACAGCTCCAAACCACCACCATTTAGCCACTCCTATCTATTTTCCCATAAAATACTCAACACCTTACCCGGCTGATTTCAATAATCAGTCCACACATAACCCTCTTTTTCATCATCATCTTCGAATACCCATATCATTGTCCGATAGCAACCTCAGACCCATTTCATATTCAACTTCTCAAACATGAGTTGTTTTAATCCACCATTGTACCAATTTATACACCGAGGCAAACACATCTCGATGCTCTAATGGTGACATATCCCATTTACCCATCTCATCAGCTTCATAGCTTCTTTGAAGCTAATCATCTTCGATTCACAGCCAATTTATCACCGCAACAAATTGACGGTATATACCTCGATAACACCACATCTTATCATTCTTCAAATCCATCGAATCAAAAAAGATTAAATGACATCAACAAACTCACTAAAAATCACAAATCTCTTATCACGTCAAAATCAGCAATCATCGCTTATTAAGAGTCAAGATCTTCTCGACATCTTCTCGACATTAAAACTCCAAACAGCCGCAACAAACACATATCCCAGCCGTAATCTTTACAGTGAAAGAAAAACGAAGAACCATGAACTCATTAAATACCCACCATTCTTGTGTTTTAATCCCAGCAACTTCCATGAACCACCACCAATTGTGGTTGCCTCCAACTAATTTCCACGAACCACCACCAACTGTGGTTCCCTCCAACCACGCCACCACACCACCCCTCGGTCGGACGCCACCACACCACCAACTGCGTCACCCCTCCGCCACAAATTCCTTAGAGCCCTTACCCATAAATCTTGTTTTCTTATTAACAATATCAGGTTTGATATGGGTTTTTGATTTATGATCTTCTGCTCATGTGGCGGGAATGAGTGTTCGTAGGCATAGACATGAAGATGGAATGATTCAGATATAGTATTATAGAATTGGTGTTGGAATGGTTCAGACCGGGTGGCGAGTTTTGTGGTGGTGGCGGCGCGGTTGACAACCCAGATCTAAAAAAAATCCGCAGATCTTGGAGCACCCTCAAACAACACATAAGCTAAAATTTATGAAGATGATGGATTTTTGTTAATTTTTTTTGAATCTGTTTACTGATGGATTTGAGATGTATGATTTTTGTTATCTTGATTTGTTTTCTTGTAAATCGAGTATTTTTGTTATCTGGATTTTTCTTGTTTCAATTTAATCAATGGAGGAGAGATGTGAGATAAAGAGATGTAAGATGTGTGTGTGTGTGTGTGTATGTGTGTGTGTGTGTGTGTGTGTGTGTGTGTGTGTGTGTGTGTGTGTGTGTGTGTGTGTGTGTGTGTGTGTGTGTGTGAGAGAGAGAGAGAGAGAGAGATGGACAGTGAGAGAGGGAGAGAGATAAGAAAGAAAAAAAAAGTAATGATTTTATGAATAAAAAGAAAATACACAAATATCCTTCTAATTATTACACTTAACGGACAAAATTAACGCCCATCCAAGATAGGGAAGAATTTTGATCCAAAATGTAAACGATAGGGACTATCTGTGGACTTAATTTGAGATAGGGACCATATTTGATGTTTGGTGTAAACGATAGGGACCAAACATTAAATTTTTTCTATTTTTTATGATTATTAGTATTAGATTTGTTCGCAATAGGTAAAAATGAGTGTTGCACGTTTCAAAAAATACCTATTTTATACAAAATTAACCCTTTATGACATAAAATAGGGTGTAACACGTGCCACACCTAGCTCCCATATAGATTCGCCCTTAATTGGATCAAAACCGATTTGGCTCGACTAAACTAACTCGAGTTATGGGAATATGAAAACCGAGAAGCAAACAGAGTTTATGTTCGAGTAACCAAAACCAAACGGCTAAATATCGGGTCAAGTCGGTTTAGTTTAGTGGTTCGGGCCGACTAAGTGTTGGTTTTCACCCGAACCAAGCCAAATCGATAAAATCGAACTAAAAATTCAAAAACTGAAAATCGAACTAATCTTAGTTCGTTCGGTTCAACTCGGTTTCAGCCAGTTTTTCGGGTTGGGTCGGTTTTTCGGTTTATTTGCTCAACCTGACGCGTCGACACTTATTACTTCCACTAGCCTAGACGCGTTGACAGACAAAAAATCTGAACAGTCAGAAAAACGGTTGAGTTGTGAGAGATTTGTTGTGGGAGTGCCTTTTAATTGAATGGTTCTTTTAGGATATATTTGTGTTTATGTCGTGTTTCGTTTGGTTGTCTTGTTAGATTAAATTGGTGGTAAAATTAGTTATAAAAATAAAAATAAAAAGCTTATGTGACGTTAAAGTGATGGTGATATATGTGATTTTGAGCGCTTCCTTATTACACTCGATCTTTACTCTCTGAAATTTTAATTTGTCTAACTTTTTTCAAATGGACAAATGGCACAAAAAGCTATCGAACTTAAAGGTTATTTTCAATTAAACTACTATATTTTTTTTCTTGCATAAAAAAGTACACAACTTATTGTTTTGGCTAATTTGGGTATTTTCGTTACATGTCTAACGATCATTCGTTAATTAAGTCCACCACTGCTAACGCCACCACCTCGAATCATCGTCACCATTGACAAGCCTTTCGACCACCATCACTACCAACTTCGACTACCAACCTAGACTACCAACCTCACCCACCTATTTGATCATATTGGTGACCAAATGCAAGTGGCATTTGATAACGAAGATGAAACTGTGCTAAAATATTGTGGCGACACTACTTTCCGAGGCATTCATATTTTACGATAGGAAATGGTAACAAGAAAAGGCTAAACATTTCTGAGATATTCATATCTTTACATCTATCGTTGATTGGTTTACTTGTGGTTTAATTGCAACGACCCCACTTTATTTTGCGTTTTCTTTATCAAACAAGGATTTAAACCCGGGCTTCGCCCCGGGTTGCAGAGTCGTTTGTTGCAAGCAAACGATAATATTTTATAGTCATCTTTCTTCTTTGCTTCTTTTGCTAGATGGGTTTCAAATTCCAAACCCACCAGCAGCCGAACGAACCAATACAACACCGTTTTACAAATGTACATAGGATGCTAACAAATACATATACTTACAGTTAGCGTAAAAAAGCAAACAAAAATCCAAAGAGTAGCATAGACCTGTAGTTGCAATGTAAATTTCTACCAAAAAATCAGTTGCTTCCAAGATGTAGTTATGTAGTTACAATGCAAAGTTTAAGCACCTTATCATTACAAATTATGCTTTTGGGCCTTTCACTTTGCCAGATCGGTTCGTGTTTTAGAGATTTGAATTTCAACAAAGTATCTGCCCCTAACGCTTCCATAGTACAATTCACCAATAACAGTGTCAGATGTGTTGGTATCAGATGTGGTGCTTCAAACATTATATTAATTTTGAATACATAAGACAAACCAAACCATTCGACAAGAAATAGAAACATATACTATCATTACAAATATAAAGCATAAAATGTATAAAATTAAAGATAACATTAGTTAACCTAAATTAGTTGAGGACAAAATTTGTGAAATACCTAACACTTACGGGTTCATTTACGACAAAAAAAAAACAACTCTGTATTACAGTACATGTTTAGCAAGTGGGACCACAATTCTACAACTTACATCAACAGGGAACAAAGAGAGCCTATACCTAATGTTCATACAGCAAGAAGAATAGTTCAGTTAAAGCACGTCATGAATATGAAGTCTTTAATTTTAGCCTTAATATGTATAATGATTCTATGTTTCTCGATGTGAAATAGACCCACACATTACAGTTTGTAGAGAATAAGGTACATAAATAAATGGAAGACTCACCTTCTTCATACTCGGATACCTGGTGGAAGGATCTCTCCCCTGCATGCCCTGTAATTAGTAAAGTCCGATTTAACCCAAACCCATTTTGACCCAACACCCAGTTTACCATGTTTTCAAATTAAACCATTTGCTTTATAGTCATGCTGCTTAAGAAAATTAATTGGCACACATATTTTTGGTCAAGTTAATATGTTTTGTCTTTTACACAGTCTTGTCGCAGCAACCACCAATATACTCGAGATCGAAATTGTATAAACTTTGTCTTTGTTGTCACATTTTTATATTTATGTCTGAGATGACTATGCATACTATCTTTGACGCTATATGCTGGACTAAAGCATAGAACCTTTTTTATGCTAACACGATGTGTAACACCCCATTTTGATAATGAAATGTCACACGTAATTATGGCGTGTCATCAAAGCATACAAGGATAAATGTCTAAAACATTACATCACCATAGGGATAACCGGAATCAAACATCGGTTCCCAAACATAAGCCCAAAACATAATAAAGCAAAAGAAATGAATGAAAGACTAAACAAACATAAGTATATGAAGGCAAAAAGGAAAAGAAGTCTCTAGCAGCTTCCATCCTATGCACGTCCTCCAAATGCTCGAGTCTTTCCCTAGGGTACCTTCCGTTTTGGGACATGGAAAGGAAAGTAACGGCTGAGCAAAACGCTCAGTGCACGGGTATAGACATACTATAAATGACTAAAACGTAATAAAGACTTAATAGTAGCGGAAATGTATAAGTCCTGGAAAACCTGGAACATGTTCATAAAACTGGTTTTATAGTTTGAAAAGCCTTATGTTTATCTTATGGAAACTGTTCAACATATTTTACCATTATCCAATATAGGTCATGAAAATCCACCGTGCATGAATACTTGGAGGGGTGACCTCATCATGCAAATTAGAGGGGCTGCCTCTAATTTAATATGCTGGTTTGGATAGGAGGGATCAGCTCCTTGTGAAGGATGCAAGGCGCACACCACATTCACACTGAGTAATCTGCTGAAAAACATGTAACTAGGATGCACCCATACGCCCCACATGATAAATATAATAATATGGCCAAAAGCTGAAGGTACGCCACGAGCAATCACTCCGCCGTGGTGAAGTCATAACATCAGTGCCTCTAATGTTATGGTTATGGTACCTCCATAACTAGGTGAAACTGGTCATGCATGTATATGGATATATGTATTTTAAATTAAACATAAGCCAGTCAAACATATAAACTTATACTACGGGAAAACATTTGGCTGCATACGGGGAATCCTAATAAGGAAAGAATATCCATACTAAAAGGACGGGAATCCGTACCTTATGTCCAGTGAACGAAGAAGATGAACTGAGGAGAATCCAACTTCGGTACCACTAATGCTACATAAATACATACATGAATAAGTATCTGCTTACTAAATACGTTACTGGTTTTATGTCATGTCTTAGCTTATTTTATATGTTCATATCAGGTTTTACTGTTTAAAGCCTTAAACTGTGTTTATCATATATTCTGTCTATTCTGATTAAGTATTACTTGTATTTTATGTATTATTATACTTACTGTGTAATAATAAGTAACATTCTAAAAATAGCAGGTTTCCTGAAATAGAAAGTTTCCAAAAATAGAAAGTTTCCAAAAATAAGAAGTTTCCAAAAATAGAAAGTTTCCAAAAATAGAATTACTGCTTAAAATAGATAAGTTTCTAAAAATAGAAAGTTTCCATAAATAGATTAGCTGCCTTAATTAAATTAGTTTCTAAAAATAGAAAGTTTCCATAATTAGATATAAGCTGGTTAAATAAGCTAAGTATATAAGCCTAAGTGTTTTTCTGATTATTTTCTAAGTCATAATGATATAATGTATAGTTTATTAATTATTACATGTAGTTTAAATAAACTATAGGTTAAAAGTATTTAATTAAAATATATCATGTTTTTAATTAAATAAAGTTAAATACTTATGTTAAAACATGTATTATTATTTATTAATAATATAACCTAAGTCATGTTAATTAATTAATTATAACCATGGTTTTTAAATAATTAATTAATTATAAGTCTAGAAAATATAAAATACTTAGGTTAATAATTTCATGATCTAATAATTATATATAACCTAAGTCATGTTAATAAATTAATCATATCATGTTTATTAATTTAATTTTAACATATGATTATAAAAAAATAATCTTAACATAAACCGTGAACCGGGTCTTGACTAGAAACCATGAACCGGACATGAAATCGACACCATACCCCGAACCACTTCGGGGTTCCCTTTGGTTTGCTGCTGCCGTGGGACCCACACCACCAAACCAGGACCATATGGTCTCGGTGGTGGTCTATTAGCCAAATCGAGACCCCCTTGGGGTTCGGTTTAGGCGCCGACCAAACAAACACCCCTAAAAACATCCTTTTTTATTTACCCAATAACCATTTACATGTTTGATTTATGTTTTTAATTAGGTTTTTAAAAACAGCATGTTCTTATTTAATTTAATAAATCAAAATAAAAGAAAAAGGATTCAAAAGATATACCGAATGCGTGGATCTAACGAGGATGAACACACAACGATCATTGTAAATATTACAAGGTTAAAATCAAACCGAATCCCCCTTGTTGATGCATATATGTGGCGGCCAAAAGAGAGGACAAGGAGGAAGGAGAAAAATCTTTTACGGTTTTTTGTTTAATTTACTGTAAAGTGAAAATGGTTAAAAGATTTCACCTTAACCCCTTTTCTTAGTAAAAGTTTTGATGGGCTTGGCCCATCTCTTGGTGTAACCGCGGGTAGGGGGCCCCACGTGGGGTACCCGTACCATTTCCCGAGCCTAATTATTTAAGCGTTCGTTCGTGTTTAGTCGTGTTCGTGTTTTATGTGTTCTCGTTAAATATTAACCGTGACTTAATATATTTATTCTGTTCGTAATAAATATATATACGTAATTAATATTAGCTCGTGATTAAATTACGTTCATGATTTCATGATCGCATGTTCGTGATTAATTATTGTTTAAATAATTATTGTGCGTTCGTACGTAATAAATACTTATCGTGTTCTAACACGTACGTAATACGTAAAATTCTAACACGTGAACGTAATCATACTATAAAAGGAAAGTTTTAATCTAGTACATACGATCTTAAGGGTACTATTCATGGTAAAAGCATGCGGGTTTTACACGATATGGGATCACACTTTACATTCGCCCTATGAAATTAACTTTAGAGGATACAAAATGACTTTCACTTCAACAACTCACATGCTTTTATTTGTATTAAATTGTGTTTTTTCCAATAGACCAATTTTTTCATATAGACGAAAAAGTAAATCTCATTAACAAAGCATTCATGGACAAGTAAATCATAAAACAGTTGAGCATACACATAACGCTAAGACAATTCAAGTAATAATATAGGAACACGCTACACGTTACTTACTCATCTGGTAAAATCGCATTACAGCGATATAAATATTTATCTGAGAAAAGAAAATTTAAAAGCAAATAATAATTATATGGGTTTCGGCAAGAGAATCTGAACACCATGGCTTTCTTTCTCGGATGAAGGTTTCGCTAGCTACCTATCTGCTGCCAATACTGTTATCCCTATACACATCACTCACAGACTTAAAAAAAACCCTTGGTCGCCTTTGACATTCTTTACATGTTGTTGGTTGCACGTCCTCATACGACCCATTTTCAGCGATTACAACAACGCTATTCCCACTAACCTCATCTATGTTTTGTTTTTTCTACAACCAATGCACATGCTAAAGGTATCATCAAAGCCGTGACAGAGCATGATAAAACGACAGGTCGTGTAAAGCGAAGTTCTTGTTTTCAGCAAAAACTTAATTTCATGTCAGTAAAAAAGAAAGCCCCGCCAAGCCCCCTGTTTCCTAAAGCAAGCTTCTGATCCTATATAAAAGGCCGTTAAAAAATTTATAACGTTGGCATATAGTAACTATTTCCACGAAACTTGGAAGCTATTGAGGGAGGATCATAATATGGTTTATCATATGCAATGAGCATATCATATATAAAAATAAATATATAGTATGGATATTTAAAGATAGTGATAGCATTATTCAAAATAATGAAGTACCTTGGGCAGTTTTATATATAACTTTACTTGCAAAAAAAGCATACCCAAAACTGTCAAGGTTATAACTATATGATCGAGATGCATTGGTCAAGGACCACTTCCAAATAGTGGTTCATTATTGGTTGACCCCATTAAAGATAATTTGTATGTCAACAAACCTACTACTACCAAAAATATGAACCTAAATCTTACCTCGTCTTACATAAACTAAACTGTAGCCACATCTAGTGGTATCAAAAACTACATTAAAAGTCAAGATATCTTACCTTTCCTCACCTGCCTGAATCATAAGTAAGTCCTAAACCCATGATATGATTGGTATCCTTCTACTCCTAAATACAATCGTTACACCTTTTTTTTTCTGAAATGCATGTCGAATCTTAAACAACATAGGTGAAATGAATAGTAACCAAGTTTTGCAACATAAGGGATGTTTGGTTCCTGGTTTAACAGCAGCCATACATCCTTTACACAACAGAAGAGGTGTTTGGCTCTTGATTTAACGGCAACAAAATACCCCGTTCGTAGGAGAAGGGGTGTTTGGCTCTTGGTTTAACGGCGGCGAAACACCCCGTTCGCAGCAGAATGGTTGTTTGGCTACTGGTTTAAGAGAAGCCAAACACCCAATTTTGGGCAGAAGGTTCGCTAGTTGAATTGTAGATAAACTGTGGTTGCTTAACTTTTTCTTGCTCAACGTGCATATTTTTCGACCCGTAATATTTTAGCATGTTAGAAGGGTTCACTTAAAACAATTGGATTTAAAATATATGGAAAGGGGAAACAACAAATATAAATATCTAATGCGATGTATAGTTACATGACTTATGCTAGAAATGGTAGTATGAAATTTACCGATATCCTCCAATGTTGATAGCTCTGTTTGTCCCTTAAGACTCGTGGCTCCATTACACTCATATGGTAGAGTACGGTAGAATTTCTCGGTACGGTCATTCAGGAAGTCCCACCGAGGATGACTCCCATACAATTCTCCTACAACATCCGAAATGGTGGGCCTTGGTGTCTATGAAGCTCGGTCCAGCAACGTCGATGTTGGCAGTTTTATTGGCTAGTAAAAATGATGGTGACACACCTTTTGGCCTCCAGGTATTGTGAATAGAGAGTTGGCAAGAAGGCTGCAGTGTCAAAAACCAAACATTATACAGTGACACAGGTTTACAACAGAACTAAAACATTTCAGGGAAACAAAAAAAAATAATTATCTACATTGGTTAGATACAATGCTGGAGCAACCATTCTCAAATGACATTTGCGCCAAATAGAATAATTACAGTAGCAATTCACATTGCTTACCAGACACAGTTTTGAAAGTTGTTTTTTTTTACATTTAATCCACAGTATAAAAAACCTTTTTTTATGCATTTTCAAAATGAGGCACAAAAAAGACCTTATGAGCCATAAGCCGAAACCCAAATAAGCCATCGGCCGTCTATATAAACGAAAACAAACACCCATACAAACTTTGATACACCGTGAAGTCTAAAAATAAGCCAAAATCAAATAAGTTGATAAGCGCCATAAATAATATTGAAAACTAACATCAAGCAATCTTGGTGGGATAATGCGTTTCATCTTACCCATATTTGGTTACTATCGAACATATAAAATCAAGTTTTTCAATCACATTAACAAAAACAATGTCTAGTGGATTAAAACAGCAATTGTGCCAACATCTGATGGTAGCTCATTTGTTGGTTAGAAAGGCAATTTTTTGGAATTAGAAAACAAATAAAATATACCCGTGATTAGCATCTAGCAACCCGGTGATCAGCAACTCGTGATCATCGATAAAGCATTGGCTTTTTCAAAGCTGTGATCATCAACACGCCATTAGCACTAGCGGTGTTACAAACAATTTAGAACATTTCTGTGTCGCATCTGCTGCAAATTTAATAACATCGCAAGTTAAGTCAATTTTGTTTCAGGTCACGTAGTGGCACAAAAAAACGATTGTATCAAATTCTTAAATCTAACTAACATGGAAATCTCATGTGGAAAATAGGTCTGATAATAAATTTGGTATCAACAGCAATTTAGTCTACACAACAATAGATAGTTGGAGTTGTATAATGGAATTTGCAAACCTCCTAAGCACCATTACCTACTCTTTCAAAGCCACAATCACCTCCATTTCGGGTCTACAAATATTATGAAGTTAAAAAATATCATTATGTTTATTCGTCTAGTTCATATATAAATAGTGTCCTTTAGATTATTGATATATCAAAGTTATATGAATCAAGAAAAAATTTTGTAAGTTGAGGTGTTGGTAACTTTTAAGGAAAAATATGATAGACTGCATATTAGATAAATAGAATTTAGATATAACTTACATTATCTTTCTGCCCGCTTCTTTGAGAGCTCGAAGCTCAACCCCAATTTGGGCCTTTTCAGCATTTCATTTCTACCAAGCTAGTTGTGCTAGAATCTTCACATTAAGAGAAGGTAGAATTTCTTCATGTAACAAAGCATAGGTTAAAAATAACCCTACACACAATGTTTAACATAAATCAGACCTGGTAAACTCCATCACAGGCCCACAAAGACAAAGAATTTGTAAATGACCATTTCAACCTGTTCTTTGTATATGGGGTTTAAGGTACCAAAGAACGTGGGGAAAAACCGAAAGTCGCCCAAAGTGTATTTAGAAGGCCAAATATTTATTAAAATCATATTATGTTTAATCAAAAAATACTAAATATTACTACTTTTTTTTAATGATTACACAACTCGTCTAACACCAAAGTGTAGTACTATTTTTTACGCATTACACAACTCGTCTAACACACTGCTTCTGCCACCTTAAAAAAGAATCATGTTTCGTGCTTACCAATCCTTAACATTCACTACTTGTTGCAACTACTCATATCCCAAATGCATATTACTCTGTCCAAACAACGTCCTTTTCCAGCCTAATCCTATTTCCATAAAGAATAATCATAATCCCCAAAGTTCCCAAATCATAACAATAATCCTCAATAAGTCAAAAGTTTTCCCCTTCTTCCTTATAACTGAATACCTATAAACAAACTAACATACCTTTAATTTTTTATCTTACGTGAGTGAAATCAAAAGGATCATATCGATTAGTAAATTGTGAAGTGTTGATGCACTGTCCAATTTGGGCATATACAGACTTCCGTCTCCTCCTCCTTTATGCTAGGTTTATCTTCTGAGATTTCCTCCAAATCACCTTGCAATTCACATAAAAGTTCAATGTAAGTGATCGAACAACATATTAGAAATTAATTATACCCAAAACTACAAAATCCTATATTAATTAAAACTCTGTTTACCAAATTAATTAGGTCAATAAAAACCCCCAATTAATTAATACACACAATCAAGTAAAAGACTTACTTTAATTTATATTTTTGAACCTGGTTGGATGCATTTCTTGTTCATCATCATCATCAACTAAAAAAATAATTTGTTCTTGAAGAGTGTGGTGTATGATGAAATGAGGGAATATTGTATGGGGCGGTGAGTTTTATCTGGTAAAGGCCGGTGGGGCGAGTGAAGAGGAAAAAAAATATGAATCGCAGATATATGAGTAGGCCAGATTTTTTAATAATTACTTTGTGAAGGAGTGGAAAAGGAAGCGCGTGGGAGAAAACCTGTGTGAGAGCTCGATATTAGCAACACGTATAATTTATATTATACTGTTGTTTATATTGGATGTATAATATATAGAGTCTAACCTTTAGCAAGGATTCTCCGTCACGTTTTAAGAATTCTATATGTGTTATATATTTTATGCCTCACCAACAAATAATGCACCTTTAATCCATGTTTTACATGTATCTAATACAACGTATATTCATTAGTCATACCTACGACAGAACATAAATTACCAAGGGTTTTAAAATATTCAGATTTATGGGTGAACATGTGTAAACTGATATAAGATGTATTTTTTATAAAAGATTAATGTTATGAACAAGAAGGTTTGTTGAAAGTACTATATTTGTCCAAGCTCATAATCTTCAGGGACCAAAATTACCAAGTTAGGAAACTTCATTAAGCTAGGCTATATAAGCTATCCTTCAGCTCATATGTACCTTATCGTTTTCACATAGTTTCTCTCATCAAATATTAGGGTTTGTTACATATTGTTCCATCGTTCTTGATCTGTTATTAATCAATCACACCTTGTGATTTATTTGGTTCTTAGTTTCGTTAGTTGTATTGATCTGTATTTCTTGTGTAGCATCCAGTTGGGGACTACACTTTGTTGGGTCTAAAGAGTTGATGTAGTAGAAACTCAAAGAAGAAAACATGAGTATACTTAACTCTAGCCGCTGACGCATATTCTAGCCGCAGATAAAGTGGAAGACGAATTCTCATTATGATAAGGATTCAGAATATGAGTTATCTTAATAGAAGATCTCATTACTTATTCATATTTATCTCTTGTATAACCCTTGTCCTTGCACTATAAAAGGAACCAAGGGGTTTAGGTTTTATTCATCACTTCATTATACAATGTAAAACCTACAACAAAGTGTGTGTTCTAGGCGTCTAAGTCTTGTAAAGATGCCTAGGTGTTTGTTTTTATTTTTCATGTTGAATAAAAGATCAAACGTTTGTTTCCAAACACCTTGTTCGTAATTATTGTTCTATTCCGCTATGATTTACATAAGAATAATGATTATGCCTAGCAGCTTAAAGAATCGGAATCTATAGGATTTCACAATTGGTATCAGAGCCTTGTGGCTCTCGATGCTAGGATCAATAAGGTGTTCGTGTCGTAAAGTAATAAAGAAATGTGTATTAGGGTTTTCTGGGCGGTTTAGTGAGCACATAAGTATTCAGAAGGCCATAACATTTTCGTGAACCGTTGGATCGCCACGAAATTTTGAATGGGTGTTCTACACATATGTGGTTAGATGTTCACCGGAGGTATTCTCGAGATCAGTCTCCAATAAAAAGTTATGGGGTGTCGAAATTCATTGCAGAAAAGGGGTTTATGTGTAGTTTTTCTGTGAACAGTTTCAATAAAACAGCGATATCTCCTTATTTAACCGTTGGATCGTCGTGATATTCGGGCTGCAGGTTCTCGACACATCTTTCTAAGATCTCACCGAAGCGATGGTCGATCTGATCGAACATGAGGGAGTTATTGATGGTCGAAGTTGGCTGCAATGATGATTTTCGTTTTTAGGGTTTTGTATAAAAACCCTAGATCTTTTTGGTTGTTGTTGCTGATTAAAGATGATATGTTGTTAGATTTGGGGAGTAGATTCATCTTGGATCGATGATGAACCCTAGTAGCGTGTTATGAGACGTGGGATAACAAAAGTTGAGAAAAATTGAAGTGGTACAAAGTAAATTTTCGTACCCACTATTATTACTTTCACCCACTATCACATTAGTTTAGCCACTATCAAGGTTCTAGCTACTGATGGTGTGATACCCTAGGCGAATCCCACATCGGTTGTGGCCAGGAGAGATCTTGGTTCATAAGATAACATTCGTCTTACCATGACACAACGCGTTTTATGGTCTACTGCAAGTGGGATTCTTAGGAACTGGCAGTTAAGCTTGCTCGTGTGGGAGTAGTACTAGGTTGGGTGACCAGCCGAGAAGTACTTACAAGAGGGACACAAAGCAAAGCCGTGAGCCTGCGGGCAAAGCGGACAATATTGTAGTCTGAGTAGGCGAGATGTTACAAGTGGTATCAGAGACACTCCTGAGCCGTTCGGGATGGTGGGGCAAACCTCATCGAGTACGATGAGCCCCGAAGGGAGGTGATTGTGATACCATAAGCGAATCCCACATCGGTTGTGGCCAGGAGAGATCTTGGTTTATAAGATAACATTCGTCTTACCATAAAACAACGTATTTTGTGGTCTACTACAAGTGGGGTTCTTAGGAACTGGCAGTTAAGCCTGCTCATGTGGGAGTAGTACTAGGTTGGGTGACCAGCCGTGAAGTACTTACAAGAGGGCCACAAAGCAAAGTCATGAGCCTGTGGGCAAAGTAGATAATATTGTATTTTGAGTAGCCGAGATGTTACAGATGGTGTCAGCGGCTAGCTCCAGCCGCTGACATATATAATCTAGCCACTGACAGATGTTTTGTCTGATATATTGTTTCTAACCGCTGACAAGTGTTGTCCGATTTGGACAACACACGCTGAAAGGATATCGGAAAATGAAGGAAATCGGATAATGAAGGATTTGCTGTTGTTTGGAGTTTTGGTTGAGTTTTGGCGCATAAAACGAGATGGTTACACACACACGTACATGGGATCTCTGATTTTATATAGAATATCATTATGATATTAATGGCTCGGATATATATTTCATAACGAGGTATATGATTAAGGGGAAGAATTTTTATGATAAGATTGATGTTCGAAGTAGATTTTCGCGAGTTCGTGTTTCATTATATCTTAAAGTTGTGATTGTCTGCACTACTTAAAAGATAATTTGTTCGTGCTTATACGGTTGGTGACGAAGACTTGTCATATCTAGAAAATTAGGGTTGCTATCACTTGAAGGAGTTACGTTATTTGTGCTCAATGTCTCATAATAAAATGGGGATTTTGACAAAGGGATCGAGGTCTACTTATAATTTCCTATTAGTATAAGTTCGGCGTCACGTGAATAGTACAAGACATGGAACACATGTTTGGGTTATTCTACTTCTTCTTCAAGATTATTGCATTTATTTTTCTTCAAGATCATTACACAAAGCCTAAGTTTGGAGAATCTTCGATTGCATACATTGGTTCCTTCCCTATTTGATGTGACAAAAAGGAGAAGATATAGATGCTTAAATTTAGGGGAAGCAATTTGAAAATCATGTACCATATACAAGAGATACACAAGGAGTTTTGCCGACATCAACTAGGGAAAGATTGTTGGGTCTAAAGAGTTGATGTGGCAGAAACTCAAAGAAGAAAACATGAGTATACTTAGCTCTAGCCGCTGACACATCGTGTCTAGCCGCTGACGCATATTTGTAGCAGCTGATAAAGTGGAAGACGAATTCTTATTATGATAAGGATTCAGAATATGAGTTAACTTAATAGAAGATCTCATTTTTTATTCATACTTATCTCTTGTATAACCCTAGTCCTTGCACTATAAAAGGAACCAAGGGGTTTAGGTTTTATTTATCACTTCATTATACAATGTAAAACCTACAACAAAGTGTGTGTTCTAGGCGTCTAAGTCTTGTAAAGATGCCTAGGTGTTTGTTTTTAGTTTTCATGTTGAATAAAAGATCAAACATGTTTCCAAACACCTTGTTCGTAATTATTGTTCTATTCCACTATGATTTACATCATAAGAATAATGATTATGCCTAGCAGATTAAAGATCCAGAATCTATAGGATTCCACATACTTTTTTTGTATTTATTGAACAGCATCCGTTTTGGGGACTATTCTGATTAATCATTTGAGATAAATCTGGTGTTATTGGGGTTAATATTTTTCACATGGTATCAGAGCTTCTTGGCTATGTTCTTGGGTTAAGATCTTTTAATTGATAATTATTGGTGTTTAATTAGGTGGATCTTTTAAATTTGCATGTTAATCGGGTTTTTCAAAAATTAGGGTTTTCAATTTTTTGGGGGGTTTTCTGTTTTTTCACGTGGGTTGTGTTGTTGATAGTGTTAATCGTTTATTAACACTAGTAATTGGTTTGATTTTGATTATTTCTAGAAAAATCCTAAAATCGGAAATTAGGGTTTTCAAGATTTGGTAAGTTTGATTTGTTATTCTAACTGTGCAGGTTGTTTCTTGGGTATCTGTCGCTATTTTGGTTTGGCGAGATTGTTTTGTTGATCTTGTTGGTTTTATTGATCTTCTTAATAAATTTGTTGGGATCTATCGCGTGCACTGTAACACCTCTCGGACTTCTTATTTTCATTGTTTGTTTAGAGGGATTAGGTGTCGAAGGGTTTTGATCTGATTGATCGATTGTTGGTTTTGTGGAGTGATAAGGGGGTTTTGATTGATTGTTTATGTGCTAGTTGTTTTCTTGTTATTGTATCTTTCTCTTTGTGTATTAGCTGATTATTTGTTTGTTTTGTGGTTGTTGTTTTGATAGTTGGTTTTCTGTTTGTCTGTTTGTTATTTTCCTTGGTTTTCTTGTGTTTTTGAACCCACTTCAAGTCTCAGCTCTTGACGTACCACTATAAGTTGTTTGGAAGCTTGAGAACTACTTTTTTGACCTGATTTTGGGTTTGGCTTTTTTATCTGCGTGTTTTAATCATGGTAGGTGCTAGTGGTAGTGGTGATGATAGTAATAATAATGTGATTAATGGTTTAGATGCTGGTAATCCTTTGCATCTTCAGTCTAATGATAATAATAGTGGTTCTTTGATTAATTTCAAACTTACTGGTTCTGAGAATTATAGAGTTTGGGCTACTGCTATGAAAATTTCTTTACAAGCTAGAAATAAGATGAGTTTTGTTGGAAATACGTTTTACGTATTAGAAAGGATCGGTCACTCCAACAATAGTCTAAGTAATAGCTCGTGGTTTAGTTTTACTTTATTATCCAAACTAGCCCAAGCCGAGCCCACAACTTGTGTGAGGCCGGCGGCCCAATGTAAGCCCAAGCCCATCTCATGGGCTTGAGTATATAAACCATCTCCTTAGTTGGTGAGGGTGTGGTTCACTTTATTTTACACATAGTTTAAGTGTGTTTTCATACTTTCTCTCTCTAAGTGTGTGTTCTCACCATATTTCTATCTCTTTCTCTCTCTAGATTAAGCATAGATTTACAATATCTTACAAATAGCATCAGAGCTATGGTTCAATCCTTGGATTGACGTGCTTTCGTTATTAATTTTGGTGGTCTAATTTTTTTTTGTTTCAAAATCTGTTCAACAGTTTATACAATCTGTTTTAACTTTTTTGTTTCAAATTAAAGTTTTTGTGGTCTACGTCTCTATGTCTCTGTCTAAAGTTTTTCGTCACAATAGATCTTGTCCAAACAACTTTTGTCACTGGCTTCATACTTTATCAGTTCTCAAGACCACATACCTGGTATCATTCATAAGTCCACAGTTTCATTTTTTAGTCTCTGGTGAATACATTTTATGGTTAACAGTCATGATTTGTCTTTTTCCCAAAGAGTCATAATTTTTTGTGACTTCATTGTTTCACTGGCTTCATATCTGGTATCATCATTTTCTGAGTTTTTCTCGTATTTTTTATGTAGATGAAGATGAAAACCAAATCCTGAAAATCCGGAAAGGACATATGGATAAGATTTCAGACATTGCGATATGTTTACAGATTCAACATTGTGATGGATATGATTATGTACATTCCGATGGCTCATTGTGATGGTACATTGCGATGCATCATTGCGATGACATTGCGATGGTACATGGCGATGCATCATTGCGATGGTTTATAGGATTGCGATAGCTCATTGTGATGATTGTTAAAAACATTGCGATGGTTTATTTTAACATTGCGATATGTTGTATCAAAAACCCGAGATCATGATGTTTAAAAAATTACCGATACCAAAACCATTCAAACATCACCTTATTACACAAATCTAATCCACAATCACTAATCTAATTCTATCGTCTCCTAAACCCACATCGCATCTAGACTCAAAAAAGTAAATTAAACTGATCTCAGCTTAAGATTCGTGTGTATCTAGATCTTTTAAGATCTTTACAAACCGAATCATGTCATCATTGATCTATAAAAGCGAAGCTTTATGTTAATATTCGAATGTAATCATAGTTATATAACAAACATGTTATACACTATAATTCTGTCGATTTGAAACAAGCAACATCATGCATGACGAGATCATCAAGATCTGTAAATGGTCTATTCGAATTTAAAGAAAGATCAGTAACAATTATGTTATAATCTGACTTTGATTCGTTTATTTAAACAAACATGCATTACGAATCGAACCTACCCGAGATCCTCATTCAAAGACCTTGAAGCCGCGTCTTGTACGGTTTTTGTTTTTGGCTCGTCTATCACCAACATTGTATTTCGAGATGTGTGCTGGTAGAAGGTTTGGTTTTGGCTTGTATTTGATTAAAAAAGACCAGATTTGATGATCAGGAACCATGTTTATGATATGATGGATTTTTGAGGTTGATTAATCTAACGCTTTTATATGAGATAGTTTTCTTGGGGTGATATAGATATGTTTTTGGTTATTAATCACAGAAGTGAGATGGTGATTTTGGGGGATTTGTTATTTTGGTGGCTGAGATGTTAGATAAGATAAAGAGGCGGAGAAGAATATGTGATTAGCTTTAGGGCAACTGTGAGTAGTATTTGGGATTAGTTACTTTTATACCTAAATTATCTAACATAAACCGGGTACTAAAGTGTGATGGGCTATAACTAAGTTGGGGTTATTGGTTCGGTCTACAGTCCAAAAATATTTGGGCATGTGATGGAGTTGATTTTGTTAATTCGAAATTGGACGAATCACTTGTTTATACGAATTGTGTCATACGATTTCGTGCTTATGGTTTATTATGGGCTAGTATATGTTGATTTGCTTTGGATGGCCCGAGTATTTTGAATCATGTTACACTAATTTTATGCCAAAATTTTATTTTGGACAAAATTTGTAATCATAAGATACACTTTGTTTATAATCAGGACGTGACAAAGTGACAAAATGAAGAGACAAAGTGGCAAGAATTTTATTTTGACGAGACCGATAAAATGGCAAATTTGAGTTATAGTGGCTACGGAGTCGATCGGGTATTAAGATTTGAAATTGAAGATGGACTTTTCGAAGGCGTGGACTTATTTTATCTTTGGAAGATAACTTGTTCGTGCTTAATCTTAGAATGAAGACTTGTTTATCTAGTTACCGGGTTCGGGGTGGTTGGTTGATGACCCGGTTAACTATCACTTAAAGGAGTTACATTGTTGTACTCAATGTCACGCGCCTAGTCGATGTGGATAATTTCAAGAGGTGTTGTGCTTATATACTTCTTTCGGCAAGGTATTGGGTACTAAGAGATTTCTCCACCGTTCCTCATTCAACAATAGTGCAAGCTTAAGTCACAAGATCGAGGGATTTTTATTTAGTTTCACGTTTGGTATATCTGGTTCATTCCATCAGTGGTCACTTCAAATAGCCTACAAGGGGGTTGGTGTATGAGTAGAGAATTTCGATCAACAACTGATTCTCACCGAATATAATTAAGCTTATTTATTATTCTCTCGATATTTTCAAATTCATGTGCGTACGATTTATTGCTGGTTCCGAGGTTTCGAAACCATCAAGGGGGAAGAAGAAGACATACTGAACGCACAACGAGTACACGTGATAAACTTCATACCTTCTTTTGATTTGAAGATATTCCGGGAAGACATTAGCTCTGGTCTTGTCCCAAACAACCCTACTTCATCGTCATTTACACCACCATCTAGGAATGAATGGGGTACGTTGTTTCAACCGTTCTTTGATGAATTCTTTACTCCTCCAAGTATTGTTGCTCCAGAATCTGATGTAATAGCTCCGGTTATCGAAGTTGTAGCTCCAGCAACCGAAGCATAATCAGATACGTCTGCACCTACAATTGGTCAAGCTATACCTTCAACAAGTAATTCTCAACCAACACCCGAATCAACTACCCATGTCATGCCTATTGATAATGAAGAGGATGATGATGATCACGACTTAGAATTCGCTCAAATGCGTGAACTTCCATTCTTTGGTGTACCAATTCCCGACCATAATCAAGACGGGTCGTCCACCTCAGAGGAAGCTCCTACTACGGTCTACTCCAATCCACGGATTCGTGAACATGACAGCAAGTGGACAAAGGATCATCCTATAGATTCTATTATTGGTGACCCTAATCGTCCGGTATCCACACGAAGTCAGTTACAAGAAAGTGCAATGTTTTGTCATTTTGATGCTTTTCTCAGTGAAGTTGAACCTAAGACGTGGCAACAAGCATTTACTCAATCTTGTTGGATAGAAGCCATGCAAGAAGAACTTAATGAATTTGTACGTCTTGAAGTATGGGAACTTGTCCCATGCCCGGATCAAGTGCAGTTACTCACTTTGAAATGGGTTTACAAGGTGAAACTCGACGAGTTAGGCGGAATATTAAAGAACAAAGCTCGACTAGTAGCTCGTGGATACAAGCAATTATTGGGCATCGACTTTATGGAATCCTTTGCACCTGTTGCCCATTTGGAAGCCATTAGACTATTCCTTGCTTATGTAGCCCACATGAATATGATCGTCTATCAGATGGATGTGAAGACGGCATTTCTTAATGGTGAAATCAAGGAAGAGGTCTATGTTCAATAGCCGGATGGTTTTGTGAATTCTAAATATCCTAACCACGTGTACAAGTTAAGAAGGCTCTCTGTGGGTTGAAGCAAGCTCCACGCGCATGGTATGATCTATTATCACAATTCCTCATTATACAAGGCTTCGCTAAAGGAAGGTGGATCCCACGTTGTTCATTCAGAAACGAGATAAAGATATGATTATGGTACAAATATATGTTGATGATATTATATTTGCTGCCTCGACCCAAACCTTATTGGATGAGTTTGGGACACTCATGTCTTCCAAGTTTAAGATGACAATGATGGGCAAGGTATCATTTTTCTTAGGTCTTCAGATATCTCAGAGTCCCAGAGGCATCTTTATCAATCAATCCAAGTATGCCCTTGAATCGCTTAAGAAATATAAGATGGAATCTTGCGACTCCGTGCATACTCCAATGGTGGAACGAACTAAGCTAGATGAAGATTTACATGGAATTGCCGTTGATCCGACAGTTTATCGTGGAATGATCGGTACCATTATGTATATCACAGCTAGTCGACCCGACCTTCAGTTTGCTATCTGTATGTGTGCTCGATATCAAACTAGGCCTACTGAGTTACACTTAGCTACTGTTAAACGGATCTTTCGGTATATTAAAGGAACCATTAATAGGGGACCTTAGTATTCGAAGGACTCTTCGATTGCACTAATGGCATATGCAGATGTGGATCACGCGGGTTGTCAAGATACAAGGCGTAGCACGAGTGGAACTTTGCAACTACTAGGAGATCGACTAATCAGTTGGGCATCGAAAAGGCAGAAAAGGGCTGTAATTTCAAGTACGGAAGCAGAATACATAGCTATGTCCGGTTGCTGTGCTCAAATTCTTTGGATGAGATCACAATTAACCGATTATGGTCTAGGTTTCAACAAAATTCTGATGTACTGCGACAACAAAAGTGCAATTGCCTTATGCTGCAACAATGTTCAATTCTCACGGTCGAAGCATATTGACATTTGCTACCACTTTATCAAGGAGAAAGTGGAAAATGGAGTGATCGAGCTTTACTTTGTCCGATCTGAGTATCAATTGGCGGATATTTTCACGAAGGCTTTAGATCGCGCTCGAATGGAATTTTTGGCCGACAAGCTAGGATTGAGAACTTTCTCGCCCGAGACTCTTAAGGAACTGACAGATGAAGCGAAAGAATAGTGGTGGTAAACTATTCTCCGTGTCCTTGGTGATCATTCGTATATATTGTTTATATTTTTATCCACAAAAGCAAAATACAAAAATATAAAACCATATAAAAACCATAAAAATTGAAAAATTTTAAAAAAATCCAAAAATATTTTTACTTATTTTTCAAAGGCATGTATTTTGGTACGATAATATTTACGGCCTTAGAAATGTCGATTAATATTGACACGGCGCCATAAATAGAGTTCGTACAAAATTTGTATATATTTCATAAAACATGTCTAAATGGCTTGTAGTTATTTTCTGACTGCAACCCGCTTTTCATATTAAAGTCAAGTATTTCTTATGAAATCTTTGGCTCAACAACGGGAATTAACTTTCTCGGGCATGGTTTACTTTATAACCATGTAAGGGATTGTATTTACGTTATAACATAATCTAACACGGATATATGTACGCATCAGTGCATCTATTTATTAATACAAGAGAAATCTTGTTTTTATGAAGTTATCATCTCTACAACCATAGCAATTTACAATTGGTATCTACATACTCGACGATGCGACTACTCAACCGACGACTACAGTTCTTTAAATAGAACACGGGTCAACAATTGAGGGGGAGCAATTGTCAAGCATTCAGAATCTTCGATGCCGAAAGTGCCAAGTTCACTAATTGGTGTCAAGACAACAATACCAATCGTACATGTGGTGTCAAGAGATGACTTCAGACGTGACGAGGCGACCAACATTTAACGACAAGAACCATTTGATCTTATCATATGATGTTCTCATCAATCAGGTCCAACCTTGTCAACTTACTCTAATATGGTGAATCTGTGATCATTTTACTAATCGGTATCATATCTCAACATTTGGTATCATGAAGATAAAACGGACTTGCATTTTCTTCCCAAAACTTTGTTAAAACTTCATTAAATCAATTGATATTAAAAACATCGATTGGGTTAATATTTTTAATACGGGGGAGAAAATGTGATTTAATATGGGACATGATTATTCAAAAATGGTTTGACTTAACGTGATGGCTCATCCCGACATGTGCGAAATATTTTCGGATATCGTGGCATATGTTAAGGGGGAGCAAAACGGATTTGCACATCTAAAATGGATTTCATGGTGACATATACTTACCCTAATCCCATTTATTTCACGACGATGAAGATTGTGGTGACATAAGAATGGTAGGATAGGTTAAGTCCAATGTTTCTTCCAAAACCGGAGGAATCTTCCCAAGCACATTCCATAGCTAGAAATAGTAGTCCTTAGGAAAGATGGAGAAAGATTATGAACGTAGCTGAATGCCGACCAAGTACTTAAGTTAACACTGGAACAACCACAACAAGGTGCTAGTTATGACGTATTGGTAAGTATTGAAGGGGTTGAAGAATGAAAAAGAATTGTAAAGATAAAGGGTCTAAAGAAAGAAGCCCTCCTTACAACCTTAGGCAAAAACCGGGTCAACACATATGCTATTGAGATCGTTGTTTAATGATTCTTGATAATGAAGATAGACATCATGGACCTAGTGATGCAATGCACAACCCATCCCAGCTAACTCAGATATCTCTTAAAAGATATTTGTTTTAATCACACGGAGACAACGCATTATCTATTGATTTATTCACTCCGAATAAATTGGTATTGAAATGGTGGCACTCCTCTCCGGCCTCCGATCACTAAAATAAAAAATGCACGATCGAGTCTAGAGCCATTTGAGATCATCAAATATCTCATTAGGACACACTTTCATAATTCCTTGCTTCTTCACACACTGTGAGAAGTAAGAAAGATCTTAAGAGTCCTGCACAAAATCTTCATGATCTTGCCTGAACATCCGAGTAATACGAAAGTATTTACAATGAAGATGGAAATCCTTCTTGAGCGAATATCAAAAAGCTCATGGTAGGTGACTTGTGCGATTCTTTATGAATCAAGCTTGTGATAACTGGAAAGCAACAATGGTTTAATTCTTAACTGAACGTAAACACGTTCCAGGCCTCTACGCAGTATCTTAGTGATCTTGTCATAACACTTAGAGTGACACTCTATAGTTTTCACAATGATGAGTGGAAATCCTTCTAGTGTTAACCTCAAACAACACTTGGTAGGTAACTTGCAAGATTCAATATGAATCAAACTCGTGACAACTGGAAAGCAACAATGGTGCGATTCTTTAATGAATCAAACTTGTTCCAGGAATCAGAATTGACGGCTTCAATCATGTGGATAATTTTATCCAAATGATTTACTCTTTACGTTCGTAGTCAGCATTGGACGGTCGAGTAAAGAGAACAGATTTACCCGCGAAATCTTGTCAAGGATATTTAATTAAATCTACCTGCCACAAGTACGATATTTAATATCGTCCAACGGTCTTCACCGACCGGAGGTAAAATGCTACTAAATTAGAATGAAATGTTCAAAGCCATTTCGTTCGTGTCTACTTATGTTACTACATTTGAAGACGGCGGCGTTGCGGAATCCGAGAAGAAGTCGTCCCTGTATGCTTATACTACATGCACTTAATACTTCATCTAACTCAAGAAAGCCTAAAAGTCAAGTCTTCCGCTGTATCGAACTCTGAAGCTTTCAAGAATTACAAAGGTATAAGTATGTGGGACGTGAAGTCACGAAGAGGCGAAGATCACAAGTGATGGATGCACAAGATCAAGGCAAGATATTAATGCTCAAGATTGATATCTAAGATCACATCAACATGTTTACCAGAAAAGAAAAAGAAAAGAATGACGAAGACTACGAGCTCAAGACAAGCATTGTCTGCTAGGTTTATTTTATTATTGTAACTTGGGTAACGCCCTTGTTTGGAGTGACCTCCCTTAGGGGGAGATTGTTGAAAATACGTTTTACGTATTAGAAAGGATCGGTCACTCCAACAATAGTCTAAGTAATAGCTCGTGATTTAGTTTTACTTTATTATCCAAACTAGCCCAAGCCGAGCCCACAACTTGTGTAAGGCCGGCGGCCCAATGTAAGCCTAAGCCCATCTCATGGGCTTGAGTATATAAACCCTCTCCTTAGTTGGAGAGGGTGTGGTTCACTTTATTTTACACATAGTTAAAGTGTATTTTCATACTTTCTCTCTCTAAGTGTGTGTGTGTGTGTGTGTGTGTGTGTGTGTTCTCACTATCTTTCTATCTCCTTCTCTCTCTAGATTAAGCATAGATTTGCAATATCTTACAGTTTTGTTGATGGTACATGTCTTAAATCTACTTATGCTAATAGTGTGCCTTTATCTAATCAATGGGAAAGATGTAATGTTGTTGTTTTGTCTTGGTTGTTAAGTAGTACTTCTGAAGATTTATATTTGAGTCAAGTTTATTCTGAGAATGCTGTTAAGGCTTGGGCTGAGTTAAAAGAAGCATATGATAAACTTGATGGTTTTATTTTGTTTAATTTGATGCAAAAGATAAATGACTTTAAACAAAATGGATTGTTTGTTTCTGAGTATTATCATAAACTGAATTCTTTGTAGAGAAAAGCTTCATAAGCATAATCAATTAATGAAATTAATGCAATTTTTAATGGGGTTGGATGATGTTTATCGGCCTATTAGAAGTTCTTTATTAACTAAATCTGAATTTCCTAATTTTAAAGATGCTTTTGTTATTGTGGGGAGGGAGGAGTCACATAGAGGTCATGGTTCTGTTTATGGGGTTCAGAAACCCTAGGTTAGCTCTTTTGTTGCTAAATCTGATGGTAATAATAAAAAATTTAATAGATTTAATAACAATGGGGTTAACAAGGGACAGAATAATTGTAATGCTTACAATTCTTTGTCTTGTAACCATTGTGGGATGAAAGGTCATACTATTGACAAATGTTTTGAACTTGTTGGTTATCCTACTGGTTTTAAGAGAAATTTGAATGGTATAAATTCTTCGAATAACAATGGTGATTCTAATTAGGGGTGAGCATATGGACCGAGAACCGAACCGAACCGAGTACCGAACCGAAACCGACCCAAACTGAACCGCATTTTAGAACTGTGGTTCGGTTCTCGGTTCCTAAATTTATGGAATTGCGGTTCTCGGTTCGGTTCGGTTCGGTTCCGTGGTTCTTGGTTCCGGGCCCGAAGAACCGTTCAAATTTCAAGTATATAAGAATTTTATGTTTTTTTACGTAATATATAACATATCAAAAATTCTAATATATAAGTTCATCGTTATAGCAACATGATGTTTATATTTATACATACTAAATTCTATGATATTTGGTAATCTACAAACAACAAAAAAAAGTCGTTGAATACATACGATTTGAATTAGAATTGAATTTTTTGAAGTAGTTTTATATTAAAACTATTACTTTTTTTTATCTTTTTATAGTATAGTTGCTACATTTTTTTAGAAGTAAATATGCGTAAACACATAAAAAATATTGAACGTTTGGGCGTTTTTAAAATTTTGCGGTTCCAATCGGGTAAGTCCCGAAATACCCGAACCGGACCCAAGAACCGATTGGAACCGAAACATGGTATTCGGTTCGGTTCTCGGTTCCTACATTTACGTTTTTTGGTTCTTGTTTCTTGCGGTTCCGGTTCGGTTCGGTGCGGTTCCGGAACCGCGCTCACCCCTAGTTCTAATAATAAGACTAGTAATTCTAGTAATCATGTTGATGTGCATAAGGTTACTGGTTCTTTACCTTTCACTAATGAGCAAATTGGTAAATTTATGAGTCTTATTGGTGAGAAAAGTAATTCTAGGATTCATGCCAATATGGCAGGTATGGGGTTTACATTTTTTAATGCTAATGTGTTTTTCAATAATCATTTTGTTAGAAACTAGAAGAGGGGGGGGGGGGGGGGGGGGGGGGGGGTTGAATAGTTTCTATGATTAAGGTCCTAATTAAAAAATTAGGCGTGTCCCAAAATTGCTTTTACATGAAAACTAGTTTCATAGTTGTTAAGTCAATTTTCAAACCATTTGCTATATCTAGCGATTATGAAAGTGCAATGCATGAAAGTAAATATGAGTAAGTAACTAGTAAGGAAAGAAGCAACCTAATGTAAGACACCAAGATTTATAATGGTTCGACAACAAAGATATCTCCTCGTTCCTACTCCACTCCTCGAGTACACCTTACTCAAGATTTCCACCTATATCCACAAGCTCCCTTCTTGGCAGAGAAACCTTATAACGTCGCTTACATTGTTTTCCGACACTAAACTAAATGTCGAGACCAAATCTTAGTTAGGACCAATCTACACATGTCGTCTACTTCACATTTTCCGACACAAGG
This sequence comes from Glebionis coronaria, assembly GCA_025667525.1. Lineage (NCBI taxonomy): Eukaryota > Viridiplantae > Streptophyta > Magnoliopsida > Asterales > Asteraceae > Glebionis > Glebionis coronaria. The sequence continues at coordinate 228,202,753 of CM046881.1, forward strand.
CTAGATGTCTAGTTCTAATTAAAACCTAGAACCAATCTTCGTCGTCATCTTCTTTTTCGACACAAGGCTAGATGTCGAATACTAACCCAGAGCTAGAACCAATCTTCACAACTATTTACTTTCAAGTTGAGTGAGAACTCACAAGAAACATAAAGACATCACTTTGTAGTTTAGTGAGAACTAATACACGAGACTCATTACAACTCAGGACACATCCAAGTATACACATATAACTTAGATCTACAAAGAAATCCAAGTATACACATATACATTGGATCTACACAATATTAATCCAAGTATACACAAATACACTAGATCTACATAAGACTCAAATAAACAAAGTGATGAACATGACTAGATCTAAGAAAGGATGATCTTCATTAAGGCTTCATCTTTAATCACATCACAAATGTGTGAGTGATCTTCTCTTTGGATAAGTAAAAAAGATTATCAAGAGGATAATCATAAGTAAACATACTTAACAAATTAAGTGATCATTTACTAATAATTTGAGACATAGAAAAGAGATAAGAAGTAGAAAATTGTCCAAAAAGGTTCACTTGAAAATAAAATATGATCCACTATTTATAGGGGACAAGGAGCAACGGCTCTCTGGGCGCGGCTTATTAAATGAGGTCGCGGCTCAATACCGATATTGAGCCGCAAGCACCTTACTGAGCCGAGGGTATAGAGTTTACTCCTTTTTGTCCTTTAGTGGGGAAATCCTATCTGGTGAAGTTTATACTTCAATGGTATATTCTTAGGCCATTTAGAATATGACATATTTAAATTTTCATTTTCTATTTTAATAAAACATTTTCTTAAAAATAAAGTTTATTAAATTTTTTTGTCACATTTGAATAAATGTGAGTTTGAGGTTAATCATTTTCTATGATCACCAAACATGTATAAGATATGTTTATGTAAGACTTAAATGATTATTACCTTGATGATAGTGTTTGTTGAATAATTTATCTGACGGTTATCTTTGGCGATAAATGTTTTTACACTTTGTCTTGATCAAAGTTAAGAAAGATTAGTTATTACAAATAATGTTTTTTGGCATTGGTTGCATTAACAAGCTTCCCCTTTTTTATTACGAAGAACTGTAAACTCATTTACGTAAAAACAAAAGTTTTCGAATTATTAACTAGTTTATCACTATCATTTACCCCCCTTTATCAAAGCAAAAAGGTAGCACAAGTCTTTGAAGAAGAGAAGAATCGACTTTGCTAGTAGCTCCCCCTGGTGCTTACTCCCCCTAACATGGGGCACCAAGTGATCGAGCTATGGTGACAAGCTACATACAAAGGTTAGTGGAAATAAAAGAAACACCAATGTAATTGCAATAGTCACTACCCACTAAATAACTTAGGAGGGAGAAAGAAAAGAAGTCCCAATTTATATAGTGAGCATTTGCTGAGTATGTCCGAGGAGGGTAATTTGACAAGCTCAATTCACAATTTTTGGAATAAAGATAGAAAAGAAACATCCAACAATTTTTAAGATGAAAGTCCCAAAATATGCCTATTGTAATACTATAACTCGAATACAAAGATAACACTTAGTGATTTTACTTTTCAAACAAGTAATGCTTTATTAACTTTTAATCAAAGTATTACAAAGTGTTATGGAATACACTTGTTGAATGACAATAAAGAAAGAACCCTTTGAACAAGTAAACTTAATCCGAGACTCAAGTTTACAAGTGAACCAGAGAGTCACTGGTAGACAGCAAGAGACTCTAGAGGTTCAACAGGGAGAAAGACAAAGATTGTAACAATAAATACAAGTGTTATCTTTCTCCTCTCTCACTCCTATTTATAGTGGTACGAGGTTGCTTTCTTAGTGGGAGGAGTTGGCACGTGTCGACTTCTAAGTGGAAGCAGTACACTTCATTAAATTCATGTCCATTCTTGGACATCGCCTTTAACCAACTTTCTGTGAACAGTTCTGCCAATTGTTCACCTTTCCCACTAGGTCGTACTAGGCTCCTTCATCTTGAATCTTCCCTTTTGTTCCGCCAAAAGTACTTTAGAGATTCTCCCGCCTAAACTATAAAAGAGATAAGGCAAGTCTTTGCTTGTTTGATCTTCAAAAGGTTATGATGACCTCTGAGCATTGCCATCTCAGAGGTCCTCGGACACCATCACATTCCTTCTACATACCAGCTTATCCATAACAGCTGGTGAGTATGACTTCAGATAATATTCGAATTCTATGACGATGTCTTTGACTTGAATGTTTCTGGTGTGTGAGCTTAGGCTTTGCCTTTAGCTGGTCTAGTCTATGTCGTTGGTCTTGCCATCGACTGTAATACTTAGTCTAATTTAAATCAAATCTAGAATTGTGTTATAGTTAGAACTTTCATCGGCCCAACAATCTCCCCCTATTTGAGCATAAATTATACTAAGTCTAAAATTATTGTAAGTGAGTATACAACTTCTTCTTACACATAATTTAACAAACATACTTGAACTTTTATTGAAAAACCTAATTTATTACAAAGACACCAAATGGTGATTACAAGATAAAACATAAAGGTCTTCAAATGTCAAGGTTGAGCTCACAGATCTTCTCAGCCTCTGCTCTATCAGCCTTGGAATTGATCATTACATCAAACTCATTGTCTAGAGCCTTAGCATACTTAGAGTTTATGATGAGTATGTGTCTAAGTCTTATAAGTTGTACTGTGCAGGCAAGGTGCAACTCTCACTTCCTCTGAAACCCATATTCGCAGTTCTATTCATAAATACCATGCCCTTCTCTGGTTTAGTGTAAGCTTGACCATCGACTAGTTTGGTAGTCTATTTGGGGAGCACCAGGTTTCTGTACATCCCATCAACCACTACGTCCTCTGTGACAAATCTTTCAAAGATCTAGCCCATTGGTTTTTTGTGCTTCGTTATGTTTTTGGGTTGATCAACAGAGAGCTGGTGAGGGGTAGAGGGAGTTTGAGTTTTTTAGTCGTTTTTTTTTACCCATCTGATCTTGGCTTGAATGTTTTTCATCATGTGAGTTGCACCAGGCCCAGACTTCTTCCCTACCAAAGCAAGGAGTTCCAACCATTCAGAGAGTCCAAGACTCTTGATCTTGAAGTCACTATCGACTTTGTAGTTGGTTGTTTGATTTCCTCTAAAGATAGTCATGACCACCCTTTTGTTCTTGTCTGTGAAACAGCTGTACTTTGTGATAGGATCAGGGTTGGATCTTTCATTGACTATTTTAAAGTACTACTCCTTTAGTTTGTTTCGTTTGGTCTTAATGTCTGCAAGCTTCTGTAGTTGTGCTTTTTTGGCAGTTGGAGTGAGTTGCTGTAAGGGTTCTTTGCTTTTTAATTCAGCTTGCTTGAGATCAGCAAGCCTTTTTTGCTCTTCTATTTGAGCCTTAACCTCTTCAAGGGTCACTGCTTTTTCACCAGCGCTTCTAACTTTTTTAATCTCTGGGAGTTTAACATAGGATCCTCACTCCTCTTGAAGAGCACTCAGCTTTAGAACCTGCTCATCTTCATTCAAGATAGATTTGCCTTTGTCTTTTGATTCGTCATAAAGAGGAGCTGGTGAGAATGGGGTTTCATAGCCTTGGTTGAGTTTGGATGCAAACATTTCAAACTCCTTGTCAGATAGTGACCTCATGGGAATGGGTGTTGGGATGATTGTTAGTTTTAGCTTCTTAGTTGGTGGTTCATTCCTTTTGCCCGAGTCAGAAGAGACAACAAATGTATCTAGTTCTGGATTGGGGTGCTATTTGGGTGCCTCTAGAACCCCTGTGTCAGGTGTGTCCTTTTGAGGAGTAGAGGTTTTGGCAGACTTCTCCCCCTAGTTGTAGCACCAAAGAGGGCTACAATTGACTCCAATATGCCAACAACCTTGGATACCACAGCTACCAGTTCGTTGAAGTCTTTTGACATGCTAGAGAGGGTTTCAGATAGATGACTCATGGGTCCAATAGTTGGAAACTTGAGATTAACAATCTTCTCCAGCATTTGCAGACTCTTCATCACATGTTTGGTGCAACCTGTATACCTCTTTGTGACCTTGGAGAGCCCAGCTTTCACAGACCGGCTGAGGGTTTGCTTTAGAGAACTTGAGCTGACCAAACCTCTTAGGTTCAGTTTTGTTGTACTTCACAATTCAGAGTGCACGAAGATACAAACCTCTTTAAGTTCTCATTGAAGAAGTTTCTTCAAGCGAGACTTTGCTGGCTTGGTGGTTTTGGCTAACACTTTGGCATTTTCTTTGAATGCATCTGCCAGTGCCGATGATAGGTGCTGATCTAAACTTGTATTGACCACTGGTGGAAGATTTGTTTTGAGAGCATTATCCAGAATCTGAGGGAGTAGAGCTTTGAGTGTAGACTCAAGTGACTTGGTCATATAGCTCCCTAGATTGTTTGATAGATCGAGTGCAGCGTTAGATAATGTATGACTTGGTCATGTTTATCATAAAGCTTGGCAGAGATGATGTCGCCTCTCATTACCCAGAGTTCCTCAGCTCCCAAAGCCTGGACATATGTCATTGAGGGGAATTCAATAGACTTGAGCTTTTGTTTGTCTTCCCAGAGCTTTTTGGCACCCAGATCCATGATATTTGACATAGAGGAAAATGGAACTGGACTTGGTTTGGAGTGCCTCTAGGACCATACTTGCTTTGCGACGAGTTCTTGGATGTTTATCATTGAGGAAAAAGGAACTGGTTTTGGTGTTATTTCAAAGTCTATGACAACGGAATTTACTTGGTCACCATCATCTTCCATATCCTCAAAGCCAGAGATAGTAGTGTCCTCTCCAACCTCAGATACTTCATCCTCTGGCATAGATTCCAGATCAGAGTCTTCATGTGTTAACAGAGTGAAGTCCTCTTCAATGTCCTCTTTTGGGCTAGTATAGGGCTCCTCGTTCATCTGTCCATCATTTAGATTCAGTCCTTGTATAAAATTTATTTTGTACACATGCGATAAGTTTATAATGTAGGGAAAGATCACCATTCGTTGTCCCTAGGAAATCTGGGTGTGATTATCCAGTCCCCTCCCCCCCCCCCCCCCCCAAGGATTTCTCCTTGGTACTCTTTTATTGTGAAATAAGACAAGGTGAAGGATCGTCATTTGCTGCCCCTAGGATAGCTGGGTGTGATTATCCAGCTCCCCCTTAAAGATTACTCCTTGGGACTCTTTTTACGTGAAACAGCTTGAGGGAGGATGTTGAAAGTAGTTATGTTATATTTGTCCAAGCTCATAATCTTCAAGGACCAAAGTTTTCAAGTTGGGAAACTTCATTAAGCTGGGCTATATAAGCCATTCTTCAGCTCATTTGTACCTTATCGTTTTCACACAGTTTCTCTCACCAAATATTAGGGTTTATTGAATATTGTTCCATCGTTATTGATGTATTATTAATCAATCACACCTTGTGATTGATTTGGTTCTTAGCTTGGTCAGGTTGCATCGATTTGTATTTCTTGTGTAGCATCCAGTTAGGGACTATACTTTTCTTTTCTATTTGTTGAATAACATCCGTTTTTTGGGACTATTCTAATTAATCGTTTGAGATAAATATGGTGTTCTTGGTGTTTTACATTTGAGGTTAATATTTTCACAAGGTTTCAGAACTAGAAATTGGCTACCAATATGATCTAGACCCAGTACCTTCTTGCGATGGGTGGGGTTGGTGGCGAATTCGGTGTTTGGTAGTGATGGTGGTGGAAAGGTTGGTAGTGGTGCGACGATCATTACAGGTGGTAGTAACGGCGATGAACTTAAAATGTAAAACATGACGAAAGGTTATTAAATATTTAACGAAAATAACCAAATTGATCAAAAAATAAGTTGGACGTCTTTTTATGGAAAAAAATATAATACCTTAATTGGAAATTACTTTTAAGTTTGATATCTTTTTGTGTCATTTGCCCTTTTCAAAATAAAAAATAGTATTATCTTAGTCGATAAAAATGTTTTAAGAAAGTAAACCGACTAATCCCTATTTCTTTAAACGGTATATAATTTGAAAATAGTATTCAATTTGAGATTAATCTATACTAGTTATCAAAAGAAAATCAATTTTATTAATAGTTATGTTAAAAATCAATTTACATACAAGAATGCATAATGTACAACCATATAGATATATTAAAAATCATTTAAAACATATAAACATAATTTAATACCTATATTAAACTTCATTATTTTCTTCATAAAGCAAAACCTAAAATCGAAACTTTTTTAAAAAAATGTTTCCTTGATAGAAAATATTCTCTTTGATATTTTACCTTTTCTATGTTTTTTTTAATATGAAAATTTTCTAATTTGGTAAAACTTAAAAAAAAATTGATGGTAAAATTTAATGAAGAAAAAAAGACATAAAACTATAATTGTCATATTTGTAAAAAGAAAAACTTATAAAAAAAATGAAGTAATAAATAAAACTTTTGTGATTAAATTTTAAATAAATGAGAAGTTGTTAAGTGAAAATTATTAATTTTCATAATTTTTCAATAAGTTTAAAAAATTAACAAATACCCCTTATATTTTATAACTTAGTAATATCAAAATTATAAAATACTAAACACAATATTAAAATAAAATGGATTTGTTTATAATTACGTACGTGCACGAAGTTATAAATAGTTAATAAATAATAACTAATACACAATTGAAAATGAAAAATAGTTAATACTACTTAATATATAATTACAACAACTCATTAATTAAAAATACAAAATACAATTATATGAGCACATTATACAAAAATTAAAAGTCTATATCTATAAAATCGTACATATGTTGTCTACCTAAAATAATGGTGTACCTTGTACATAATATTGAAAATCAAACCGGACCAACGGATTCAACTGGAAACCAGAGTCGCAATAGGTTCGACTAGCCAAAAAGCTATCAGAATATGAACCGAAGAGGTCTCGTCGAAACCGATAAAAACAACATATTACATAAATATGTATTATTTTTTAACGGCATATAAATATGTACTAGTTATAAAAAAATTACACTCTTACTCCAATATTTAAAGTAATACACTTTAAAACTTTTATAACTCAAAAACTTCATAGATTTATTTATATATTAATTAGGAAGTAATATATATTAAATGATAAAATGAATACAAATTAATATCCAATATGTACAAATGATTATTGCTATAAACTGTAATTTTTTATATACAATTATTTAAATTGTTTATTAATATAAGTTTAGTATTAAATCTGTGTTTGATTATAAACCATTTAATTTTTTATAAATTTGCACATTTCAAAACATATCTCGTATATGTATGTATTTTAGTACAAATTTGATGCAATACTGTTACTTTTGCTAATTTACTCGACTAAATCGTACATATTAAAATTGAAGATTTTAAGGTTATTATAATATATATGAAAATATATAAACATATAAACTACGAAGATTTTCTATATTTATACGTTAAATAATATTTTGACGAAACTACTGGCTTAGCTTAGTTGTCCACCAAGGTTTTCGAAGAAGACATTCTTCTGTTTGGATGTCATTGCACGACTCGACCCACTAACCACTTACATTTTCCGTTCTAAAAAATAAAATTAAAAAAAATAATAATAACATTTTGACGAATGTTACACGTATTAACAAATACCTTTTACGATCAATTATTACAATTTGGTGATACTATTTTTATATTAAATGATTCCTGCTAGTTAAATGATAAAACCTCCGTAGACCCATAAGGGTGTGAGTAGGAGATTTTTCTCGTCACATCGGTTTCACATATCATTTTATTGCTCCGTACTTTTATCTTTCACGTATCTTTCTCTCAACTCCTTTAGCATTATTAAGCATACTTGGTTATCCACATACAATATATACTCGCACAAAACACAAAACGCCTTCTCTCCCTTCGAAAACTTGTGGGACTTTGATGTCGCTAAGGAAACTTTTGTGTTGCGAGCCTCTCTTCCTGCAATACAAAGGGTGCTTCCTGCGGGAAAGAGCATTTCCTGTTGTTTTTTCCGCAACACGCCTTTCACGCTCTCAGTGTAAGACTCACGCAGCAACACAGGGATGGATGTAACATTGTGAAATGACATGAAATAGAAAACATATTTCCTTAATTTTTAGTACTTTGGTTTTATGCTTCTTTATTTCTCCGCATTGGAACTTTGTGTTGTGCTGTGCACTGCTACTTAACAATGTGGTTTTAAAGAGAGGGACGAGAAATAGTCTTAAACAGAACGTGAATCATGAGTGAATACACCCAACGCTCTTTGGCGAACGGCATATACTTGCATTTCTCAATGACAATCATAAAGCTAAACTGGAAATCAACAAACATGAAAGGAAGATCACCAAGGGCTACTGAATCCTAAAGAGACTGTCCTTTACCAAGGTAATTTCGGAGTTTTGGACTATACTCATTCACAGATTTTTAATCATACACAGTTTTCCCTAGTGAATGACTAAATCAGTAAACAAATTATTGCATTTCTGAAAACTTTATATTTTTGTACTACAGGTTTTGTCTAACAAAAGAATATAGGCTACAAAGTTTGCATTACAAGATGGAGCAGGCACCCACGAACATACTACTAAACATAAAGATACACTTATGTAACCCTTCACCAATAATTATAACTCAAAAAGGAATTCTGTGGGAAAATCAAGATTATATCATGAGTGTGTGTGTCATCTTTGAAGATCAAGCCTTTTTAGACTTTGATAGAGTTTTCTTTCTTTGTCCCAGCATGTAGCCATATAAGTGCGGAATTCCTGCAGCAAAGGATGTTCATCTTATAAAAAAAAATTCTAAATAGTTAACAAGATAATGATATCATGAGTAATGATATTATTAGGTAGATGCTAAAAAATTGGCTAGGTCAAGTGCCTTCGGTAACAAGTGAATATGGGTAAACATATTGTACTGGTTAATAGGGTTGAACCAAATCCTTTTCTCAGAAATTTCAAATTTTATGGAATTACGTAGTATGTCAATTACGAGTATGAACAAATTTATTTTGAAAGTTGTGATTATGACCTATGACACATTTTACATGACGTTCAAATCTTTTTACCCGTTTCCAAATTTGACCTAGAGATGAAATAGCATCACCAGTTTCATATTTTTAATCACTTCATCCAAAGATGATATTTTATGACTCTAACCCAATAGTAACTTTACCTGGTACGTAAATTGCAAGCACCACAATTGCAGCATAGAAGTAATCAAATGAAAAGTTCAATTTGTTAGGCATCCTGTAGGAATACATTCCAGTTTCCTGAAGAAAACAAATGGGCAAATTCATACGAATTTAGTTATCATCCTCTCCACCAGGTAATCTTTAATTATACGTGTGTATTTGAACGTATATAAGCAGAAAATGTTGACTTTAAAAGGTATTTACCCCACTACCCCATAATAGTTATTGAATAAAAGTAGTACTTTTTACCATCACTAAAGTAATTACATCCCACCAACTCAACATAGTAACCAAAACGAATGCCATATCATCATGACACGTTGGTGTAGTTATATCCCACCAACTCAACATAGTAACCAGAATAAATGCCATATCATCATGACACTTTGGTGTATTTAGTGTGTACCAAATAATTACTATACGAAAAAGTATAAGGTATTGCTTTAGGTCAACAAGCCCTATTTAGAACCAACTCCATTATTTAGCAATAGGGATCGAGACTCCTTACCTTCATGTAAGGTAGCGCATTATAGATCATACCAATTTCACTAGAAATGCCTGTTGGATACAACACAAGGAAGGTGCTGTACCTGCAATTGTAACCGAAGAAGATTACTAAAGATACGATCACTTGCATCTTACATGTGTAACGATGAAATATTTCCACTGGCCCATACATATTTCATATATATCCATTTCTAAATTCAAATTGCAAGTGTAACCATTCCTTTTTTCAGTTAACTTTCACATAAAGCTAGGTCTTTCCAATTGCTTTATTTATACAATGTCTATCAGTCAATTAGAGGGTAAAACAATGATATGAATCAAATAAGCATGGAACATGAATGACCAAAGCATCAAAGTCAAACCTGAGCCATAACAGCCAGTATGGAGTGGAGCCAAATGCCTCCTTTGTCCCAAAGAAAGAGTAGCGAATGATCTGATAATAAAGACCATGTATATTGTTTTAGAAAATGTTAAGTATATTAAAGAATCTAACCATCAAATATTATAGTAATTATATCTTTTGGTTAATCCCTAAAAGGTAGATATGATTGCTTACCTCAGTGATACACCAACTGATGAGCAAAGAGCAAATAATAGGATGTGTTTGAACCTGTTACCATCAAGCCTTATTTCTCAATAAAGTCGTACTGAAACTAAAAAGATAACCAAAAGGAAGTAGGTAGCTTACTAACCTCAGGAAAACTGTATAGGATTCCCCACACGACATACAATCTTGAACCTATCTGAGGTAGTGTTGCTGAAATTGGGGACCTTACCAAACCTTATGGTGCCAAAGGCAATCACAAAAGTTAAAAACATGCTACTTTTTTTTAAGAAACAAAAATAATGTGGAAATATAAGCATAGATCAGAACGAGATTAAGCTCACCTATTGTTCCATGCAATATCTGTCCCACAGGTAAGACAACAAGAAAAAGAAAAGAAACTCGGGTCAAAATTCACCCAAAAATGTGTACAAAAAACACAGGAATACCGATATTTTAGCAACAAATCTAATAAATCTAAGTGTAGTGCTTGGGGTCTTGATCTTTTTTGGAAAGGGAGTGTGTGCGAGTTGTTTATTTCAATCCGGCCTTGCGGCGGCAAAAGGATTCTAAGCCCCCCCATGCTACGGTTCCCTGCGGTCCGAACCCGGTGCCGCATTAGGTTAGGGAACTGGGCGATCCAGTAGTAAAGTTTAAGATAACCCCCCTCTCTATTCTTCTCTTATAAAAATAAAAATAAAAATAACAAAAAGTAAACAATCACAAGATCACAATGATTAATGTGGTTAACTTAATCTCGATATAACCAGCCTACGTCCACGGTTAGGAAAAAGGTCTCTTAATAGTGTACAACCAAGACTTAGTTGCGTATATTAGTTTAACCGCAAACCATAGCTACATTTAGGCCGGGCCACGTACAGAAAGAGATACGCAACACAATTGTATTTAAAATATCTACTTTGGGCCATGCTCTTTAGTACCAGCTACCACACGCAATTCAGTACCAGAATAGCTCAAAGACCTAAGTTCATTACCTAACATGAAGGTATACCAATTTTGGGCTTCAATAACTTAATTATGATTAGGAGATGTATTTGTATGCATAGTAAGGTGATGATAAGATGTATTTATTTAATACTGCAACGTAACATGAGGACCACGATTGACGATTCAAGTACTCCTCGGTGTTGTTTAATGAACTAAAAGTGCATCATGTAAACTCTAACCCAAAATCACAAAAATTACCAGCCTACGAATGAAACAAAGTAGATTATCCAGTTATCCCCGAATGTAACAAATTATCCAGTTTTCATAATAAAAAAACAGATTATCCAGTTATCCCCGAATGAAACAAAGCAGAGATTTTAAAATGAAGTCAGTTACTCCATCACCGAATATATTTCCATTATAGGAAAAACCAAACACATACTTTAACAAAGTTGTTACCATCTTTCCAAATTCGAATTTCCCATGAATTCAAAATAACTAAATCCCATAAATTGCCTTTTCAGTTTTTTTGTTTAAATTCCTTCTAAATCAAAATTTTATCACAAAAGCCTTAACTTAGAGGGTGTGTGGAATTGCTTATTTGCTATGCTTGTCTTCTTATGTTGTAGCAGATATTCGTACTACTTATGATTATCTGCGCATTTGGGGGCAAAATAAGCAGTTTCCAATAAGTAAGTTGAGTCATGCTTATTTCAAGTGCTTATTTGAGTTAAACTAAGATTTGTTTTTTCTTGGTCCTATCATCATTTCATACCAAATAAACAAATCCAAACACAATTTCCTAAAGTAACTTAATAAAACTAATCCCAAACACCCTCTTAAACATAATTTCAAATCACGATACCCCATAAATTCTAATAAACAAACCTTATTAGTTACTTACAAAAAGGGTATCCATACAATCATACCTCTAAAAAAGCAGCAGATTGAGCTAATAAAAGAGGCTTCTCAACATTCCTATAAACATCTTGATACCCTGATTCCTTTAATGTTTTCAAAGTCAAAAACAATACTTGGAACCTAAACAACATTAAACACAAATATCAACATTGTGATATACTAACATATAAATAACAATTCAAAAATGAAAAAAAAAAAATTACCATCCAGCAAAAACAGCCCAATTGTAAGCAGTTAGATAAAATCTTCTAAGAAGAGACAAAAATCCAGACATTATTGAAACCAAGATGTGTGTATGTGAGATTCAGAACAAAAGTGAGTTTATATATATATTTGTATTTGAAGGGTGTGTAGGATTTATTTTTTTAATTAAGGAAATAATTATGGCGAAGAGGGTGTTGTTTGTTGACCCAATTAAATTGATTTAGGTGAGCAGATGGATGGATCTATTTATTATTTTCTGGGTATCAGTCACCTCACACACCCCTCTCTCTGTAAAATGTTTTTCTATTCTTGGTGTTTTGTTTGGAAAAGCTGGTCTTTTTCCTTGCATTTGATGTTTTTTTCTTCTTGTTTTTACCGAAGAGTCGAATTGGCGAGCGCGTCATGACGCGCCACCGCACTGAATTGATAATTTGAATACTAAGAGTATTGTTTTAGACGTCGATATGGTTTGAGCGATAAAATATTTTTACAAATCGTTCAAGGTGTATTTTTTATGTTGTCGATCATCTTTTCAAGTATTTTAAAGTTTTTAAAGTCCGACATTATAGTATGGGTCTAATAAGTGTTAGTGTGACTCAACATCTTATGTATCTGATAAATATTTATAAATGGGTGAACATTTTGTGCACGTTTGTCTAAATAATTTTACTAAATGCATTACTGATATATGCGCGAGCTTTTATGGAAACACGACCTTAACGACATTCAAAATTTACATGAAACACATAAGAGGGTTCATAGGTTCTCGGAAATGCTTGAAAGCATTGTTGTATGCATTAGGAATAAGAAGAAATATATATAGACCAACATGAGGGTTTCATGACTCCTGGACAAGAGAGCAAAATTTATAGGCTTGTTAAGTTATTATATATGACTTAAAACAAACTCCCAAACAATGGCATCAAAAGTTGACCACGTATGTTAGAGAGTGGATTCAGAGTTAATGAATGAGACAAGTATGTTTATGTCAAACACACAAATAGTGGATATGTAATCTTGTGTCTATATGTTGATGATATGCTTATCGTTGGTAGTAGTATAGGGGTGAGCATCGGGACGAAACCGACCCGTACCGACCCGATCCCGACTCATCCTGAAACCGACATCCTGGAAACATTAAATTGAATCCCGACCCGATTTAATCCCGAGTCTCGAACCGAACCGAGTTAGGCCGAGTTAATCCCGTTTTGTGTGGTTTTCTTTGTGCGATCCCGATTTAATTCCGAACCGAACCGAGTCCCAACATCGTGGAAAACTCATCCCTAGTCCCGACCCGAGTAAGGTCGGTTTGTGTCGGTTGTCGGTCGGTTTTCGGTCGTCGATCGGTTTTGCTCACCCCTAGGTAGTAACGACAAGATGATCAAGTTTACAAAAGACATGTTGAAATCAAAGTTTGACATGAAAGATATGAGTTTGGCTAATGTGATCCTCGGAATAAAGATCATACGAACTCAGAGTGGACTTGCGTTGAGTCAAGCACATTACGTGGACAAAATTCTTAATACTCATAATGCGGGGATTTCGCCTAGCTAGAACTCCAATTGACACCAGTTTGCATATATCTAAAAAATAGAGGCGTAGGTGTTGCCCAATTAGATTATTCAAGAATTACTGGCATATTGATGCATTTGATGACATGTGCCCGACCTGACTTAGCATATGTTGTTAGCAGGCTAAGTATGTATACTAGTAATCTAAGTGATGCACATTGGAAAGCTATGATTAGGGTACTTCATTATTTGAGACACGGTCGCGATTATGGACTGAATTATGCTAGATATCTAGTTGTTACCGAAGAATATTGTGATGCAAATTGGATATCTGACATAAAGGATTCTAGATCGACTAGTGGATATGTGTTTGCACTAGAAAGGGGACCCTATATCTTGGAAGTCTTCCAAGCAAACTGTAATAGCTAAGTCCACGATGGAATCAGAATTTATCACGTTAGATAAACGCGGAAAAGAGGCTGAATGGTTACGTCAATTCGTAGAGGACATACCAAGGTGGCATAAACCGGTAACAGTGAATACATATATCGCTTTAAAACGATGTTTATTTTTTAATCACTCCTAAGTTTTGTTAACGACAAAACATCGAATATATTTTTACGCTTGTGTTACAAACAACACTAAAGCTTTGGATCAATGGTTTTATGTTTCTAACTTTTGTAAAAATTTCTCTACACTTGTAAAAGTTTGTATAAACTTAACATGTGTAAAATACACATATTCTCTCCATATCTCTAATATACTAAAGTCAAAACTAGTATAATTATGATTGAGTGTGATCTTGGACAAGGCATTTATGAGTTGACAAAAGTCAGAGGTCACTGTATAAAGTTTCAAAAAAGTAAAACTAACTGGTAAAACTATTCAACCCCCCTTCTAGTTTTCTACAATTGGCATCAAGAGCTACGTACTCAAGATTTTTAAAGTATACTGTATTTTAAAACTTAAATCGATCCATGGATTCTGAAAATTACAAGGAAGGAGAATCTATGCAAAGAGCACCACTATTTAAAACCGATGGTTGTATATATTAGAAAACCCATTTTGAAACTCATGTGAAATCTAAGGATATAAATCTTTGGTACATAATCATTGAAGGTGATTATGCACCAACGGTTGTCACCACTAACCAATTTGAGTCGGTTCCGCGTGAAAAGCAAACTGACAATCAAAAGAAAATGTTGACAAAAAATAATGAAGTCAAAATGATGCTTTACAATGCTCTACCTAAAAAGAATCTTTATGTGTCAAACGGCCAATGAAATTTGGCACTCGTTAATTGTCACACATCAAGGAAACTTAGAAGTCAAGGATAACAAAATTGATCTTCTTGTTCAACAATATGAACAATTGAAAGTCCCTAATCAATGCAAGAAACCCTAATCTTAACTTAATCAACACAAGGTATTACTTTTCAAACGTAATCTTATTATTGTATAATAAAGAATTACAAGTGTTATGGATAACACAGTTTGATGAGAATGTGTTGTGCACACTTTGAACAACAATAAACCCTAACTTATGAATACAGTCGTAGCTGTTTGATTCACTAAGTTATATGCAATAATGTTCTTGATATCTCAAAGTGTTAAACATTAATGCATGGATACACATCCTATTTATAGTGTTACGAGTTTGACCTAAACAGTACTTGATGGCGACTACACAAGCTTTTACAAGTTCCCACAGCAGTCACATGATGTCCTTCTATTCTTGGTAGTCTTCCATTATGCTTTAAGGAAACAGTTGTCAAAACAGTTTCCTTTTTCTTCATAGTCTCGAACACACAAATGGCATGTCCAAAGTGTGCTGAGAGTTATCAGGGTATTGCCACCCCTGTTAACTCTCAACCCCTCAGAGTCCCTGATACATCTTGGCTGTTATCCATCACAGCCATTGAGTATGTCTTCAGGTAATTCTTCGACTTCCCTGACAATGTCTCTGACATGGACTCCTCTGAGGTTGCTCACAGAGACTTGGATCTCTGTGAGTCTTGCGAAACTTGCCTGCCTCCTAGACACAGGCAAGGGACTATCTAACAGCCTAATTATGTTTAAATCTATGATCAGGGAATCTAACAAGTTTAGATTCCCAACAATCTCCCCCTATTTAAACATAAATAATGCTAGATCTATCTAAGTTAAGGTAAGTGAGTTAACAAAAGATTGCCAGAAGCATATCTGTTGTTCACGCAGGCATCATAGTCAGCTTTGACTTTCCTTAAAGCCTCAGCGCGTTTTGCTTCCATTTCCCTCAACCTTTGTTTTTGTTTTTCCCTTTTAGTTGGTGTCATCTTCCTCAGAGTAGCTTCATTCAATTCTTTGGCTGTCTTGAGTTCATTTAATCTTTTGAATTCTTCAGCCTATTGCTCTATTTCTTCGGGGGTTAAAGGAATCTCATCGGAAGGTGTAAAGGTTGAGAATTGGGAAAGGTCTGTGGTGGATCCTCCTGTCTCTAGCATCGCAGCTATCTTCTTAAGTTTGGTGTCTGTGTCAACCAAAACTATCTCCTTTCCTTTCTTCGAGACAGAGGACTCCACACTTATGTTTTTCAAAACATCAGCTCTTTTGATAAATGCTGTCTGAGCCTGAGTTTGAATAGCTTTGGGGAGGGAGCTGACAGTGAATTTTAATTTCTTGGCAGCTGGTTCATCATCATCCTCAGGCTTGCTGGTGTTAACCAAAACCAGAGACTTTGATGGGTCAGCTCCATCTTGAGGTTGTTGCTCCCCCTGAGTATTATCCTCATTATCAGGTATTATGATAGGTGTGATGACTTGGAGAGGAACATGTGTGATGGTGGGATTAGCTAATGATGAGCCTTGTTCAGCAGATGCAAGGCTGAGTGTTGTATTTTTCTCCCCCTCACGTTTATCCTGGCTTCGCAGATGTTTGGATGAACGTGCTTGAAAACGCCTTGCAATCTGTTCGACAGAGGCAGCCATAGAACGTTGTCTTTTCCTTGAAGCCCTGGCAATCTTCAGCAGGAGGTTGCCATTGGCATTAGTATTGGCCTGAACACGCCTGACAATAAAGTTAGCATGGCGGTATTGCCTGTTGCGAACAACATCAAATTGCCTGTGCATGGTGATCTCATGTTCATGGAACATTGCAGGGACTGCTGAGTCAATAGCATCTTTTATTCTTGTGGAAAGGTGACTGAGTCCTTGGGCTACACCTCTCCTTGCACCATCCTGAATTGGCTCAGTGACCGCCTCAGCCACAGCCTTTTTTATGATGCCAGGAAATGTCACAGTGAAGTTGTGCATTTCAGACTTGATCACATCCAACTTTCTTGATAAACGCTCAATATCTGATTGATGATGAACAGGCTGAAGATTCTTGATATTGAGGCTTTGCTGAGCATAGTCATCCCCCCTTGGTAGAATATCAAAGTTCGTCTGGGCAGGATGATCGAACAAGAGAAACTCCGCTGTTGGATCATAGGCTGGAGATTGGAAAACTGTTGTTGTGGATGTAGCAGAGTTGGGAGTATCAACAGCATCCTTGGGAGGAGAAGTCTTATCACCAGCTGGTGTAGACACAACTATTTCTTTTAGAGGAGAGACAGACAGCTGGTCTTCCTCATCTTCTTCATCCTCTTCATCGAACATCCCTTCAGGGAATTCATCCTCAGGCATGGACTCAATATCAGAGACATAATCTTCCAATGATAGCATTTCTTCATCAGCATTTAACAAAGGCTCTTCATCATTGGGTTTGTCTTGAGTCATTGTATCAGCCTCCTTTTCTTGTTGTACCTGAGACTCGATGACTGGCTGTACAATTTCAGCCTGTAAATTTGTTGTAATTAGTAACAGGGAAAAATATAAGGGGAATGGTCGCCATTTCACTGTCCCAGAGAGGCTGAGGGTGATTACTCAGCCACTCCAAAGGATAAATCCTTGGGATTCTTTTAAGTGTGAAAAAATAAGGTTAATGATCGCCATTCGCTGCCCCTAGGAAAGCTGAGTGTGATTATTCAGCCCCCCCAAAAGGTTAAAACCTTTGGGACTCTTTTGATTGTGAGACATATGTTGTTTATGGATCGCCAGTCGCTGCCCCTAGGAAAGCTGAGTGTGATTATTCAGCCCCCCCCAAAAGGTTAAAACCTTTGGGACTCTTTTAAGAGTGAAACATATGTGGTTAAAGGTCGCCTGTTACGCTGCCCCTAGGAAAGCTGAGGGTGATGATTCAGCTCCCCCTGAAAGGATAAATCCTTTGGGACTCTTTTAAGGAGGGAACCAAGAGGCTGTGTGAAGTACAGCTGATCAAGGTTGAGACATTAGTGTATTCAGGTTGTTGTTAGCCTGAATACTGTCTAGAGGGTGCAGGGTCATCGGGGTGCTTTATAAACACAAATGAATCATTCCCTGGTGCAAAGACAGGGTGTATAGAAGTCTTAAAGGATTCTAAGTGAATTGACAGACTTCTATGGGTCGAGGATTACCCTAACTTCACCATTCTCTCCTACAGATAAATGAGAGTGGCTGCTTGTGAACCTCTAAAAATGTACACTGACTACCTGTGAGATATCATGCTGGTTTCCTGTCGTCTCAGCTGACTTTGAGACACTAGACTCCTGTTGTTTGTCAGCCAATGAATCTGAATCCATATGAGTATCTGGACCAGAGGAGGTGTCAGTCTTCTTTCCCTTGGCCTTAGAAACAGCTTTGGAGTGGGAAGAAGAGGGGATTTTCTTCTTCTTAGGCTGTTGGCCAGATGAAGCCTTGGACTTAGTAGTGTGCTGCCCAGAGGTCAAAGACTTAGACTTGCCAGCAACACTAGAAGTATTCACCTTCTCAGAGGAAGGGAGCAAGGGCTTCTCAGCGTTTGGTACTTGGTTGGCCACATTCATCATATGGGCGGTGACAGGGACATCTTCAGCTCCTATTTCTTTGTAGATGGCACCTGTGATGCGGTAGGGCTTAAGAGCAGTCAAGGCCTTGTTGTGGTAGTTGTCTCCTAGCAGGCTTTCGAAGATCAGAGACAGGAAGCGCACATAGCAGATATTCTTTTCCCTGACCTGATTCCTTCCCTTCAGTTGTTCTACAAGGTTGGAGAAGAGAATGCTTCCAACGTCAACATCAGCTCCCCAGATTAATCCATAAGCAATAGCCTGATGGTTGAAAGACATCTGATCCTGTGATCCCTGCATTCCTCCCAGGGATTTAACAATGTGGGTGAAGAGGACACGCCACATGGGAGTGAAATACTTAATCTTCAGAGGAGATTTGGAGAGGACCTCAGCCGGTGTAAGGGCAGGGTTTACGTCATGGCAAGGGTTGAGTGTGGCCAGGGCTTTTTTGACAGCCTTTTTATCAACAACCTTCAGGCATTCATCTCCATGCTTCAATCCGGCCACACTTGAGAAATCTTTAAGGGAGAAGGCGAATGGGTGTTCATTGCATGAAAGGCTAAATGTTATGGTGTCATCAACCACCTCAGCAGAGTACCAGAATTCCCTAAGGTATTCTTGGTAAAAGGTGGAAGGGGATTTGGTAAAGGCTTCACTTAGGTCACAATTCTGCATGAAACTGACCAGATCTGAATAGGTGCTATTAGGGGCCTTAATCCATCCAATGGCGTTGTTGGAGGCGAGGATGCTTTCGTTGATCTCGAAGTTAACATTTGCTGCTTTAGGAACTGAAAACGCCATGGATTTGAGGTTGAAGGTGTATGAAAATGGCGGATAGGTTAAGAGAGAGAAGAACTTAGAGAGAGAAGTAGATTTGAGAAATGAGAATGGTGGTGGGTGAGAAGAGAAAGGAGACAATATATATTCAAACTAAGTGAACAGTTATTCAACCGTATTAAATGCAAGGTGCGAAAATGACTGCTCAAGTGGGTCCCCTTGACCTTTCAAAATAGTTTGTCTCCTCGTTATCCGAAAAATAAATGATTAAATATTTGAGAATGTTTTTTGCATTTACTTGGAAAGTAACTACCTAGTTTCATGTGAAAAACATTTAATATAGAATCAATCATTTAATGAACATATTCAATATCAAGCCATAGGCTTTGAGATATTGAGCATCCCTAGCTCAGCAACTAGCCTGTTGAACGAAGGTTCAGCCAAAGGCTTTGTAAAGATATCAGCTAGTTGTAGCTCTGTGGGAACAAAATGCAGCTCAATATCTCCCTTCATTATATGATCCCTGATAAAATGATACCTGATATCAATGTGTTTGGTACGAGAGTGAAGAACAGGGTTGTTGGATATGGCAATGGCGCTGGTGTTGTCACAAAAGATTGGCACCTTGTCATACAAAATTTCATAGTCAGCCAATTGAATTTTCATCCAGAGCACCTGAGCACAACAACTGGCTGCAGCGACATATTCTGCTTCAGCTGAAGACATAGCCACAGAGTTTTGCTTTTTAGCACTCCATCCAACCAATTTTCCTCCTAGGATTTGACAGCTCCCTGAAGTACTTTTCCTGTTAATACAGCATCCAGCATAATCTGAATCTGAATAGGCCTTGAGATCAAAGCTTGATTCCTTTGGATACCATAGGCCTAGGGATGGTGTTCCTTTGAGATACCTGAAAATTCTCTTAACAACCACTAGATGGGATTCTTTTGGGTTAGCTTGGTACCTTGCACAGAGACATGTGGAGAATTGGATATCTGGACGACTAGCTGTGAGATACATGAGTGACCCAATCATGCCTCTATATAAGGTCTCATTAATAGAGACCCCTGACTCATCAGGGCCCAAGTTGTTAGGTGGAAGCATGGGGCATTTCACTGATGCACAATCAGCTAAGTCATATTTTTTAAGTAAATCCTTAACATACTTTTCTTGACAAATTGAAATTCCCTTAGGACATTGTTTAATTTGAAAGCCCAAAAAGTAAGTTAATTCACCCATCATACTCATCTCATATTTCTTGGTCATTAATTTAGCAAAACGTTTACTAAGGTTGACATTTATTGACCCAAAGATGATATCATCCACATAAATCTGCACAATGATGAAATCACTCTTATCCTTGAAGGTAAAGAGTGTTTTATCAATAGAACCCCTGGCAAATTTATTTTCAGTTAAGAAATTGGAAAGAGTTTCATACCATGCTCTTGGAGCTTGTTTCAAACCATACATAGCCTTGTGAAGTCTGTACACATGGTTGGGAAACTCGCTGTTCTCAAATCCTTCAGGTTGTACAACATACACTTCCTCAGCCAAATCACCATTGAGAAAAGCACTCTTAACATCCATCTGATACACAGTGATGTTCATATAGGCAACATAAGCAAGGAAGATTCTGATGGCTTCAAGTCTAGCAATAGGTGCAAAAGTTTCATCATAATCAATTCCTTCCGTTTGAGAGAATCCCTGTGCTACCAGTCTGGCCTTGTTCCTGATGATGTTCCCAATCTCATCCATCTTATTTCTATAGATCCATCTAGTGCATGTGATATTCTTTCCAGGTGGAGCTGGCACTAGTGTCCATACTTTGTTCCTTTTGAACTGATTGATTTCTTCTTGCATAGCAGCTACCCATCCTTCTTCTACCAGAGCCTCAACTACTCTTTTAGGTTCAATTTGTGAGAGAAATTCAGCAAAGAGACATTCATTGGCTGAGGCTGACTCTGAGTCTTGGATTCGCTGTCTAGTTGTGACCCCTGCATTTGGTTCCCCAATAATATTGACAAGAAGAATGTGTTGATATCTTGACCACTTATTTTGAGGAGCTGGGGACTCAAGGACAAGAGCACTTGTGGGCATAGCTGGTACGATTTAAGTTTCATCCTGCTGACTAGGAGGGCTTTCTTCAAAGACAA
The DNA here is from genome assembly GCA_025667525.1 of Glebionis coronaria. Lineage (NCBI taxonomy): Eukaryota > Viridiplantae > Streptophyta > Magnoliopsida > Asterales > Asteraceae > Glebionis > Glebionis coronaria. The sequence goes on from CM046881.1 coordinate 228,224,378, forward strand.
CTTCAGTGTCAGAGTCTTCTTCAGCCATATCAAGAGGTGCTACTTCATTATCAGCAGGAGAGTCTTCAGGGATTTGAAGAATTGAAGAGTCAACAACAGTCTGAGAAGGACCATCAGAGATTTGAGGTTCTTCTTCATCAAGTTCCTGATAGGTAGAAACTTCTATGTTGTGAGTTGACAGAGGGTCAAAGGCAGGGACATAAGGGGTGAGAGTGTTGGAGTGATGATGACTGGTAGGTCTGGGTTCTGTGAACTCATCACTTGGAAATGATACATTTTCATTAAAATCAATTTCATCACCCTCTGTTCCTGTTCTCTGTATGACTTCATCATCTTCATTGAATCTAACATGGAATGTTTCTTCTACTTCTTGTCTTCTGATGTTGAATACTCTGAAGGCTTTGGCTGTTGGAGAGTATCCTAAAAAGAAACCATCATCAGCTTTTTCATCAAACTTTCCAAGTTTATCCCTATAGTTATAAATAAACACAGGGCACCCAAACACATGAAAATAGCTGACGTCTGGAGATCTTTTTCTGAAAACTTCATAAGAAGTTTTACCATGTCTTTTAACAATGATTGATCTGTTTTGTGTGTAGCAGGCAGTGTGAACAGCTTCTCCCTAAAATTGCTTTGGTAAGGCTGCACCATTTAACATAGTTCTTGTTGCTTCAATCAAAGTCCTGTTTCTTCTTTCAGCCACACCATTTTGTTCAGGGGTGCCAGCTGAAGAGAAGTTCTGTGAAATCCCTTTTTCATCATAAAAAGATTCAAGTTGATGATTCTTGAATTCAGTACCATTATCACTTCTTAGAGCTTTGACTCTAACATCATTCATATTTTCAACCTGTCTAATGAAGGACATGATGGTTTCAGCTGCATCACTTTTCCTTCTGAGGAAGAACACCCATGTGTATCTTGAAAATTCATCAACTATGACCAAGGTGTATTTGTTTTGATTAATGGTCTGAGGTTTGACAGGCCCAAACAAATCCATGTGAAGGATATGTAAGCACTTGTCAATAGAGAATGATTGCCTAGTCTTGAATGAAGACCTGTGATGCTTTCCTTTGACACAGGCAGAACAAGTCTTGTCTTTGGAAAACATTACTGAAGGTAGACCAGCAACCAAGTTTTGAGTGGCTATCTTGTTGATGTTCTTGAAGTTGAGATGAGACAGTCTTTTGTGCCACAACCAATTGACACTTTCAGAGGCTTTAGCAAGAAAACAATTTGAGCTGTCTTCAGAGCACACAACCATGTTGATGACATAAACATCTCTCCTTCTAGGTGCAATCAGCACAACATCATTGTTTTTGTTGAATATGGTTCCCTGAGTCTTAGTAAACAAAACCTTATAGTCAGCATCACACAATTGGCTGATGCTAATAAGATTGTGTTTAAGACCATTCACATATGCAACCCTGGTAAATGTAATCCCATTGCAGTTCACTGAGCCGTATCCTTCTGTGTCACCTGAAGAGTTATCTCCAAACACCACTTTAGGACCTGGCTCCTTTGAGTATCTGTGCAGGTATTGTTGAATCCCTGTCATGTGTCTAGAACAGCCACTATCTAGATACCATACCGATTCCTTGAGATATTTCTGCACAGATACATAGAAACAGATTAGTTCCTATGGTGAACCCACTTTCCAGTGGGTTCCCTGAATTGCTTATTAGCAACTCTTGTGTTCCTGAAAAACTTTTGGCGTTGGGAGGGACAGTTCATTGTTTCATGGTTATAACTTCCACAGATATCACACCCAGGGAAGTCACCACACTCGTCTGAGTGATGGTCTGTGAACCCACAGAATTTACAGGGAGGATAAGGTTTGTAATTTCCCTGTTGTCTTTTGGAACTATGTGGTCTGTCCCTAGAGGGTGTCTGAGCTCTTTTAGCTGCCATGTGTCTGTCATGATCTAAAGTCGAATGGTGAGAGTTTTTACATACATTGCAATAAGGTTTGATTAACCTTTCCCTTTTGGGTTCACCTAGGACTGACTTAGGTTCATGAGAAGTAGAGCATTCAGCGGAAGGCTTAATGTGTTGTTTCAAGAGTTCTACTTCTTTCATAAGAGACAACAAGCGATCTTCAGTGGTAGGGTCAACCTTATTCACAGCTTTAGTAGTAAGAGGCTTAAAAGCTACTTGTTTTCCAGTTTGTTTAGCAGGCACATGAAAAACTTTAGCTGGAGGATTCTCAATATCTGTCCTAAGTTCATCCTTAGCAGATCTAGAAGAACTGTTGGGTTCAACTCCAGAGAGTTTGGGCAAGGGTGGTAGCTCAGCCACATCTTCAGAGACAGGGTCATTTGTCAAAGTGGTATCTGACATATGAATAGTCTCTGTAGATTTAAAGACAATGTCTTTGGGTTTGGTGAGAATTCTCAGCTTATTTTTCTTAGCAGATATATCCCTTTTTAAGTCAGTAGGCACTTCATCCCTAAGCAATTGATCAATAGTAAACCTAGCACACAACCATTTTTCAATAACCTTGTTTAATTCAGAGACTTGATCATTTAAGGCAATATTTTTCAAGGTTAATCTAGCTACTTCATTTTGCAAGGATATTTTCTCTAAATTAACCCGCCTGAGAGTTTCACATTCAGCCTTAGCATTTAGCATTTCAGTTTTAACAGAGTGAAACTTATCAAGTAGGTTCTTTCTTTGTTCCTCAACAAAGTGTAAATTAATACTTCGCTTTTGGCTAGGTATAAAATCTTTATCGTCCTAATCCTTTCGAATTGAAAACCGGTCTTAAGTGCGACTCAATCGTCTTTTGGTGAATCAAGAGAATGGTTTGGTTGATTTGTCTATTTTAAACTATAAGCAAGTAATTAAAGTTTCGTTTGAGTAAAATGGAAGAATAAAGATTAATACTAAAATGGCGAGTAAAAATAAATGTTTGCAAACTAAAAGACAATATTAAGAAAAATACTAGATCACTTAATAAAAATTAACACTTGGAGATTTTGTAAAAACAAGAAACTAAACAAGTCCCAATCGGAATATGGGAGAAGCAGTGCAATCGGAATATGCAAATAAGTGCCCAGATCGGAATGTATTCCGATCGGTTGATCGGAATATGGTGAAATTGGGAGCAATCGGAATAATGGCAAAAAGGGGCAATCGGAATGTCCAAAAGAGGGTCTAATCGGAATACTAAACACACTAATCGGAATATAAGACAAAGCACACAATCGGAATGTTCAGCAAGGGGGCAATCGGAATACTAAACCCTTATCCGATCAATTGATCGGAATATGAAGGGTGCAAATCTGAATATGGGGAAAACCCTTTTCCGATTGGCAAATCGGAAAAGGGGAGGCTGCTCGGAATAGGCTTCAATCGGAAAGGGGTTTGTACCCTTTCTGAAATATATGGGATTCGGTTAAGCTAGGTAATAAGCTAACTTTATTAAGCTAATACCCGAAACTAATCAAACCAATAATAAACCGGATCAAATAAGCAATTATCACAACTTATTCAACCTCAAAGTAAGCAACTTTTCAATCAAACAATAAAAAATATGAACTTTTTAAAGAAAGCTTTTTATAAGAAAATAAGCTAATCATAAAAATAAGCCAATAAGCACAAGAGTCTTAAAGCTTAATCAAATGAAAACTTATGAAATGATCAAAAGATTAACTTTTTAAGCACGAAATCAATTAGAACAACACAAATCATATGATAATCGCACCAAAATCAATCTAAAATCAAAGAAAAGTAGAATGAGAATAAGGATTAAAAGCTTAAAATAGAACTTTGATTAATGAAAAATAAGCAATACAAATGTTTAGTCTTGAAAGATTAAAAGAAAAGATGAAATTTAGTGAGAGAAAGTTTAAGACTTTCTCTCTCTAAAACTAGAAAGAAAATGAAAAAGTGAAAATTAACTAAAACTATCTAACCACCCTCCTAATGACTATTAGGAGGGTATTTATAGGGAAGGTGGAAGGAGTGCATGTGTTGCATCTTCTTTCTTGCTTTCTTCACGTTTTCTCGACTCGACTTTAATTCTTTGTCTTTATCGTCTCGAGATTTGAACTTGTCTTTTAATTTTCTTCTTCTATTAGACTTAAGTTCTTCGACTTCGTTAAACTTCCGTCTTTTGACTTTTTCTTCGATAAATCTTCAGAATAGGCCTTGGACTTCCGTTCTTTTTTTTTTGCACTCTTGATCTTTTGACTTCGTCTTTTCCCGTTTTCTTCGATTAAAGCCCGTGAAAACTCGTGTTTTCTTCCCTTTTTCATATTTTGGTCCTAAAACACAATAAAAACACAAACCACGCATAATTCCGACTTTTACGACATAAATCACACGTTTTGGTCTTGTAATTATTGGAAATAAGTGGTAAAAGGATAAGTGTTTTCACACTTATTAAATCCCCTACACTTGACCATTGCAATGCCCTCATGCAATGCATTAATTTCAAAGCACGGTTTACATTTTTCATCTTAAATAATCCACCTTGGCCTTTATTAAATACTAAACATAAAAGATAAAAATAAGTAAAGAAATTAAAAACTTACATTGGGTTTTGGCAGCCATGAACGTTTATCATCCTCAAGTTTCACGTTCCCCATACCAAGCTTAAAAACGAGATCATTGTTATTATAAGTTAGCAAACTATCACGAACTTATGTGGGCCAATTACTCACTTAGACTCCCTTATTCCTAGGTGTATCTCTTATATTTTATTTTTGTCTTGAATGATCACGAGGATGCATTGTTTGACTTATTTCGATAGTTATTTAGGCCGAAAATAAAGTGAACGATTTAATCAATAGTTAGCTAAAGGACCAAATCTTTTAAAACTGCTTCTCGGGACCTCATAAAGGTTCATATCTTGGCATAACTCGCTTCACGATTTGAGACCTTTCTCGGACCGATATTTGGCAGCGACTTCATACTTCAAATCTTTGAGAGACGTTCTTGAAATTATGGTCTTCTCTTCATAATAGAAATTTCTTCACTTGAAGTTTTGATAGATTCTTCATCTTTGGACCACGACTTCTTCATTTTTCTCCAATCTTTATTTTGGACTTCGATATACAACGATCCACCTCCTTTTAGGACTTGGATCTATTTATCCTCATACCTTGTTAGGGTCTTTTCGGATAGACTTCTCCATGACTTTTGAGGAGTTCTTGCTTTTCGTCGTGTGTCTCGATCCTTCATATTGATTTTTGATAAATGATTCTTCACATCACTTTTGGATCTTTAGCAACAAAATGTAGCCCTCATGCCTTGTTAGGGCCTTTTCGGACTCGCCAATCTTCGCATCCCGCTTCAATAAGTTATGCCTTGGCTATGAACTCTAATCCGTACCGAGCAACTTTTAAACGATCTGGGGCTAGAAGCTAAGTAACCTTTTAAATTGTACAACCTTATTTATTGCAGATAAGTTTATTAACAAGCGGAGGGAGAATAGGCTTATAATTAACTCACATAAATTCACGAAAGAATACCAAACTTATAATTGACTCTATCATCTCTCATTCTCCACAATTTAAAATCTCAAGGAATGAGACTCGTGGATGCTTAGCCTATTAAGTCAAAGTTTTGGGTTTTCAAGTCATCTATAGGATCTTGCAAATTCTTAGACTTTTTCAAGTTTAGAAATCGCATTTTAAAGTTCCCTTGATAAACAACTCTCTAGGATCAATTATAGGAACTTGCGAAAAGTTCTTGTTCTTAACCCGTGAGAGTTAAGACTTTCGCGTTTTATAGCTCCCTATATAAAAGCCTAGCAAAACTTGACTTAAACACGTTAAGGATACTAGCTAGAGTAAACTTAGGTAAGTAAACTCGGGTTGAGTCAAAATGTTCACGACTAAGAAAAATCTAAAACCACTTTATTGAAGAACTATTCTAGCAATGGAAACATAACAAAGGCAAATACAACTATACAACTAGGCCAAAATAGATTGAAAATTTTGAAAAATGTCGAAAAATCAAGTTTTCTGGTTAAAATGAGGGCAAATTCATGGAAAAGACCACTTACTTCAATAGAAGTCCCCCCTACACTTGAGATAAACATTGTCCTCAATGTTTAAGCATGTGGGAGTAAACTCCCCTACACTTATGACATTGTGCACTTTGTTTAAATCATGCTAAGGAAAGGACAACTAAAGTGAATTCAATGTGAACATATAAAATATGAAATATTGAATCACAAGAGTTTAGGATAGAACCGGGAAGATGGGAACACGGTATCACAGTTCGTCAAAAATCATCAAGGTGGATCTTTGAAGCTTTAATCCCTGCACAGCACAAGAAACAAGACAACAAACATATACGGGGCTCCCCCTACACTTATTATGAAAGCAGTAAAGGATAGATCACGGGTTGCCTCCCGAGAAGCGTTTGTTTTTGTTCACCGAGTCACGAGCCTGACTCGACCCAATTTTAGTTCATGGGGAACGTGGTGAGGGATGGAATCATCTCTTGAGAGATGTCCTCACCAAAGTACAGCTTCAGACGCTGGCCATTCACCTTGAAATTGGGCCCATTCGGCTGAGAAAGCTCAATGGTCCCATAAGGAAAGACTTTGGCGACGGTGAATGGACCAGACCAACGGCTCTTCAACTTGCCAGAGAAGATCTTCAACCGAGAGTTAAAGAGTAAGACTTGATCACCAACGTGGAACTCTCGGTTCTTGATTTTTGCGTCATGAATGATCTTCGTCTTCTCCTTTTAGATCAACGAGTTCTCATAAGCTTCATTCCTTAGTTCATCTAGCTCGTTGAGTTGAACCTTGCGATGATCACCGGCTTTGTTGATGTCGAAGTTAGCCCACTTCAAGGCCCAGTGCGCCTTATGTTCCATCTCGATTGGGAGGTGGCAGGCTTTCCCGTACACAAGACGATAAGGTGTACAACCGATCGGGGTCTTGTAAGCAGTACGGAAAGCCCACAGAGCATCATCTAACTTATCGGCCCACGCGGCGCGATGCTTTCCCACAGTACGCTCCAAAATTCGCTTCAAGCCACGGTTGGATATCTCGGCTTGCTCATTGGTTTGGGGATGATAGGCGGTGGAAAGACGGTGATTGACACCATACTTAGCCATGACTCTTGCAAATTGATCGTTGCAAAAATGAGTCCCGCGGTCACTGATGATAGCACGAGGAACGCCAAATCGAGCGAAAAGCTGCTTCAAAAAGTTCACAACCACCCTCGCATCATTCGTAGGGAGAGCCTTGGCTTCAACCCATTTAGAAACGTAGTCGACGGCGACGAGGATGTACTTGTTCCCTTTGGAGGATGGAAATGGCCCCATAAAGTCGATGCCCCATAAATCAAAGATTTCACATTCTTGTATGAAATTTTGAGGCATCTCATCCTTATGTGTGATCTTGCCTTGGCGTTGGCAAGCATCACAATGCTTAACCATTTCGTGAGCATCACGATAAATGGTGGGCCAATAGAATCCAGAATCAAACACTTTTTTGGCGGTGTAGTTGGGACCAAAGTGACCACCGGTGGGTCCTTTGTGGCAAGCTTGGAGAATGTCAAAAGCTGCCGGTCCGTCAACACATCGACGAATGATCAAATCAGCACATTGTTTGAATAGAAAAGGGTCATCCCAAAAGTAAGTCTTAACATCATTCAAGAACTTCTTCTTTTGTTGGGATGTTAACCCTTTGATGAGAATACCACCCGCTAAGTATTTTGCAATGTCCACAAACCACGGGGTGCCATCAAGATTGAGATTTATAGACATTAAGGTCTCAAGGGGGAAAGAGTCATGGATCTCTTTGTTCGGATGATCCCCTTGATATGGGTCCTCAAGTCTGCTCAGATGATCCGCGGCCAGGTTTTCGGCTCCCTTCTTGTCACAAATTTCATTGTTGAATTCTTGAAGGAGTAAAACCCAGCGAAGAAGTCTTGGCTTAGAATCATGCTTTGTCATCAAGTACTTCAACGCGGAATGGTCCGTGTATACGATGGTGGGGGATAAAACAAGATAGGGGCGAAATTTCTCAAAAGCATAGACAACAGCTAAAAGCTCTTTTTCGGTTGTCGTATAATGCAATTGAGCCCCCGTTATTGTTTTGCTAGCATAGTGGATTGGTTGGAAGTGTTTATTCACTCGTTGGCCCAAAACCGCACCAATAGCGAAGTCGCTAGCATCGCACATCAATTCAAAAGGCAGCTCCCAATTAGGGGTAACCAAGACCGGTGCCTTAGTTAGCTTATCCTTAAGAAGGTTGAAGGATTCGAGACACTCTTTAGAAAAGATAAAAGGAGTATTTTTTTCCAAGAGGTGGGTCATCGGGCGAGCGATTTTAGAGAAATCCTGAATGAATCGACGATAGAAGCCCGCATGACCCAGAAAGCTTCTCACACCCTTCACGGTTGAGGGTGGAGGTAATTTGGCTATGACATCTACTTTAGCACGGTCGACTTCAAGACCGGCTTTAGAGATTTTGTGTCATAGCACAATGCCTTCTTTTACCATAAAATGGCATTTTTCCCAATTCAGAACAAGGCGAGTGTCTTTGCACCGCTTAAGCATACGTTCCAAATTGGCAAGGCAAGAAGAGAAGGAATCCCCAACGACCGAGAAATCATCCATGAAGACTTCCATGGTTTGCTCAACCATGTCATGGAAGATAGCCAACATGCACCTTTGGAAGGTCCCGGGGGCATTGCATAAGCCAAAAGGCATTCGTTTGTAAGCAAATGTGCCATAGGGACAAGTGAATGTTGTCTTCTCTTGATCTTGGGGATCGATGGGTATTTGAAAATAACCCGAGAAACCATCAAGAAAGCAGTAATATTCATTACCCGCTAAATGTTCAAGCATTTGGTCCATAAAAGGTAGAGGGAAATGATCCTTTCTCGTGGCATCATTGAGTTTGCGGTAGTCTATACAAACTCTCCACCCAGTAACGAGACGGGTAGGAATTAACTCGTTGTTTGCATTGGGCACAACGGTGATTCCGCCTTTCTTAGGCACACAATGGACTGGACTAACCCATGGTGAATCCGAAATAGGGTAAATCATACCCGCATCAAGAAGTTTGATAACCTCTTTTTTGATGACTTCATGGATTTTAGGATTCACCCTTCGTTGGCTTTGGATTGTGGGCTTAAAGTCGTCCTCCATGAGAATTTTATGTGTGCAAAAGTGAGGATCAATTCCACGGATGTCAGAGATTTTCCAAGCGATAGCTCTTTTATGCTTCTTCAACACGGCGACAAGTCGGGCTTTTTCGTCTTCTTTCAGATCCTTTGCGATGATGATCGGTAACTTCTCGTTGTCTTCCAGGAAAAACGTACTCAAGATGAGGAGGTAGGTCTTTAAGCTCGAGAGTGGGAGGATCCTCAATAAATGGTGTAACTAACGATGGATCATCATTAGTCACCTCTTTAGGAGAAGGAGGAGAAAATGGGTCCTCATTGAGAAGTCTCTCAATAGTACGAATGTCTTCATCCCAATTGGTGGACAAATTATCATATTTAATACCGAGAGGACCCAAGCTAGCTTCGAAATCATCCAAGTCACTTTCTCCAAAAGGAGTCAATGCCAGAGCAATTGAGGCAACGGTCTCAACATTGGGTAGAGAAGAAAGAGTACTTTTGCAAGCATCATGAAAATGTTCTTCACAAGCCTCATCGAGAACATCAATAGCATTAACACTCTCATATGAATAAGGTTGCTTATAAATCTTACCCATGTTGAAGACAATTTTATCGTCACCAACTCTCATGATTATTTCGCCCGCGGCTACATCAATGAGAGTGCGACCGGTCCTCAGGAATGGACGTCCAACGATTAATGGAACACGGGGATCTATCTCGTAGTCAACGACGACAAAATCCGTCGAGAAGGTGAATTTGTCAACGCCAACAAAGACATCTTCGGCTATCCCCACTGGATAAGCAACCGTACGGTTGGCTAATTCCAAAGTCATTTTGGTGGGGACTAGCTCGGGGAGAGATAATTGCTTCCAAACACTTAAAGGCATTAAGTTTATACTGGCACCTAGATCGGCTAGGGCCATGCAATTCTCTACTCCCGGGAAGTTGCAAGGAATCAAGAAGCGACCCGGATCACCAAGTTTGGTGGGCTATTTCCTTAAGAGCACTGCGGAGCAGTTCTCATTAAGTTGGGTCTGAGCGATGTCAAGAAGCTTTTCCTTATCACTTAGAAGATATTTAAACATCTTAGCGTATTTGGGCATGTGAGCAAGATCCTCGGCAAAGGAGATGTTAAAATTCAATTGTTTAAACATTTTTAGAAAGTTTGAAACCTGAATATCATCCTTGCTCTTTTGCTTCTCTTTCCTCAACCTTGAAGGATAAGGTATATTGGATGAAGAAGAAGGCTTTAAGGGAATAGGATCACTCACAACCACGGGTGGTGGGAAAATGGGGATAGAAGGTGAAGGAGGTGGGGAAAGTTGCTCTTTTTCCTTGTTCACAATCACGGGTGGAGGTGTAGGAAGCTCGGGTTCCATATAACCTTTTCCACTACGAGTGGTGATTGCTTTCATCTCCCCTCTTGGATTCACAATGGTATTACTCGGAAGAGTACCCGAAGCAGAGGGTTGATTACTTTGGATGAGCGAACCAATCATATCACGAAGGTGAACCGCTTGATTATTGAAAGAGTCTCTCATGTTAGCATTAATTTCATTGCTGTGTTTTGCCATGTCATTCCTTAGCTCGGCTCGAATATCGTTCCCTTGTTTTTCCATTTCTCCCTTCAAGTTGCGGACTTGACTCTGAAGATTCGTCACCATCTCCCGATTAGTCTTCATGAATGTCTCGACGTCTGGACTCACTGCCATCGGTTGATTGAGAGGTGGAGCTTGAGAATTTCCTTGAGTTGGGTATGGGTTTCGTTGGGATTGATATTGATTGTTTGCACGAGGTTGGGATTGGTTGTAGCTTTGTTGTTGGTTTTGGTTTGCAGGAGGGAAACCGGGAGGAGCAAGATAGTTGTTCGAACGATAACTTAGCAAGCCACGGTCTCCTTGAGGGCGAGCTTGATAGCCTCCCGTGGGATAAGTACCGTAAGCTGCGTTAACGTTTTCAGAAAAATTGCCTTGGGTAGAAGGACAATCATTATAAGAATGAGGACCACCACATGTGTCACAAGAAATAACAACGGCTTTAGCTTGTTGAAATTGGTTTGTGGCTATGGACATGAAATCCTTGTGCATACTCGCGATTTGTCGGGTAAGTTCGGATATCTCAGGATTGGAAGTAGTAGAAGAAACATTGACTCTCGAGTTAGATCTTGAGGATGCGGATGAATTCCAATTCTTGTGGTGAGTAGTCATGTTTTCAATCAACTCTCGACACTCCTCCGGTCTCCTTTTCATAAAGGTACCACCGGCGGCGGCATTGATCGTGTCACGATCACGAAAAGTGAGACCATTGTATAAGGTGTCAATGAGAGTGACGGGGAGCATATTGTGATTGGGACATCGGTCGATCAAATCATTGTACCGTTCCCAAGCATCGAAAAGTGATTCATCATTCTCTTGCATGAATCCACTGATTTGGTTACGAAGGCTAGTGACCATGGATGGAGGGAAGTAGCGCGATAAAAAGCGTTGAGTCATTTCATTCCACGTATGAATAGAATTATTAGGAAGACGGTCAAACCATTTTTCGGCATGGTGAAAAAGCGAGTGGGGAAAGAGTTGAAGGCGAAGGTCATCCATAGAAACACCGGAGCACTTCATGCTTTGGGTTATGGTAATGAATTTGTCGAGGTGTTTGTTGGCATCATCATCCGGAATTCCGCGAAACGGGTTAGTTTGCACTTGCTGGATCATGTGATGCTTCAACGAAAACTCCTGAGCCGTGACGTGCATCGGCGCAATCGGGCCTCCGCGTCCATTCATGGTGGGTTGACACAATTCCTCCATCGTTCGTAAATCAGGTAGGAGGACATTGTTGTTGTTGTTGTTGTTGTTATTCAAATTGGGTAGAGGTGGGTTATTATTGTTGTTATTAACACCAGCCATATCTAAATCTTCACGAGTCTCGGGCTCAGAATAGTTCGAAGATCTAATACGCATACACATGCAGAAGAAAAATATACACAAAAAATATCTAAATAATCTTTTTGGTGCAAACCTTTAGAAAAGAATTGATTTTTATGATTTTTTAATGTTTTTGTATTTTTTAAAAAGTTTTATATTTTTTAGGATTTTTGAAAATTTTAAAGCAAGGAAAATAACATTCAAAGAACGGATCCCAAAATTCAATGCGTCTCTCACTAGAAACCGTTAATCGTAACGAAAAGAGCCGGCAGCGGCGCCATTTAATACTTCGCTTTTGGCTAGGTATAAAATCTTTATCGTCCGAATCCTTTCGAATTGAAAACCGGTCTTAAGTGCGACTCAATCGTCTTTTGGTGAATCAAGAGAATGGTTTGGTTGATTTGTCTATTTTAAACTATAAGCAAGTAATTAAAGTGTCGTTTGAGTAAAATGGAAGAATAAAGATTAATACTAAAATGGCGAGTAAAAATAAATGTTTGCAAACTAAAAGACAATATTAAGAAAAATACTAGATCACTTAATAAAAACTAACACTTGGAGATTTTGTAAAAACAAGAAACTAAACAAGTCCCAATCGGAATATGGGAGAAGCAGTGCAATCGGAATATGCAAATAAGTGCCCAGATCGGAATGTATTCCGATCGGTTGATTGGAATATGGTAAAATTGGGAGCAATCGGAATAATGGCAAAAAGGGGCAATCGGAATGTCCAAAAGAGGGTCTAATCGGAATACTAAACACACTAATCGGAATATGGGACAAAGCACACAATCGGAATGTTCAGCAAGGGGGCAATCGGAATACTAAACCCTTATCCGATCAATTGATCGGAATATGAAGGGTGCAAATCTGAATATGGGGAAAACCCTTTTCTGATTGGCAAATCGGAAAAGGGGAGGCTGCTCGGAATAGGCTTCAATCGGAAAGGGGTTTGTACCCTTTCCGAAATATATGGGATTCGGTTAAGCTAGGTAATAAGCTAACTTTATTAAGCTAATACCCGAAACTAATCAAACCAATAATAAACCGGATCAAATAAGCAATTATCACAACTTATTCAACCTCAAAGTAAGCAACTTTTCAATCACTCAATCAAAAATATGAACTTTTTAAAGAAATCTTTTTATAAGAAAATAAGCTAATTATAAAAATAAGCCAATAAGCACAAGAGTCTTAAAGCTTAATCAAATGAAAACTTATGAAATGATCAAAAGATTAACTTTTTAAGCACGAAATCAATTAGAACAACACGGATCATATGATAATCGCACCAAAATCAATCTAAAATCAAAGAAAAGTAGAATGAGAATAAGGATTAAAAGCTTAAAATAGAACTTTGATTAATGAAAAATAAGCAATATAAATGTTTAATCTTGAAAGATTAAAAGAAAAGATGAAATTTAGTGAGAGAAAGTTTAAGACTTTCTCTCTCTAAAACTAGAAAGAAAATGAAAAAGTGAAAATTAACTAAAACTATCTAACCACCCTTCTAATGACTATTAGGAGGGTATTTATAGGGAAGGTGGAAGGAGTGCATGTGTTGCATCTTCTTTCTTGCTTTCTTCACGTTTTCTCGACTCGACTTTAATTCTTTGTCTTTGTCGTCTCGGGATTTGAACTTGTCTTTTAATTTTCTTCTTCTATTAGACTTAAGTTCTTCGACTTCGTTAAACTTCCGTCTTTTGACTTTTTCTTCGATAAATCTTCAGAATAGGCCTTGGACTTCCGTTCTTTTTTTTTGCACTCTTGATCTTTTGACTTCGTCTTTTCCCGTTTTCTTCGATTAAAGCCCGTGAAAACCCGTGTTTTCTTCCCTTTTTCATATTTTGGTCCTAAAACACAATAAAAACACAAACCACGCATAATTCCGACTTTTACGACATAAATCACACGTTTTGGTCTTGTAATTATTGGAAATAAGTGGTAAAAGGATAAGTGTTTTCACACTTATTATAAATCAACAATGGTGTAATCAAGGACATGCTTACGTTCATCACTGTCAGACATGGATAAAAGCCTGTGTACCTTTTTCATTGTGATGTCAACCCATTGTCCTGATCTTGCATCACCTTTTTTAACAGCTGGTTCATCCTCAGCTATCGCCATGAAAGCCCTGACTCTGGTGGTGTCTTCTTCATCTGAAGTCAGTGGCTCATCATTCCAATCATAAGTTTCAGCAACCAACCCTTTCTCTGTCTTTTTCTCACCACCCTTCTTTTTGGACAGAGCTTCAATCTTCAAGTTCATTTGTTCTAACTCAGCTTTAAGTGCCTTGTACTTATTTTTGTAATCTTTCTTCTCAGTGTCTGAAGAATTGGATTGAGATGAGTTGTTATGTTGTTTGAACTTGTAGGGTTTGGATGAAGATGATGGATAAGAGGGTGAGGATGTCTTGGTGGAAGGACAGTCTTTTTGATAATGTCCAAGCTTTCCACAGGCAAAACAAGTTTCTTTTGACCTGTCAGTTGGTTTACTAGCTGATCCTACTCTTCCTGATCTTTTGAAGTATCTTCTTTGGTTGGCTAGCAAGGCTCTTTCATGGAACTCTGCATTAAGGTCTGTCAAGAACTCTTGGCTGCTACGGGTATCTTCTTCAACATCAGAATCGCTGTCATGAGGATGTGTTGCAGAGATCAATGCTTTGGAAGATGCTCCTTGGACTACAAATCTTTCAGTCTCTGACTTGTAAATAGTATCAATCAGTCCTTCTTCATAATTGTACTTACTATAGAGCTGAGCAAGGGTATCATTTTTGATTGAGTTGTTAGCTCTCTGAGTCTGATTCATGCTCAACCACTTTCTTGGAAGGCTGTTGACAAAAGTAGCATTGATCTCAGCTTGACCAATAGCGACATCATTCATGGCTAGGTCATTGAGAAGAATCTTCAGCCTAGTATAGGTTTGCTGAACCTTTTCACCTTATAGTGACTTGAAGGCATTAAACTGAAGTCTGAGTGCCTGAATCTTTGTCTCTCTTGTTTCAGAGGGTCCTTCATGGCCACGAATGAGGTCTGTCCACATTTGTTTAGCTGTGGGACACTGAATGACAGACTTCATGATATGCTTGGGAAGGCAGGATATTATGATGCTTTTGAGACGTTTATCTTGGTTTGCCAATTTCCTATCAGCTGGAGTCCATTGTTTGAGAGGTTTGGGAAGAGGGTTTTCTTCAGTGGATGTAAGCGCCATGGGAATATATGGACCATTTTCTAAAATTTCTAAAAGAAAAGGTTCAAGCCCATCAAGATATATAAGAAATTTACTCTTCCAACTGGCAAAATCTTCTTCATCAAAGACCGGTACACTTGTGACGTGTGATCCACCTCTTGAGTCAAGAAGTTGGGGTAGATCATCGTCATTGGCAGGAGGGTTAAGTCTTGGTGAAGATGGGTTTGTGGAAGGTGATTGTGGTGGGTTAGAAGTTTCTGGCATGGTGGATCTTGATTATAAAACTGAGAACGATGTTTCTTAAAGGTTTTAATATCAAACACCGCTCTAATACCAATTGAAAGTCCCTAATCAATGCAAGAAACCCTAATCTTAACTTAATCAACACAAGGTATTACTTTTCAAACGTAATCTTATTATTGTATAATAAAGAATTACAAGTGTTATGGATAACACAGTTTGATGACAATGTGTTGTGCACACTTTGAACAACAATAAACCCTAACTTATGAATACAGTCGTAGCTGTTTGATTCACTAAGTTATATGCAATAATGTTCTTGATATCTCAAAGTGTTAAACATTAATGCATGGATACACATCCTATTTATAGTGTTACGAGTTTGACCTAAACAGTACTTGATGGCGACTACACAAGCTTTTACAAGTTCCCACATCAGTCACATGATGTCCTTCTATTCTTGGTAGTCTTCCATTATGCTTTAAGGAAACAGTTGTCAAAACAGTTTCCTTTTTCTTCATAGTCTCGAACACACAAATGGCATGTCCAAAGTGTGCTAAGAGTTATCAGGGTATTGCCACCCCTGTTAACTCTCAACCCCTCAGAGTCCCTGATACATCTTGGCTGTTATCCATCACAACCAATGAGTATGTCTTCAGGTAATTCTTCGACTTCCCTGACAATGTCTCTGACATGGACTCCTCTGAGGTTGCTCACAGAGACTTGGATCTCTGTGAGTCTTGCGAAACTTGCCTGCCTCCTAGGCACAGGCAAGGGACTATCTAACAGCCTGTTTAAATCTATGATCAGGGAATCTAACAAGTTTAGATTCCCAACAACAATTTTCTATCCTTGAAAAAGAGTCGACTGATGTGGGATTTGCTTGGTTTAACACCATAATTACTTCACTTGACGAAACTTTCTCCACTAAGAACTTTTTCGGGAAATTTCTGAGAGCACTTCATCCAAAATGGAGAGCCAAGGTGACGGTCATCAAAGAATCTGAAGATCTCTCAAAATTATCGTTCGATGAGCTTATCTGGAATCTTAAGGTTCATGAGATGGTAATGGGGAAAGACTCTGAGATCATCAAAGAAAATAAGGAGAAACAAATATCAATCGCTTTGAAGGCTAGAATTGTTTCTAGTGATGATGATGATCAAGATACTGATATGAACGATGAAGAATATGTCATGGCGGTCTGTGACTTCAATAAATTCTTCAAAAGACGAGGAAGATTTGTTAGGAAACCCGTGGATGACAAGAAGGTGCCTCGAAAACCTTTCGATATCAAGAAAGGTAAAGAAGAAAGGAAATGCTACCGATGCGGTGATCTAAATCACTTTATTGGTGATTTTCCAAAGCCTAAGCAAAAGACACAAAGAGCATTCATAAACGGAGCTTGGAGTGCGAGTGATGATGAAAGAGACGATTCCAGAAAGGAAGAACTAGCTCTCATGGAACATGAAACTAACGAGGTACATTCCGACGCATCTTATTATTCCTCCTCATTATATGATGATACCTTGCAAATAGAATACAACAAACTTTGTGAATTGAGTCTCAAAATAATAAACAAAACAAGCTTTTAAAATCAAAAAGGAAAGTTTGGAAAATGAGATATGTGAACTAAAATCAAAGCTAAAATAATTAGAACGAGGTAAATCATATAATGATAAATGTTAGACATGTCAAGAACTTGCTCTCGAAGTTGAAAAACTTAAGGAAAATCAAGAGGCGTTAATTAAACAAAACTCTAAATTTATAAAGTTCAACAAGAACGCACATTGCATTGATGAGATGCCAAGTTTTCAAATAAACAGTAAAGATAGAACAAGACTGAGGTTTGGGAAACAAGACACACCTTCTAGCTCGGAATTACAACCACAAAACGAAAAGATTAATAGTCTTGTGAAAACTGTCACAAAAACTTACGGACCTCACGGACCCAAACCAATTGGGTCCGTCGTTGAAAATTTTGGGTCCATGGGTCTGACAGATCAACAGAGATAAAACCGTGACGAATTTGTGGTTGTGTCCCGAAAACCAAGACAAATGAATCCGGAAAAATATAATACTAATATTATAAAGCT
Organism: Glebionis coronaria; assembly: GCA_025667525.1. Classification (NCBI taxonomy): domain Eukaryota; kingdom Viridiplantae; phylum Streptophyta; class Magnoliopsida; order Asterales; family Asteraceae; genus Glebionis; species Glebionis coronaria. The sequence goes on from CM046881.1 coordinate 228,241,913, forward strand.
GGAAAGAAACACTAGAGCTAGAAATGTCCAAACTCGACCAAGACCATCCTTTCTCAAACACCCCTTTCCAAGAAGTGGCCGAGGAGTACTTAGAAGGTATAATAGAGTACCATTAAACTATAACTATCAAAATCAGTTTCATCCAGAAACTTGGTACCATGGGATATGTTTGGTAACAATCCAATTTGTGTTGCCATGAGAAGTATGTTTAACCTAAACGGACCTATGAGACAATGGGAACCAAACGTTTGAATTTCATAATTTGTAGGTATGCTTGAAAGCCGGACTTGAACCGGATGAACGGATCAAGAACAGCGGTTGTTCAAGACACATGACGGGTAAGGAATCTATTCAGTACATACAAACCTATGGACGGAAGTAATATTATTTTTGGTGGAAATGTCAAAAGTAAAATCATCAGAAAAGGTATGATTTCTAATGACCATACCACCATAGATAATGTTGCTCATGTCTAAAAATTAGGGGATTTAATCTACTTAGTATAAGTCAACTTTGTAGTAACAAATGTAAAGTCCTATTTGAAGAAAATAGTAGTAAAATAATAAAGAGATGACATACCCATAGCAAAAGGAATTAGGAAAAATAACATATATGTGATGAAGTTTGACTCATCCAAAGACGCAATTTGCTTGGCCACACTAGACGACACCTCAACCCTTTGGCATAGGCGTCTATGTCATGTAAATATGAGTCTTTTACAATCCTTGGTTAGCAAGGGCCTTGTTAGAAACTTACCCAAACTAAAATATGAGCAACACTTTTGTGATGCATGTAAAATGGGAAAACAAGTACACTCAAGCCATAAGGCTAAAAATGTTGTGTCGACATCTAGGTGTCTAGAACTTTTGCATATGGATTTTGAATGACATATCATTGTAATAAAAATCCTAAAAAGATAGTCATAACATTTATTAATCTCCATAGTACAACCACGTCACTCCTCCGTCTTGATACCTAAGAAAAACATTGCTAAAACGTCAACATAAATGTTGATGAGTTCATAGGTTTAAGTTTAAATAGTGTGATGAACCATAAGATTTTAGTCAGACAACCGGCACATAATCTTATAATAAATACAAGATTATAATCAAATAGCATGCGTCTACACCTACGTCTAAGCTGATGACACCAAAGCGTTAGCCAAACCAACAATATACAATCTCAGCCCAATGCAGATGCCTATCTCGGGACTTCCGTAAGGAATCATGATTGTTGTAAAAATACGTCTTTTAGGAAAAAGAGCGTATATGAGCGGAAAGTATTAAGTGATGATTTAGGAAAATCAAACACTAATGACCCAATTAAGTTCGTTTCCCAAGGAGGTATATGTGTGTGATTAAAATGTAAAGATATTTGAGATTAATATTGAAGAAGGGATGAGAAAATAGAATGACGGATACGTGAAAATTATTACTACGACAACTAGATTAAAAACCGTAAAAAGTGCTAAAATAAAAATTAATTCTAAAAATTCCCAAAACAATTACCAAAAATCAAATTAAATAAACTAAGAGTTTACAAAAGATCAAAACTTTTTCAAACCTTTTAATTAATTAATTATTAATTTTTAAATGCTAATTAAAGCCCTAAAAATCCAAATAATTATTAAAAATTCCAAATAAAGATTTTTCACTTTGTGAACCTCAAAAATGACTTCAAAAGACTAAAAACTATTTTTATAAATTTATAAACTAAGGAATACTATTTTTAAATGATTAAAAACTATTAAAACATTAAAATAATTCTAAAAGTTAAGAAAATTATGCTAAAATTAATCAAAGAGTTTAAAAAATCCTATTTTAATGTAGTTGACCTAAGAAAAATATAAAAGTTGCAAAAATATCAAAAATGAAATTTAATAATAAAATAATATTAAAATATTATTAAAAATTCAAAAATTATAAAATATTCTAAAAACTTGTAAACTAGTTTATTTTAACCTAAATAAACAGAAAATGAAAGTAAAATTACCAAAATACCCCTAATGGGCCCCCAAATAGGCTAAAAACAAAAATAGTGCACTTAAATGGGCTTTTTGGCCCAATAAGATCAAACTCAACCAAAAAAGCTGAAAATCACCAGTCTGACTCAAAATTTAATTTTAAGCACAAAATTCTAAAGGCCAAAAAGCTGAAAATGTGCTTATCACAGCTTAATAAGTCAACAAGTTATTCTTAATGGGCTTTTTGGCCCATTAAGCTATAAGCCAATGCCATAAGCTCTAATTGAACACACAACATCTTATTGAGATTCTAAACCAATCTGCAAAAAGAAATTTTGAAAAAGCTCAAGTAATAAGCCAGATATTTGAAAAGAAGTTTTTCACTAAATGACAAAATAGTCAGGTTTGAGTTCTAGAGGGTTTCAAAAGCTGATTCTTTTTGAAAAAACTTACAAATAGCTTAACTAAGAATAATCAATAAGAAAAATCACAAAAAGCCAAGTAGAATAAGCTGTGGAAGCCAATAAGCTGGCTGAAAAAGCAAAATAAGCTAGTTTCCTAGCAAAAGCTTAACCAAAAGACTTGTAACTTCTCTAATATGATATTAAGCTGAGAAAAATGACACCTATCACAAAAACCAAGTTGTTGCATGTACCAATAAGCAGTTCTGAAAAATAAGCCAAATTGTGCTTATTTGACCAAAAGTCAAACTCTACCAAATTTTACCAAAGGACCAGGGATTAATTATAAGCTTGTTTTAAGCAACTTTTGTGAAGAACTCAAGGTTGAGCCCTTGTGAATCAAGTGGTCAGTTGACCAATCCTTGACAAATTTTGGCAAAATCAAGCCAATAAGCCAGTTAGCTTATAAGCCAACAAATAGGCAAACCAAATAGCAAGAAGCACTCACAATCAGCGTAATAACAAGATTCAAGCAGTTAAACAACAAGGCATACACTAGAATAGCAAATGCAAGCCTAAAATGAGGTGGTCACTTTGTTGATGCAAATGACCACTTCAGCCAACTTTGATAAGCTCTAGCACCCACAATAAGCCACCAAAATCAACAAACAGATATTACACAGATAGCTTATCACCTAAACTCTTCCCAAACCAAATTTCAGACCCTAGATCCAACAAACAAAGATTTTATTAGATCTGATGTGTTTGACCAATTTCAAACCAATATTTTCAGATTTTTCCAAAACTTTGAAATCCTTTTCCAAACCACTTGAGACTTAACCAAGGACCAAAACCAGTGACAAATGACTTGTTTAGACTATCCAAACCCTAAGAACCAAGGGCACAAGGCCACAAGGCCTTATGATCCCAAAAACCAAACAACCTTGTTTTAGCCCCTTTTCAAACAAACTTTTGATTCCAACACACAACCTATTGATTTTATGGTTCAAATACCTTACCTAGGTGACAACTAACAGTTAAAAACAATAAAACACAAAGCACAAACACAAGAACACCAAATCACATGGAAAAACTCATAACAGACATGAACATGAATTTTTTTAGAGGAAACTGAAATAGAGCTTATACCTATCCCCCACAACTTCCTAGGGAGATCAGCTATGCTCCTTGGACCACTCTCAACAGCTAGAGAGTGACCAAGGTCCTTGAAACAAGAAGGATTAAGGTCTGCTGATGGTTCAAAGTAGAACCAGACCGTGATAGGTATGATCTTTAACACAAGGCAACAAAGAGCCTAACCAAAGGCTCAAATCCCTTCACAAGCTTGGTGTCAACAAGCTTGTAAGAGCTTAGGGCTTTTGGTTAAGGGTTAGTACAAGAAAAATAGCAAAACAGATCACTGATTTCAAGCTTATTTCAAACCTGAAAACCTTACCAAACATAAATGTGCATTAACCAAAAGATCAAAGCACCTTTATAACATCAAATGGAACCCAGAATCACTCTTAAACTATACCAACTTTTAAAAATATAAAAAGGAATTACAATTTTCTAAAAAATACCAAACTTTTATAAATTTAAAAAGGGATTACAATGTTTAAAGAGTAAAAGTGGAACAAAGGCCTCACCACAGGTTGGGGGTCCTTTTATAAAGTACAAGTGATGATTCTAGAATGCTGAAATACATGAAACCCTAGCCTAGAATTCCCAAAATTGCCTTTGAAGTGCTTGAAGGCGTTTTGATGTGTTGAGATGTCCAAATTCATCCAACTCGTTTATTTTAGCTTTGTGACCAAGCAAGGAGTGTGGGCTGTTTATTTGGCCACGTGTCATTCCTTGGAGAGGAAGTTGGTCATTCATTGGTTGAGGGCAGAATGGGGTGGGGACCATGAGTGGAGTGGAGTGGTGTTTCAAGTGTGGGAATGATTCGTGTTGGGTTGAATCACATGTGTGCCAAGGTAATTAAACATAACCATTTGTTATGAAAGAGATAGTTATTGGGTTCATACGGTGAACAGTGGTAAGTTTTGATCCTAAAAAAGTGGAAGGTAAATGTTTGGCGCGTGTTATGGGATTTGAACTTCTGAAATGGCAACTATGGTCCTTGTATTTTGGGAAAACTTGTAAAACGTGTTTTTCAGCCAACAAAACAACTTTCCTTTGTTAATAAAGTTCTCCTTTTCACACTTTTGCCCCAAAACTTTGGTATAAGGGTTTTAAGGACTTGTTTTGCCATTTTTGATATCTTCAAGGACTGAACTTGGACATTTATCATCTTTGAAGGTATTCATAAGATATTTAACTTCATGAGGGACAATTGTTGACAATTTAGAACTGTTGAGGGACTAAACTTGCCAATTCTTCAAAGTTAAAGGACCTATTTGTAATTTTGACAAACTTAAGGGACCAAACTTGTAACTATGAATATACAAGGGTATCAAGTGTCATTTCTTCACAAATGAGGGATCATTTTTGTACATGTTCAAGTCTTCAAGGTATATTCTTTGATAATTCATAAACTAGGGCCCGGTTCATTGTACGGCTTCGTTTCTCGTGTTTGTTTTTCGTTGTTTCTTGTGATCTTTTGTCTTTTTCACGATATCCATACCTAAAATACACAAGTAAACAAACACAAGCATATATATGGTATTTTTATGACATTTTTATGTATTTAAAGCCCGAAAAGAACGATGAGATCATGTATAAATGCCATCTCATCACTCCCCATACTAAACCATTGCCGTGCCCTCACGCAATGCTAGAATAAAGTATCTAAGCATCTACAAAATTCAATTTATTACCTTTTACTGAAAAGTAAAAGCTTGCAACACTACTACGAAGATGTGTAAAGACATAATGTATGATTTTGATCACGTATGTGACTTTTAGGGTCAATGAATAGAAACAAATGAATGTCCCATAGAGTAAATTTTGTCATCCTTGATTGTCATACATTCCATGCTAAGTGCAAAAACGTGATCATTGTTGGTACAAGTCACAATGCTAACACTACTTATACGTCCAAATTGTGTAATACTTTTTCTCCCCGCAATCCTAGTTATTATGAAAAGAAATAGGTTTCTAGAAATTTTTAACTATTTGTCATGGATCACAAGTGATTCATATTGACTTATTTTGAGTATTTATTAGTCCGAAAGTAAAGTAGCACGATTTAATTGATAGTTAGCCGAAGGACAAAATCTTTTAAAACGGCTTCTCGTGTATCTCCTTAAGTTCATATCTTGATATAACTCGTTTTACGATTTGAGACCTTTCTCGGACCGATATTTGGCATGTACTTCATACTTTAAATCTTGGGAAGACGTTCTTGAAATTATGGTCTTCTCTTCATATTTTGGAATTTCTTCACTTGACGTTTTTGAGAGATTCTTCATACTTGGACCACGACTTCATCATTTTTCTTCAATCTTTATTTTGGATTTTGATGATCCGCCTCCTTTTCGGACTTGGATATATTTATCCTCATACCTTGTTAGGGTGTTTTTGGATAGACTTTCTCCATGATCTTTAGGGGAGTAATTGCTTTTCATCGTGTGTCTCGATCCTTCATATTGATTTAGGAATAATGATACTTCACATCATCTTGGATCTTTAGCAACAAAATAGAGCTCCTCATGCCTTGTTAGGGCCTTTTTGGATCTTCGCCAATCTTCGCATCCCGCTTCAATAAGTTATGCATCGGCTATGAACTCTATTCAACCCCGAGCAACTTTTAAACGATCTTGTGCTAGAAGCTAAGTAACCTTTTAAATCGTACGACCTTACTTATTGCAATTATTTTTATTCCTAATGCATTGATCTTATGGGAGAAAAAGCCACAATTATAAACATATGAGTTTTTGAAAGAACATTTTCATGTTCTACGTTTAGCATGATCACTTGTCTAACTCTATCATCTCTCGTTCTTCACTATTTAAAGACCTTTAATTAAAGAGACTCGTGAATACTTAGCCATGCAAGTCAAAATTAAGCCAAATTTGGATTAGCTTTCATTAAGACTATATCAAATCGAAGTTTTGGGTTTTTAAGCCACCTATAGGATCTTGCACTTTCTTGGACTTTTTCATGTTTAGAGAATGCATTTTATAGTTCCCTTGATAAGTGACTTTCTAGGATCAGTTATAGGAACTTGCGAAAAGTTCTTGTTTTTAACCCGAATGAGCTAAGACTTTCGCGTTTTAAAGTTCCCTATATAAAAGTATAGCAAAAATTGATTCGAGTGGGTTAAGGAATGTAAAGGGCTCCAAATGCCCAATCAAGTCAAAAATTAACTCTTATTCTACCCATCAGAAAATATACCTTCGTGTCTTAAATATATTTATGAAAACTAAGAAAAAATTTAAAATTTGGCCATTTTTAGCCTTATTAGCAACAAAACAAAACAAAATGTTGAAAGTTGGAAAATGTGAGGGCGTAGCAAAGCAAGTATCATTCACCCCCATACTAAAATTAAACATTGTCCTCAATATTTCGAGTCTAAAGGTGGAGCACCCCCATACTAGAGACGAAGAGTCGAATGCTTAGGATCTAGCATGGAAAGGGTGATCAACAATATATCTAAACCCGTTTATTAATTATGCTAAAAGATAATTGTTAGAACAATAAAGGATATGTCGTGGATTCGTGAAAAAACTCTTCAAGCAAACGATCGAGGCTCACGTAAACGAACACGAGAGTCTTCAATCGTGGCGCTAATGATGATCTAGATAACACATTCACAAACAACCACGAGACAACAAGTTGGAAGGGCACAAATCCCCTCTCATTATTTTATTAGAAAGTATAAAAAGGATAAGCATGGGATCTCCCCCACGAGGCACCTCGTTTTTATTACCGAGTCATGAGCTCGACTCGATCCCCTCAATGCTAATTATCATTGGGGAAGGTGACTTGGTCGAGGTCGTCCAACGAAGGGACTTCCCCACTAAAGTAGTACTTAAGCCTATGTCCATTCACCTTGAAGTTAGGACCATCATTTTGAGCTAGCTCGATGGTCCCATAAGGAAACACTTGTGTTATGGTGAAAGGACCCGACCAACGAGATTTCAATTTTCCGGAAAATATCTTTAATCGAGAGTTAAAAAGTAACACTTGATCACCAACGTTAAAAACCCGGTTTTTAATCTTTGCATCATGAAACTTTTTAGTCTTTTCTTTAAAAATCAATGAATTTTCATAAGCATTGTCTCTTAATTCATCCAATTCATTCAATTGTATTTTCTGGTGATCTCCCGCGGTCTTTAAATCATAGTTTGCATGCTTAAGGGCCCAATATGCCTTATGCTCCAATTCAATGGGCAAATGACAATTCTTTCCATAAACCAACTTATATGGAGTACAACCGATAGGTGTCTTATAAGCGGCCCGAAAGGCCCATAAAGCGTCATCGAGTTTGTCGGACCATGAAGCACGGTTTTCTCCAATCGGCCTCTCTAAAATCCTCTTCAAAGCTCGGTTTGAAACCTCGACTTGCCCACTCGTTTGCGGGTAATAAACCGTAGAAAGACGATGAGTAACTCCATATTTCTTTAAGACCTTCTCGAATTGGTCATTACAAAAATGGGTTCCACGATCGCTTATAATAGCACGAGGGGTTCCAAACCGAGAGAATAGTTGCTTCAAAAACTTCACTACCACACGAGCATCATTAGTAGGTAAAGCCTTAGCTTCCACCCACTTTGAAAGGTAGTCGACGGCGACGAGGATATACTTGTAACCATGAGACGATGGGAACGGCCCCATAAAGTCTATGCCCCAAATGTCGAAAATCTCACACACTTGAATTATGTTTTGCGGCATTTCATCACGTTGAGACGATTTTCCTTGACGTTGGCAAGAATCACACGACTTCACAAGTGCGTGTGCATCACGATAGATCGTAGGCCAAAAGAGGCCGGCATCGAACACTTTCTTAGCCGTGAAATTAGCACCGTGGTGACCACCCATGGGTCCCTCGTGACAAGCTCTAAGGATGTTAGAAGCTTCGGTACCAAAAACACAACGTCGAACGAGTTGATCCGCACAAACCCGAAAGAGATAAGGGTCGTCCCAAAAATAGAACTTGACGTCACGAAAGAATTTTCTCTTTTGTTGTGTCGTCATACCTTTGATTATGAAGTTCCCCGCATGATAATTTGCAATGTCGGCAAACCATGGGGTGGTGTCCTTAGAATTCACTACACCGAGAGTCTCGAGAGGAATTGTTTCGGTGATTTCCTTGTTTTCGAAAACATCTTTGTGAGGATCTTCTAGACGAGAGAGATGATCGGTCGCTAGATTCTCGGCTCCTTTTTTGTCAAGCACGGTGACATCAAATTCTTGGAGGAGGAGCATCCAACGAAGTAATCTCGGCTTAGCATCTTGCTTAGCAAAGAGATACTTGATAGCCGAATGGTCGGTATACACAATGCTTTTAGTCAAGACGAGATAAGGTCAGAATTTCTCAAAAGCATAGACCACGGCAAGGAATTCCTTTTCTGTTGTGGTGTACTTTAATTGAGCCTCGGTCATCGTCTTACTAGCATAATGGATAGGACGGAAGTGCTTTTCATAACGTTGCCCTAAAACGGCCCCTATAGCATAATCACTTGCATCGCACATGATTTCAAAGGGTAATTCCCAATTAGGAGCAACAAGAATGGGAGCTTTGGTAAGTTTCCTTTTAAGAGTTTCGAAAGCTCTAACACAATCCTCATTGAAATTAAAAGGAGCATCCTTCTCGAGAAGGTGTGTCATAGGTCGAGAGATTTTCGAAAAGTCTTTGATGAAACGACGATAAAAGCCCACGTGGCCTAGGAAACTCCTAACTCCCTTGACAGTTTTGGGATGAGGTAACTTGGCGATGACGTCTACCTTAGCTTTATCGACCTCAATCCCCGCTTTCGAGACCTTATGTCCTAAGACGATTCCTTGTTTACACATAAAATGACTTTTTTCCCAATTAAGCACAAGGTTGGTTTCTTCACAACGTTTTAACATTTGCTCGAGATTAGATAAACACGACGTGAACGAATTTCCAAACACCAAAAAGTCATCCATAAACACTTCCATCGACTTCTCGATCATATCATGAAAAATAGCCATCATACACCGTTGAAACGTACCCGATGCATTACAAAGTCCGAAAGGAATTCTACGATAAGCAAGCGTTCCATAAGGACACGTAAACGTACTTTTCTCTTGATCACGAGGGTCGATAGGGATTTGAAAGTAACCGGAAAAACCATCTAAAAAGCAATAGAATTCATTTCCCGCGAGTCGCTCCAACATTTGATCCATGAAGGGCAAAGGAAAGTGGTCTTTACGAGTGCCGTCATTTAACTTTTGATAGTCAATACACACCCTCCAACCGGTCACAACACGAGTGGGAATTAACTCGTTGTTTTCATTGGGCACAATGGTCATTCCTCCCATTTTAGGGACACAATAGATTAGGCTCACCCATGGGCTATTGGAGATAGGATAAATCATTCTCGCGTCCAGGAGTTTTAAGACTTCCTTATTGATGACATCGTGAATTTTGGGGTTTACCCTTCTTTGACTTTGAATTGCGGGCTTGTAGTCCTCCTCCATTAAAATCTTGTGAGTACAAAATTTTGGGTCAATTCCCCTTAATGTCAGAAATTTTCCACGCAATTGCCCCCTTATGAGCTTTAAGAACTTTCAAAAGTGCGGTTTTCATCATTAGAAAGACCTTTTGCAATGATAACCGGCAACTTGTCATCACCTTCCAAGAATGTGTATTCAAGGTGAGATGGAAGATCTTTCAATTCAAGGATAGGTGGTTCCTCGATTGAAGATTTTTGCTCAACACTCATAACTTCCATCGGCGGAAGAAATGGTGGAATAGAAGTATCATTACCAATAATCACCTCATCTTTATTGTCGATTTCATTTGAAGTAAAATTTCCTCCTTGGAATGGAGTGAGATTTGGTGTAGAATTAGCAAGAATCGGATCCAAAATAGTGGGATTGCCACTTGACGAGCTATCGGAAAAACCTAACACTTCTTGTGAAAACTCATCGCAAACCACATCAACTAAGTCGATGTGATTGATGGTAGCGATTGCATAAACATGAGAAGGTGTCGAGTTTTAAGTAGCGTTTATAACAAGTTCATCTTCGTTGAATCTCAAAGTAATAGTTCTTGCATGAACGTCGATAAGCGATCTCGAGGTGTCTAAAAATGGACGACCTAAAATTAGAGGAACTTGAGGATCCACGGGGATGTCAACTACTATAAAGTCAACGGGATAGTAGAACTTCCCCACTTTCACGAAAACATCCTCGGCTACTCCACATGCTAAAATCGTAGAATGATCGGCCATCTCGATAGACATGTTCGAAGGAGTAAGAGCCGGAAGCGAAAGCGTATTCCAAATGGAAAGTGGCATCAAATTAATGCTCACACCAAGATCGGCCAAGGCAAGGCATTCTTTCATATCTTGTATATCACAAGGAATGAGAAACATTCCGGGGTCACCAACTTTTTTTCCGGTATGCGGTTAAGATAAACCGAAGAACAATTAGCAAGCTCTGAAAGCTTTTCCTTATCGTCCATCATACTTTTAAAAGTGGAAGAGAAACGAGGCATATATAACAACGCGTCGGCTAAACTTACATCAAAATGAACTTGTTGAAACATTTGTATAAAAAGCTCGATTTGTTGTTTGTTACGTTCTTGCAATTTCTCTTTGTTTCGTCTCGAAGGGTAAGGTAAGGGTGGTGTGGGTTGGACATTAGGCAACGGCCTTGGAATATCGGGTTCCATAATTGGTATTGGTTTAACCGTGGGTGTGGTATGAGCGGTACTTCGTGGTCTTGTGATATGTTCCTTTTCGACCATCACCTCGGGCTCTTTCTCGATTTCCTTCTCCGTAGAAGTACTTGGACGAGAGATAGGTTCCTTGAAAGTTTTACCACTACGAGTAGTAATAACCTTCATTTCTCCCTTCGGGTTTGCAATGGTATCACTAGGAAGACCACCCGAGGAAGAGGGTTTACACATGATTGCTTCAAACATTTTTGCCATTCGGTCTTCAAATTTTGATTGCCTAGCATCCGCTTTTAACAATTCTTGCTTAATCTCATGTTGTCCTTGTTCCATCTTTTGTTGATTTTGTTGAAGACGTTGAACGTTTCCTTCCATTTTATTAGCATGAGTCTTAAGTTCATTAGCAAGTTCGTTTTTAAGCTCGTTTTTCAACTCGGATCTTAAGCTAATCATCTCACGTTGCATATTATCAAACTTAGCATCGTTTGCTTTTGCATAATCCAAAAACTCTCCATTTAGATTTTTAGTGTGAGCATTTTGAAAACCTTGTGTAGTGTTTTAAAAATCATGGTTTTGGTTTTGATTTGAAACTTGTCCATTCCCACTTTGATAATTCCCTTAGTTGTAATTACGTGAATTGCCTTGATAACCACCATTTTTATTGTTGGTTCGATAGTTGTTAGCATTTTGATTTGATGGAGCTTGATTTGGGCGGGAACCTTGGCCGTTTTGGTTGTAAGTTCCCGTTGCTACATAAGCACTCGAAGTGTTACCACCGGCGGTAATGCACTAGGAAAGATCATGAGCTCCACCACAAGATAAACAACTCTTTTCAACCGCTTTAACCGATGCAGAATTCAAAGCATCTTGTGCTTTCCAATGTGTCATGAGCGTCGAAAATCTATCGAAAAACCGATTTTCCTCATTTGCTTCATCGTGTAAGGCATTAATGTTACGAGAAGATGAAGACGATGACGAACCCATATTAGCAACACTCGGTGTGTTACAAGGGTTATAAACCTTAGATCTATTCTCGATAATCTTTAAAGCTTCATCGGTCGTTTTGCACAAAAAATTACCACCCGCGGCGGCATTCAAATAATCTCGTTCATGATCATTAAGCCCATTATAAAAAGTATCTATTTGATGTAATTCTGAAAAATCATGGTGTGGACATTCATGTAACATTTCCTTAAATCGTTCCCATGCCATTGAAAAACTTTCATTATATCGTTGTGTAAACCTTGAAATCTCATTTTTCAAATGTTTTTGTTTTAGATGGTGGAAAAAATTGGTTCACAAACTTATAGACGAGATCACCCCATGTCAAAATCGAATTTGGCGGTTCTTTCTCGAGCCAAATTTTTGCGGGTCCATCAAAGAGTATGGAAACAACATCATCTTAATGGCGTCATGTGGAACATCCTTAAACTTGCTTGTTGCGGTGAGACGATTAAAATTCCTTATGTGATAATGCGGGTTGTCTTTTTCATGACCTCTAAACTTATTTGCTTGCAACATCGACATTAAACCCGTCTTAATCTCGAAGTTCTCCGCAAGGATGGCGGGAATCACAATAGCTTCTCCAAAACCCTCGGTGGGTGCTTGAAGCAACTCCATCATAGTACGATTAGCCATGGCGACTATTGGTTCTACAACGGGTTCGACAACTGGAGTTTGTTGTTCAAGCAAAGGCTCTTGATTTCCTTGACTGTGACGACGTTTACGAGCTCGTTTTGCTTGATTACGAGTTAGCATAAACTTGACGAAGAATGGGAGGTGAGCAAAGAAGATTCTTTTTGGGTGTTTTGTGGATTGTTTTTATTTTTTTTGAATTTTGTGTGTATTCCTAGACAACAATCTACCAAATCTCTCCTCGAATCAAACTCTTGATTAAAGAAGCCTCAAAGGAATGAAAACGATCACGTGGAGTGAACGCCTTCGAATGACTTTAGAACTTTGGTGAAAACCAAATTGTTCAAGAGGGTTTAATCACAAAGAAACCAAGCAAATATATATGATACGTAATAATACTTTGGGCGGCAAAACCCTCGATTAGCTTTCAATCTCAAAATACTCACAAGCAAGCGGAGAAACGAGGTGGCGCGAAGCACTTAAGAGCCTTTTTCTTTTTATTTGAGATTCGAATACAATAATTAGGAGATCAAACCCCAATTAAGGTTGTGTTTTCACACCTTTGGAGATATTTTGATTTTGTTATGATACTTATACAATATAGTAATAATAATTTCACAAGAAAAGCGAAAAAACCGATAGTACGTATTAGTAGAGTTCTACTAATACAAATACTATTTATGGCTAATATTAAAAACAAAATGACAAATTAATCACGACACACCTCCCCGGCAGCGACGCCAAAATGATTGTTGTAAAACTACGTCTTTTAGGAAAAAGAGCGTATATGAGCGGAAAGTATTAAGTGATAATTTAGGAAAATCAAACACTAATGACCCAATTAAGTTCGTTTCCCAAGGAGGTATATGTGTGTGATTAAAATGTAAAGATATTTGAGATTAATATTGAAGAAGGGATGAGAAAATAGAATGACAGATACGTGAAAATTATTACTACGACGACTAAATTAAAAACCGTAAAAAGTGCTAAAATAAAAATTAATTCTGAAAATTCCCAAAAAATTACCAAAAATCAAATTAAATAAACTAAGAGTATACAAAAGATCGAAACTTTTTCAAACCTTTTAATTAATTAATTATTAATTTTTAAATGCTAATTAAAGCCCTAAAAATACAAATAATTATTATAAAGTCCAAATAAAGATTTTTCACTTTGTAAACCTCAAAAATGACTTAAAAAGACTAAAAACTATTTTTATAAAATTTTAAACTAAGGAGAACTATTTTTAAATGATTAAAAACTATTAAAATATTAAAATAATTCTAAAAATTAAGAAAATGATGCTAAAATTATTCTAAGAGTTTTAAAAATCCTATTTTAATGTATTTGACCTAAGAAAAATATAAAAGTTGCAAAAATGTGAAAAACGAAATTTAATAATAAAATAATATTAATATATTATTAAAATTCTAAAAGTTCTAAAACATTCTAAAAACTTGCAAACTAGTTTATTTTAACCTAAATAAACAGAGAATGAAAGTGAAATTACCAAAATACCCCTAATGGGCTAAAAACAAAAAAAGTGCACTTAAATGGGCTTTTTGGCCCAATAAGATCAAACTCAACCAAATAAGCTGAAAATCACCAGTCTGACTCAAAATTTGATTTTAAGCATAAAAGTCTAAATGCCCAAAAGCTGAAAATGTGTTTATCACAGCTTAATAAGTCAACATCTTATTCTTAATGGGCTTTTTGGCCCATTAAGCTATAAGCCAATGCCATAAGCTCTAACTGAACACACAGCATCTTATTGAGATTCTAAACCAATCTGCAAAAAGAAATTTTGAAAAAGCTCAAGTAATAAGCCAGAACTTTGAAAAGAACTTTTGAACTAAACGAAAAAATAGTCGGGTTTGAGTTCTAGAGGGTTTCAAAAGCTGATTCTTTTTGCAAAAGCTCACAAATAGCTTAACTAAGAATAATCAATAATAAAAATCACAAAAGCCAAGTAGAATAAGTTGTGGAAGCCAATAAGCTGGCTGAAAAAGCAAAATAAGCTAGTTTCCTAGCAAAAGCTTAACCAAAAGCCCTGTAACTTCTCTAATATGATATTAAGTTGAGAAAAATGACACCTGTCACAAAAACCAAGTTGTTGCATGTACCAATAAGCAGTTCTGAAAATAAGCCAAATTGTGCTTATTTGACCAAAAGTCAAAGTCCACCAAATTTTACCAAATGATCAGGGATTGATTATAAGCTTGATTTAAGCAACTTTTGTGAAGAACTCAAGGTTGAGCCCTTGTGAATCAAGTGGTCAGTTGACCAATCCTTAACAGATTTTGGCAAAATCAAGCCAATAAGCCAGCTAGCTTATAAGCCAGCAAATAGGCAAACCAAATAGCAAGAAGCACTCACAAGCAGCGCAACAACAAGATTCAAGCAGTTAAACAACAAGGCATACACTAGAATAGCAAATGCAAGCCTAAAATGAGGTGGTCACTTTGCTAATGCAAATGACCACTTTAACCAACTTTGATAAGCTCTAGCACCCACAATAAGCCACCAAAATTAACAAACAGATATTGCACAAATAGCTTATCACCTAAACTCTTCCCAAACCAAATTTCAGACCCTAGATCCAACAAACAAAGATTTTATTGGATCTGATGTGTTTGACCAATTTCAAACCAATATTTTCAGATTTTTCCAAAACTTTGAAATCCTTTTCCAAACCACTTGAGACTTAACCAAGGACCAAAACCAGTGACAAATGACTTGTTTATACTATCCAAACCCTAAGAACCAAGGCCACAAGGCCACAAGGCCTTATGATCCCCAAAACCAAACAACCTTGTTTTAGCCCCTTTTCAAACAAACTTTTGATTCCAACACACAACCTACTAATTTTATGGTTCAAGTACCTTACCTAGGTGACAACTAACAGTTAAAAACAATAAAACACAAAGCACAAACACAAGAACACCAAATCACATGGCAAAACTCATAATAGACATGAACATGAAATTTTTTAGAGGAAACTGAAATAGAGCTTATACCTATCCCCCACAACTTCCTAGGGAGATCAGCTATGCTCCTTGGACCACTCTCAATAGATAGAGAGTGACCAAGGTCCTTGAAACAAGAAGGATCAAGGTCTGATGATGGTTCAAAGTAGAACCAGACCTTGATAGGTATGATCTTCAACACAAGGCAACAAACAGCCTAACCAAAGGCTCAAATTCCTTCACAAGCTTGGTGTCAACAAGCTTGTAAGAGCTTAGGGCTTTTGGTTAAGGGGTTAGTACAAGAAAAATAGCAAAACAGATCACTGATTTCAAGCTTATTTCAAACTTGAAAACCTTACCAAACATAAACGTGCTTTAACCAAAAGATCAAAGCACCTTTATAACATCAAATGGAACTCAGAATCACTCTTAAACAATACCAACTTTCAAAAACATAAAAAGGAATTACAATTTTCTAAAAAATACCAAACTTTTATAAATTTAAAAAGGGATTACAATGTTTAAAGAGTAAAACTGGAACAAAGGCCTCACCACAGGTTGGGGGGGGGGGTCCTTTTATAGAGTACAAGTGATGATTCTAGAATGCTGAAATACATGAAACCATAGCCTAGAATTCCCAAAATTGCCCTTGAAGTGCTTGAAGGCGTTTTGATGTGTTGAGCTGTCCAAATTCATCCAAGTCGTTTATTTTAGCTTTGTGACCAAGCAAGGAGTATGGGCTGATGATTTGGCCACGTGTCATTCCTTGGATAGGAAGTTGGTCATTCATTGGTTGAGGGCTGAATGGGGTGGGGACATAGAGTGGAGTGGAGTGGTGTTTCAAGTGTAGGAATGATTCGTGTTGGGTTGAATCACATGTGTGCGGTAATTGAAAATAACCCTTTGTTATGAAAGAGATAGTTACTGGGTTCATACGGTGAACAGTGGTAAGTTTTGATCCTAAAAAAGAGGAAGGTAAATGTATGGCGCATGTTATGGGATTTGAACTTCTGAAATGGCAACTATGGTCCTTATATTTTGGGAAAACTTGTAAAACGTGTTTTTCAGCCAACAAAACAACTTTCCTTTGTTAATAAAGTTCTCCTTTTCACACTTTTGCCCTAAAACTTTGGTATAAGGGTTTTAAGGACTTATTTTTCCATTTTTGATATCTTCAAGGACTGAACTTGGACATTTCTCATCTTTGAAGGTCTTCATAAGATATTTAACTTAATGAGGGACCATTGTTGATAATTTGGAATTGTTGAGGGACTAAACTTGTCAATTCTTCAAAGTTGAAGGACCCTTTTGTAATTTTGACAAACTTAAGGGACCAAACTTATAATTATGAATATACAAGGGTATTAAGTGTCATTTATTCATAAATGAGGGATCATTCTTGTACATATTCAAGTATTCAAGGTATATTCTTTGATAATTCACAAACTAGGGCCCGGTTCATTGTACGGCTTCGTTTCTCGTGTTCGTTTTTCCTTGTTTCTTGTGATCTTTTGTCTTTCTCACGATATCCATACCTAAAATACCAAGTAAACAAACACAAGCATATATATGGTATTTTATGACATTTTTATGTATTTAAAGCCCGAAAAAATGATGAGATCATGTATAAATGCCATCTCATCAAATCACATGTAATGTCTCTAATTTGGCCACACAACCACAATTAGATAGGGAGGTCAATCCCAATAGATCTATCCATAACATTGCGGTTACACATATTAATTAATGGTTCATGATAGTGGGCTAAAGGAAACTAGGATATCAGGGACTTAGACCTTCAGTAAGTAAACGTATCAAGTTTTAGTACTTATGTTCATCTATTTAAAACAAGCAATGTTCTAACCCTAAAAACATATAAAATAATTAAGAATGGGGCTATGAAACTCACCTCAAAGAAATAACAAAGCGGAAATAATAGTAGTGGCACAGAAAACGAGGCACGCAAATCGATGCAAGAACGCTCTACTCGCAACCTAAGTAAAATAAGTCGTACTTAGGCTAAATATGCAATATGAATGAGTTTATAACATTTTATACCTAGTACGTGCTTACATTTAAGTTTATGAAATATAAATAACATTTGTTGGAGGGTCATTTTTGTTGGTCTATAAATCATTCGTTATCGACCCGCAAAACATATAAGTGGTCAAAATGGAAACTAGGTCGCGAGGTTAACAATAACCAGTTAGAATTGCTCTCGGGTTTAGTCTCTAAGGGTCTCAAAATATAAGCCGAAGTCGGTTTTCTGGCGTAGCATTAATACTAAGTTTTCAGCCGGGTGATTTCTAGGATTTTTAGACGCGCGTAACATATTCGTTAATGACCCGTGGGCCGAACAAGAAACATTGTTAGAAACTAGGCCAGGTCGGATATGACCTCGTGTTCTAAGTTTTATATGATAAGCTTGTTTGATATGTTAAAGAGTCGTGAAATAGAGACGTCGAGTCAAAAGAAAAGAATTCAAGCGACTAGAAATTCGTATATCATGCTTAAAACACTCGCATACTTCATAATCCACAAGCCATTTTTGAGGATTCTCCAAAGTATTCCTCGAATGACTTCATGTTTGACCCCGAGATTGAGGCACAAATCGAAAGAGAACTTTCTCAAATTCCTCCACCCCCCCTAGAAGTGAGGATGATCTTGCCAATCTCGAGGCCGAAATTGGAACATTTTTTCGTGATGATGAACCTTCTCCTTTGACCACCAAGGCTAATACTTCAACCATTGAAGAGCCTTTGACGACTAAGGACTTTCAATGTGTGAGATCTTTAGGATCTTTGCATATTGATTCTTCCTTTCACCCACCGCCCATTCTCGAGGATTTACCCATGGAAAATCCCTCATATGAGAATGATGATCTAGTATCCGAGAGTGATTCCTTCTATGATGCTCTCGATACTTTATCGGATACTTCTCGTGATGACGAGAATAACGACACGTTTGTGATTTTGTCGAATCCTCTTTTTGAACCCTCTTGGATTAATAACCCACTTTATGAAGAGGAGGTCGAGATCGTTGATAACCCCATTCTCGAGGAGTTACCTAATCAATACTCCTTCATTGAGAATGAAGTTAACCATATTCTTGGGGATTTACCTCATAAACAATCGCCACCTAAGAATGATGGTTTTGTGCTTGATTGTGATCTTTTAGAGAGAGTTTCCAAAATTTGCAATGAAGGTTTTGAAGAACTTTGGTTTGATAAACCTATATTTGATAAGGAAATCGAGAATATTGACGATCTTGCGGATGATGACCTTTATGTTGCCCCAGAGGGGGATGTTTTCTTCGTTGACCATCGTTTTGAGATTTTATTTTTAAATCCCCCTCCAAATACCCACGACTTAAATGTGAGAATTTTTAGTGTGCCTAACATCAATTTTGAGACACCTGATGTTTTCAACTTAATTGATAGAAAATCAAGCTTTCATAATGGAGAGTTAAAAGATGAAAAAGGGAAAAAATTTGATCTTAATTTGAATGATGTCCCTAATTTAACTTCATCATCACCGCGTTCATTGAGTGCTACAAACCCGTCTACTCCTTTTGACGATGTTTTGTGTGGATCTAGTGTGAGGGAACACCCTTTTGAGTCCTCCCATTTATCCACCGAGGACGAGATATTTGATCCCGGAATTGCTTGTAAAGGGAAATCTTGGTCTTACATCGATGCAATAAATGGAAAACATTTTCTATTGATTGGTGTGAGTCTACCTCAAGTAGCTCAATCTTTGTGCCCACCCAATATCCCATCCTTCTCTTTTTTATCTCTTTTCTTTGCTCCCTATGGGAGATTGCTCGAAGTAGCGTTGTTTCTTTTGTCATGCGACAATGAAGACGTTATCTTCGATCCCGATATATGCACCATCTAAGGAACATGTCTTTAATATCGGGTTTTAAGTACTTCGCGTACTTTTTGGGCCTTTTTATCATGTAAGACCCATATGACCATTACCATGATAATCCCTAAATGATCACATTTATGGGGATTCGAGTCGAGCTCTTGACTCGGTTATCAAAAACGAGGTACCTCGTGGGGAATCCCATGCTTATCCTTGTACATATTATCGCTTTCTAATGTAGTTAATGTGAGGAGACTTGTGTGTAGGATATTGTAAATCTTGCTTATGTTTTAGAGAGAGAAAGAGATAGAAAGATGGTGAGAACACACACACTTAGAGAGAGAAATTGAGAAGAAACACCTTCAACTATGTGTAAATAATGTGAACCAACACCCTCTCCAACTAAGGAGAGGGTTTATATACCCAAGCCCATGAGATGGGCTTGGGCTTACATTGGGCCGCCGACCTATACAAGTTGTAGGCTTGGCTTGGCCTTGTTTGTTTACTATTTAGATAACTAAACTACGAGCTACTACATAGACTATTGTTGAAGTGACAGATCCTTTCTAATACGTAAAACGTATTTCCAACAATCTCCCCCTAAGGGAGGTCACTCCAAACAAGGGCGTTACCCGAGTTACAATAATATAATAAACCTAGCATTCTATGCTTGTCTTGAGCTCGTAGTCTTCGTCTTTCTTTTCTTTTTCTTTTATGGTGAACATGTTGATGTGATCTTAGATATCAATCTTGAGCATTAATCTCTTGCCTTGATCTTGTGCATCCATCACTTATGATCTGCGCCTCTTCGTGACTTCACATCCCACATACTTATACCTTCGTAATTCTTGAAAGCTTCAGAGTTTGATACAGCGGAAGACTTGACTTTTAGGCTTTCTTGAATTAGATTAAGTATTAAGTGCATAAAGTATAAGCATGCGGGGATGAATTCATCCCGGATTCCGCAATGCCACCGTCTTCAAATGCCGCAACATAAATAGACATGAACGAAATGGCTTTGAACATTTCATTCTACTTCGGTAGCATTTTACCTCCGGTTGGTGAAGACCGTTGGATGATATTAAATATCGTACTTGTGATAGGTAGATTTAATTAAAAATCTCATTGACAAGATTTCGCGGGTAAACCCGTTCTCTTTACTCGACCGTCCAAAGCCGACTGCAAACGCAAAGAGTGAATCATTTGGATAAAATTATCCGTATGATTGAAGCCGTTAATTCCGATTCCTGGAACAGGTTTGATTCATTAAAAAATCGCACCATCGTTGCTTTCCAGTTGTCACGAGCTTGATTCGTATAGTATCTTGCAAGTTACCTACCAAATGCTGTTTGAGGTTAACACCTGAAGGATTTCCACTCATCACTGTGAACACTAAGGTATCACTCTGAGTGTTCTGGCAAGATCACTAAGATATTGCGTAGAGGCCTGGAACATGTTTAAATTCAATTAAGAATTAAACAACTGTTGCTTTCCAGTTATCACAAGTTTGATTCATAAAGAATCGCACAAGTCACCTACCATGAGCTTTTTGATATTCGCTCAAGAAGGGTTTCCATCTTCATTGTAAATACTTGCGTATTACTCGGATGTTCTGGCAAGATCATGAAGATTTTGCGTAGGACTCTTAATATCTTTCTTACTTTTCACATTGTGTGAAGAAGCAAGGAAATATGGAAGTGTGTCCTAATGAGATATTTGATGATCTCAAATGGCTCTAGACTCGATCGTGCATTTTGGATTTTTGTGATCGGAGGCTGGAGAGGAGTGCCACCTTTTCAATATCAATATATTCGGAGTTAATAAATCGATAGATAATGCGTTGTCTCCATGTGAATAAAACAAATACCTTTTGAGAGATATCTGAGTTAGTTAGGATGGGTTGTGCATTGCATCACTGGGTCCATGATGTATATCTTCAATATCGAGCGTCATTAAAATGATCTCAATAGCATATGTGTTGACCCGGTTTCTGCCTAAGATTGTAAGAAGGGCTTCTTTCTTTACACCCTTTATCTTTACAATTCTTTTTCATTCTTCAAACCCTTCAATGCTTACCAATACGTCATAACTAGCACCTTCAATGCTAACTTAAATACTTGGTCGGCATTCAGCTACATTCACAATCTTCTCTATCTTTCCTAAGGACTACTATTTCTAGCTATGGAATGTCCTTGGGAAGATTCCTCCGGTTTTAGAAGAATCATTGGACTTAACCTATCCTACCATCCTTATGTCACCACAATCTTCATCGTCGTGAAATAAATGGGTTTAGGGTAAGTATATGTCACCATGAAATCCATTTTGGTATAGCAAATCCATTTTGCTCCCCCTTAACATATGCCACGATATTCGAAAATATTTCGCACATGTCGGGATGAGCTATCATGTTAAGTCAAACCATTTTTGATTCATCATTTCCCATATTAAATCATATTTTCCCCCCATATTAAAAATATTAACCCAATCGATATTTTTAATATCAATTGATTTAATGAAGTTTTACCAAAGTTTTTGGGAAGAAAAATGCAAATCCAATTTATCTTCATGATACAAATGTTGAGATATGATACCGATTAGTAAAATAATCACATATTCACCATATAAGAATAAATTGACAAGGTTGGACCTGATTGATGAGAACATCATATGATAAGATCAAATGGTTCTTGTCGGTAAATGTCGGTCGCCTCATCACGTCAGAAGTCATCTCTTGACACCACATGTACGATTGGTATAGTTGTCTTGACACCAATTAGTGAACTTGGCACTTTCGACATCGAAGATTCTGAATGCTTGACAATTGCTCCCCCTCAATTATTGACCCGTGTTCTATTGAAAGAGCTGTAGTCGTCGTTTGAGTGGTTTCATCGTCGAGTATGTAGATACCAATTGCAGACTGCTTTGGTTTGTAGAGATGATAGCTTCATAAAAACAAGATTTATCTTGTTTTAACAAATAAATGCACTGAAGCGTACATATATCCGTGTTAGATTGTGTTATAACGTAAACACAATCCCTTACATGGTTATAAAGTAAACCATGCCCGAGAAAATTAATTCCCGTTGTGATCCAAAGCTTTCATAAGAAATACTTGACTTTAATATGAAAAGCGGGTTGCAGTCTGAAATAACTACAAGCCATATAGGCATGTTTTATGAAGTATATACAACTTTTGTACGAACTCTATTTATGGCGCCGTGTCAATATTAATCAACATTTCTAAGGCCGTAAATATTATCTTCCCAAAAGACATGCCTTTGAAAAATAAAGTAAAAATATTTTTGGATTTTTCTGAATTTTTCAATTTTTATGGTTTTTATATGGTTTTATATTTTTGTATTTTGCTTTTATGGATAAAAATATAAACAATATGTATAGATGATCACCAAGGATACGGAGAATAGTTTACCGTCACTATTCTTTCGCTTCATCTGCCAGTTCCTTTAGAGTCTCGGGCGAGAAAGTTCTCAAACCTAGCTTGTCAGCCAAAAATTCCATTCGAGCTCGATCTAAAGCCTTTGTGAAAATATCCGCCAATTGATACTCAGATCGGACAAAGTAAAGCTCGATCACTCCATTTTCCACTTGCTCCTTGATGAAGTGGTAGCGAATGTCAATATGCTTCGACCGGGAGAATTGAACATTGTTGCAGCATAAGGCGATTGCACTTTTGTTGTCATAGTACATCAGAATTTTGTTTAAACCTAGACCATAGTTGGTTAATTGCGATCTCATCCAAAGAATTTGAGCACAACAACCAGACATAGCTATGTATTCTACTTCTGTACTTGAAATTGCAGCGCTTTTCTGCCTTTTTGATGCCCAAATGATTAGTCGATCTCCTAGTAGTTGCAAAGTTCCACTCGTGCTACGCCGTGTATCTTGACAACCCGCGTGATCCGCATCTACATATGCCATTAGTGCAATCGAAGAGTCCTTTGAATACCAAAGTCCCCGATTAATGGTTCCTTTAAGATACCGAAAGATCCGTTTAACAGTTGCCAAGTGTAACTCAATAGGCCTAGTTTGATACCGAGCACACATACAAATAGCAAACTGAAGGTCGGGTCGACTAGCTGTAATATACAAAAGGGTACCGATCATTCCTCGATAAAGTGTTAGATCAATGGCAATTCCACGTGGATCTGCATCAAGCTTAGTTCGTTCTACCATTGGAGTATCCACGGAGTCGCAAGATTCCATCTTATACTTCTTAAGCGATTCAAGGGCATACTTTGATTGATTGATAAAGATGCCTCTAGGAATCTAAGATTATCTGAAGACCTAAGAAGAATGATACCTTGCCCATCATTGACATCTTAAACTTGGAAGACATGATTGTCCCAAACTCATCCGATAAGGTTTGGGTCGAGGCAGCAAATATAATATCATCAACATATATTTGTACCATAATCATATCTTTACCTCGTTTCTGTATAAACAGCGTGGGATCCAACTTGCCTTTAGCGAAGCCTTGCGTGATGAGGAATTGTGACAATAGATCATACCATGCGCGTGGAGCTTGCTTTAGCCCATAGAGAGCCTTCTTAAGCTTGTACACATGATTAGGATATTTAGAATTCACAAAACCATCTGGCTGTTGAACATAGACCTCTTCCTTGATTTCACCATTAAGAAATGCCGTCTTCACATCCATCTGATAGACGATCATATTCATGTGGGCTGCATATGCGAGGAATAGTCTAATAGCTTCCAAACGGGCAACAGGTGCAAAGGATACCATAAAGTCGATGCCCAATAATTGCTTGTATCCACGAGCTACTAGCCGAGGTTTGTTCTTTAATATTCCGCCTAACTCGTCGAGTTTCACCTTGTAAACCCATTTCAAAGTGAGTAACTGCACTTGATTCGGGCATGGGACAAGTTCCCATACATCAAGACGTATAAATTCATTAAGTTCTTCTAGCATAGCTTCTATCCAACAGGATTGGGTAAAAGCTTGTTGCCACGTCTTAGGTTCAACTTCATTGAGAAAAGCATCAAAATGACAAAACATTGCACTTTCTTGTAACTGACTTCGTGTGGATACCGGACGATTAGGGTCACCAATAATAGAATCTATCGGATGATCCTTTGCCCACTTGCTGTCATGTTCACAAATCCGTGGGTTGGAGTAGACCGTAGTAGGAGCTTCCTCTGAGGTGGACGACCCGACTTGATTAGAGTCAGTAATTGGTACACCAAAGAATGGAAGTTCACGCATTTGAGCGAATTCCAAGTCGTGATCATCATCATCCTCTTCATCATCAATAGGCATGACATGGGTAGTTGATTCGGGTGTTGGTTGAGAATTACTCGTTGAAGGTATATCTTGACCAATTGTAGGTGCAGACGTATCTGATTGTGCTTCGGTTGCTAGAGCAACAACTTTGGTAGCCGGAGCTATTACCTCAGGTTCTAGAGCAACAATACTTGGAGGAGTAAAGAATTCATCAAAGAACGGTTGAAACAGTGTATCCCATTCATTCCTAGAAGGTGGTGTAAATGATGATGAGGAAGGATTGTTTGGGACAAGACCAGAGATAATGTTACTGGGTCCCATTTCATGAAGTGCGAGTTCAGAGCTGCTTTGCTTAGAAGCCATTGCTGTCAGCTCATCAAAATCAACATTCATAGTTTCAAGGATCTTACGAGAATTACGATTGTAGATTCGGTATGCCTTCTTTGTGGGTGCATAACCAATGAAAATACCAATATCAGCCTTTGGTTGAAGTTTTCCCAAATTGTCAGCATCATTATTTGGATAGCAAAGAGAACCAAATACATGAAGATATGATAAATATGGTACTTTTCCATAGAGAAGCTCATAAGGTGTTTTACCATGGCATTTTTGAATTAGTGAACGGTTTTGGGTGTACACTGCTGTAGATACTGCTTCTGCCCATAAAAATAATAGAGCCTTTGCGTAAATTAACGTCGTTCGAGCTGCTTCCATAAGTGTGCGATTTCTCCTTTCAACGACACCGTTTTTTTGTGGAGTGTGAGCAACGGATGTTTCATGAGATATGCCAACTTCTTCATAATACTTACGCAAAGTTTGATTCACAAATTCGGTTCCATTATCTGTACGGATACGTCAGACAGTAGTGTTGAGGCGCACTTGAATCATCTTGAGAAAATCGATGTTGACTTTAGGTGCCTCATCTTTTGTTGCAAGAAATTTCACCCATGTGAACCGAGAGTAATCATCCACCATGACGAGGATGTACTTCTTACCACCAAGACTTTCAACACGCATTGGCCCACAAAGATCCATATGCAACAAATAAAGTTTCTCTTGGTTGGTGTCTTCAGTCTTGGGTTTGTATGATTTCTTAGTGCTTTTCCCCATTGTACACGCGGAACACAAATGGTCCTTGTGAAATGTAAGTTTAGGAAGACCACGAACAAGTTCTTTTTTTGCCAAATGATTAATAGCGTCAAAGTTAAGATGAGATAACCGTCGATGCCATAACCATGACTTAGTCTTCGATGCTTTGGAGAGAAGACATACGAGAGAAGCCGCCATCATATCTTGTTGAGACAAAGTGTACAAATTATTCCCTCGAGTACCTTTCAATAAATCAACCCCTTCCAAATTACGAATGAAGCAGGTATGCTCTCAAAAAGCAACTTCTAGGTTTGCATCACAAAATTGTCCCACAGAAAATAAGTTGTGACCGAGACCTTCCACATAATACACTCTAGAAATAATAACATTCCCAATATGATATTCACCATAACCCATTATCTTTGCAATATGATCATTTCCAAATCAAACCGTACCAAGAAACTTGCTGACGAAAATTCTGAGTTGAGAGCGATCTCCGGTCATATGTTTAGAGCAACCAGAGTCCAAATACCAGAGAACAATTTGGACCACCTGTTTTCAACAACAATAGTAGACAATGCATTGGAAACTATTGGTTCCAGAGTGTTAGCAGATACAAATATAAAATTATCAAAATTGCTAACATTTTTGTTATCCTTAGTTTTCCCGTGTTTTCTAATGTGAGTTTTACCATGAACAGGTTTTATAGTTCCAAGTTTCTGAGGTTTTGGAGTATTAGCGGGCACTACAGTGGGAGTAGACCTATTTAAAGGGCACTTGGTTCCTACAGTAGTGTCGGTGTTCCTAGTTAAAGGACATGCTTGTGTTTTGGTAGCCTTGTTACTCCTAATTAAAGGGCACACTTTCTTCGCTTTAGTGGGAGTGATCCTAGTTAAAGGGCACACAATTCCTACTATAGTGAAAGTTCTACCAGTGGGGTGCCATATCCAACCAACGTGGGTTAACACTTTTCTAGTCGGTTTCCATTCTAAACCATTTTTCCGGCCATTCATCTCATTCACATGGCCAATAAGGGAAGAATCATGACGACTAGAGAACATACATACATTGCAATTCCAACATTTCAAATTAGAATTCACATTAGGCTTAGAACGTTGCACAACCGCAGAGCCTTTAGGGTTGGCTACATGATTCTTTTTATTCAAAACAGAATTAACATTCCTAGGGTAGGCTTCTACTTTCTTCTTCACTTGACTACTAGATGAGGGCAAGATCCTATCATTCTTCTTGTTTCTTTTAAGCTTAGATCTTTGAGCCTTAGTAGTAGTGCTTACTGAAGGCAACACGGGAATATTAGAAACTGGTTTTGATTTTGCCTTATCTTTAGTGACCAATGTTTGAGATGGTATAGTCCTAGGGCCCTTGTTAAGTGGTGTGACGGTGATGAGGTTCTTTTGATTGCACTAGAGGACGATGCTGAGACAGTGGCTGCGTTATCCACAACATTCTTACCTTTTAGAGTACGAAGTGTTTCCTTTAACTCAACCAAAGCCATATTTTTATCACAAATTTGTTCCCTCAAATCAGATATTTCCAACGACTCTCGATTCAATTGTTCAATCAATGATTGATTCTGTGCAGTGGTATTAGCACATGCGGGCTTTACTGAATCGAAGAGTTGTGTATTTTTCTGTTTTAAGTTATCAACCTTGAACAAAATCTTGGAAACTCGATTATCTAGATCAAGTTTAAAATTCTCAGCGGCCTCAAGTACGTTCACACATTAATCTCCTTAGAGTTCTCTATGTCTATCGGCAGTGATTTAACAACCTTGTCACTTGGCTGACGCTGTTTTGATTGTAAATTCAATCGAAAAGTCTTTTGAAAATTTACATCATCGATATTAACACCTTCGAATGACGTTTCAAAGATTTCTTGAATAAATTGTTGCTTGCATTCAAGCGAAATACAATGTGTTTGAATCTCATCAAAATGTTTTGAAGCGAAGAATACGAATCTTGAAGCTTTAAAAATTCAGCGTCAGATTCGTGATAAGTACTATCTACCACATTATCCACAGATTCAATATTATGCACAATAGAATCATTATCAACTCTTTTATTCACACAGACGGAAACAATATCATGCGACATCACTTGCTTCAGAAGCTGATCATTATGACGTAAAATTCGTTCTATTTCAATTAAACCGTTTTCATAAGCATCATCCATTTCATTGAAAACACGTTTAACTTCATCTATTTCCAAAACCAAATTTTGATCAATATTGCTAAAACAAGCTTTAATATTGTTTACAAACCGAATAATTTTTTCTCGAAATGCAGCTCTAATGTGCTCAAAATTCCATTCACCTTCTGTTATGGCCGAAGCCGTCGTACGTTCCTTAATGACCTTGTCAAAATCGGCAAAGTTTTGGTGCAACGCATTTAAGCTGTCTGACACCTTACTTGTCGGTGGAATTAACTTAGTTAAATCCTTTTTGACAAGTGTAGGAGACGTACTAGGAAAGTTTTCATTTGACAAACTTTGGGGCACAACAACTGATAATTGAGGTAATTCCGTTTGTAATCGAATACGTGTCTTTTTATTAAAGTGATCTTTATTATGCTGAACATAATCAAGCTTATGGAATTTTGAAAGCATTTTAGATTGAGTTTCTTCCTCAAGTGACTGTGTCTCCTCAGTACTACGAACATAAGGTACTTCTTTCGATTTGCCAATTAGGGTCACATCATAAAGACAAGGAATATATTCCTGAGCTTGTTTTGCATAACCGAGATTAGGTGGTAAATCTTGAAGACGCTTAAGTTCGAGTTCTTTAAACGATTTAGTTAAAAGATGAACCTTTTCTGTGGAAGCGTATTGTTTTAAAAGCTGTTGTTCCTTGAATTTAAGAAGTTTGGTAGCATTAATTTTTGATTCAAACTTTTTAGATTCGAGAGTTTCGAAATCCATTTTAAGTTTCTGAAAATCGTTTACAACCGACCCTTTTTCTTTTAATTCATTGGAAAGATTAGCTTTTAATGATTCTATTTCTTTTAAGTGTTCAATCTTTTCAAAACGAAATTAGTCCAATTCAGAATAAGTTATTTTCTCTGCTTGAGGGACCATTTCAAAAGTTTTGACCTTTTCCTTATAAAGCGCAAGCTCAGCGGTTAGGTTGGCATTCATATCTATGGTTTGTCGAACAACCACATTCATGTTATCAATAATATGTTTAGGCACCATTACCAAATCACGTTGATCATAAGATTCCATACCCGTCGTAGCATTTGGTTGAGGTTCACTCAAATTGTTAATGCAATAATGCCTAAAAACGTTACTTTCATTTTTCGGTCTCGCTTAGTTTTGATTACGACAATATGTAAAAACAAGCATTTACGAAAACAACGAAAAACGAATTCTTGAGTTCAAGTATTTTTCATTTTACCCATTTTCACTTAAGGTATGGATAAACAAGTACTAACCTTAATCAAGTGATCAAGTGATTTAGTATTTTCTTAAAACTCACTTTTTATTAAGTGTGACAAGTTTTTATTAAACTTTCTTTTTAAGAAAATGTTTTATTAAATTAATTATTTGAAAATTTGAAAATAGCATATTCTTATTTTGTTAGGAATATTCTATCAGGATATTTTTAAACCAAATATGGCCTCCACCACTAAAGGACAAAAAGGGAGCGGAGTCTAGTCCAGCGGTTCCTTAGCTCCTAGGCGGTTCCTTATCGCTAAGGTACCGCGGGCTAAGCTAAGGTACCGCGAGCAGAGGCCCTTTGTCCTATAAATAGTGGACCATTCTCAGGTTTTCAATTCACCTCTTTTGCACATCTATTTCCAGATTCAAACACTCTTCTTTAATCACTCAAATCTTTAATCATTTGTTTGATTACTACTTGTTTAAGAAGTGAATCTTGTTCTTCCATCCCTTCCTCTCCAAGTGCAAAGAGAAGAACACTATCCTTGTGAAGTGTTGAGTCCACCACCAAAGATCCATTGAAGATCTAATTTTATACGTTTGTAGTTGTGTCATAGTTGTGAAGATCCAAGTAGTTGTGTCTATTTGGAAGTTGTGTATGTACTAAGTATAGTTGTGTAGATTGGTCCTAGCTACGATTAGGGCTCGACTTTTAGCTTAGAGTCGGAAATTGGTTAAGCGACGTGTACGGTTTTCTCCACCATAAGGAGCTTGTTGTGTAGTGAACTCTTGAGTAAGGAGTACTCGAGGAGTGGAGTAGGAACGAGGAGTGAGCTTCGTTGCCGAACCACTATAAATCCTTGGCGTTCGGTTTGATCTTTCTTTACCCTTAACTCTTTACATTATTTATTCTTTGTGCATATATTTTTGTTAGTATTAGTTTAGTTACACTATCATTGTTCATATTGTGCATAAGAAGATTTCACATATTTCCTCAAGCCTAAGTTTTTGAAATAGGATTTTTGAAAGCCACATTTTAACAAGTAAATATAAGAAACTATTCAACCCCCCCCCCTTCTAGTTTCTACAATTGGTATCAGAGCGGGTTGCTCAAGAATTTTTAAAGTATAGTGTATTTTAAAACTTGAATCGATCTATGGATTCCAACAAATACCTAGAAGGGCAATCTATGCAAAGACCACCACTTTTTGAAACCGATAGTTTTATTTATTGGAAAAGTAGATTTGAAACCTATGTGAAATCAAAAGATTTAGATCTTTGGCATGTTATTACCAATGGTGATTTTTTACCCTATCAATTTAATGAAGTTTCTAAAACAAAAGAATTGGTCACTTTTGACAAAGCTAATGACGATACTAAAAAGAAACTTTCAAAAAATAATGAGGCTAAAATGGTGATTTATAATGCTTTACCTAAGAAAGAGTATGAAAGGATTTTTATGTGTGAAACCGCTAAAGATATTTGGAACACTCTTTTATTAACCCACCAAGGTAATAGCCAAGTCAAAGAAAGCAAAATCGATCTTCTTGTCCAACAATATGAACAATTTGTCATCTTAGAAGATGAAACTATTGATAGTGCATTTGCTAGGTTTAACACCATTATTACTAGTCTAAAAGCACTTGATGAAGGTTTTTCTAGCAAGAAAAATGTTAGGAAGTTTCTAAGGGCTTTACATCCAAAGTGGAGAGAAAAAGTCACGGCGATTGAAGAGTCGAAAGATCTCTCAACTTTATCACTCGATGAACTCATAGGCAATTTGAAGGTTCATGACATGATAATTTTGAAGGACTCGGAATTAGTGAAAACCAAGAATGAAAGAAAATCTCTTGCACTTAAAGCCATGAAGGCACAAAGTGACCATGATAGTTCCTCGGATAGCGATGACGAGGAGTATGCATTGGCGGTGAGAGATTTCAAGAAGTTCTACAAGAGACGAGGTCAACACGTTAGGCAACCCAACAATGACAAGAAACCATTCTCAAGGACTCGGTTTGTCAAGAACGAAAAAGGTGATAGGAATTGCTTTAGATGTGGTGATCCAAATCACTTCATTGGTGATTGTCCAAAGCCCTCTCGTGATAAGAATCACACGACGTTCGTTAGTGGCTCTTGGAGCGATAGCGGTGAAGATGACGATGACAACCCCAAAGAGGAGAAATGTCTTATGGCTCACACTTCTAAAGAGGTACATTCCGAAACCGAATATTATAGCAATGATAGCTCTACCTTTGATGATATAGAATTTGAAGGTAAATATGATAGTTTACACAAACTTAGTCTTAAATTCATAGAAAAGAATAAAACCTTAAAATCAACCAAAACTAAGCTTGAAAATGAGATCAATGAACTTAGGGAGAAATTGGTAATACTTGAGAAAAATAAAGAAGTGGATTTAGGTTGCTTAAGTTGTGAGAAACTTAGATTAGAGAATGAAGATCTCAAGAGCACCTCCATTAAATTTGTAAAGTTCATGAAAGGTACTAGTGCTCTTGATGATATGTTAAACAAACAAGTTCGTTCTAAGGAAAGACTTGGTATAGGTTTTAACTCAAATGAAGCCTCAACTAGTGAACCTAAACAAGTCTGATTTTTACAAAAATCACCCACTGTACGCGGTCCCAGATTGTATGGGGCGGTTCCTTATCACTATGGAACCGCCACCATAGATAAGGTACCGCGGCCAGAAGAGGAGTTTTGTGAAAATTATAAACTTTCTGAAAAGTCAAAATCAGGTGAAAAACCAAAGCATCTTACTATTAATAAGGTAAAATTACCCATACTTGACGACAATGCTATTGATAAGTTCTACAAGCCTTTAAGTAAACCTCTCATGGGAAATAGAAGTTTATCTAGACCATCTTCTACTCCACCTATAGTACGGAATGAGTCTAAGCCTAGAAGTAGAACGACAACGCCTAGAAGTAGAACGACAACGCCTAGAAGAGATAATCAAAACAATTCACGATCTAGAAATAAAACCCCAACACCAAGAAGAAATGATCATAACTCTAAACCTAGACCAAATACACCCAGGAGAAATAACGAACAACAAAATGGTTATATGAATTACTACCCTCCTCCATTTTGTTCTCCATGGGGAACCCCTCCTTCATTCATGCATCCCAACCAAATGCAAGGGATGTTTGGAACTAACAATTTTGGGCCCATGAGATATTGGGGACCAAATGTTTGATCTTGTGTGTTGTTACCTAGATATGCTTGGGAATTGATTTGGAGCCGGACGAGTGGATTAAGGATAGTGGATGTTCTAAACACATGACGGTTAATCGAAGTTTGTTCTCGCACTACAAAGCATATGATGGAGGTAACGTCACATTTGCAAGTAGTCTACGTGGTAATATCATTGGCAAATGTACGGTTTCTCTTGACTCTATGACCATTGAAAATGTTGAGCACGTAGATAACTTAGGGTTTAACCTTTTAAGTATAGGTCAAATTTGTGATAATAAGTGTAAGGTCATCTTTTCAGAACATGACAGTGAAATCGTAAAAGATGGAAAAGTCATTGGAAAAGGTGTTAGAAAGCATGGGCTTTATGTCATGAAGGTTAATAAGAAGTCAAAAGACAACATATGTCTTGCGACTATAGATGATAGTTCTACTCTTTGGCATAGGAGATTAGGCCACGCTAATATGCGTTTAATTCAATCTTTAGTCTCTAAGGAGTTGGTAAGACACCTCCCCAAGATGAAGTTTGATAGTCACTTTTGTGATGCTTGCAAAGTTTGAAAGCAAGTTCACTCAAGTCATAAAGCCAAGAATTTGGTTTCGACCTCTCGGTGCTTAGAGCTCCTACATATGGATCTCTTTGGACCTTCCGCCATACGGAGTTATGGAGGTAACCTTTATACCCTAGTTATAGTTGATGACTATTCTAGATTCACTTGGACTAGATTTTTGGCATCTAAGAATGAGGCTTTCGATCATTTCGAAATCTTTAGTCGAAGAATTCAAAATCAACTAGGACGTCCAATTGTCTCTATTAGGATGGATCATGGTAGGGAATTTGATAATGAAGTGCAATTTGGTGCCTTTTGTGAAGCTCATGGTATTACCCATAACTTCTCGGCTCCTCGCACTCCACAATCAAATGGGGTAGTTGAAAGTAAGAATAGGACTCTCCAAGAGATGAGTAGGACGATGCTAAACGAGCAATCTTTGCCTCAAAAGTTTTGGTGCAATGCCATGGACACATCGACTTATATTCTCAACCGAATTCTTATTCGACCTTTCCTAGGAAAGACCCCCTATGAGATTCTTAAAGGTAAGAAACCCTCATTGGAATACTTTAGGGTGTTTGGAAGCAGGTGCTTTATCCTCAACACCAAAGACTACCTTACCAAGTTTGACCCAAAGTCTTACGAAGGTATCCTTTTAGGTTATTCCCAAACTAGCAAAGCCTACATTGTCCTAAATAGAACCTCGGGGGTTATTGAAGAATCACTCAACGTAACCTTTGATGAAACCCCTCCCTCACCCAAGACACCACCATTGGTTGATGATGACTTGGATGAATTAGAAGTAGTAAAAGCCAAAGAGGTTAGAAAAATAGGAGTTGAAGACCTTAGTGTTGAAAAGGAAGTAAACATTAAGGAGTCTAGGGATCATACTCTCAATAATATCATTGGTGACTTAAATCAAAGGACCCTAAGATCTCAAGTCCAAAACCAAAGCAACTTCTTTTATTTCGTCTCCTTGATTGAACCAAAGAATGTTAAAGAAGCTTTGACGGAAGAGAGTTGGGTCATTGCGATGCAAGAAGAATTGAATCAATTTGTTGCCAATGATGTTTGGGAACTTGTTCCTCCACCTAGAAGTTCTACCATTATAGGAACCAAATGGGTATATAGGAATAAATTAGATGAGAATGGTGTTGTGTCTCGTAACAAAGCTAGACTTGTAGCACAAGGCTATAATCAACAAGAAGGGATTGAGTATGACGAGACATATGCACCGGTAGCTAGATTAGAATCCATTAGAATCCTTTTAGCCTACGCTTGTGCCTTAGACTTTAAGCTTCAACAAATGGATGTAAAGAGTGCATTTCTTAACGGTTTGATCAATGAGGAGGTATATGTGGCTCAACCTCCTGGCTTCATTGATTTTGAGAAACCGGATCATGTTTACAAGCTTAAGAAGGCACTTTATGGTCTCAAACAAACACCCAAAGCTTGGTATGATAGACTTAAAGCGTTTCTTGTTAAACATGAGTATACCATGGGGATGGTAGACAATACGCTCTTTACAAAGAAGAAAGGTCCTCACCTCATATCGTTCAAATATATGTTGATGACATTATACTTGGCTCAACTTATCAAGAATTGTGTGATGACTTTGCAAAAATCATGCATGATGAGTTTGAAATGAGTATAATGGGAGAACTTAACTTCTTTTTAGGACTCCAAATTAAACAAATGGACGATGGTATTTTCTTTAGTCAATCTAAGTACGCTAAAGAAATGCTAAAGAAATTTGGATTAGAAGAATCTAGACCAATGAAGACCCCTATCGCCTCGGATACTAAACTCACCGTAGATGATGATTGTGAGTCGGTAGACAACACCAAATATAGAGGTATGATTGGTAGTTTGTTGTACCTAACGGCAAGTTGACCGGATATCATGTTTAGTGTTTGCCTTTGTGCTCGCTTCCAAGAGGCTCCCAAAACCTCTCTCCTCGAAGCGGTTAAGCGTATCTTCCGATACATTAAAGGCACTATACATTTAGGATTATGGTATCCTAAAGGGACCGGCGTAGAAACCATTATCTACGCGGACTCGGATCATGCGGGAGACTTGTGGACCGGAAAAGCACTAGTGGAGTTTGTACCTTCATGGGTTGTTGTTTAACTTCTTGGTTCTCCAAGAAACAAACCGCTCTTGCGATATCCACCACGGAAGCCAAGTATGTGAGTGCCGGAAAAGCATGCCAACAAGATCTATGGATGAAGCAAGCGCTTGTTGATTACGGGATTTGTCTTGATGATGTTCCCATCATGTGCGATAATAAAGATGCTATAGACCTTAGCAAGAATCCCGTGTAACACTCGCGAACAAAACACATAGAAATTCGACACCATTTCCTTAGGGATAATGTTCAAAAGGGGAACATTTCAATTGAGAAGGCACCCTCCGAAGACAACTTAGCTGAAATCTTCACTAAGCCACTTAAGAGGGAACCTTTTAATTACTTGTGTCTAGGTCTAGGATTAATGGAACATCTTCCTTAATTTCCTTTCCTTTTGTGTGTTTTGAGTCATTGAGTCTTACAAACTCTTTTTGAAAAACCCTCTCTTCTCCTTTTCAAAATTATCAAAGTCTCTTTCGAAAATGGTTGAGAAATACGTTTGACATTGTTAATTCAATCTAAAAACGTTTTTTCATAGATTCTCGCTATTAATCTAGAGCTTACACAATTCATATGTATGATTCTCTCAAACATAACAAGAACAAGATAGAATCATGGAGGATCATTGTGTCATGACTTAAGGTCTTGTCTTACACACCTCCTACATCGATTTTTTAATCCATGTATTTTGGTCAAATATCTATTTGGTAAGTTTACATATGTTTTCTTTGTCTATCTTTGCTTTTAAGCATTTCCCTATGATAAGTTAGACTAGAAAAATAAGATTTGCTAAAAAATCTTCCTCCAAACACCAAACACAGCCTCTGCAGGCGGTTCCATATGTGAACCGCGGTGCCTTATTGATAAGGTACTGCCAGCCTTGATAAGGAACCGCCTACAGTACCTTCCTTTTTTTGGGTTTTTGTCTGAAACTCCAGATTTGCTCCAACATTTTTGAGAATCTTTGTTTCAAACCCTTTGACCACCCCAAAAATACCCTAAGCCAAACCATAAGCATTTTTCCATACTTCACACCTCAAATGTCTTACTCTCCCAATGAAATCCTTGAATCTCCTCGATTTTCTCCAATTGCTTTCAATCCCAACTCACCCAAAAACCATTACAATCCAAACTCCCCAAGAACACTCTTAATCACATCTCTCCTACCAAGAATGTTGATTGTGGAACATCTATTCTTCCACCACCACCCTTTAGTGTTCTTCCTCCTTCTCATGATAATGTCATGCACCATGGAACATATTGTCATTGTTGTCAATATCAACATCTTGCTATGGCACACATCTATGAGGAGTTGAGCTACATCAAGAGTCTCTTAATCAAGCCTCCTCTTCACTATAATTATGAGATCTCCAACAAGCCACCACCACCACCCTCCGTCATTACCTTGTCTTTCATATAAGCATTGGTTGCTAATCCACAAGACACCAAATTCAAGAAAATCTTAGAATTCTAGAATAACTAGGATTAGATTTATGCTTTTGGCTTGTTTCTTTTTCCATACATCTTTGTATGATGTTTTTTTAAGTAACCTATCTTGGATCTTTGTCTTTTTGTTTTCTTCTATTTTATTTTGTGACCTATTGCTATATCTTGTTGGTTGTTTCTTTTGTTCAACTAACCCTTCTATGTAGCTTGTCACCATATCTCGATTCCTCGGTGCCCCAAGCTAGGGGGAGTAAACACCAAGGGGGAGTCTTTGCAAAGTCCGTCTCTTCAACACCGACTAGTGCAACCTTTTTGCTTCGACAAAGGGGGAGAAATGAATAAACTCGTCTTCGAAAATCTTGTTTTTTGTGTGATTAAGTTTATGTATTGTCGGAATCAAAAAGGGGGAGATTGTTAATGCAATAATGCCAAAAAACGTTACTTGCATTTTTCGGTCTCGCTTAGTTTTGATTACGACAATATGTAAAAACAAGCATTTACGAAAACAACGAAAAACGAATTCTTGAGTTCAAGTATTTTTCATTTTACCCATTTTCACTTAAGGTATGGATAAACAAGTACTAACCTTAATCAAGTCATCAAGTGATTTAATCTTTTCTTAAAACTCACTTTTTATTAAGTGTGACAAGTTTTTATTAAACTTTCTTTTTAAGAAAATGTTTTATTAAATTAATTATTTGAAATTTTGAAAATGGCATATTCTTATTTGGTTAGGAATATTCTATGAGGATATTTTTAAACCAGATATGACCTCCACCACTAAAGGACAAAAAGGGAGCAGAGTCTAGTCCAGTGGTTCCTTAGCTCCTAGGCGGTTCCTTATCGCTAAGGTACCGCGGGCTAAGCTAAGGTACCGCGGGCAGATATAGCCGTTGGCCCTTTGTCCTATAAATAGTGGACCATTCTCAGCTTTTCAATTCACCTCTTTTGCACATCTATTTCCAGATTCAAACACTCTTCTTTAATCACTCAAATCTTTGATCATTTGTTTGATTACTACTTGTTTAAGAAGTGAATCTTGTTCTTCCATCCCTTCCTCTCCAAGTGCAAAGATAAGAACACTATCCTTGTGAAGTGTTGAGTCCACCACCAAAGATCCATTGACGATCTAATTTTATACATTTGTAGTTGTGTCATAGTTGTGAAGATCCAAGTAGTTGTGTCTATTTGGAAGTTGTGTATGTACTAAGTATAGTTGTTTAGATTGGTTCTAGCTACGATTAGGGCTCGACTTTTAGCTTAGATCGGACATTGGTTAAGCGACGTGTACGGTTTTCTCCACCATAAGGAGCTTGTTGTGTAGTGAACTCTCGAGTAAGGAGTACTCGAGGAGTGGAGTAGGAACGAGGAGCGAGCTTCGTTGCCGAACCACTATAAATCCTTGGCGTTCGGTTTGATCTTTCTTTACCCTTAACTCTTTACATTCTTTATTCTTTGTGCATATATTTTTGTTAGTATTAGTTTAGTTACACTATCATTGTTCATATTGTGCATAAGAAGATTTCACATATTTCCTCAAGCCTAAGTTTTTGAAATAGGATTTTTGAAAACCACATTTTAACAAGTAAATATAAGAAACTATTCAACCCCCCCTTCTAGTTTCTACAGTGTTGGATTAGATACCACATCATTTGAGTTACTAGTTCCCGAATGCTGTTCGAGGTTGTCATTTTCATGCTCAACATGATGTGGATTATCATGAACATTATTAGATGTGGTTGGTACCTCACTGACGACATCAGAACCGTTATGAGAGATATTAGCAACGAGAGCAGCTTGGGCTGAGTGAATGTCATCACAATCCGAATCATATGCGTCAAGATCATATGCTTGATATGATGCATTAGAAGTAGAGACGAATGCAATGTCTTCATTATCTGCTGCCCCTAGGTCTGCAAGAAATGCTAATTTCTCTGAATCCAAAATATTTCTTTTAGATTGAGCATCGACCAAATACATCTTCTCACAAAACCACGTTGCATCAATTCTCCTTTTTGGCTGAGTGCATTCCCTAGCCATATGACCTTGTCCTCTACAATTGTAGCAAGTCACAACCTTTTGTCGACCAATAGGGCTTCCATTTCCATTAGCTTGAGAAGTCACAGCTTGAGCGTTCACGGTCCTTGTAGGAGGTCCATATGAATTTTGCCTTTCCTGAATGGTTTGCACCGTCACTTGACCATCTTGAATAGTGGCTTGTTGTCGAGGATTTGAAGAAGTGCGGACCTGATTGTTCGTTGGTGGATAACCTCTAGTTGCAACAAGTTTTGACGAGTAGACAGTGAGATGATTTAAGACATCAATAGGTGTATCATTTGGAGTAAAGACCGGTGCTTGAATTGGTGGAAGTTCATTGGAGTAGAAGGCTTGTGCTGGTGATGCTTCAATTAGAAAATATCATTGCTGAGGAGTATAGCCCATTGGTGAAGTGATAGCTTGTGATGGTGATGCCTGATGTGTTGGTTGCTGTGGATAAGGATGTTGAAGAACATTTTGTGGAAATGCTTTCTGTGGCATCATTGGTGGTTGATAAGATGGTTCATGCGGTTGCTGATAGGTGTATGGTGACGACTACTGCAAATATGATGGTTGTTGATAAGTGTAAGCCATGTTTTGTTGGGGAGTCATTCGTTGAGAAGCATACATGGCAAGTGGATCACGAACTTGTGGTGTAGATAACCTAGCCTCGATCACATGGCATTCGTGTTGTTGAAGAAAAGCTTGAAGTTGATCCACGTTGGTTTGATGCAAATCCTTAGCCAATTTAACAGCCGTCACGTACTTGCTCCATTCAGAAGGGAGAGTGTTCAAATACTTGGTGTTTAATTGAAACGTAGGAATTGTCAGGCCATAGATGTTAAGCTCATTCATCAAAAGAGTGAATCTCAAATAGTAATCATTGAGAGTCTCCCCAGGGACATAGGAAAACTTATCAAACCTATCATATAGCTTACACTCTCGTTCTTGTTTAGTTAACGAGGTACCTTACATCAAAACACGAATTCTATCCCATAACTCTTTGGCAACTTTATGTTTACTCACAAGTTTGTAGACATCTGGAGGAAGGGCTTGAAGAATGATGTTAGTTGCTTGTTTATCACACTTGTCTTGAATCTTAGTATATCCAGTTAACTCACCCGTTGTGCGAGGACGAGAAACAACACCCTCCGTCACAGTACCATATACCAATGGTCCATTGAGCACTGATGCCCAAATGAGATGTCCATTCTCTTTGTTCAACATATAAAGTTCCATTCGGGAAGCCCAATCCTTGTACATGGTTTTCTCTAACATTGGTGGGCGATTATCCGTACCCGAGAGGATGGACTTATCCGTAAGAGAGATGCACTCCATTTCGATAAGTTAAGATTTACAAACGTTGATCGAACAATGAGAGAAAGTAAATGTGTTTGTTGTTGTGTGTTAAATTCGAGAAAATAATGTTAAAATCCCCTAATAATTGTTCTCAATAAACCAAAAATTCCAAGACAAAATTACACATGTTAAAATTTTTCAAAAACACGTTTTTGAAAAATCTTGGAATACTTGTCACTCTATCGGAATGCTATCGCAATGTTCAGATCGCAATATTCAAATCGTAATGTTCAGATCGCAATATTCAGATCGCAATGTTCAGATCGCAATATTCAGATCGTAATGTTCAGATCGCAATGTTCAGATCACAGCTTTAGATCGCAATACTTGATCGTAACTTTAGATCGCAATAAGCTATCTGAATATTCGATCACAATGTAGACACCCTAGGGCTTTTGCGATCGCAATATTCGGATTGGAATATTAAACCCTTCAAACTTTGCGATGGAGAAAATTTCCACTGTTCTCGGATAGAACACAACAAATTCGAGATTTTTAGCCAACAAATGAATCAAACACCCAAATTTTTTGTGTTTTTAACCAAAGTAACAATAACAAATCACTACCACTAGTATGTAGATGATTTGTATCAAGATTAAACCATAAAAACACAAAAAAATTGGTACGAATGAAATAGATCAAAATAGGAAAACAATGAAGAACACAAACACATAAACAATACAATCATCCAATGGCTCTGATACCATTTGTAGGATATTGTAAATCTCGCTTATGTTTTAGAGAGATAAAGAGATAGAAAGATGGTGAGAACATACACACTTAGAGAGAGAAAGTGAGAAGAAACACCTTCAACTATGTGTAAATAATGTGAACCAACACCCTCTCCAACTAAGGAGAGGGTTTATATACCCAAGCCCATGAGATGGGCTTGTGCTTACATTGGGCCACCGGCCTACACAAGTTGTAGGCTTGGCTTGGTCTTGTTTGTTTACTATTTAGATAACTAAACTACGAGCTACTACTTAGACTATTGTTGGAGTGACCGATCCTTTCTAATACGTAAAACGTTTTCCCAACATTGTGCTCTTCCGACCCTTTGTTCCGTGGTTGTTTGTGATTGTGATATTCTAGGAATCATCGTCATCATTGAAGCCTCTCGTGTTCGTTTTTACCTATCACTCGAGCTTCGATCGTTTGCTTTGAAGAATCCAATATTCGATGATATCCT
This sequence comes from Glebionis coronaria, assembly GCA_025667525.1. NCBI lineage: Eukaryota > Viridiplantae > Streptophyta > Magnoliopsida > Asterales > Asteraceae > Glebionis > Glebionis coronaria. The sequence continues at coordinate 228,283,229 of CM046881.1, forward strand.
TTTGTGTTCTAACATTTATCTTTTAGCATAATTCATAAACGGATTTTAGATAATTCGTTATAACCTTTCCATGCTCGGGATTAAGCATTCAAATTTTCGTCTCTAGTATGGGGGTGTTTCACCCTTAGACTCGAAACATTGAGGACAATGTTTAGTTTTAGTATGGGGGTAAATAGATACTTGCTTTGCTACGCCTTCACGCAATCCAATTTTCATCATTTTGTTGCAAATAAGTGCCAAAAATGACCAAATTTTAAAAAATTTCTCGTTTTTCATAAGTGTATGTAAAACCCGCATATAAATGACATGAACAGTACACTACATAAACATATAAACCAATAAGAACTTTCCATTTATGTCATGTACACATGTCACGTACATTAAATTCAGGAACTACGTACGTGTTAATGCACGATAATTATTAAGTACGTAATAGTACACGATAATTATTAAGAATAATAATTATAATCATGAACATATGATCACGAATATTTAAAACACGATAATTATTACGTATAATAATTATAACACGATATGTATACGAAATATACATAACACGAACATTAATCACGAATTAGGATGAATAATTAAAACAAACGAACACGTAAATTACTTAAACATGAAAAGGAACGGTTTTGCCTTTGGGCCTTTTGGTAGCCGCGGACAAGGGAAGGAAGGGGGCCAAGCCCACTTTGATTTTTAACTAAATGGTAAAAAGAAAACACAGGAAAACTGTTTACACATTTTTACAAGAAAAATAAAAACCCTAGCCTCCCTTTTTGGTTCTTCCTAGCCGCGGCATCAACAAAGAACAAGGAGGGTTTCGTTTTGATTTTGGATCTTTGGTTTGTTCGGGTTTGTGTTATTTTTCAATCCAGTATTGGGGTATATCATCAAACCTTCATCCTTTTATTTTTATTTATTTATTTATGAACACATGTTAGATCATTAAAAACAAGTAAATAAAACATGTTATGGATTTAAATAATCAAGGGAAAGGGTTCGTTTTGTTTGGGTTTGTGGTTCGGCAGCCAACCGAGAGTCGTATGACTCTCGGTGTCCTTTGTTCGCCACAGTCGAGACCCCTAAAGGGCTCGATGTGGGTCTCGGTCCAACAACAAGCACCACCGGCTCAAGCCGGTGGCTGTTTGGCTCGAACAGTGGGAACAGTGAGCACATCAGGGGGAACCACCAGCCTTATGCCGGTGGGAACTTTGCTCGGGCAGTGGATAGCCACGGTGCAGCAGCGGCAGCAGCCGCCGCCGTGGCAGCGCATCCACCAACCGCCACCGCAGCCGTGGCTGTGGGTGGTGGTTGGTGTCAGGGTTTTGGTTTTGTCTCAGGATTCGGGCTCGGGATTATTTACAAGTTATTTTTTTACAAGGATAATTAAAATAATTAACATGCTATAATAATTAATTTAATTTAATCATGGACTTAGGTTATATTATTTTATAAATAATACATGTTTTAACCAAAGTATTTTGTTATTTATTTTAGACTATTGTTTATTTATTAATTATTAAAAACATGAACTTATAATTAATTAATAATTCATGACTGACGTTTATAATTTAATTAATAATACATGTTAACTTAAGTATTTTATTAGACTTAATTTAATTAAATCATGACTTAATTAAATTTGTGTAACCTATAGTTTATTAATTAACCATGATATTTTATTAATTAATAAACATGAACTATTATTATTAATTAATAATAAGTTATAACCTATATTATTTAATTAATAAATTATAATATTAATTACATGACCTATGACTTTTAACCAGTAAATACTAGCTTATAAATCTAGCTTATTTATAAATATGGAAACTTTCTATTTCAGGAAACTTACTATTTTTAGAAACTTTCTATTGTTAGAAAATGATCTATTTTTGGAAACTTCTATTTTTGGAAACTTTCTATTTTTGGAAACTTTCTATTTTTGGAAACCTGCTATTTTTAGAAAGTTAGTTATTATTACACAACAGGTATAATAATACAAGAATACAAGATAATACTTAATCAGAGTATATGAAATACATTAATAATACAATATATCATTTAAAACAATAAAATAAGACAAGAACATATAAAACAAGCTATGAACATGCTATAACCAATAACGTACTCAGTAATCAGACAACTTATACATGTCCCTTATTTATGTAGCATTAGTGAGGTTGGAGCAGGACTATTCATCCTTTCATCTTTCCTCGTTCACTGGACCCAAGGTATGGATTTTCCGTCCTTCAGTATGGGCATTCTTTCCTTATTAGGATTCCCCGTTTGCAGCCAACTATTTTCCTAAGTATATGTTTTATATGTTTGATTACTTATGTTTAGTTTTAAATGCCTAAGCCATATACATGCATGTCTAGTGTCACCTAGTTATGGAGGTACCATAACCATAACACTAGAGGCACCAGTGTTATGACTTCCCCACGGCGGAGTGATTGCTCGTGGCGTCTCCCCTCCAAGTATTCATGCACGGTGGAACCTCATGACCTATATGGGCTATTGGCTAATTAATACAGTTTTTCATATAAAAACATAAGTCTTTTCAAACTATAAAACCAGTTTTATGAACATGTTCCAGGTTATCTAGGACTTATGCATTTCCGCTGCTATTAGTCTTTTATGCTTATGTTATTTCATGCTATACTTGTATATCCGTTCACTGGGCGTTATGCTCAGCCATTTTCCTTTCATGTTCCCAAACGGCAGGTACTCAAGGACGCTCGTAGACTTTGAGTGTATGTGCAGATTGATGGAAGCTATCTAGCCTTCATTACTTTATGCATTTCCATACATTACGTTACTTTATTTCTTTGGACATTGTTTAGTCCTTTTCCATTTCAGTACTTATATTCATGTGTGTGAGCTTATACTTGGACTACCCATGTTTGTTTCTGGTATTTTCATTCATTGTCATTTAATGTTTTTGGACATTTACCTTGCATGCTTTGATGACACGCCATAATTATCCTATAATATTCCATTTACCAAAATGGGGTGTTACAATTATAGTATCAGAGCCAAGGCTTCGACCTGTAGGCTCTTAAAAATGACCTGTGATTAGTGGGTAATCACCATGGTCTTCCTAGAACTGACAGTTGTTTTCATGCATTTGTTCATATATCTTTGTTGAAGGAATTTTGACTAAGTAATGGTTAGTACAGGACTGGCCATATTTAGTCGCATGTGCTTTTAATCGAATCATTTTGTTTTGATGAACTGACCCATAGGCGTTCATCCTCGTCATGTCATTTTGTTTAGGTGAACCGACCCATAGGCGTTCACCCAAACCCATGTCATTTTCATTGTCATGCATTCATACACTGTTTTCATGCATAAATTTTTTTCATGTTTATATGCATAAAGATTTTTTTTCCTTCATGTATATATATTATGTTTTAATCAGCTTAATCATTGCATTTTGTTTTATACTGTCAGATGGTTCTCACACGTGAACAAGAGCAACTGAATGTAGCAGTTCAAGCTGCTATGCAGGCTATGCTTCCTCAACTAAGGAATGAGATTCGAGCCGAGGTGCAAGCTGCCAACAATCAGCACCAGCATCAGAATCCTCCTCCTCCACCTCTAGCTACCCTGATCACATGGCTGGAACGATTCAATAAGCAACGTCCAAAATCTTTCGAGCAGACTGACAGCCCGTTGAGGCTGGGATCTGGATAGCTCACATCGAGAAGATCTTTGACGCAATGGGATGCGACCCTGTCTTTAAGGCAATGTTAGCTTGTTACAAGTTTGAAGGGAATGTGCTTGCATGGTGGAAGGCACTGAAGCTGTTGAATGGAGGCGACGACTAGGTGACTGGATTGACTTGGGCAAAGTTTAAGGAGTTGGTTATGGGGCAGTTCTTTCCAAAAGCTGAGCAGGATAAGCTCAAAAGGGAGTATCATGGTATTAGGCAGAGAGCTGGGGAAAACAACAATGAGTTCATGCAGAGGTTTCTTTGACTGGCTGGATTCCTTGGCGCAGCAGCCGGGACTACAGAGGAGTAGGCGTATCACTTTCACTAGGCTCTTCGCACATCTGTCGCCAATAACTTGGTGTGTGCTACATTTAATCTAGGGCACTAGTAGCAGATGCAGCCCGTAAGTTGGAGATACTGCAGGAGAGGGGTGAGTTTGGAGAGGCAGAAAGACCCGACAAGAGGTATATTTCTTCATCAACGGTGATCATTTCATTTCATGTAGTACTATCCAAACATTTATTTTTCACTATACAATTGCATCTTTCAGGCAGAAGACTGAGAAGACTGGGGACCGGTCCCAACCGACCACTCAGTAGGAGAGTCAGCACAAGGGTAACGGTCAAACCCAGGACCGTTCTGCTTCGGATAGGCGTGGCGGTAATGACAATTACCGTAACAACGCCAACAACTCCAACAGCAGCAGGTCCCTAAACTTACTTATTTCATATGTTATGTATTTTATGATTCAAAATTCTGACACTTCAGCATCTACTACCAGGAATAATGGCAACGGACGGGAGCAGGACCGCAGAGGGAGCACAGAGGTTCACAACCCAACCGTGCAGCTACATCTGGTATTATGTCTTACGATTTTCTACATTGCCCTGTTTGTATCCAATAATCATGTATCACGTATACTTTTCTGAAACAGGCTCCCAGCCGGCTAGGGCACTTGTTGGAGGGTATACCCACCCACTTTGCACTACGTGCAACCGCAGACACCCAGGGCCGTGTCGCCGTGATAGCGATGCTTGCTTCAAGTGTGGCCAGCCAGGCCATCACATGAAGGACTACCGTAAGGGTGAGATCGAGGGCACTTCTAAACATGCGGACTCTAAGCCACCTCCTACCACTGGAAGGGTGTACACGACCTCGCGTGATCAAGCCAACAAGTCAACATGTACTATCACTGGAATCTTGTATACGCATGGTTGCGAGGGCTACTTAGCTACTGTTCATGATATGAGGTTGAATCTTCATCCATCTAAAACCAGCCCATCGTGTTAGAATTTCCCAATGTGTTTCCTGAAGAACTTCCGGGCATACCACCTGCTCGTGAGGCAGAGTTTAATATTGAGCTCATCCCAGGAGCTGAGCCAATTTCCAAGGCTCCTTATCGCATGGTTCCAATAGAGCTTAGGGAGTTAAAGGAACAACTACATGAAATTTTGGAACTAGGTTTCATCCGCCCTAGTGCATCTCCATGGGGTGCACCGGTTCTATTCGTGAAGAAGAAGGACGACAGTATGCATCTCTGCATTGATTATCGTGAGCTTAATAAGATCACCATCAGGAATTGATATCCTTTGCCACACATTTATGATATGTTTAACCAACTCCAAGGGGCCAAACATTTCTCCAAGATCGATCTGAGGTCGGGCTATCATCAGCTACGGGTGAAAGAGCAGGATATCGCCAAGACCGCTTTCCGTACACGTTATGGACATTACGAGTTCGTAGTCATGCCATTTGGCCTTACCAATGCTCCAGCGGTTTTCATGGACCTGATGAACCGTATCTTCCATGAGTTTCTGGACAAGTTCGTCATTGTCTTTATTGACGATATTCTGGTTTTCTCTAAGTCAAAGGAAGAACACGAAGACCATCTTCGTATAGTATTACAGATACTTCGCCAGAAGCAGCTGTATGCCAAGTTCTCCAAATGCGAATTCTGGTTGAGTAAGGTGGAGTTACTAGGCCACATAGTATCCGTAGAAGGAATAACCATGGATCATGCGAAGGTTGAGGCTATTACCAAGTGGACAAGACTGACGTCAGCAACTGAAGTTCGTAACTTTCTAGGCTTAGCTGGTTACTACGGTAGGTTCGTAGAGAAATTTTCCCGTTTAGCACTGCAATTGACCAAACTGACGCGGAAAGGGGAGAAATCCGTCTGGACTAAAGAAAGAGAGAAGAGCTTTGAAGACCTAAAGCAGAGGCTGGTATCTGCACCTATTCTTACTCTCCCATCTGGTACAGGTGGATTTCAGATCTATAGTGATGCTTTAGGGAAGGGCCTTGGTTGTGTTCTCATGCAACATGGGAAAGTGATTGCATACGCATCACGGCAGCTTAAGCCTTATGAGGAGAACTATCCTACGCATGACTTGGAACTTGCAGCAGTCGTGTTTTCACTAAAGATATGGAGTCACTACTTGTATGGCGAATCATGTGATATCTTCACAGATCACAAGAGCCTGAAATACATCTTCACTCAGCGTGAACTGAACATGAGGTAGAGAAGGTAGTTAGAGTTGTTGAAGGATTATGACATTAATTTGCAGTATCATCCCGGCAAGGCGAATGTCGTGGCAGATGCTCTTAGTAGGAAGTCGGGTATGATCAACGACATTAAGATAGAGGAATAAATCATACGAGACTTGGAGCGACTGGGTATCGAAATCATGGTACATGGACAGTGTGACACCCCCAAATTGGTCAAATGCAGCGGAAATAATATTTGGATGTCACGTAGGTGGATCAATAGCAGATAGTACATAGAGCCTCAGATAAAAGATTATCAAACATTTATTACAAGATCAGGAGTGCGAATTGTTATTAAAAATGGTTCCAACTTAAATAAAAGATTGTTTGTAATTCCCAATAATAAAATCCCCAGATGAGTGCTAGAATGCTGCCTATCCTGATGCTGAGGTCCATGCACATAATAACTACCTGCTTCAAATACCTGAGAAAAACATGCTTTTGAGGGTCAACATAAAGTTGGTGAATTCAAAGGTTTAATAAATAAGTTTGGATAGTAAAACAGTCACTGAAGTAGTAATGCACATAGCATCAATACTTAAAGGTAATTACATTCCCTATTGCCCGAAACTGATACTTGACAAGTTAAGCCCTCAACAAATGAGAACCCTTCGCATTAATAATAATGCACCCAATATTCTGTTCTGACATGGTAAACACCTGTTGTACCGGCCAAGGCACAGTGAGCATGACTCACCCAGATGGGGATGGTCAATCCCAAATAGATCTATTTATAACATTCAGGTAATCCAACAATTTTAACAGTTTCAGCTCACGGGTCATGAGGAATTCTACAATAGGCAAATGTAATTAAAAGGATACAGTTCAGTTTACATCAATGAAATAAGTTTGTCAATATATAAAGTGGGGTCTTGAACTTACCTCAGTAATACAATTATAAGTCACAAGAATCCAAAGTGGTGCCCACAACACAGTCAATAGCCTAAATAATTATACAGTCTCAGTAAAAGTATAATAGGATGCATAAAAGTCACTGAAACAATCTGTGCATGCTTATACTGGCTTTAAGTATTTTATTATGATTCTTGTAATTTAATTTATCGTTGTACAAGTAATAGAGTACTTATTTTTAAGTGCGTAATAATTAATATCATTCAAGTAATTAATTCGTTTAATTAATATTTTCGTACTTGTACCATTATAAGGTGAGTTAAATATTTATAAAAGAAGGTTTTATATATATATTTAAAATGTACAAAATTAATAATAAATATATTTAATATATTCATTCTTATAAATTAATTGCATTTAGTTTATATGTAACTTATATACATAATGTTTACAAAAACGTGTTACATTTTATTTAATTAAAAGTCCTCGAAGTTTATAAAATTTATTTAAATGACAAGTTTGAGAAAGAAAATGGTTTTCGTATTTATCGGTTTATTTAAGTTTACACTTTTTAATATTTAGGGAAAGTATATATATAATTAGGGTTTGTTTAAGTTTAGGGAAATTATAATTTTAGTCCCTCAAATATACATATACTCGCGGCAAATTACAAAAATGCCCCTAGGGCTTGTTTTTGTTTCAAGGGTTGGTAAAACAAGTCCCCCTAGTTACACGTGTAACTAGGGTTTGTATATCTTTCGATTATTGTCAAATTTGGTCCTTGTAGTTCGGTTTAGGGTTAAGGGGGTGTACACATGTTACATAACAGCCCCCTAGGGCTTGGTTTGTGTTCGAAATGTGGCAAAATAAGCCCTTGTGGTTTCGAAATATATAAAAAGGGCACGAATAGTATTCTAGGGTTTATATAAGTTCATAGAATTGACAATACTAGTCCCTTAAGTTTCGAAATGAATTAATATGGCTCGAAAAGTTTTCTAGGGCTTGCTTGAGTTTATAAAAATGGCAAGTTTGGTCCTCGGGGTTTAATAAAGGTCCGGATATTATAAAACACAACCCTAGACTTTTAATTTGGCAAGTTTGGTCCTCATACTTGTTATAAGTCACTAAATAGGTGTATAAGTTTTATACAATTACACTTTTGACTAGTACTTTCACTTAATGATAAAAATGGTACAAAAAGTCTCCATTAATAATATTTGGTGCTTAGTGGGCTCGGTTGGCCCATTAAGGGTCCGGTTTAGTATCTTGGGCCTAATGGGCTTGTTTAATACTAGTAAACATATGTTTAGCCATTTCCATTTAATCTAAACACTTTTCTTGGGCTTATGGGCCTACTATGTTTCGGCATATTTAAGCTTATAGCTTATTTGGTTCGTGGCTTATGTAAGCTTATGAGCTTATACTAGTGAGCTTATTTAGGTACTTAACTTATTAACTAAGTTCCTATATTACTAGATACTCATTCTAGCTACATGGGCTTGTTAACCAAGGACTTATATTCGGCTTAAAAATAATAATAAGCCGAGACTTATGGCTTCAACTCAAGGCTTATTGTTTTAGCTTATTAGGTGTGCTACTAGTTTTTATAGGTCTAGTTCATTTAGAGCTCTTAAGGCAAGGCTAGTTATATCTATAGGTTCATGATTTAGATTTGTTTACCACTATAGAAATCTATGTCGTGGGTTTATAGTCTAGTTTTAGTATGATTTTTACGTGTGCATGTACTTCTAGTCGTGTTTCTTATGGTTCTTACTTGTAGGTTATGCAATGAAGAGTAGAAAAATGATGTATGAACTAGGGGTATGAAGATGGTACTTACTTGCTTGATAAAGATGATGATGGTGAACAAAACTAGCTAAACCTCCTTCATTCTAGCCGAGTTCTACACGGTTAGAACATTAGTCGTGACCTAGGATGTATTTCTTTGTCTTGATCACCAAGATACTAGTGAGGACTTGCACTTAATGTTGTTGAGACCAAGATTTAGTGTTTGTAAGGTGGAGTAAATGTGTTTTCGTCTAGGTAGTATGTAGATCCGAAAATGGAAGGTTTCTACAAATGAGAGTGTGTTTTTAAGGTTGTTAAGTAACCAAGGTTGGTGAAAGGGTGTGGTTCGGTTTGTGAACACGTCTAAGAGAGAGAGAGATGGAGTTTGTAGTTCCTAGCTTTAGTACAAGGTGAATCCTAGTACTTAGATATTTAGTAAATTCCATTAATGGAAACAAAATATACACCTCGGCCTTTCATGTATATAGCCGGCGGTTTCAATAGTCAAAGGGGGCATGAGTTGACAAGAATATTGTGCCATAATGGAGGAGTGTTTGTACAAGTTTTATTTCAAAGTCTAGTATAGGTTTTTAAAGTTTAAAGTTTGTGTAAATGTTTGTTGTGGTGTTTTCGGCTACTAAGAAATGCCTAGGGTAGTCTTGGGTTCGAGTCTAGTGTTTTGGTATGGTTATTAGGAGTCTAGGTATAATATTGTAGAAGTTGGTTCGAGTCCAAGTCAATTTGGTTAAGTTTTAGGGTTTCTAGTATATGTATATGATGAATGTGATTTATTTAGGTATGACTAGGTATAATATAGAAGGTAACTTCTTTATTAAAGTATATTGTAGATATTAAATGGATATAACATGGCTAGGTGAAAGTTAAAGTAGCTAAAGATGACAAAAGTTCCCATATGTATATAAATATACTAGAATTGACAGTGTAATTAAATGAGAGGCTGAAGCTTCATAAAATTAGGTGAGATGGAATTACATAGATTCAAGCAAGATGTATACATAAGGTGACAAAGTCAAAGAGGTAAAATCAGGGGTTTTACAGCACGTTCCCGTTATTTTAGCTTTGTCCTCAAAGCTTAGATTAACGTCACTGGTCAGGTGAACAATTGTGTGTACTTGGTCTTGAACGAGTCTTCTCGTTCCCAAGTGAAATCAGGACATCTCCTCGAGTTCCATCGTACTTTGACCAACGGGATACGGCTACGTTTCAACTTCTTAAGCATCCTCTCCATGATTTCTACCGGTTCTTCTGTGAACTAGAGTTTGTCATCAAAGGGAACTCCTTCTAATGGCATGGCTAGAGGTTCTTCAGCATAACACTTCTTCAGGTTAGATACGTGGAAGGTGGAGTGCACTCGACTCAATTGTTGTGGTAATTCCAAACGATAGGCTACCTCCCCGATCCGGGCTATCACTTTAAAAGGGCCTACATAACGTGGGTTTAGTTTTCCACGTTTACCAAAGCGTACAACTCCCTTCCATGGTGATACCTTGAGCATGACACGACCACCTACTTCAAACTGCATAGGCTTTCGTTTCTGGTCCACATAGCTCTCCTGTCGGTCGCAAGCAACTTGGATCCTTTGTTTTATAAGGACGATCTTGTCGGTAGTTTCCTGGATTAGTTCTGGTCCGGTGAGTTGAAATTTGCCTACTTCTGCCCAGCACACAGGTGAACGACATTTTCTACCACATAGTGCTTCGAAGGGGGCAGCCTTGATGCTAGCATGATAGCTGTTGTTGTAGGAGAGTTCGACCAAAGGAATGTGATCAACCCATCCATTCCCAAAGTTAGTCACACATGCTCACAACATGTCCTCAAGGGTTTGGATGGTTCGTTCACTTTGACCGTCTGTTTGCGGGTGGTAAGAAGTGCTCATGTCCAAGTTTGTCCCTAAAGCTCGTTGGAAAGCCTTCCATAAGTTTGACGTGAATCTACCGTCTCGATCACAGATTATTGAGACTGGTATTCCATGCTTGGTCACTATCTCCTTAAGATATGTCTTTGCTATTTTTGTCAGGGAATCAGTTTCCCTGATTGGTAGAAAGTGCGCGGATTTGGTGAGTCGATCGACGATTACCCAGATGGTGTCGTAACCGTGAGATGAAATGAGTATAGTTAAGTTCGTTTTTCTCAGTTCTTGTCAAATTGAAAGTCCTAACAATATCGGGTTTTTAACTGTTTTTGGTTGTTAATATTTTTTTTTGGATATTCTATTGGTAATTCAAACAATGCCTTGCAAAACTAAAAAATAACGTCTACTTATATGTAAAACATAGTGCAAATACCAAGAATTTATTCAATTAAAATTCAAAATGTAAATTTTACAAACTATAAGGACTGAAAATGTAAATTCTATGAAAAATAAATGCTCAAAATGTAAAACTAACAAGTACAAGGACTGAAAGTGCAAAAGCAGTTAACTATGAGGATTAAAAATGAAAACTATGCAAACAACTAACCAATTCTTAACAAATTCAAAACTTACTAACTGAATTTTAACAAACTTCAAAGTTTAGGGACCTGATTTAAGCAAACCCTAAAAAGATGCAAGTTTAGCCAAAATTAAAACCAGATTAATACATCAAGGACCTGAATGCAATTTTTATAAGTTTTTAATCAAAAACGGGCTTGACTCACAAATAAGCTCGTTTGAGCTTATTTCTCAACCAAAATCGACCAAACCACTTGCAAAATGCTTAAAATAAAAAATTAACTAGACCTGTAAAAGGAAATAAGCTAACAATGGCTAAAACTCTGATAAGCAATTTTCAATAAGCACAAAATAAGCTATAAAGGAATCCAGACTTGCACAACTGAATTTTAGTACTAAAACTGATTAATAAGCTCAAAACATGAATGGGAAATCAAGTCTCGTTCAAAAGCATCCAGTAATAAGCCCAGAATCCAAAATTAAGCAAAACTAGTGCTTAAGTTGACCAGCGTTGACCAAACTTTTTTCAATAATCTCAAATTTTCAAAAATCAACCATGAACACTTACTAAATGAAATTGTAAAAGAAAATGGACCAGTTTATGAAGAGGATTATGAGATATGAAAAATCAGAATTCCATTTACAGTAACTTGCATTTGCTTATTGGTTTAGACTTTTGCTTATAACTTGCTGAATACTAGAAACTGTACAAAATCCTTATACAAACTGAGTCTTCATATATTGAGTGAGATTTGAAAACTGGTTTGATGAAATTTCATCAAGAAACAAATGAATGATAAGCAAATCAATTTGGCAACTTTTCTGAACAAATCCTGACTGAAAATGACCCACACTTTTAAACTACCATTTGCCTTTTTGACTTAACAATTGACTACAAAATGGCTTAAAACTACTTGTTATGACTTTGTAAATGAAAATGAAACAAAGTGAACCAATTTCTAACACTAGATTATCAAGTATAAGCTAATGCCAAACACACTTAAACTGATATTTTTGGAATTTTTGTGAAGTCTTTTTGAGTAAAAGTTTAAACTGAGTTACAAGCTTTATCAAACCAAGTTCAGTAGTCAAAATGCAATATGTGAGAGCTGATTACAAGCACTTACAACAACTAGAATACAAAATGGCTAGAAAAGCTTAACTGAATGATAAAAGCTGAAAACAGGTTAAGAATTAAGGCTATAAGCTAGATTTAGCTACACTTAAACTACAAACTCAATGAAATCAAATCAATAACAGCTAGAACACGTTTTATCATGCAATCAAGCAAGTATTAGACTAGGAATTAAGCATGCAGTTGACAATTGAGTGGAACCAAAAACAAGAGGCGATTTCACCTTTTTGTAGAAACCTTTGAGAAGTAGAGGAGCGCTGATCTCTCTATTCTAGTGCTAACCACCACCTTAGCACTAGAAAAACACTATCAACAAGCTAATCAACAACAATCAATCAACATGAATCAATATAATGGCTGAATTCATCAGAAACTGCTATGAATTGGAAATGGATGATCAAATCAGCTACAATCTTCAATCAAAGCTCATTATGATCTAGGACTGATCATAACAAACTCATAACAGCAACACAATAACAATGGTGCAAGGAATGAACAGTATAGAAGGTAATGAGAATTGGTGGGAAAGTGAAATTTGAATTTTATTGATGGAAAAGTTGTTACAAAGCTGTTAATTGGTTACAAACTAACTAACAAACTCAAGAGTGTGTCAAACTCTTGAGTTGTTGAGCTAAGAACTAGAAAATGGTGAAAGAAAATAAAAGTGTGTGTGTTTTCACACTTTTCTATAACAACTGAAAATGAGAGCTATCTAGGGTATTTATAGACTTGAGAAGTAAAGCAGTTGGGGTTGGTGACGTGTTGGAACCAATCCCAGGCTTCCACGTGTCAGAAATCTGCAAATTGAATTTTGTTGATGAAGAACTGAATTGGGGTTTTGACTTGAGTTGATTTCAGCCTAATTGATTATGCTCAATGGACTTGTCCTTAAAAAATAAGCAATTTTGATGTTCATAACTTTTCTTGAAATTCACTCTAGCTCGAAATCGATCCTGGCAATGTGTTTTGTTGAAGATGCCACGTGTCACGATGTTATTGGGTGAAAAGAGTGCACACGGATCATTATCCATTTTTGGATAAATGATTATTGCATGGCGTTCATTCATTGGTTGAAAACTGGCTAGTGCGTTTTAACTGTTGAGATATGGCCAATAAATGAGAGGCGGCTGTGGTGCAATTAATGCAGGTTAAGTGGCAATCCGTGTCACCTTTTCTCTTGATTCTCATTGGTTCTTGGCCTTTTCACACGGATTGATCTTGCATAGCTTTCCAAGATTGGCAGAAATGACCCCTTGACTTTGGCAGATTATATATTTGAGCTAGTAACTTCAATTCTTTGGCATATTTGATCCTTCAACCTTCATTCTTGAACAAATTTGATCCCTTGACTGAGTTGACTTGAGAGTTGACCAATTTTGACTTTGATCTTGACTTTTACATATTTACACTTTTAGTCCTTCATCTTTGGCAGTTTGTCAAGATAGGTCCTTTGTCTTCAAAGTCTTGTCACTTTTGATCCTCTTTTGTCTTTTTCATCAAATTAAGCTTGATTTTCCTTTGTTTGCTTGAAAATGTATCCTTCTTACCTATTTGAGCACAAATACAAAACATACCACATAATTCCGCTTTATAGCACAAAGTTTAGGTATTTTTGTTGTGTTTTAGGGTGATTTGTTGATAAATTAATATGAGTTTTTGCTCATATCAAATCCCCTACACTTGAACATTGTCATGTCCTCATGCAATACTATATATTTTATAGCACAAATTTACATTCTCCTCATAATTAATCCACCTTGGCCATATGGAATGCATCTACACTACTCTAAACTAAATGATGCATGATTTTGACTTTTAACAATGCAATGAACAAAATACAATTCTAACTATATCTTTTTGGTTTATCTTGAAATGGTTTTGATGGAAATAACTCATAAAGAATTCAATTACTTTGATTAGGGCTTGGGTACCATGGACATTTATCACCCTCAAGTTTCACTTTCCCCATACCAAGCTTAAAAATGGGATCATTGTATTCACAAGTAAAAAGTGCATCAACTTATTCATGACAATTAAATGTGGAACCGGTTATTATTTGAGCAAATTGCTTGTGAGCAAATTTGTCATTATTTCAAGTGTGAAGTATAAGAAGTGTAAAATCCAAAAATAAGGAAGCACGGTTTTAATCCTAAGTAATCCTCTCATCCATTACTTGAAAAACCGCTCCCAACTAATATAAGTCCGTTTCAAGAGTAATAAGTCATTCGTCTTATGTGTAAAATCCTCATGTCATGCTTTCATAAGTAGCTACACACTCGCTAAGGAAAGAAAAATAAAACTCACGCAATAATTTACATCCGCCATCTTTTTGAGACTTTGGATCTTCAACCCCGCAACCCGTCAAGGTAATATTGGATTGGAGCAATCTATTGAATCCCCGCAACCCGTCAAGGTAATATTGGAACTCAATAGTCACTATAATTAACACCACATTGCCCCTCTTGGGAGTCTTGTATATATATATATATATATATTTTTTTTTTCTAGCCACTCATTTTTTGTAAGCCGCTCTTATTTTTCTTTATTCCTCACTAAGAAATTTGAAAAGAATAAAAGGAAAAACACCCGCTAAATATTGAGCATGACATAACTCTAGTACACATAAACCGTTCTAACTTAGAATCTTAAGACGTACTTATATCAACCATGAATGATTAGACAAAAATGCATAAGAGATTACAAACCAATTAAAACCGTTCTTGATTATTTATTAACATATATACATGCGAAGAAAATAGAGGTTAAGAAGAGAAGGGTTTAGCCACAAGTAATTATCATGAAGTTTATCTAGCCCTTTTACACTTGCTTCAACTCTATCATTTCCCATTCTCCACAAATTTAAAATCTCAAATAATGAGATTGGTGGATGCTTAGCCTAATAGACCAATTAAGGACTACATGGTTAAGGATACTAGCTAGAGAATGCTAAGATAAGCAAACTGGGGTTGAGTCAAAATATCCGTGGCGGCCTAATATGTCAAAGAAGTCTAAATTTGTTAAACCATGTTTTATTATATTTTTTTTCTTTTTATATATTTTTTTTCTTTTTATATATTTTTGATGAAACATAAAGAAGAAATATATACAATGAAAATGTGATATGCAAATGAAAAATGATTAATGAAAAAATTATGAATGCATATTTTTGGTGGCCAAAGTAGATCAAAAATTTGAAAAATGTTTGAAAAATTAATTTTCCAATTATCATGAAAGACAATGACAAGTTTTAGGTAAGGTCACTTCGATAGAAGACCCCCTACACTTAAACTAAAGATTGTCCTCAATGTTTAAGAGCATGGAAGTATAAAAACTTCCCCTACACTTATGACAATGAATAGACTTTGCTTAACCCAAGTTAAGGAAAGGACAACTATTAGTGAAATCATGTTTAAGCACAAGGTGTCAATGAAAAATCACAAAAGTAACGAAGTGAACCGGATACAAGGGCCTCCTCCATAAGTTCCAAAGCATGAAATGAGTGGGCAACCCTACAAACAATCATGAAGACAAAAGAAGGTCTCCCCTACACTTATCTCCAAGTCTATACCTTTATTACTAACCTACAACACTCTAAACCTAGTTATACGATGCTTGAGTTAATGAGTCTCTAGCTCGACTCGTCCCTCAATGAATTAATTCATGGGGAAAATGGGGATCTCTTGGACCATTTCAACGGAAATGTCCTCCCTAAAATAATGCTTCACACGGTGACCATTCACTTTAAAATTTGGACCATCGGGCTGTGATAACTCAATAGTTCCATATGGAAACACTTGTGCAATAGTGAATGGACCGGACCATCTCGACTTAAGCTTGCCCGCAAAAAGTTTCAACCTTGAGTTAAAGAGGAGAACCAGCTCTCTAACTTTGAACTCACGGTTCTTGATCTTGGCATCATGCAATTTCTTAGTCTTTTCCTTGTAAAGCAAAGAATTTTCATAGGCATTGGCTCTCAATTCATCCATCTCATTAAGTTGATCTTTCCTATGTGAACCGGCTTGGTTTAAATCAAAGTTAGCCCACTTAAGAGCCCAAGATGCCTTGTGTTCTAACTCGAATGGAAGGTGGCACGCTTTTCCATAGACAAGCCTATAAGGAGTACAACCAATTAGTGTTTTAAAAGCCGTCCTAAACGCCCACAAAGCATCATCAAGCTTATCCGACCAAGAAGCTCGATGCTCTCCCACCGTTCTCTCTAAAATTCTCTTTAAACCACGATTTGTGACCTCGGTTTGACCATTTGTTTGAGGGTGATACGCGGTAGAAAGTCTATGATTAACTCCATATTTCTTCATAACTCTCGTGAATTGATCATTACAAAAGTGCGTACCACGATCACTTATGATGGCCCGAGGTACACCAAATCTAGCAAATAATTGTTTTAAAAACTTCACAACAACTCTAGCATCATTGGTAGGTAAGGCTTTAGCCTCCACCCATTTGGACACATAATCCACCGCCACAAGTATATACTTGTTACCCTTAGAGGATGGAAAAGGTCCCATGAAATCAATGCCCCACACATCAAATATCTCACACTCTTGGATAAAATTTTGTGGCATCTCATCACGTTGCGTAATTTTTCCTTGTCTTTGACACACCTCACAAAATTTCACCATTTCATGGGCATCTTTGTAAAGGGAAGGCCAATAGTAACCCGAATCAAAGACTTTCTTGGCGGTATAGTTGGGCCCAAAATGTCCACCCGTAGGTCCTTTATGACACGCTTCTAAGATCTTAAATGCCTCGGGCCCATCTACACACCGTCTAATGATTTGGTCCGCACATTGCCTAAAAAGATAAGGATCATCCCAAAAGTAGTACTTAACTTCCTTAAGAAATTTCTTCTTTTGTTGATAAGTAAGACCCTCAATAAGCACATTGCCCACAAGATAGTTTGCTATATCCGCAAACCAAGGAGTGGCATCCTCTTGGGAAGAGATATACATGAGCTCCTCTAATGGAAAGGATTCATTGATTTCTTGATGTGGAAAATCTCCTTGAAAAGGATGCTCAAGTCTACTCAAATGATCCGCCGCTAAATTCTCGGCCCCTTTCTTATCACGAATTTCTATCTTAAATTCTTGAAGCAACAAAACCCATCTCAAAAGCCTAGGCTTAGCATCTTGTTTTGTCATAAGATACTTGAGAGCGGAATGATTCGTATACACTATGGTTTTGGATAACACAAGGTATGGTCTAAATTTCTCAAAAGCATAGACTATAGCAAGCAACTCTTTTTCCGTGGTAGTGTAATGAAGTTGTGCACCGGTCATGGTTTTACTCGCATAGTGTATAGGTTAAAAATGCTTATTAACTCTTTGTCCTAAGACGGCCCCCACCGCATAATCACTAGCGTCACACATAAGCTCAAAAGGTAATTCCCAATTTGGAGAAACCAAAACGGGAGCCTTAGTCAATTTCTCCTTAAGAGTCTCAAAAGAGTCCAAACAATCTTGGTTAAAAATGAAAGGAGCCTCTTTCTCCAAGAGGTGAGTCATTGGTCTAGAGATCTTAGAAAAATCTTGTATAAAGCGCCTATAAAATCCCGCATGACCTAAGAAACTCCTCACACCTTTAACCGAGGTGGGTGGGGGAAGCTTAGCAATCACATCAATTTTAGCTCGATCCACTTCTAATCCCTTATTGGATATTTTGTGTCCTAAAACAATTCCCTCTTTCACCATAAAGTGACATTTCTCCCAATTAAGCACTAATCGTGTTTCCTCACAACGCTTAAGCATTCTCTCTAGATTGGTGAGACATGAGGTAAATGAATTTCCAAAGATGGAAAAATCATCCATAAAAACCTCCATAGTTTGCTCTATCATGTCATGGAAAATCGCCATCATGCACCTTTGAAACGTCCCCGGTGCATTACATAAGCCAAAAGGCATCCTCTTGTAAGCAAATGTACCATAGGGACAAGTGAATGTGGTCTTTTCTTGATCCTTAGGGTCAATGGGTATTTGGAAATAACCCGAAAAGCCATCAAGAAAGCAATAGTACTCATTTCCCGCTAAGCGTTCAAGCATTTGATCCATAAAAGGTAATGGGAAATGGTCTTTCCTAGTAGCCTCATTGAGTTTCCTATAATCAATACAAACTCTCCAACCGGTGACAAGTCTCGTAGGAATAAGCTCATTGTTCTCATTAGGCACTACGGTGATTCCACCCTTCTTTGGAACACAATGTACCGGGCTAACCCATGGAGAGTCGGAAATGGGATAAATCATACCCGCATCTAAGAGTTTAATCACTTCCTTCTTAATGACCTCATGAATTTTTGGGTTAACTCTTCGTTGACTTTGAATGGCGGGTTTATAGTCATCCTCCATAAGGATTTTATGTGTACAAAAATGTGGATCAATTCCCCTTATGTCGGATATTTTCCATGCTAAGGCTTTCTTGTGTTTCTTAAGGACTTCAATAAGTTTCTCCTTCTCATCCTCTTTCAACTCTTTAGCAATGATCATCGGTAATTGGTCTTTGCCCTCTAAGAAAGCATACTCTAGGTGGGATGGAAGGTCCTTAAGTTCTATAGGAGGTGGACTCTCTATGGAAGGTTTTACTATAGAAGGATCCTCAATGGTAACTTCTTGTGGAATAGGAGAAGGAATAGGGTCCTCATTGAGCAACTTTTGGATCGTAAGAATATCTTCTTCCCAATTAATGGGAGAATCATCATCACCAAGAAAGTTTGACTCAAATTCCTCCAAGAGGAAATCACTCTCTCCAAAAGGTGTTAAAGAGGGAGAAATTGAGGCCACGGTTTCAACATGGGGCATCTCATCACTAGTACTCTTACAAGCATCATGAAAGTGTTCATCACACACCTCATCTAACACATCAACAATGTTAATAGTCTCACAAGGTCTAGACTCCTTAACCTCTTTCCTATCACAAACTTTCCCTAACTTAAACACCACTCTCTCATCCTCAACTCTCATAATTAGTTCTCCTTCCGCCACATCTATCAAAGTACGACCCGTTCTCAAAAACGGTCTACCAACAATCAAAGGAACTCTAGGATCCATGTCATAATCAACCACTACAAAGTCGGCCGGAAATGTAAACTTATCCACACCTACAAACACATCCTCCGCTATACATACGGGGTAAGCTATGGTTCGATTGGATAATTCAAGAGTCATCCTAGTGGGAGTGAGCTCGGGAAGAGAGAGTTTTTTCCAAACCGATAAAGGCATGAGGTTAATGCTTGCCCCTAAATCCGCCAAAGCCATGCAATTTTCAACACCGGGAAAATTACAAGGTATCAAGAAGCGCCCCGGATCTCCAAGTTTTGTTGGTAAGGTTTTAAGTAACACGGCGGAACAATTTTCATTAAGGGATGTGTTGGGCAAATCAACCAATTTTTTTCTTTGTTGGAGAGTAAATCCTTGAACATCTTAGCAAACTTTGGCATATAAGCAAGAGCTTCCGCAAAGGATATATTGATGTTAAGTTGCTTGAACATCCTTAAGAAATTGGAGACTTGGATGTCATCCTTGTTCTTTAACTTGTCCTTTTTCAACCTTGAAGGATATGGAAGAGTAGGTTTTGGTGTAGGTGGAATAAGTGTTGTAGTGGAAGATTTGTCTTTGTTAGCTTCTTCATTGGGAAGTGTGGAAGGTAGAGTAGAAGTAAGAATAGGTTGAGAAGGTGTGTTTGAGTGAATGGGAGCATTTTGAGGTGGTGAAGTAGAGGTAGAAGGCTTGTCACAAGTAGGAGCAAAAGTGGATGGAACAATAGGAGGTTTAGGAGGTGAAGGATTCTTTGTTGTCTTTCCACTTCTTGTTGTAATAGCATTGACATTTGCCCTTGTATTTGTTTGTGTGTTGGAAGGTAAAGCCCCTTGTGGTCTTTGTTATACATAATTTGGTTTTGAAGAAGAGAAAATTTCTTGTTATTTTCCTCTTGAGCCTCTTTCATTTGTTTCTCATAAGAAGTAAGCTTTTGAAGAATCAAATCCATGGGGTTAGGTTGCACATTTCCTTGATAAAAACCTTGTTGTGGAAAAGGTGGAGGTGGTGCTTTAAATCCTTGGTTTGGTGGATAGAAGTTATTTCCTTGAGGTTGAAAATGATTGGGTGCCTTATAGTTATTCCCTTGGTAAGGTGGTCTTTGCCCTTGATTCCTTGGTAAAATTTGAGGAGGATTTTGTTGAATTTAGGTGGGTGGTTGGGGTGGGAATCCCGGTGGAGTAAGGTAATTCTGGGACTTGTAAGAAAGGTTATTTGGATTGATATTTGGCTTGAAGTGTTCACGATGTTCCTCTTGGTAAGCATAACATTCCCCTTGATAAACTTGTACCTTATCACATTGTTCATAAGAATGGGGGCCTCCACAAGTTACACAAGAAAGAGTAATGGCATTCACATTATTTGAAGAATTGTTCAATGAAATGTCCTTAATGGCTTGAATCATTTCTTGTTGTTGCTTAAAATTTGTCTCATGATCTCTATCTATCTTTTGCATGATCTCTTGGTGATACTTGAGGAATTGGTTATCACAAGGTGTTTGAGAAGTGTTTTGGATAACATGAACCCTTTCTTCAAATTGAGTGTTTGTTTGAACCATTGCTTTAGTCTCAATGATGTCCAAGGCCTCTTGAATGGATTTAAGAAGAATATTCCCTCCCGCGGAAGCATTGAGTGAATCTTGGTGATGAGGTTTAAGGCCATCATAGAAAGTATTTATTTGGTGAACTTCATCCAATCCATGGTTAGGGCATCTCCTCAATAACTCTCTATACTCTTCCCAAGCATCACTAAAGGATTGACTAGGTTTTTGTTGAAAGCCTATAATTAAGTTCCTCAAAGCCATGGTCTTAGATGGAGGAAAGAACTTGTTCAAAAACTTAGTGGTGAAACTATCCCATGTGGTGATACTATCGGGTGGTTGGGTGTCTAACCAATGCTTAGCGGTTCCCTCTAGTGAAAATGGCACTAACATCAACTTAATAGCATCATGTGGAACTCCATTGTGCTTAATCGTATTGCAAAGAGCAAGGAATCTCTTAAGGTGATCATGAGGATTATCATTCTTGTGACCATAGAAAGGTGTTTGTGAAACCAAGGTAATCATAGCCGTTTTTAGCTCAAATGTATTTGCGGGAATGTCGGGAATCCTAATAGCACTAGCATATCCATAAACATTGGTTTGCAAACATTCCATCAAAGAACGATTATCAACAGCCATGGCTTCTTGTTGTGGATGAATCAAAGTACGATTCTCGTGATCGGCTTGATGGACGGTGGTGGTCTTACTCTTTCTCTTTTTCTTTCTTTTCGGAGGAAGAGGTTGTACACCAATCGGTATTTGTGCACGCCCGCGAGTGAGCATGCAACTCAATACGAGGAATGAGAGAGAAGATCTCGTGTGACTTTGAAGAGAAAAGGATTATCCTCTTCGAGTTTCAATATGAAATATCCACAAGAAAATAATATATATGTATGTACTACTTGGGTGCAAGACCCCCAATGAAGCCTTCCTTCTTAGAATACTCACAAGTGAACGGGGGGTTAGGTGGCGCGAAGCACTTAAGTACCTATTGACCCTTAGATGGCATTTTATAGCACATCGCCTTTCTATTCACTTAAATGTTCGTATTCTTCGAATTGTTGCTTATTGAGAGTATTTATCTATTCTTGCTTTATTTTGTTTGATCGATACACATGTCAAGGACCAGAACGCCCCTCAACACGGTGTATTGCCTTGGCAATACTTATGGAGAATATGTAGATTGGTTGTTCTTATACGTATACGTATTTACTTATAATAATATATGGAAAATATTTTTGTATTTATGATTTTTTAAGAGAAAATACTATATGTACATAAAAACCGAGAGAATCCAATAATATATATTTTTGGGTGCAATCTCTTAGGAAAAAGATTGCTTTTTGGATTTTTTAATTTGTTTGGTCAATTCTTTAGGAAAAGAATTGTTTTGTTAATTTTTTAGTTTTTATATATTTTTATATTTTTGATTTTTTATTTGTTTTTGATTTATGATACGTAAAAATAACGTTCACAAGGTGAACGGATCCCAAAAGCCAATGAAAACCGTCAATCGATAGTCTCTCGTAAAGTCAAGAAACCGGCAGCGGCGCCATTTGAAATGTGTATAGTTAAGTTCGTTTTTCTTAGTTCTTGTCAAATTGAAAGTCCTAACAATATCGGGTTTTTAACTGTTTTTGGTTGTTAATATTTTTTTTGGATATTCTATTGCTAATTCAAACAATGCCTTGCAAAACTGAAAAATAACGTCTACTTATATGTAAAACATAGTGCAAATACCAAGAATTTATTCAATTAAAATTCAAAATGTAAATTTTACAAACTATAAGGACTGAAAATGTAAATTCTATGAAAAATAAATGCTCAAAATGTAAAACTAACAAGTACAAGGACTGAAAGTGCAAAAGCAGTTAACTATGAGGATTAAAAATGAAAACTATGCAAACAACTAACCAATTCTTAACAAATTCAAAACTTACTAACTGAATTTTAACAAACTTCAAAGTTTAGGGACCTGATTTAAGCAAACCCTAAAAAGATGCAAGTTTAGCCAAAATTAAAACCAGATTAATACATCAAGGACCTGAATGCAATTTTTAGAAGTTTTTAATCAAAAACGGGTTTGACTCACAAATAAGCTCGTTTGAGATTATTTCTCAACCAAAACGACCAAACCACTTGCAAAATGCTTAAAATCAAAAATTAACTAGACCTGTAAAAGGAAATAAGCTAACAATGGCTAAAACTCTGATAAGCAATTTTCAATAAGCACAAAATAAGCTATAAAGGAATCTAGACTAGCACAACTGAATTTTAGTACTGAAACTGATTAATAAGCTCAAAACATGAATGGGAAATCAAGTCTCGTTCAAAAGCATCCAGTAATAAGCCCAGAATCCAAAATTAAGCAAAACTAGTGCTTAAGTTAACCATCGTTGATCAAACTTTTTCCAATAAGCTCAAATTTTCAAAAATCAACCATGAACACTTACTAAATGAAATTGTAAAAGAAAATGGACCAGTTTATGAAGAGGATTATGAGATATGAAAAATCAGAATTCCATTTTCAGTAACTTGCATTTGCTTATTGGTTTAGACTTTTGATTATAACTTGCTGAATACTAGAAACTGTACAAAATCCTTATACAAACTGAGTCTTCATATATTGAGTGAGATTTGAAAACTGGTTTGATGAAATTTCATCAAGAAACAAATGAATGATAAGCAAATCAATTTGGCAACTTTTTTGAACAAATCCTGACTAAAAATGACCCACACTTTTAAACTGCCATTTGCCTTTTTGACTTAACAATTGACTACAAAATGGCTTAAAACTACTTGTTATGACTTTGTAAATGAAAATGAAACAAAGTGAACCAATTTCTAACACTAGATTATCAAGTATAAGCTAATGCCAAACACACTTATACTGATATTTTTGGAATTTTTGTGAAGTCTTTTTGAGTAAAAGTTTAAACTGAGTTACAAGCTTTATCTAACCAAGTTCAGTAGTCAAAATGCAATATGTGAGAGCTGATTACAAGCACTTACAACAACTAGAATACAAAATGGCTAGAAAAGCTTAACTAAATGATAAAAGCTGAAAACAGGTTAAGAATTAAGGCTATAAGCTAGATTTAGCTAGACTTAAACTACAAACTCAATGAAATCAAATCAATAACAGCTAGAACACGTTTTATCATGCAATCAAGAAAGTATTAGACTAGGAATTAAGCATGTAGTTGACAATTGAGTGGAACCAAAAACAAGAGGCGATTTCACCTTTTTGTAGAAACCTTTGAGAAGTAGAAGAGCGCTGAGCTCTCTATTCTAGTGCTAACCACCACCTTAGCAATAGAAAAACACTATCAACAAGCTAATCAACAACAATCAATCAACAGTAATCATCATAATGGCTGAATTCATCAGAAACTGCTATGAACGGGAAATGGATGATCAAATCAGCTACAATCTTCAATCAAAGCTCATTATGATCTAGGACTGATCATAACAAACTCATAACAGCAACACAGTAACAATGGTGCAAGGAATGAACAGTATAGAAGGTAGTGAGAATTGGCGGGAAAGTGAAATTTGAATTTTATTGATGGAAAAGTTGTTACAAAGCTGTTAATTGGTTACAAACTAACTAACAAACTCAAGAGTGTGTCAAACTCTTGAGTTGTTGAGCTAAGAACTAGAAAATGGTGAAAGAAAATAAAAGTGTGTGTGTTTTCACACTTTTCTACAACAACTGAAAATGAGAGCTATCTAGGGTATTTATAGACGTGAGAAGTAAAGCAGTTGGGGTTGGTGACGTGTTGGAACCAATCCCAGGCTTCCACGTGTCAGAAATCTGCACATTGAATTTTGTTGATGAAGAACTGAATTGGGGGTTTTGACTTGAGTTGATTTCAGCCTAATTGATTGTGCTCAATGGATTCGTCCTTCAAAAATAAGCAATTTTGATGTTCATAACTTTTCTTGAAATTCACTCTAGCTCGAAATCGATCCTGGCAATGTGTTTTGTTGAAGATGCCACGTGTCACGATGTTATTGGGTGAAAAGAGTGCACACGGATCACTTTAATTTTTGGATAAATGATTATTGCATGGCGTTCATTCATTGGTTGAAAACTGGCTAGTGCGTTTTAACTGTTGAGATATGGCCAATAAATGAGAGGCGGCTGTGGTGCAATTAATGCAGGTTAAGTGGCAATCAGTGTCACCTTTTCTCTTGATTCTCATTGGTTGGCCTTTTCACACGGATTGATCTTGCATAGCTTTCCAAAATTGGCAGAAATGACCCCTTGACTTTGGCAGATTATATATTTGAGCTAGTAACTTCAATTCTTTGGCATATTTGGTCCTTCAACCTTCATTCTTGAACAAATTTGATCCCTTGACTGAGTTGACTTGAGAGTTGACCAGTTTTGACTTTGATCTTGACTTTTACATATTTACACTTTTAGTCCTTCATCTTTGGCAGTTTGTCAAGATAGGTCCTTTGTCTTCAAAGTCTTGTCACTTTTGATCCTCTTTTGTCTTTTTCATCAAATTAAGCTTGATTTTCCTTTGTTTGCTTGAAAATGTATCCTTCTTACCTATTTGAGCACAAATACAAAACATACCACATAATTCCGCTTTATAGCACAAAGTTTAGGTATTTTTGTTGTGTTTTAGGGTGATTTGTTGATAAATTGATATGAGTTTTTGCTCATATCATGAGACGACCTT
Organism: Glebionis coronaria; assembly: GCA_025667525.1. NCBI lineage: Eukaryota > Viridiplantae > Streptophyta > Magnoliopsida > Asterales > Asteraceae > Glebionis > Glebionis coronaria. The sequence goes on from CM046881.1 coordinate 228,309,004, forward strand.
GGAAGCTTGGCGATAAAGTCCATAGTGATGTTCTCCCATTTCCACTTCGGTATCTCAGGCTGTACTAGTAAACCGGATGGTCTTTGGTGTTCGGTTTTGACACGTGAGTATGTCAAACACTTCTGGACGTAGGTGGCAATATTTGCTTTCATGTTCGGCCACCAGTATAACTTCTTCATATCCTGGTACATCTTTTCAGATACGGGATGTATGAAATACTTTGACTTATGAGACTCGTGCATGATTACGTTCCTCAAGTCTCCATAACAAGGTAACCAACTCCTCCCGTGCAAGCATAGAGTTCCATCCGCTCTCGGCTCCAATTTCTCTTTGGTGAGGTCGGTTCTAAGCATACCTCCAATATCTTCCTTTGTGAGGTTTTTAGGTTTCTGAGCTTTAGTCTGAGCTTCTAGAATTTGCTTGGGTCGGTCCAGGCTAATCGTCATGACTAGTGCTCGGACTCTCATAGGAGGATCGGTCTTCTTACGGCTTAGAGAATCACCAACCACGTTTGCTTTATCGGGGTGGTATTTGATCTCGCAGTCATAGTCACTCAGCAATTCAATCCATCAGCGTTGCCTCATGTTTAGTTCCTTCTGATCTAGTATGTGTTGCAAACTTTTATGGTCAGTATACACGGTGCACTTGGTTTCGTAAAGATAATGTCTCCAGATTTTTAAAGCAAAAACCACGGATCCAAGTTCTAGATCATGTGTGGTATAGTTCTTCTCGTGTTTCTTCAGTTTTCTGGAGGCATAAGCGATCACTTTTGTTCTTTGCATCAACACTGCACCCAAGCCTTTGTGTGACGCATCACAATATACAACGAAGTCGTCGTTGCCCTCAGGTAAGGCCAATATAGGTGCACTACACAGCTTTTGCTTGATCAGCTAGAAAGCTGATTCTTCTTTTTCTCCCCAATCGAACCTTATCCCTTTCTGTCTGAGTTTGGTCATTGGTTTGGCTATCTTGGAGAAACCTTCGAGAAATCAGCGATAGTATCCGACAAGGCCTAGGAATTGGCGGATCTCTGTTGGTGATTTTAGAGATGCCCAATCCTTGACAAATTCAACCTTTGCTGGGTCTACATGAATACCGTCACTACCAATAACGTGGCCGAGGAATTGTACTCTGGGAATCCAGAATTCACATTTGGAGAACTTGGCGTAAAGCTGTTCCTCCTTGAGCACCTTCAACACTTGTGTAAGGTGTTCTCCGTGTTCCTGTTCATTCTTGGAATAAATGAGTATATCATATATGAAGACTATCACGAATTTATCCAGGTAGGGTCTGCACACACGATTCATAAGGTCCATGAAGATGGCTGGTGCGTTGGTCAACCCAAATGGCATGACCTGGAATTCGTAATGGCCGTAACGGGTCCTGAAAGCTGTTTTTGAAATATCCTCCTCCCTGACCCTCAATTGGTGATATCCAGATCTCATATCAATCTTGGAATACACAATTGACCCTTGCAGTTTGTCAAATAAATTGTCAATGTGCGGAAGTGGATAACGATTCTTTACAATTACGTTATTCAGTTCCCTATAATCAATGCACATTCTGCAGGAACCATCTTTCTTCTTGACAAATAAGACCGGAGCTTCCTGATGTGTGTTCGCAAGTCTTAAATTTATATATTACTAGATGATTACCAAACGAGGACTAAAAATACAACACGGTCAAGTATACCCTTTCGTGTATAGTATAGTCTTAAGGTAAAGTCCAGGTCGATCCACGGGATTGGTGTTAACAAGTTAAAACAATTATCCTTAGAGTGTCACAAGTTCTAAAGATTTAATCTTCTAACAGTGATTTAAAAGAAGTGTTTGGTTTAGGCTAAGAATCATGAAAATGATTACTAACAAGGATAGATTATAAGCACATAAACAATGTAAGATAACATGTGGATTACTAGTCGCACATGCAACATCTATTCAATATAACAAGAATTCCTTCTACATATTATGTCATACGAAAAGCATTAAGAATAGTTTATGTTGGTTTTCAATAATTCAAGCACTAAACAATATTATGTAAGAGTTGTTATATATTTCATTCCACCAATCGCGACAAAGGCGAATACCAAGATTCATTTACTAGATGACATGGAATCCATTCAATCATATAAGTACTAGTTATAATCAGAAATGAATCAAACACATAACAATGATCAAACATAATAGTATCGAGTACAAGAACAAATCAACCATGCTAATAACTAAGAATCGGACAGAAAGTGCGGCGCACAAATCTAATTGTGCGACGTACTTTATGCACGACCATGTTAGATAATCAATTCAATGGATTCTATGTACACCTAAACCAAGCACAAAACGACTACTCCATATTAAACATCATGATAAACATATAACAATGAATGAACTCAGAATATATCATCAAAATATAAATAGGAAAGTTACCAATGATTCGCCAAAGTAAGTGTTTATAAAGTATTTTCCACAACCAGTAACCAAGTATCAAACTAACGATACATTTACAACCACATATCCAGTAACCTACTGTTGTAACCAAAGTATTGTTCCTGACCTCCCGAAATCAGCAAGTAACAAATGGTGTGTTCACAGGGGGCGTTTGGCAACGGGTTTTATATGGAGTTCTTAAGAGAATTATGTTTGATTCTCCAAGTATATGTATTTGCAGGTACTAGAAATGGATTGTTGGGGTCTAAGAATGGTGGATGACCACTAGAAAACGTGGCTATATGGTGGTGGTGGTGGTGGTGATGTGATGCCAAGGATGATTGGATCAAAGGGTTGTCAAGCCTTAATCACCAAATTCCTTCTTCCCAAGTGGTGTTCTTGAGGATAGATGGTAAGATATATGAGATGGATGTTTCTCTGTGTTTTTGGGGTGTTTATATAGTAATTCTAACACTTGGGGACCAAGGAAAAGGTTAATTATCGGATTTGTAATGAATGGGATTCATAAATATGACTTTTGAGCTGTGCAGAAGGAAAGTGTGCCACACTTTTTCATTTGTGCGCCACACATTTACTTGCAGAAAAGTGCGTCACACTTTTTGGATTGTGCGCCGTACATTTGGTCATTCCAGCTTTAGACCAAATGGCAAAGTTGTAGATAATTCTTTCCTCTTTTCGTGGCCGCTTGAATCAACTAAAACGGAGTTCGTATGCTCAAGATATGGCCAAAACAGTGACAGGTGTCGGGAGATCAGAAGCTTGACTTTATTTCTTCGTTTAATCTTCATATCTTCGTGTATTCTTCTATTTTTTTCCACGACACGTACTTGGAACCTATACATCAAATATACTCCATTACGTATCGATAGTTCACATAATTAACCTAAATATATACAGATAACGCACACGTAAACATATATAAATTGGGTGTTATCAAATTCCTCCACACTTAGCTATTGCTTTCCCTCAAGCAATCAAAGCGAGAAAACTAGATTAGATTTTAAAAGCATAAGCATCGATATGAAGCATGATAGGAAAATGATTAAGTTTCTAACTAGCAAAAGCAATGACACAACAATTTCAGCACCTCACATGGGAATAGTGTTTAGATTTGAATTCACACGATGTCACTCACAAGGGTTAATATAAGATTACACTCAAATAGCACGGACATAAAATAGATAGCTACCATAGGCTTGTACAAGACACATAAATATAACCGTTGCGGCGTGAGCACCATATAAGTTTTCAAAGAGGCAAACGTGATAATGATGAGGGTTTAGTAACACAATATGCCTTGTCAAATTCGTATAATCAATAACACTACAATACTTTATTTCCTTTGTTTTTTCTTTTCTTCCTTTCTTTTTTTTCACTTTTTTTTCATACTATAGTTTTCCTTTTTTTCTATAACATAACATACACGACTTGAAAACGAAAGGCATAAACCCAAGGATAACGGCACAATGGATAATATAGCACATAAGTACAAGTACCACATATTTTAGCAAGCCAATGTAGCTCGACTAAAATGATATACAAGGGATTTATTTTGCCTCCTTTCAGAAATATCTATAAATTAACCTCACTGCGGTTTAGTAAATGATAATCTAGGGGTGAGCAAAACCGACCGACAACCGAAAACTGACACAAACCGACCGAAACCGAAACCGACCGACACAAACCGACCAAATTCGGGTCGGGATTCGGGATGGGTTTTTCATGCTTTCGGGACTCGGGTCGGATCGGGACTCGGGATTAATTCGGGATCGCACAAAGAAAACCACACAAATCGGGAGTAACTCGGGCTTAAATCGGTTTGGTTCGGGACTCGGGCCTAACTCGGGTCGGGATTCGGTTTGAGTTTTTCGTGATTCCGGTTTCGGGATAAGTCGGGATCGGGTCGGGACGGGTCGGTTTCGTCCTGATGCTCACCCCTATGATAATCAAGCACAAGTTCTGAGGCACACTAAATTATCGGCTTTCCCACAAAATAGAGAAATATAAAGGATAGCTTTTTCTCACATATTTGGTGGATTGTTTGTGCTTAGTTATAGTGTCAATCAATGAGATTTTTGCTTTGCTAAAAACAATTTATTTATTTACAAAACATCTTTATTTTTATTATTTTTGAAAGATTTTTCATGTGGAGAAAATTGATTCTTTAATTTTTATTTTTCCTTTTTGTCTCCTCCTCCACACTTAAGTTGAACATCGTCCTCGATGTGAGAACTGGTAAATAACAAAAATAGGGAAAATTAAGTTAAAGGGAAACGAGTACTTCCCAGGGCTTAGTAGAAAATTGGTGGACTTCAAAAGATGAATCTGTCATAGAGCTCCAAAATTCTTTCCCTACAAAATATAGAAAACAAACACACATACACAATATATACAAGGAGGTTTTTAGTTATATACAAATCCTTCTCCTCACTTAAGTTAAAAAGTGGGGTGAAAACACGGATGGCCACAAATCTTTTTTTTCTTTTCAAAACTATATATATATATATATATATATATATATATATATATATATATATATATATATATATATATATATATATATATTTATATTTTATATCATACCTTTCACAACTAATAATTCCTTCACACTTGATATAAGTGTACACCAAAAAAATACGAAACATAAAGCGGTACCTCTTCATCTTCGTTCGAGTGGAACAATACTCATAGCCAACCGCGAACTAACTATTAGCAAAAATTAACAAATCATTTTTTCTTTAACTAAGTTTTATTTTAATACATTAACCTATGTGGCAAATAAGTTTTTTTTATCATTTTTTTAGAAAATTTTTTTACTTACAAACGAGTCATATTTTTCAATTCGTTCCCCCACACATTTAATTTTAGGAGCGATTGAGCACATCTCCAAGTGATAAACTATCAACATCAATCTAATCCAATCTTCACCTGTTTATTAAATCTGCAAAATTGACAAAACCACAAAAAGCGTAAAATTCTAAAGCACACTTTCCTAGGCACCACAATTGCATTTAGCGTATGCAACAAGCCTTTAAACTCCTCGGTGTACCGAGTGGACTAGTTATAGTCTCGTGAGGGTTTTCAGGGAACACACCCACAAAGTTCGTAGAATATTCTTTTTGTTTACAATAATCAAGGTACGAAACGTATAGGCCTCACACGCATCATACTAATCAAATTGCAAAGTTTTTCGTTTTATATTTTTTTTACTTTTCTTAAAAATCTTTTTTATTTACCTTTTACTAATAGCACACAAAACACTACGAAATAAAAAATAAAGGTGATATAAAATCTTTTTGGATTTTTAATTTTAATTTAAACAAACACTCATCAAACACATTGGTTAAAAATGATATTTTTACAAAAGTGCGCCGCACAATCCAAATGTGCGGCGGTTTTATTACGGCAGAAAGCACACACAATTTTGTTTTGTTTTTTTAATTAACAACATATATAGCCATTTACAAACGGAACACAAACACATAAATGAAATGTAAGTAAAAAGCTAATTAAGAATTTTTTTTTTCGATTTTATAATATTTATATTTTTTTATATTTCTATTATTATTTCTACTTATTATACTAATACTACTATTACTATTTTTTATTTTAGCTCGATTCAAGATACCTTTACGATACGGTTCAAGTGTGAACGGTCCACTTCTAAACATTGAGGATACGGTATTTTTGGTATATACTCCTGAAAGGGATATTCTTTTGATTTGACCACGTAAAAATCCTTCTTTGTTGTTTTGAATGGTTTAATTTTTTCGATTTGTTTTTAACGATAATAGGAGGTGGTGGATCTTTTGGGGTTTTCAGAGGGTCATCGGACTTTTCACTCCTAGTGAATACGACATTCACATGCTCAACTCCGGCAAAAGGAGGAGGAGGTGAGTTTGTCCTAACGGTTTGATCAAAAGAGACATGAGTTTGAGACTTCGCCAACTCACTAATTTTTGTTTCCATGTTTTTGAATAGTGTTTCGAAATTCTTCTCATTTTGCTTCATCTTAAAACTCATAATGTTAACGGTCTCTTTAACAAAATTATTTTCAACTCTTTGACTATCCAAGAATTTAGTGATTATTCTTTCGAGATCAATTTTGGATTGAGGTTGAGATTGGTGAGATTGATAATTTCAGTTTTCATAACCTTCGAGTTGATTTGATTCATGACGTTCACACATCGGCGTGTCATCGTTCATGGGATTTTTAAAAGCGAGATTACCTTCGAGATCGTTATATTTTCACACATCTCATATAATTCTTCATTTAGCATATGGAAATGAGAGTCCATTTTAGCTTCAAGAGCTTCCAACTTTTCCATTAATCGAGAGGTATCAATACTACTTTCATCGGTGAAAGAAGCAAATTTTCGATTATCTTTGTTTCGAGAATTTTTGGGCCAATTATGTTCAAAAAGAACTTTGTCCTCGAGAAATTGAAAAGCTTGTTTCGGAGTTTTGTAAAGGAATATACCTCCAGATGTTCCATCAAGGATTGCTTGAGTGGATTCGTCTAAACCATGATATAATATTTGAATAATAGCTCTTTTGGTTAGACCATGCCCATGGCATTTTTGAAGCATGTTCTTAAGTCGTAACCAGGCTTAGGTTAGACTTTCACATGTGGTTTGAGAGAAATTTCTGATTTCGAGTAAAAGACGTTCAAATAACGAAGGAGGAAAGAATCTATTTATAAAAGCTCTTCTCATTTGTTCCCACGATGTTATAGAATCTTCATCGAGTTTGTCGAACCAGATTTTAGCATCATCGGCTAAGGATAGTGGAAACATCAAAAGTTTGACTTTTTCACTTTGAGTTTCTCCATATTTTAACATGTCGCAAGTTGCAAGAAATTCACGGATGTGTTCATGTGGATCGGCCCGCAAATGAGCATCGAATTTGTTTTCTTGAACCATTTTTAAGTGAGTAGTGGTAATAACAAAGTTGTCGTCAACATCGGTTCGAATTATGGCAGATTTAGGAGTCGGTGCTACAATACTAGCACTATTCCACGAGGGTTGATCATCGGGATCAATATCTATGATATGTTCGGGTGGATTGGGTTGGGTTTTGACATCGTCTTCATGTATATCTATAACGACAAAATCATTATTTGATTGATTTTGGGTTGAAATTTTGAGTGATTCAATTTGAAGGCATTTTTTTGGAATCGTTTGAAATTCATAACTCCATGTTGTTTTATTTAATTTGTATAATAGATTTACAAGTTCTTTTCTCCACGATCGAGGATTTAAACAAACATTCAAAATTTTGCAAAAAGGCATTTTTTATTTTTTATATTATTGTAAAACCCGCATGCTTTTACCATGAATAGTACCCTTAAGATCGTACGTACTATATTAAAACTTTCCTTTTATAGTATGATTACGTTTACATGTTAGGATTTTACGTATTACGTACGTGTTAGAACACGATAAGTATTTACTACGCACGAACACGCAATAATTATTTGACAATAATTAATCACGAACATGCGATCATGAAATCATGAACGTAATTAAATCATGAACTAATATTAATTACGTATATATATTTATTACGAGCGTGAATAAATATATGAGGTCACGGTAATTATTTAACGAGAACACACAAAACGCGAACACAAATAAACACGAACGAACAATTAAATAACGAGACACGGAAAACGGTACGGGTACCCCATGTGGGGCCCCCTACCCGCGACAACATTAAGGAGATGGGCCAAGCCCATCTCAAAACTTACTAAGAAGGGGTTAAGGTAAATTTAGCTAGTCATTTTTCACTTTATAGAAGATTAAACAAAAACCTAAAAAGTTTTCTCCTTCTCATCTTTTTCTTTTTTTGGCCGCCGCATATAAACACACCAAGGGGGGTGTTTGTTTGATTTTTGATCTTGGTTTTGGTGCAAGTGTTCGTGTTTGTTCATCCTCGTTTAGATCCACCCATTCGGTATATTCTTTTAATCCTTTTCTTTTTGATTTGATCTAATAAATTAATTAAGAACATGATGTTTTTAAAAACCTAATTAAAAACATAGATCAAACATGTAAATGGTTTTTGGATAAATCAAAAAGGCTGTTTTTAGGGGTGTTTGTTTGGCCGGCGCCTAAACCGAACCCCAAGGGGGTCTCGGTTTGGCTAATAAACCACCACCGAGACCATATGGTCCTGGTTGGGTGGTGTGGGTCCCACGGAAGCAGCAAAACAAGGGGAACCCCGAAGTGGTTCGGGGTATGGTGTCGATTTCATGTCCGGTTCATGGTTTCTAGTCAAGATCCGGTTCACGATTTTTTCTACTCAACAGCAGCCTCATCAGCCCAAGGGAAACGGTCAGACTAACGACCGTTCTGCTACGGATAGGCGTGGTGGTAATGATAATTACCGTAACAACGCTGGACACTCCAACAACAGCAGGTCCTAATACTTACGAATTTCTTATGATTTTACGTTATAACTCATATTCTGACACTTTAGCAAAACTTCTACCAGGAACCATGGAAACGGTAGGGACCAGAACCAGAGAGGTTCACAGCCTAGCCGTCCAACTATCACTGGTATTCAATCTTACGATTATCCGCATTGTCCTTTGTACCCTATTATCATGTAAAATGTTTTATCAGGTTCCCAGCCAGCCAGAGCACCTGCTGGTGGATTTACTCATCCTCTTTGCTCTACTTGCCACCGTAGGCACCCAGGGCCATGTCTCCGTAACACTGACACATGCTTCAAGTGTGGTCTTCCTGGCCATATCATGAAGGATTGCCATAAGGGCGAGATGGAGGGTACATCGGGACATGCTGATTCCAAGCCGCCTCCTACCACTGGGCGTGTCTACACGACATCTCGAGACCAGGCCAACAAGTCTACAGGTACCATAACTGGAATCTTGTATATGTATGGTCAAGCTGCATGTGTTCTTTTCGATACGGGTGCTACTCACTCGGTTATTTCTACTGCTTATGCTAAGAACATTAGGATGCTCCACATGCCACTAGAGAATAGGCTTACTATTTCCACGCCTTTGAGGAACTCTGTATTAATCACCCATGTATACAAGAGTCTTCCCCTAGAATTTGACGATAAGGTTCGACCTGTTGACGCACTTCCGCTGGACATGAATGACTTCGACATGATTTTGGGCATGGATTGGCTATCCAAGCATCATGCTACCATAGACTGCCATTCATATCGAGTTATCTTCAGTGATGTTAATGCACCAGAGTACATTCATAACGGGTTCGTACCCGGACGGTCTGTACAAATCATATCTACCCTGCAAGCGCGTGCACTACTGTCACATGGCTGCGAGGGTTATCTAGCTACGGTTCACGACATGGATGCTGAATCTCCATCAATTCAGGATCAACCTATAGTGTCGGAAGTCCAAGATGTTTTTCCAGCAGAACTTCCGGGCATACCACCTGCACGAGAAGTGGAATTCAGTATCGAGCTTATTCCAGGAGCTGAACCAATCTCCAAGGCTCCTTATCGCATGGCTCCCATCGAGATGAAGGAGCTGAAGGATCAACTACAAGAACTTCTTGAACGAGGTTTCATTCGACCGAGCGCATCTCCATGGGGCGCACCGGTCTTGTTTGTTAAGAAGAAGGACGGCAGTATGCGTCTTTGCATAGACTATCGCGAGCTCAACAAGATTACTATCCGGAATAGGTATCCACTGCCACGTATAGACAATCTGTTTGACCAACTCCAAGGGGCCAAACACTTCTCCAAGATTGATCTTAGGTCAGGCTACCATCAGCTACGGGTTAAGGAGCAGGACATCGCCAAGACTGCTTTTCGTACCCGCTATGGCCACTACGAGTTTGTAATTATGCCATTTGGCCTGACAAATGCTCCAGCAGTGTTCATGGATTTGATGAACAGAATCTTCCATGAATTTCTGGACAAGTTCGTCATTGTCTTCATCGATGACATCCTGATTTTCTCAAAGTCCAAGGAGGAACACGAAGACCATCTTCGTACAGTACTACAGATTCGCCAGAAGCAACTGTATGCTAAATTCTCCAAGTGTGAGTTCTGGTTAGACAAGGTGGCATTCTTAGGTCACATTGTATCGGCAGAAGGAATCACTATGGATCCAGCGAAGGTTGAGGCCATCACTAAGTGGCTGAGGCCGACGTCAGCGACGGAAGTCCGCAGTTTATTAGGCTTAGCTTGTTATTACCGTAGGTTCGTGGAGAACTTTTCCCGCTTAGCACTAGCATTGACCAAACTGATGCGGAAAGGAGAGAAATTCGTCTGGACTGAAGAACGAGAGAAGAGCTTTGAAGACCTGAAGCAGAAGCTAGTATCTGCACCTATTCTTACTCTCCCATTTGGTACGGGTGGATTTCAAATCTACAGTGATGCATCGGGGAAGGGACTTGGCTGTGTTCTCATGCAACATGGGAAGGTGATCGCGTATGATTCAAGGCAGCTTAAGCCTTATGAAGAAAATTACCCCACGCATGACTTGAAACTTGCTGCAGTCGTGTTTGCATTGAAGATATGGAGGCACTACTTATATGGAGAATCATGTGACATTTTCACGGACCACAAGAGCTTGAAGTATATCTTCACTCAACGTGAATTGAACATGAGGCAGAGGAGATGGTTAGAGCTGTTGAAGGATTATGACATTAATCTGCAGTATCATCCCGGGAAGGCAAATGTAGTAGCAGATGCTCTTAGAAGGAAGTCCGGAATGATCAACGGCATTAAAGTCGAAGAGGAAATCATAAGAGACTTGGAGCGACTAGACATCGAGATCATGGTACGTGGACAACACGGTTACTGGGCTAATCTTAGAGTAGAACCCGAGTTACTCTCTAAGATCAAGGAAGCTCAGAAAGATGATGGAGAAATCTGGGCGATAGTACAGAATTTGGAAAAAAAGACGGAATTCAGAGTAGATGCAGATGGTATCGTATGGCAGGGCACGAGACTTTGTGTTCCTGATGACCAAGAACTCCGGGAAGCCTTGTTAGCTGAAGCTCATAGCTCCCCATTCTCTATACATCCTGGTTCGACTAAGATGTACCATGACATCAAGCAGTACTTTTGGTGGAGTGGTATGAAACAGGATGTAGCCACTTACGTCTCCAAATGTCTTACCTGCCAGCAGGTTAAGATCGAGCATCAGCGATCTGGCGGTCTCCTTCAACTGTTAGATATCCCAGAGTGGAAGTGGGATAAAATCACCATGGATTTTGTTACTGGTCTTCCGCCTACCAAGAGGAAGCACGATGCAATTTGGGTTATCGTAGATCGACTTACCAAATCAGCTCATTTCTTACCGATCCGCAAGGAAGATCCGGTAAGTAAACTCGCTGTTACGTATAGAAGAGAGATCATGACACTCCACGGTGCTCCATCCAGCATCGTCTCAGACAAAGATACTCGATTCACTTCGCGCTTTTGGAAGAGTCTGCAGAAAGCTTGGGGTAGACAACTTAAGCTTAGCACGGCTTTTCATCCTCAAACGGACGGATAGTCAGAACGAACGATTCAGACATTGGAAGACATGTTGAGGTCATGTGCGTTGGAATGGACGGGTGATTGGGACGATTACATCTGTTTGGTGGAGTTTGCATACAACAACAGTTGGCACGCAAGTATCAAGTGTGCTCCTTTCGAGATGTTGTATGGAAGAAAGTGTCGCGCCCCAATCTGCTGGGATCAGGTTGGCGAGCGAACACTTGAAGGACCAGAAATCATAGAGATGACCAACGAAAAGATCGCAGTAGCTAAGCAGAAACTTCAGGAAGCACGGTCACGTCAGAAGAGTTACACCAATAAGCATCGTAGGGACATATATTTTAACGTAGGAGATCACGTCTTCCTTAAGGTTTCGCCGGCACGTGGTGTTAGACGCTTCGGCATTAAAGGGAAGCTCAATCCTCGTTTCATCGGACCATTTGATATCATTGAACGAGTCGGTGAAGTATCTTACCGGTTGGCGTTACCTCCGCAGCTTTCGCATGTGCACAATGTGTTTCATGTGTCCTTACTCAGAGGGTACCAGTATCATCCCCTTCACATGGTTCAGTATCCACTGGAACAGATACGTGAAGATCTCACTTTTATAGAAGAACCCGAACGAGTTCTTGACAGACAAGAACGAGTCATGAGAAGGAAGACGATTCCATTCGTCAAAATCCTATGGAGGGATCATACCGAGCGGGAAGCCACTTGGGAAACAGAGGAGTCTATCCGGGCTTCTTACCCTCATTTCATATTTTGAATTCGGGTATGTTCTTTTTTTTTAGTTTACTTTATCTATAATTCGGGGACGAATTATTCTTTTTAGGGGGGAAGAGTTGTAAAACCCGCATGCTTTTACCATGAATAGTACCCTTAAGATCGTACGTACTATATTAAAAATTTCCTTTTATAGTATGATTACGTTTACATGTTAGGATTTTACGTATTACGTACATGTTAGAACACGATAAGTATTTACTACGCACGAACACGCAATAATTATTTGACAATAATTAATCACGAACATGCGATCATGAAATCATGAACGTAATTAAATCACGAACTAATATTAATTACGTATATATATTTATTACGAGCGTGAATAAATGTATGAGGTCACGGTAATTATTTAACGAGAACACACAAAACGCGAACACAAATAAACACGAACGAACAATTAAATAACGAGACACGGAAAATGGTACGGGTACCCCATGTGGGGCCCCCTACCCGCGGCAACATTAAGGAGATGGGCCAAGCCTATCTCAAAACTTACTAAGAAGGGGTTAAGGTAAATTTAGCTAGTCATTTTTCACTTTACAGAAGATTAAACAAAAACCTAAAAAGTTTTCTCCTTCTCCTCTTTTTCTTTTTTTGGCCGCCGCATATAAACACACCAAGGGGGGGGGGGGGTGTTTGTTTGATTTTTGATCTTGGTTTTGGTGCAAGTGTTCGTGTTTGTTCATCCTCGTTTAGATCCACGCATTCGGTATATTCTTTTAATCCTTTTCTCTTTGATTTGATCTAATAAATTAATTAAGAACATGATGTTTTTAAAAACCTAATTAAAAACATAGATCAAACATGTAAATGGTTTTTGGATAAATCAAAAAGGCTGTTTTTAGGGGTGTTTGTTTGGCCGGCGCCTAAACCGAACCCCAAGGGGGTCTCGGTTTGGCTAATAAACCACCATTGAGACCATATGGTCCCGGTTGGGTGGTATGGGTCCCACGGAAGCAGCAAAACAAGGGGAACCCCGAAGTGGTTCGGGGTATGGTGTCGATTTCATGTCCGGTTCATGGTTTCTAGTCAAGATCCGGTTCACGGTTTATGTTAAGGTTATTTTTTTATAATCATATGTTAATTAAATTAATAAATATGACATGATTAATTTAATAAAACATGACTTAGGTTATATTTAATTATTAGATCATGAAATAATTAACCTAAGTATTTTATATTTTCTAGACTTATAATTAATTAATTATTTAAAAATTATGGTTATAATTAATTAATTAACATGACTTAGGTTATATTATTAATAAATAATAATACATATTTTAACCAAAGTATTTAACTTTATTTAATTAAAAACATGATATATTTTAATTAAATACTTTTAATTATAGTTTATTTAAATTACATGAAATTATTAATAAACTATACATTATAATTAGAAAAACACTTAGGCTTATATACTTAGCTTATTTAACCAGCTTATATCTAATTATGGAAACTTTCTATTTTTAGAGAACTTATTTAATTAAGGCAGCTAATCTATTTATGGAAACTTTCTATTTTTAGAAACTTATTTAATTCAGACAGCTAATCTATTTATGGAAACTTATTTAATTACGGCAACTGATCTATTTATGGAAACTTTCTATTTTTAGAAACTTATCTGTTTTAAGCAGTAATTCTATTTTTGAGAAATTTCTATTTTTGGAAACTTTCTATTTTTGGAAACTTTCTATTTTTGGAAACTTTCTATTTTTGGAAACTTTCTATTTTTGGTAACTTTCTATTTTTGGAAACTTTCTATTTTTGGAAACTTTCTATTTTAGGAAACCTGCTATTTTTAGAAAGTTACTTATTATTACACAGTAAGTATAATAATACATGAAATACCAGAAATACTTAATCAGAATAGACAGAATATATGATAAACACAGTTTAAGGCTTTAAACAGTAAAACATGTTATGAACATATAAAATAAGCTAAGACATGACATAAAACCAGTTACGTATTTAGTAAGCAGATACTTATTCACGTATGTATTTATGTAGCATTAGTGATACCGAAGTAGGATTCTCCTCAGTTCATCTTCTTCGTTCACTGGACATAAGGTACGGATTCCCGTCCTTTCAGTATGGACATTCTTTCCTTATTAGGATTCCCCGTATGCAGCCAAATGTTTTCCCGTAGTATAAGTTATATGTTTGACTTGCTTATGTTTAATTTAGAATACCTATAGCCATATACATGCATGACCAGTTTCACCTAGTTATGGAGGTACCATAACCATAACATTAGAGGCACTGATGTTATGACTTCACCACGGCGGAGTGATTGCTCGTGGCGTCCCTTCAGCTTTTGGCCATATTATATTTATCATGTGGGGCGTATGGGTGCATCCTAGTTACATGTTTTCAGCAGATTACTCAGTGTGAATGTGGTGTGTGCCTTGCATCCTTCACAAGGAGCTGATCCCTCCTACCCAAAACCAGTATATTAAATTAGAGGCAGCCCCTCTAATTTGCATGATGAGGTCACCCCTCCAAGTATTCATGCACGGTGGATTTTCATGACCTATATTGGCTAATGGTAGAACATGTTAAACAGTTTTTATAAGATAAACATAAGGCTTTTCAAACTATAAAACCAGTTTTACCAAGACTTAAACAGGTTACTCGGGACTTAGTTTCTTCCACTGTTATATGTTATATGCTTATCCTATTCATGCTTTATTGTACATCCGTGCACTGAGCGTATTGCTCAGCCGTTTTCCTTTTCTATGTTCCCAAAACGGCAGGTACTCAGGGACGCTCGTAGACTTTAAGCGTACGTGCATATAGACTGGAAGCTTTCTAGCCTTTCTTTACTTTATGCATTATCTTTCTTTTGATACACTTGCTATGGACATTGTTTAGTCCTTTCCTGTACAGTACTTATGTTTGTGTGTGATGAGCTTTACTTTTGGACTACTGATGTTTGATTCCGGTATTTTCCTTTTATGGTCATGTAATGTTTAGACATTTTTCCTTGTATGCTTTGATGACACGCCATAATTACGCGTGACATTCTATTTATCAAAATGGGTAATAACTAGCTTTTTACTCAGGTTAAAAATTTATCGTTGTACCAATCTCTTCGAATTGAATAACTTGTGTTTAATGTGTGACTCAGTTTTATTTTGGTGGAAACAAAAGTGTT
This sequence comes from Glebionis coronaria, assembly GCA_025667525.1. Lineage (NCBI taxonomy): Eukaryota > Viridiplantae > Streptophyta > Magnoliopsida > Asterales > Asteraceae > Glebionis > Glebionis coronaria. Next base: position 228,324,874 of record CM046881.1, read on the forward strand.
CTCGTTGTAGTATATGAAAATGTGCAAAAACAATTAAAGTAAAAGTGCGTTTAAAGTAAAGTGGCGTTGAAAATAAATCTAAGTCTAGTTAAAATTAAATGTGCGATATTTAAAAACGTGACGAAAAGTAAAATGATTAAACGACTAAAAATTAAAGCGTGGCGAAAATTAAAATTAGACAAGAATTAAAATAACAACTTAAAATTAAACAAGACAAAATAAGTGAAAAACCTCCCAAATCGGAATATATTCCGATCTTACCTTGATCGGAATATAAGCATACACCCTAATCGGAATATCCAACAAACCTCAGATCGGAATGATAAATACCTATGATCAGAATGCTGGAGTGAACTATGGTCGGAATGTTAATCGGAACACCAAATCGGAATAGCTGTCACCTATTGATCGGAATGATCCAATGAACACCTCGATCGGAATGAAGAATAGACCACCAATCGGAATCTAGTCACTAGTACCAATCGGAATATCTAAAAACCACACTGATCGGAATACCAAGCTACTCCAATCGGAATACTGAAACCCTTTTCCGACCAAGCTTAGGAGCTCTGGTCGGAATGTAAAACCCCTTTCCGATTTGTCAGATCGGAATACGGCAGAAAAAGTACAAAATAAGCTAGAAAAATAAGCTATGATTCTAATAAGCACAAGACTAAAATCCTAAGGTAAAACGTGTGAAAATAAGCTACTAAACAGAAATTTGAAGACTTTTAAAACAAGAAATGAAAAAAGCTTTAACGAAAAACAAGTTTTTTTTTGTAAGAAAATAACTTTTATAAAAACTATATAAACTTGAAAATAAACAAAATAAGCTATGAAAATAAATGATTTAAAACAATCAAAAGCATAAAAATGAAATCTTTAAACAAATAAGCAAGACGAAAAGCATATAAATCAAAGATTAAAGAAAAGTAGAATGAGATCAACAAGATAAAGTAAAGGTGCGAGAATTTAAAAGAAAAACTTACTTGAATTTAAATGGTAAATAAAGTGCAAGACATGTAATTAAAGGTGCAAGTAATTAAAAGTGCAATAAAATAAAGGTGGAAGAACTAGTTTGTCAATCTAGCCAACAAAACTAAATGAAATGAATAAGAGGGGTATTTATAGGTGATTAGGAGGATGGTTAGAGGAAGCTTCCTCCCCTCCTTCCTTTCTTCTTAATTGCGCCCTTAAGTCATTCCTTCTTAATCTTTTTGTTAATCTTGGACTTTGATGGCTTTTGGCTCGGGATTTATTTGGACTCGTCTTTTAATTCTTCGATAAATAAGACTTGAGTTCCTCGGCTTTAAGTAAACTTCCGTCTTTTGACTTTTTCTTCGATAAATCTTCAGAATTGGTCTTGGACTTCCGTTCTTTTTGCACTCTTGACTTCTTGACTTTGTCTTTCATCTTTTTCTTCAATAAAAGCCCGTAAATGCCCGTGAATATCCGTGTTTTCTCCACTTTTCACAATTTCGTCCTAAATCACAACAAAAACACAAACCACGCATAATTCCGACATAAAAGACATAAAATACACGTTTTGGTCCGGTTATTATTGTAATTAAGTGGTAGAAAATATGTGTGTTTACACACATATCAAATCCCCTACACTTGACCATTGCAATGTCCTCATGCAATGCATTAGTTACAAAGCAAGATTACACTTTTCATCATAATTAATCCACGTTGGCCTTTATTAAAGAGATAGAAAATTAAAAACATACAAAATAAAGAAATCAAAAGCATACCTTGGGTTTTGGAAATGTCATGAATAATCATCATCCTCAAGTTTTCACTTTCTCCAAACCAAGCTTAAAAACGAGATCATTGTTATTATAAGTTAGTAAACTGACACGAATTCATGTGGGCCAATTACTCACTTAGACTCCCTTATTCCTAGGTGTATCTCTTATATTTTATCGTTGTCTTGAATGATCACGAGGATGCATTGTTTGACTTATTTCGATAGTTATTTAGTCCGAAAATAAAGTGAACGATTTAATCAATAGTTAGCTAAAGGACAAAATCTTTTAAAACTGCTTCTCGGGACCTCATAAAGTTCATATCTTGGCATAACTCGCTTCGCGATTTGAGACCTTTCTTGGACCGATATTTGGCAGCGACTTCATACTTCAAACCTTGAGAGACGTTCATGAAATAATGGCCTTCTCTTCATAATAGGAATTTCTTCACTTGAAGTTTTGAGAGATTCATACTTGGACCACGACTTTTTCATTTTTCTCAAATCTTTATTTTGGACTTTGATATACAACGATCCGCCTCCTTTTATGACTTGGATCTATTTATCCTCATACCTTGTTAGGGTCTTTTCGGATACACTTCTCCATGACTTTTGGGGAGTATTTGCTTTTCGTCGTGTGTCTCGATCCTTCATATTGATTTTCGATAAATGATTCTTCACATCACTTTGGATCTTTAGCAACAAAATATAGCCCTCATGCCTTGTTAGGGCCTTTTCGGACTCGCCAATCTTCGCATCCCGCTTCAATAAGTTATGCCTTGGCTATGAACTCTAATCCATACCGAGCAACTTTTAAACGATCTTGGGCTAGAAGCTAAGTAACTTTTCAAATCGTACAACCTTATTTATTAGCAGATAAATTATTAGCAAGCGATGGGAGAATAGGCTCATAATTAACTCACATAAATTCACGAAAGAATACCGAACTTATAATTGGCTCTATCATCTCTCGTTCTCCACAGTTTAAAATCTCAAGTAATGAGACTCGTGGATGCTTAGCCTATTAAATCAAAGTTTTGGGTTTTCGAGTCGCCTATAGGATCTTGCAAATTCTTAGACTTTTTCAAGTTTAGAAATCGCATTTTAAAGTTCCCTTGATAAACGACTCTCTAGGATCAATTATAGGAACTTGCGAAAAGTTCTTGTTCTTAACCCGTGAGAGTTAAGACTTTCGCGTTTTATAGCTCCCTATATAAAAGCCTAGCAAAACTTGACTTAAACACGTTAAGGATACTAGCTAGAGTAACTTAGATAAGTAAAGTCGGGTTGAGTCAAAATATTCACAACGTTTGAAAATTAAAACCACTTATTCAAAGATTTATTCTAATAAGGAAAGAAAATAACTATGCAAAGGGAAAAACTAATAGGCCAAAATAGATCAAAAATTTTGAAAAATGTCGAAAAATTGATTTTCCGGTTTAAATGAGGACAAATACAAGGAAAAGACCACTTAACTTCGATAGAAGTCCGCCTACACTTAAGATAAACATTGTCCTCAATGTTTAAGCATGTGGGAGTAAACTCCCCTACACTTAGGACATTGTGCACGTTGTTTAAATCTTGTTAAGGAAAAGACAAATAAAGAGATTCCTATTTTAATATTGAGAAAATATAAAATAGTGAATCGAAAAGAGTTTAGGATAGAACCGGGAAAAAGTAGAACACGGAATCACGGGTCGTCAAGAATCATCAAGAGTGGATCATTGAAGCTCGAATCCCTGATTAAGAAGTGAGGAGAGGAAATAGCAAAACAAAAGGGTCTCCCCTACACTTATGATAAAGAAAGCAAAAAGATAGATGCTTGGGTTGCCTCCCAAGAGGCGCTTTATTTTTGTTAACCGAGTCATTAGCCTGACTCGACCTTGATCATCAACGGAAGAAGCATGAAACATATCTACCAGGATCAAAGACATAGTTTTCATCCACTAAATAGCACGAGCTTAAGGCGAACAAGGCAAGCCAAAGAAGAGCAGGCAAGGTTCCCTTAAGCAGAGATGGAGCACGGTGGAAGCAAGGGTGAAGTGCAAGCATGTCTTCAATATTTCCAAAGATTTTTCCTTTTATTTCATCAGGTGGATACTGAGATGGCTGCAGGATATCAATACCGGGGTCGCACACCTTTTCCTTTAGGGGAAAATAGCACTCAGGCTCAGCAGAGTGTGAAAAAGATCCGCGAAGAAGCACAACCTCGTCCTTAGAAGAGGGACAAAGAGGTGTTAACTCATATGTGCTGCGGATTTCGGTGTCGACCGGTTTCTTCTCCTTTGAAAGAATGTGCTTCAAATCCAAAGTAGGATCAAGACGATAATCTTCAAAATCATAAGGAGGAGCATCACTCTCATGAGGGAAGTAAGTATTAAGAAATGCAGAAAAGTCTTCCTCAAATGAGTAATCGTCCAAAGTAGGATCGAGTGATGGCGGAGGATCTTCATCGTGTGAAGAATCGCTTAAAAGAGTATCAGCCTCATCGAAATCATCATACGTGGGCATATCGGGATACTCAGAAGTACAATCATCAAAATCATCCGAATCTGAGCTAGAATCATCATCATCATAAGCATCAAAGACCGGTGGAGAATCATAAATGAGAGAAGGTTCCAAAGTGAACCGAGAATCATCCACATCATCGTCAAAGAGTGGATTATCGATGGAAGAATCGAATAGAGGATTGTCATAGACGATAAAGTCATCGAGCACATTAATCATATTCACTGATTCTCGTCCATAGTATTTGCCTGTAAGCTTCCCCATTTTGAAAAGTTATGCATCATCCCCGACTCTTAAGATTAACTCACCTTCGGCCACATCTACTAAAGCTCGTCCGGTTCTCAAGAATGGCCGACCAAGTATTACAGGAATACGAGGGTCCATTTCATAATCAACTACGACAAAATCGACCGGGAAAGTAAATGTGCTAACTTTTATGAACACGTCTTCGGCTATACCAACGGGGTAAGCGAGAGTGCGATTTGCAAGTTCAAGAGTCATCTTTGTGGGAGTAAGGTCGGGCAATGATAGTGTTTTCCAAACACTCAAAGGCATAAGATTAATACTGGCCCCGAGATCAGCAAGGGCAGTAAATTCTTCAGTTTTGTTGAACACGCAAGGCAACACAAAACGACCGGGATCTCCAAGTTTTTCCGGAAGTTCTTTAAGAATAACTGCAGAGCAGTTTTCATTTAATCGTGTGTTGGCGAGTTCAATCAGCTTCTCCTTCTTGTTAAGCAATTCCTTAAATGCTTTAACAAATTTGGGCATGTGGACAAGTGCTTCAAGAAAGCTAATGTTGAAGTTCATTTGAGAAATCATCTTCACATAGCGTGTCACGTCGGAGTCCTCCTTAGTTAGCATTTTGGACTTGCCTAAACGAGAGGGATAAGGGATATTGGGTTTGGGTGGTGAAGGTGCAGGTGTAGGTAAAGGTTGAGATGTTGAAGGGTCATTCGTGGAAACTTCATCACGTCGAGGCGGAGACGGTAATGGTGCACTAATACTAGATGTAGGAGGAGTAGGGACAAATGGTGGTGGAGGAGGTGTAGATGATGGTGGTGGGATTTGTGATCCTACGATGGTGACTCCACTACGAGTAGTAATAGCACTCACATTGGCTCGCGGATTAGTGACGGTGTTTGATGGTAGAGAACTCGAAGAAGAGGGTTGAGCGGCGGGCAAGAAACTAGCAAGCATATTCTTCAAATCATTAGTTTGATTGCTGAAGGAGGATTGGATATTATCTCGAAGCTCGGATCTTATCTCATTTCCTTGCTTGGTAATATCTCCTTTAAGATTGATAATTTGGCTCTGCAGGTTCTTGATTTGCTCACCTTGGGTTCTCATGATGGCCTCAACATCCGGATTACTGGGCGGGGTTTGTTGGGTGGGTGGGTGATAAGGATTAGAAGCTCTTGGTGGGATTTGGTTGCTTCTAGTGTAGTTGTTGGCGGGGTTTTGGTTTTGAGGAGAAAAACCGGGTGAAAGGTAATTGTTGGACCGATAGCTCAGCAGATTTCTATCCCCTTGTCGAGCTTGGTAATTTTCCGGTGAATAATTACCATAAGCTGCATACACATTTTCCGGATTTCCTTGATTCGAAGGACAATCAGTGTATGGGTGTGGACCGCCGCATGTTTCACAAGGAGTAGCAACAGCGTTAACTTGTTGTTGTTGTTGGTTTGAAGCCAAGAGTTGCATACTTCTGCTCATTTCAGTCAGCACACGGGTGAGTTCGGTCATATCAGGGTTTGCTGAGGTGGAGGAAACATTGATTCTCGGATTGTTCCTTGAAGAAGCAGAGGAATCCCAGTTTTTATGGTGAGTAGTCATGTTCTCAATTAACTCTCTACACTCCTCGGGTCTCCTTTTCATGAATGTGCCACCGGCGGCTGCATTAATCATATCACGATCTCGAAAAGTCAAACCGTTGTAGAAAGTGTCTATTAAGGTCACAGGGAGCATGTTGTGGTTTGGACAACGATCAATCAAGACATTATATCGCTCCCAAGCATCAAAAAGAGATTCATCAGGGTCTTGCATGAAACCGCTGATTTGATTGCGAAGGCTTGTGACCATGGATGGTGGAAAGTAGCGCGACAAAAAGCGTTGAGTCATGTCATCCCAAGTGTGAATAGAATTCTTCGGGAGACGATCAAACCATTTCTCGGCATGATGTAATAAAGTATGTGGAAAGAGTTGTAGGCGAAGTTCATCCATTGTGGCACCAGCCAACTTCATGCTTTGGGTGATTGTAATGAACTTGTCGAGGTGTTTGTTGGCATCATCATCAGGCAATCCACGGAATGGGTTAGTTTGCACTTGCTGAATCATGTGGTGCTTCAATGAAAACTCAGGAGCGTCGATTTACATCGGCGCAATCGGTCCTCCTCGTCCAAACATGGTTGGTTGACAAAGTTCCTCCATGGTCCGAAGATCGGGCTGTGGAAGAACATTGTTGTTATTATTATTATTATTGAGGTGCGGTGGAATGTTGTTGTTGACACCTGACATAGCTAAATCTTCTTGAGTCTCGGGCTCTTGATAATTAGAAGATCTAGTACGCATACACCTGAAAATGCAAAAGAAAACAAAACCAAACACAAAGACAATATATATACAAAATAAAGAAAAAATCTTTTTGGATTTTTGAAAATTTTAATTTTTATGGTTTTTTTAATCAATTTTTAATTTTTATGATTTTTTTTTAATTTGTTATGCAAGAAAATAACACTCACAAGTGAACGGATCCCAAAAAGCAACGCGTCTCTCACATAAAATCGTTAATCTTTACGAAAAGAGCCGGCAGCGGCGCCATTTAATAACTAGCTTTTTACTCAGGTTAAAAATTTATCGTTGTACCAATCTCTTCGAATTGAATAACTTGTGTTTAATGTGTGACTCAGTTTTATTTTGGTGGAAACAAAAGTGTTGTCGTTGTAGTATATGAAAATGTGCGAAAACAATTAAAGTAAAAGTGCGTTTAAAGTAAAGTGGCGTTGAAAATAAATCTAAGTCTAGTTAAAATTAAATGTGAGATATTTAAAAACGTGACGAAAAGTAAAATGATTAAACGACTAAAAATTAAAGCGTGGCAAAAATTAAAATTAGACAAGAATTAAAATAACAACTTAAAATTAAACAAGACAAAATAAGTGAAAAACCTCCCAAATCGGAATATATTCCGATCTTACCTTGATCGGAATATAAGCATACACCCTAATCGGAATATCCAACAAACCTCAGATCGGAATGATAAATACCTATGATCGGAATGCTGGAGTGAACTATGGTCGGAATGTTAATCGGAACACCAAATCGGAATAGCTGTCACCTATTGATCGGAATGATCCAGTGAACATCTCGATCGGAATGAAGAATAGACCACCAATCGGAATCTAGTCACTAGTACCAATCGGAATATCTAAAAACCACACTGATCGGAATACCAAGCTACTCCAATCGGAATACTGAAACCCTTTTCCGACGAAGCTTAGGAGCTCTGGTCGGAATGTAAAACCGCTTTCCGATTTGTCAGATCGGAATACGGCAGAAAAAGTACAAAATAAGCTAGAAAAATAAGCTATGATTCTAATAAGCACAAGACTAAAATCCTAAGATAAAACGTGTGAAAATAAGCTACTAAACAGAAATTTGAAGACTTTTAAAACAAGAAATGAAAAAAGCTTTAACGAAAAACAAGTTTTTTTTGTAAGAAAATAACTTTTATAAAAACTATATAAACTTGAAAATAAACAAAATAAGCTATGAAAATAAATGATTTAAAACAATCAAAAGCATAAAAATAAAATCTTTAAACAAATAAGCAAGACGAAAAGCATATAAATCAAAGATTAAAGAAAAGTAGAATGAGATCAACAAGATAAAGTAAAGGTGCGAGAATTTAAAAGAAAAACTTACTTGAATTTAAATGGTAAATAAAGTGCAAGACATGTAATTAAAGGTGCAAGTAATTAAAAGTGCAATAAAATAAAGGTGGAAGAACTAGTTTGTCAATCTAGCCAACAAAACTAAATGAAATGAATAAGAGGGGTATTTATAGGTGATTAGGAGGATGGTTAGAGGAAGCTTCCTCCCCTCCTTCCTTTCTTCTTAATTGCGCCCTTAAGTCCTTCCTTCTTAATCTTTTTGTTAATCTTGGACTTTGATGGCTTTTGGCTCGGGATTTCTTTGGACTCGTCTTTTAATTCTTCGATAAATAAGACTTGAGTTCCTCGGCTTTAAGTAAACTTCTGTCTTTTGACTTTTTCTTCGATAAATCTTCAGAATTGGTCTTGGACTTCCGTTCTTTTTGCACTCTTGACTTCTTGACTTCGTCTTTCATCTTTTTCTTCAATAAAAGCCCGTAAATGCCCGTGAATATCCGTGTTTTCTCCACTTTTCACAATTTCGTCCTAAATCACAACAAAAACACAAACCACGCATAATTCCGACATAAAAGACATAAAATACACGTTTTGGTCCGGTTATTATTGTAATTAAGTGGTAGAAAAGATGTGTGTTTACACACATATCCATGGGGTGTTACAATTATTATTTTATTTTATTTATTTATAATTGTTATTATATATTTTTGTTTTATTTTTGAGATTTATAAAAGGATAAAAAGATAAATAAAAAAGAAAGCAAAACTAATATTTTTTGTTTTTTGGTTTTATACTTCTTTTTTGTTTTTGTTTGATGATAAACTATATATTTACAAATTCAAAAATTTCTAAAAGGCAATTTGGGTGGTTTTTGAAAAGTAGTGAACTTAATCAGTTTAGAGGCAAGTTCGTTCAGACAAAAAGTGCGTCGCACTTGTGGGAAGTGCGGCGTACTTAGAAATCGTCCAGAAAGTGCGGCGCACAAAACTAATTGTGCGGCGTACTTTCTGCAAATTTTAGGACATAAAGGTTTTTGAGATTGCCAGAATCTCTACGACGATGGTTTAATTTTTTAACAAGTATCTCAGAAAGTTTTAACAATTAACGAAAACAATCCCCGGCAGCGGCGCCAAAAACTTGATGTGTGTTCGCAAGTCTTAAATTTATAAATTACTAGATTATTACCAAACGAGGACTAAAAACACAACACGGGCAAGTATACCCTTTCCTGTATAGTATAGTCTTAAGGTAAAGTCCAGGTGGATCCACGGGATTGGTGTTAACAAGTTAATACAATTATCCTTAGAGTGTCACAAGTTCTAAATATTTAAGCTTCTAACAATGATTTAAAGAAGTGTTTGGTTTAGGCTAAGAATCATGAAAATGACTACTAACAAGGATAGAATATAAGCACATAAACAATGTAATATAACACGTGGATTACTAGTCGCACATGCAACATCTATTCAATATAACAAGAAATCCTTCTACAAATTATGTCATACCAAAAGCATTAAGAATAGTTTATGTTGGTTTTCAATAATTCAAGCACTAAACAATATTATGTAAGAGTTGTTATATATTTCATTCCACCAATCGCGACAAAGGCGATACCAAGATTCATTTACTAGATGACATAGAATCCATTCAATCATATAAGTACTAGTTATAATCAGAAATGAATCAAACACATAACAATGATCAAACATAATAGTATCGAGTGCAAGAACAAATCAACCATACTAATAACTAAGAATTAGACAGAAAGTGCGGCGCACATATCTAATTGTGCGGCGTACTTAATGCATGACCATGTTAGATAATCAATTCAATGGATTCTATGTACACCTAAACCAAGCACAAAACGACTACTCCATTGATGACGTATAGTCCCCAGCCGGGTCATGAACCCGGCCCACGGGTACTACCCGTATCCGGCCCATCACGGATGGGTGGGAATAATGTTATTTGAGCTTATGGGTTTGGATGAACAGTAACCGCACACACGTGTGCGGCCTACGGCCCGGCATGCCCGGTGCAGGGTTAGACAGAATCATACTCCTACTATGATTAGGATTTATCCCAAAGGAGAGGATATTCACTCACCATAATTATAAGATAACAATCAATCTAAATCTGGTAATTATCCTTTCCTTGGGGCCGAAGGATTAGTGACAGCCCATTAGGGTTTCACTGCCTATATAAGGAACCCCCAAGGTTTCCACAAAGGTATTACATTCTACACACTCACATCTCATCCGATTCCTATAACCCTAACCGATTACTTACTCTTACGCCAGAGTCTAATCGTGGGAAATATTCCCACGGTAAGCCTAAAGCGTGTTGTTTTAGTGTCCAGGATCCCAACCAGATAATTCACTTGGTGCAGGGCCGGAGTCCAGCCAACTCGAATTAAGCCTAATTCGGGTCTAGCAAGGATCACCCAACTTTTGTATCAACAAGTTGGCGCCATCCGTGGGACCATTACACTAAGCTAGAGCAAAATCTCATCTCGATTTCTCAATGACGAAGGGGCATCCGCAAGGAAACCCCAGGAACACAAATCTTGGGAATCGGAAGTCCCCAGGGGAAGGGATACTCATTTCCAATCGATCCCCTAGCAACCAAGCCGGTGGACCAAACAACCGAAGTGGTCTTCAGTCCATGGGTATGACAAGCACGTTCTCTATCACCCCACCACCTACTTCGACCTTGGATAACCCTGATCCAGGGAATGCGCCCAACCCCCCTAACAAGGAGCCGCGCAGACCATCGACTGAGGAAGAAGTGGAGGTCGAACGACTCAGTGAGGAAGATCTCACTCGAGTTCTCACGCAGAACTTCGAGAGGATCGTCCCAGGAATCGCATCAAGGTTGAACCTAGGGAGGGACCTCCAATCTAGGCTCAACTTTGGCAACGCCGGACCAGGAACCTCTTCTCAAACTCAAAGGAAGCAAAGGACACGACCTCAGGAGCGGAACCTCTTTGAGGAAACTCCCCAAACCAGGAATGTGTTCGAACGCATAGGGGATCGTCTCATGCACGAACTAATACAATCCCGTAAGGAGGGAGAGAGGTCCGACGGTTCGCCCAAACGACCAAATCTGGAGCTAACCAGAACTAATCGCCGCACAAGCGTGTGGGACAGGATGAATACCGGGAAGAAGGCTCCTAGCTCTTCTCACAAGAGCGGCCCCCACCCAAAGGATGGGGCACCGCCCCCTTCTCCCGGTCCATCAGGAGAGGATTCAGATGAGCATCCACCCAAGCGTCGTCGACCTAGGCGTACTCCTCCACCGCCACCAGACAATGAAGAGTACTATGGCGGCCCCTATTATCGGGAGGCGGAAGCAGAAGATCTTTCCCGCCCATGGTGTGACCCTAATCTCACCCGTCCATGGGAAGATCCTTTCACTCTCCGCATACGGAATTACTCCGAGGATACAAAGAGTCGCATGCCGACGTGTGTCAAGACTTATGATGGGACTGGTGATCCGGATGATCACCTAAAGATATTCGACACGCAGGCGAAAATTGAACGATGACCCATGCCTATATGGTGCCAAATGTTCAATTCAACCTTGATCGGAAATGCACGTGATTGGTTTGAGGGACTTCCTCCGCGAAGCATTGATAGCTTCACTGAACTACGTACTGCGTTCAAGAATAATTATTCTCAGCGAAAGAAGTATAATATGGACCCGGTCTCATTGGCAACCGTCAAGCAACGGCCGGGGGAATCTACGGAGGCCTTCACTGAACGCTTCAATGACGAGTGCACACGCACAAAGACAATGCTGGAACTTCTGAAAATTTCCGATTATATGCACGCCATAAAAGACAGGGAATTAATCAGACGTCTCAATGACAAACGTCCGGAGAGGTATGACGACCTTATGGAAAGGGTCAGAAACTTCATAGAGGGAGAAACCGCGGTAGCCGCGGCTTACCCTTCAAAAGGAAACAGCTACTGATCGAACGACCACTCCAGGAGACAGTCGGGCGGTCAAAGCAACCAGAGCAGTGGGAGGGGCTCAGATTACAAGAGCCAAAACAAAGGAGGACGGTCGGAGGAAAAATTTACCCCTCTAAAGATGTCCTACTGGGAGATCTTGCTGACAGAAGGGGCCAACTTCCCGAGACCTCCCCCGATGACGACTCCGCTGGATCGTCGTCAAGGAAATCGCTTTTGCGAATTCCATAAAGACAAGGGCCACGACACAGAGGAATGTGCCCAGCTCAAGAAGCACATTGAGTCACTGATCAAGTCAGGTAAACTCAAGCATTTGGTCAAGGATTGGAAAGATGGAAAAGACAACAAGAAGTATGACAAGAAGGATCCCCAAAAGGACAAACCTTCAACTATATACATGATCCAATCCAGGCAGCGCCGCACAAGGCATAAAATTGGTCAAAAATTTTCACGCGGCAGAGAAATCTCATTCCCTCCCATCACGGCAAGTGATGTGATTGATGCGCCTCTCACTATTGAGATAAGCATTGGAACACACAATGTCCTCCGTATGTATGTGGATGGAGGGTCATCGGCAGAAGTACTATACGAACACTGTTTCGTACAGTTACGACCAGAAATAAGAAGCCAATTAGTACCGGCTACGACGCTGCTCATCGGTTTTAGTGGAGACACTATCTCGCCGATAGGACAGCTACGTCTCCTTGTAACCATTGGGAATGAAGAGCACTCCACCACGGCGTGGATGAACTTTATGATGATACGCTCACACTCTCCATATAATGGGATCATAGGCAGACCAGGTATCCTGGCCATATGGGCAGTACCCTCCACGACACACGGGATGATTAAATTCCCTGTGGAAGGAGGAATCGTCACTATCTATAACACAATCATACCAGCATCCGATTGTCGTGCCGTGACAACACCGGTTCCATCTATTTCCCCCAAGGACGGATCACCACCTCCCAATTGGAAGGTGGCAATCCATCCTGATTATCCGGAACAAGAGGTATCCATAGGGGGAACACTCTCGGATAGCGGCAAGAGGGCCATGTGCTCTCTCCTGAAAGCAAACTTAGATGTATTCGTATGGGAGCCCAACCATATGACGAGCGTACCGCGTGCAATAGCAGAACACAAGCTCCAAATCTGCCAGGGATACCCCCCCCCCCCCCCCCCCCGCGTTAAGCAAAAGAAGCGCGGTCAGGCACCCGAACGCAACCAAGTAATATTGGATGAAGTACAGAAATTGGTGGATGCAGGTATCATGCGTGAAGTATACTACCACGAGTGGTTATCCAACCCAGTCATGGTCAAAAAGCATGATGGGAGCTAGCGCATGTGCGTGGATTTCACGGATCTAAACAAAGCCTGTCCGCAGAACTGCTACCCGTTACCGGAGATTGATTGGAAGGTGGAATCCCTATGTGGATATCCCTTTAAGTGCTTCTTAGATGCATATAAAGGATACCACCAGATCCAGATGGCGGAAGAGGACGCAGAGAAGACGACGTTCCATACTAGTCAAGGCGTATACTGTTATACAAAAATGCCATTCGGACTAAAGAACGCCGGGGAAACATATCAGCGGCTTGTGGAAAAAGCCTTCGACTCACAGATAGGCCGCAACCTGGAGGTCTATGTTGATGATTTAGTCATCAAAAGTCACACGGAGGATGCACTTCTCCGAGACGTCCAAGAGACGTTTGACACATTGAGGAGGATTACTATGAAACTAAATCCAAAGAAATGCACGTTTGGGGCAACTGAAGGAATGTTCCTTGGATATATGATTGATCCAAATGGAATCAAGCCTTGCCCGGATAAGACGGACGCAGTACAGTTACCATCTCCTCAGACACGGAAAGAGGTGCAATCCTTAAATGGGAAGTTGGCCGAGCTAAACAGGTTCTTATCAAAGTCCGCGGAGAAGTCACCCCCCCTATTCAAAACGCTCAAGAAGTGCATCATGTAAAACCCGCATTTAAAATCCACGAACATTAATTATATGTAGTCTCATATTAAATTAAAGTTACACAACTATTTATTTCAGAATAATAAACAATAGTACTTATTCAAGTATTACGTAAAAAAAAATATTTATTAAAAAAAAATATTTATTCAGAAAATAAATATTTTACGTCATGAATGAATACGAAAATAATATAAACGGGCTCCATGTATTAAACAAGTCTGCAAGAACAAAAAGGCCCAAGCCCGACCCATTTAAAATAAAATAGCTAATAACAAAAACATACACATTTTCTTCTCATTTACAAACAAACAAAAAAATATATATATTAAGAAAACTCTAGGGTTGGTTTTTGGCCGCCTAAATGAAAAAAAAAGGAGAACTCATTTCGTCCTTTCAATGACAATCACAGCCGAGTTACTCCAGCCGCAAGAAATGAAATACTTTTTTTTGATCATTCACAATTATATTCCCTTTTGTATCCATCCAGCCGGCAAAAAAATTAATAAAATAAAAGGGAGATTCACAACTTTTGTGGTGCATTCACACGAATGGAAAAAAAAAAGAATTAAATTAATTCTTTTTTTTAGTAGATGCACGCTCGCCGAGGTAGAGTTTAAAAAAAAAGAATTTCACAATTGGCAATTAGAGGTGAAGCAAAGAAATAATAAAGGGAAGCAGCCATGTTTTTTTTTCTCGAGCAGTATCATAATCGTATGTTGGCTCGAACACACTATCATATCCGGCCTATTTAAATTGGCTTAATAAGGTTAGGCTTATTTAATTTTGACTTATAAATTTTTTTAGCTTATTTAATATTGGATTATTAAGTTAGGTTTATTCAATATTGGCTTATTGAGTTTAGGCTTATATAAAAATTTACTTATTTATTTGGCTTAACTAATTTACTTATTGTCTTGTAACTCATTAAAAGGACTTATTAAGTTTAAGGGTAATTATTAATAAAATATAATTCACGACTTATTATTTAATTTAATCACGTTATATTAAGTTACTAGTTTAGTACTTAATATTATTAAAATGATTTAATTATTTACGAAACTATTTTGGGTAACCGTTCTATTTTGAGAAACTTTCTAATTTAGGAAACTTTCTATTTTTAGCAAGTTACTATTTATAGTAATATCGTACATATTAGAATACGTATTATACGGTAATCAGAAGTACGGGAATACGCTATTCAATAAATATTTAAAGAACACTCAGATTCATCAGATTATACACCAGACAATAAAACTATACAAGAATCATATAAAACAACTAAGAACACTCATAACCAGTAAATTTTACAGTAATCAGATAACTCATTCGCGTCCTTTATTCATGTAGCTTTTGTAAAGTCAGAATAGAAGTTTCATCCGTTTTCTTTTCAGTCAGACTGGACACAAGGTACGGATTTTCCGTCCTTTCAGTAAGAACTTCCTTTCTATGCATGATTAGGATTCCCCGTCTTCAGCCAAATGTTTTCCCCAGTATATGTTTAAGTTTATCAGTAATCATGTTAATAACTAAATAAATTGCCAGAGCATTATATACAAGCACGACCAGTTTATGTACTAGTTACGGAGGTACCGTAACCACGGCACTAGAGGCACCGGTGTCGTGACTCACATGCAGGAGAGTGTTATCCTGCATCGTCCCACTCAGCTCAGCTTGGCCATTTTATCAGTATTATTAGTGGGGCGTATGGATGCATCCTAGGCTTATATGTGTTACAAGTTATCAGGTTGAATGTGGTGTGTGCTCTACATCCTTCACATTGGAGCTGATCCCTCCACCCAACACAGTTATTTAGAGGTCACCCCTCTATAGCATGACGAGGTCACCCCTCCAGTTATTCATGCACGGTGGTTACAGCACGTGACCTATATAAGCTCTGGCAAAATAAAATACAGTAAATGCATGTTTTCAGAATTAATAATTATATTTCAGTATTAGTATATATGAACCAGGTTTCTCAGATTTTATGCAGAGTTCTACCACATGTTACATATCAGTCTTACAGCTTCAGTATTCTATCGCCTGTTTCATTCAGTATATTCTTATCATGCTTTATATCCGTTCACTGAGCGTTATGCTCAGCCGTAGTTCCTTTCATGTTCTAACGGCAGGTACACCAGGACGCTCTTAGGATTCTGAGAGCATGTGCATTTGGATGGAAGCTATCCAGACTTCTTACTTTATGCATTTCTTACATTATTCTGCTCATTTAGACATTGTTTAGTCCTTTCCTTCAGTATTTTACTTTTCATGTTTTGGGCTTATGTTTGGATTACCGATGTTTGATTCCGGTATTCCTTTATGGTCAGTTAATGTTTTAGGACATTTAATTATGCTTTGATGACACGCCATAAATGCACGTAACGGTCCACTTATCCAAGTGGGGTGTTACAATTATGGTATCAGAGCGCAAGGTTCGACCCGTAGGCTCTAAAACTTGACCTGTGATTAGTGGGTAGTCACCAGGAACTTCCCAGATTTTTGGCGTTGTTATCTTTCATGTTTCTCATGCATTTAACAGTCAGTTTCCTTTAGTTATCAGTCGGTCTTCTTAAAATTTTTGACTAAGTGAAAGGTTGGTACAGGACTGGCCATATTTAGTCGCATGTGCTTTTCTGCGAATTTTGTTTTGGTGAACCGACCCATAGGCGTTCACCCTTGCCCGTTCAGATTTTGTATTGATGAACTGACCCTAGGCGTTCATCCTTACTCATGTCAGATTCATGTTTTCAGTTGAAAATTACTCGGTGAACCGACCCAAAAGCGTTCACTATTTTTCAGATCAAATTTTTATGCTATTCAATCGAATAATGTTTTGTGAACCGATCCACAGTTGTTCACCTTTGTCATATCAGGACATTTTATAAACTTTGACAAGTCGGGATTGGACTACAGCCAACCATATTTAATCCCAGATTATAAATTCCTATACTTGACAGTTCTAATAAAATTTTGACAAATATGGATCGAACCAGAATCGCCCATACTTAGTCACATGTTTTCTTCCTTGGATTATGTGGATTGAACCATAACCATCCACATCAGTTGATATTAAACTTCAGTTGATATTAAACCTCAGTTGATTAGACTTTTTATGTTCTTTGTAATAGTCAAAATTTCATACTCTCACGTAAAGGTTGTTTTCATGCTGAATAAGATTCATGTCTCCTTACGAGGATTATGTTTTCAACAAAGTGATGATGTTTTCATGATAAGATACAAAAGAACTACAGTAAGATCTTATTTCATGATAAATCATGTTTTGGTCTTTATCAGTCATGTCTTCATGCGGACCATTGTTGAAAATTCGTTTAATCATATTTGTGAACCTCTATGTAACCAACATAAAGTCTACTCAGGAATTACCAGGCCATCGTGATACCCATTTCAGTTCAGTTCACTACCGTTTAAATCAATTTATTTCTTTGATCAGGTCAGACAAGCGACACCCTTATTGATCATCCCATAAAATTTCCACCAGTGCCATGAACAGTATCCCATATGTACCCTATGTACAGTGTCTCAGTTATACTTCATGTACAATATATCATGTACACTCCACGTACAATGTCTCAGATATGCTCCATGTGTAGTATTCATTTTGTACTTCATGTATAGTAGTCCAGGTGTACTCCAGGTACACCTACCCCATGGATATTGCTATTCGATCCACAATCATCTCAGGCGTTTCCACTTGGCGATATTCTACCAGATGCTGATGCTTCTCGTGAGTTGAAGATTTTGCCAGATGCTGATGCCGCTAACACTTAGAAGACCTCACAAATGATGATGCTGCTGATACTTGGAGATTGCTCAAGATGCTGATGTCGATCATACTATGAAGACTCTACAGAACAAGGACGAAAAACTCTAAATTTGAAATGTCTGACAAGAATAAATTTCAACCATTAGACACTACCATTCTATTCCATGCGTTACTTCCTCAGTTAGCTGTCGCACGTTACTCATCTAAGCGTTCATTCAGAAGAGGGGGAACCGAAACTCAGTCGGTCACTCAGCAGAATAGTTACATGAATCACGGTCATGATAATGACCGTCATAAATTGACAGACAAAAGCAGTAGTGACAACCACCATGATTATAATTAACCAGTCAGTAACCATCGAAACTCCGGAGCGGACGTGACCAGAAATACAAAGGTCAGTAGCCTAACCGGTCCGCCAATCCTAACAGTTACCAAATTTTCAGCCTTGTTCAGATTCATCCACTAAAACACATGTCAAGAAATCAGTCAAGACATAAGTCTCGAGTATCATTTCGGAAGACCTTTCAGGACCCCAGTTACGATACACATCATATGAACCTTTTATCAAAATACGAGTCAGAACTCATAACTCCAGTATGTTTCTAAACCAGGCCCTCAGAAATTCAGGGTACCCTTCAGAAAGGGGTATACCCGTTCTATTATGCCACGCATGAATCAGATCATTAAAATTCAGTCACCACACTAGATTATTATTCAGATTAGACACACGGTAATCATTATGTGAGGTTACAGACGAACACATTTAGTGAAAAGTCGCCATGTTTACCTCACGTATTCCTATGTCAGCTTTATCTCAAACCAGGTAGTTATCTGCCTCTCACCCAGAAAAGACTTCACAGTATCACCTATATTATTAAGTTTTCATTCCAGTCGAAGACGAAATTCGTCTTACTAAATCCATATATATTCATTTTACTTCTGCCAGAAAAATCCGTACAAATTGTTCTGCTTTATAAGAACGCGACTTACTTTCTAAAATTTTGAAGACTTTCTAGCTACTAGTCATGACTAAACTTTTGAAATTCCTTAAATTCATGATCAGCAGATTTCTCCAGGAATTTCCTAGTGTCATTCCAGAAGGTTTCTAGAAACTCCTTCCTAACCATGAGACAAAGTTTAATATCGAGCTTGTCTCAAGAACAGAACCTGTTTTCAAAACTCTTTATTTCAAGGCTTCAACTAAGTTAAAAGAGTAGCAACATTTGCTTCATGAGTTATCGAAACGAAGTTTTGTTCGTCCTAGCGCACCATCAGGAAGTACATTGTTTCTGTCTACCAGGAAGAAGGCCGGTGTCATGACACCATGTATCGACCACAAGATATTTCTTTTATATAGATCACTATTCTTAACCAATATTTCATTCCACGTATAGAGAGTTTATCTGATCTGCTACGATGTCTAAAGCATATCTTCCAGAATAATTTTCGATCATACTACCATCAGTGGTAAGAGAAAGAACTTTTGTTTCCAAGAATGCCTTTGCACACGTTATAGTCTCTCTAAATTTTCGATTTACACTTCCAAGCTTCCGTTTGCTCCAACTATAGTATGAAATTTTTGAATTTTTTTTTTCCATGATTCTCAGACAAAATCGTCAGCATATTCATTGATCGCTTCTGGTCTATTAAACTCTATAGAAAAGGTGAGAATCATCTTTTCATGATCCTACAGATTCTCAGATAGGAGAAAATCATATACGCAGCTTTCCAGACGTGAAGCCAGTTGAACAAGGTGGCATTTCTGAACCACCCTTTCCAGCAGAAAGGAATTCTAGATAACCCTGCGGAGGTGAAGGCCATCACCAGATGGTCACGACCGACGCCGGTGAATGAAGTACAATTTTCTAGAACTCAATTGACTACTACCGCAGAAATTGTCGACAGTTCTCACTAAAAATATTTTATGACTATTCAACCAGATTTCCACCAGAATGTTCCATAATCCCAGACAAAACTTTAATAGAATCCGCATCACACATTAATGCAGCTATGTTCATATCTAGATGCCTGACCTGCTGCAGGTTCAAGATAGAACGCCGTCATGTTAGAGAGTTACTACAACCCTTAGAAATTTCTGAACAGAAATGAGACGAAATTCCATGAAATTGTTATCAGCTACCACAGATTCAGAAAAGTATGATACTATCTAAGTCATCGTCAACCATGTAATCAACATGCGCGTTTTCTTTCATTCGAAAGGATTACGCAGTAGTGGACTGCAGAAAAATTTAGCAGTAAATTATACGAATTCAAGGTATTCCATCGACCATCATATCAGACAAAATTCATGTTCACGATCACGTGCATATTTACGTTCACGTTCACGTTACGTTTACCTTCACGTCTACGCCGCATGTCCATATTGCAATGCGGTTTCAGTCCATATTTTTGTGTTATCTCATGATTAAGTTCACGTCCGTATTCATGACATTGTTCACATTCGAATTCGTGTTCCATCTCACGATATACGTTTCACAGTCTATTACCGAATATGATTACAGAAAGCTTAAGAAACCAGACTCAAGTTTATTACAACTTTTCCATACTCAGGGAGACGTTTCACATCTCAGGCCGTATCGTTTGACATTCCTTCCTCAGTCAGCATATGTTCATCATATGTCCCATTATCACGTTCACAGTATATTTCACGTATCACGTATCACGTTCACGATATATTCCATGCCCAGCGTTCCTCATATAATCATGAACCACGTTCACAATTGCTCACGTAGCACATTCACAATTGTTCACGTAGTTCGTCCCTTTATGTTTTCAGCAGCTTGCTCATAGATATAAATGTTATCTTTCCAGGGTACTTGTATGTACCATTTCATGTATACTACATGATATAGCTTATTCATTCTATCAGATTCAGAAAATCCATCTTAAGTATGGAACCAGAAACTATTTAGCATCATCAGGACAAGGTCGTCAGGGCCAAGATTTTTTTTTTTTATGTTTAGACCTTTGAAGGAATCGTTTCGAGCGGGAGGCCACTCGAAACAGAGGAGTCCATCCGGACCTCTCATCATTTTCCTTCAATAATTCAGTTAAGTTCTTTCAGTCATGTTATGTTCCAGGTTCTCTTTAGTCAGGTCACGTTATACTCTTTCAGCAGCATTATGTCTTAATTCGAGGACGAATTATCTTTCAGCTTATATGTCCTTTCAGCTTTCATATTCTTTCAGCCTATGTGTCTTTTCCAGCTTTTATAATTTCACCAGCTTATTACCTTTAATTCGAGGACGAATTTCTCCCTTTTAGAGGGGAGGAATTGTAAAACTCACAGCATTATTATGTCTCTAATTCGAGGACGAATTATATTTTTTTTAGAGGGGAAGAGTTGTAAAACCCGCATTTAAAATCCACGAACATTAATTATATGTAGTCTCATATTAAATTAAAGTTACGCAACTATTTATTTCAGAATAATAAACAATAGTACTTATTCAAGTATTACGTAAAAAAAAATATTTATTAAAAAAAAATATTTATTCAGAAAATAAATATTTTACGTCATGAATGAATACGCAAATAATATAAACGGGCTCCATGTATTACACAAGTCTGCAAGAACAAAAAGGCCCAAGCCCGACCCATTTAAAATAAAATAGCTAATAACAAAAACATACACATTTTCTTCTCATTTACAAACAAACAAAAAAATATATATATTAAGAAAACTCTAGGGTTGGTTTTTGGCCGCCTAAATGAAAAAAAAGGAGAACTCATTTCGTCCTTTCAATGACAATCACAGCCGAGTTACTCCAGCCGCAAGAAATGAAATACTTTTTTTTGATCATTCACAATTATATTCCCTTTTGTATCCATCCAGCCGCCAAAAAAATTAATAAAATAAAAGGGAGATTCGCAACTTTTGTGGTGCATTCACACGAATGGAAAAAAAAAAGAATTAAATTAATTCTTTTTTTTAGTAGATGCACGCTCGCCGAGGTAGAGTTTAAAAAAAAAAGAATTTCACAATTGGCAATTAGAGGTGAAGCAAAGAAATAATAAAGGGAAGCAGCCATGTTTTTTTTTTCTCGAGCAGTATCATAATCGTATGTTGGCTCGAACACACTATCATATCCGGCCTATTTAAATTGGCTTAATAAGTTAGGCTTATTTAATTTTGACTTATAAATTTTTTTAGCTTATTTAATATTGGATTATTAAGTTAGGTTTATTCAATATTGGCTTATTGAGTTTAGGCTTATATAAAAATTTACTTATTTATTTGGCTTAACTAATTTACTTATTGTCTTGTAACTCATTAAAAGGACTAAGAACACTAAAATTATACAAAGAATCATATAAAACAACTAAGAACACTCATAACCAGTAAATTTTACAGTAATCAGATAACTCATTCGCGTCCTTTATTCATGTAGCTTTTGTAAAGTCAGAATAGAAGTTTCATCCGTTTTCTTTTCAGTCAGACTGGACACAAGGTACGGATTTTCCATCCTTTCAGTAAGAACTTCCTTTCTATGCATGATTAGGATTCCCCGTCTTCAGCCAAATGTTTTCCCCAGTATATGTTTAAGTTTATCAGTAATCATGTTAATAACTAAATAAATTGCCTGAGCATTATATACAAGCACGACCAGTTTATGTACTAGTTACGGAGGTACCGTAACCACGGCACTAGAGGCACCGGTGTCGTGACTCACATGCAGGAGAGTGTTATCCTGCATCGTCCCACTCAGCTCAGCTTGGCCATTTTATCAGTATTATTAGTGGGGCGTATGGATGCATCCTAGGCTTATATGTGTTACAAGTTATCAGGTTGAATGTGGTGTGTGCTCTACATCCTTCACATTGGAGCTGATCCCTCCACCCAACACAGTTATTTAGAGGTCACCCCTCTATAGCATGACGAGGTCACCCCTCCAGTTATTCATGCACGGTGGTTACAGCACGTGACCTATATAAGCTCTGGCAAAATAAAATACAGTAAATGCATGTTTTCAGAATTAATAATTATATTTCAGTATTAGTATATATGAACCAGGTTTCTCAGATTTTATGCAGAGTTCTACCACATGTTACATATCAGTCTTACAACTTCAGTATTCTATCGCCTGTTTCATTCAGTATATTCTTATCATGCTTTATATCCGTTCACTGAGCGTTATGCTCAGCCGTAGTTCCTTTCATGTTCTGACGGCAGGTACACCAGGACGCTCTTAGGATTCTGAGAGCATGTGCATTTGGATGGAAGCTATCCAGACTTCTTACTTTATGCATTTCTTACATTATTCTGCTCATTTAGACATTGTTTAGTCCTTTCCTTCAGTATTTTACTTTTCATGTTTTGGGCTTATGTTTGGATTACCGATGTTTGATTCCGGTATTCCTTTATGGTCAGTTAATGTTTTAGGACATTTACTTATGCTTTGATGACACGCCATAAATGCACGTAACGGTCCACTTATCCAAGTGGGGTGTTACACATCAAGAAGGGAGACTTCCGGTGGACAAAGGAAGCTGAGGAAGCCTTTGGTCAACTCAAGCAACACCTTGCATCTCTTCCCATGCTAGTGGCCCCCCGACCCAAGGAGGAGCTCATAATGTATCTGTCAGCCACACATGGAGCAATAAGTGCGGTACTCATGACGGATAGGGACACAGTCCAAACTCCGGTCTACTTTATAAGTAGAACACTACAAGGGCCGGAGCTGAATTATTCTTCCATGGAGAAATTGGTTCTGGCATTAGTGTTTGCTACGAAACGGTTACACTGGTACTTTCAGGCGCACCCAATTGTAGTGATTACTGATCAACCAATAAAACAAGTCATCTCCAGACCAGATGTGGCCGGTAGGCTACAGAAGTGAAGCATTCTATTGGGAGAGCATAACATATCTTATAGACCAAGGACGGCTGTTAAAGGCCAAATCTTGGCAGATTTCTTGATAGAGAAGCCGGATGAGGAGGGACCAATCGTACAACAAGAGGAAACTCCAGCAGAACCATGGGTATTATTTACGGACGGATCTTCGTGCACGGATGGATCAGGAGCTGGTTTCATCCTTACGAATCCGAAAGGAATGGAGTTTACGTACGCCCTGCGCTTTGAGTTCACAGCCACTAACAATGAGGAAGAATATGAAGCGTTGATTGCGGGTTTAAAAATCGCCGCTATAATGGGAGTCCGCAACCTTGAGGCCTACGTGGACTCACGGCTTGTCGCGAACCACATTCTGGGTGGATACGTAGCTAATGAGGATAACATGGTCCGATACTTGGAGAAAGTCAAGTCACTCATCGCGGCTTTCAGCAAGTTTTCTATCAAGCAGGTACCAAGAGGTGAGAACAAGAAGGCGGACGCTCTTAGCAAGATCGCGTCTACAAGTTTCGCCCACTTATCCGAGCAAGTCTTGGTGGAAATACTAAAGGAAAAGTCCATAACAGAAGGGGAAGTCGCAGCTATAGTTGAGGAATATGGACCTACATGGATGACCCCGATCATCAACTATTTGACTAATGAAACCCTTCCAGACGAGGAAAAGGCGGCACGGCGCATCAGAAGGAAGTCGCATCACTTCGAGCTTCGAGAAGGTATTCTTTACAAGCGCTCTTTCTTACAGCCGTGGTTGCGGTGTGTTCGGCTGCGCCAGGCTACTTATGTGGTCAGTGAGATACATGAAGGGTTATGCGGCATGCACGCGGGGCCCTGATCCGTAGTAGCCCGAGCTCTACGCACAGGATATTATTGGCCTACCATGCATTGGGATGCACGCGACATGATTCGCAAGTGCAGTGATTGCCAAGTACACAGACCAGTACCACAACATCCGCAACAGGAACTTACACCCATTAAATCCCCATGGCCATTCTATAAGTGGGGGATCGATATTGTAGGACCTTTTCCCGTAGCTGCGGGGGGAGTTAAGTTCTTGATTGTCGCAATGGACTACTTTACACGCTGGATAGAGGCCAAGGCAGTCAAATCCATCACAGGCAAACAAGTTAAAAATTTTGTTTGGGAGAACATCGTGTGCCGTTTTGGCTTACCAGGAGAAATCATCTCGTACAACAAGAAGCAGTTCGCGGATAATCCATTCAAGGACTGGTGCACAACATTGAATATCAAACAGCGCTTCGCATCTGTTAAACATCCGCAGACAAATGGTCTTGTGGAACAAACGAATAGAAGCTTGGGTGAAGGCATCAAGGCAAACGCCTGGATGAACGAAGTGCCAAATGGGTGGATGAACTGCCACATGTTCTATGGGCACATAGGACTATGATCAAAACAGCCAACGGGGATACCCCATCCGCATTGGCCTACGACACTGAAGCTGTTATACCAACAGAAATAGGAATGCCTACCATCTGCACAGCGGAGGTTAATGTCATCACAAACGACGAGCAACTCCGGATCAATCTAGATTTGTTGGAGGAAAAAAGGGAGATAGCAGCTATCAATGAGGCCAAGTCCAAGGCACGGATGAAGGCTTATTATGACGCCAAGGTTAAAGGTGTTTCTTTTCGACCGGGAGATTATGTCTATCGTGCTAACGAGGCAAGTCAAGCGGAGAATACAGGAAAGCTGGGCCCTAAGTGGGAAGGACCGTATGAGGTCACGGAAGCCTTAGGACGGGGCGCGTACAAGTTACGTGACATGGATGGCCGCGACCTAGAACGCACATGGAATATCTGCAATCTTAAAAGGTGCTATCTTTGAAAGCTACGGATTCTGCATGGACGCTTCGCTATATCTAGCTTCAACGAAGATCCATGTGTTCTCTTTGTTTTGTTTTGTTTTTTATGCTTTCTATGTTCCTTTTGTTTTTAGGATTTCCCATTCTTGTTCAAACAAAAGAAAAACGTAAACGTTCTAATAAAATGCCGTGGTGCATAGCTAGCTCCACGACATGTTTTTGTGCAAATGATTGTATTCTTTTTCTTATTGTCGTATAGATTTAGTTGTTATTACTATAATGTGCTATATCTTATTCATATGCATTCATTCAATACCGTACATGTACAATACGCCTCCAGGCAGGGTAAGAGGATTATGTGAACCTAATAATTCAACTTGTCGCATAAGAGGGATGCAACCCCAGCGACACGGATCATGTATCCTTACTAGACACCTTACTCACAAGACGTTGTGATAAGTTTCCATATGTCGCGCTCACGTAGTGTTTCGCATGGTAAAGACGCACGCCGCACGTCTAGTAACATATAGACTTGATTGTATTTTTTAGGTAAGATGTGACTTGTCATGCAGTGCAGATATTGATATCTAAAACAAAAATATACACAAGTTTCAAATTCAAAATACCAAAATATCCGTGGGCATCACGGACTCGCTTGCATACACATGACAAGTTATTACAACATTAGTTTTCGCCGTATACATACACGAACGAATAAAATAGTACAAATGTTTATAATGTAAATTACAAAGGAGGTAGGAACTCCCCCATCTCCTTCTTCCATTCTTCAATCAAGGTACAGAGGGCCTCCCCGTGAGCATCCTTCCCATCTTGTGTCCTGGTCATATTCGCATCCAACGCCTCGACCATCAGTTTTTCACCTATCATCACCTTTGACGCAGAGTCGTAGGTGGGCAAAGTCAGTTGGATGGGATCAGCAGTGAGCTTGGACATTATTACCTCATTGGGAGCATCCTTTAGCGCTTCTAGCTCGTCTAGGAGGGGGGATTTCAGCAAGAGCATCCATTGACGCAGTCATCTTGTCTGCGGCTAAGGGGTTACGGTAGGCATGCTGGGTGATATCTTCCTTTTTGCCTATCAGCTCTCCAGCTTTGACCAGCCCCTCGTGCCTACCACGGTCAATACCATCCAAGACGACATCAGCAAATGCCTGTAGCAGGTAAGGAGCTTCCGTCACCTTGCTCACAGCAAGCCGCATTCCCTGGCCAACCACCCATCTACGCCCAGCTATGGCTGTGAGCAAAGGAGCACACATCATTTCAGCACAG
The DNA here is from genome assembly GCA_025667525.1 of Glebionis coronaria. Taxonomy (NCBI): domain Eukaryota; kingdom Viridiplantae; phylum Streptophyta; class Magnoliopsida; order Asterales; family Asteraceae; genus Glebionis; species Glebionis coronaria. Next base: position 228,351,735 of record CM046881.1, read on the forward strand.
TCCGTGGCCATCTTGCTTAGTTCGCCCTCAGCTGCTGCAGCTTGCTCGTCCAGGGTAGTTCGCGCCTGGGTTAGCTCATCCTTCAGCGCGTCGCGCTCTTGAGCAATAGTGAAGGCTTGTACGATTACGGCTTTAGTGGAAGCTTCGGCTGCGGATACCTATATATATAACACTTGGAGTTATTACAGAAACAACGTGGTTTTCTGTGTGCACAAATAAACATTAAAATGAGAGCATACATTCTTGTTGGATGCAGCTAATAGGGCCTCCAGCTCGGCAATACGTTCTTCACGAGCGTTGGCATGATGGGCTTGCTCTTTAACGGTGGACTCATCCACGACCAAGGCTGCCTGCAGAGACGTGATGGTTTTCTCGTGCTTACCCACCAGTGCTTCACGGCGAGCTATCTTCTTGTCAGAACGACTCACATTAGTCAAAGCCTTGATCAGAGGGCGTCTCAGGGCCGCACCAACCGTTACTTGGTGTACAGAGGACACATCAAACTGCTCTAGTAACGTCTCTCCAGCTCGTCCAAATCCTGCACCAGTGCTGGAGGAGTGATGTATTCAATGAATTCAGAGCATTCGGACTCCGCCTCCAACCTTGTTAAGCTAGATAAATTCCATGCTAGGCGTAGGCTGGTGTCGGGTTCCTTAAAATGTGGCTCCTCATCATGGGTCACCGGAGGGAATGGAGGTCTCATTAATGTCACGGGAGAGGGTTCCCTTTCCACCTCCTTCTCTTGGGCCACGGTCGACGGATCCGCCCTGTTATTAACACACATTAGTTTTGTTTATGGATCAATTTACTTTGAGTCTTAACAAAAGGTACTTACATAGTGCCAGTGATGGGTTCCGTGATGGTGGGAGCTACAACATTCACGGGGGTGGCCATCCAGATTTGCTCATCTGGGCACGGTGAGGGGTCGACTTGGGCCGTAGCATTGCTGCTTCCTCCCTGGAACTGCGGATGGTCTTTCCTTAGCTTCTTCGGAGGAGCATTCTGTGCCCCCCGACCCGTCCCCTATAGTTTTTGCTACCCTCCTGGTAGTCTTTCTTTTTCTGGATGTGGGCTTGGGGGACCCGGAGGCTTGGGTAGTTTCTTCATCCTCACTAGTGCGGTTGTCAGCAGGGTTGGTGAAATCTTCTTCTTCTGCTTCCTCCTGGTGCGGCACAGTGCCCTCAAGCAGCAATTCTCCACCATCTTCGTTGTGGAAGTCAAGCGGGGATTTCTCAATCACGGGCTCTCCCTCATCTGATCTAGGCTCGGTGGTTTCTTCCAGCTGGATGGTTTTGTCTGCGGTCGCATCAAGGAGGGGGAGTTCATTTTCTTTCAGGGGGCGGAATCCTTCAGAAACTTTCATTGGGTCGCCTTGGCGCAGTAATCCATGTAGGTTCATCTCTGCGGACATATACATGTATATGGATCAGTAAGGTCACAAAATACAAATGTGGCATTTTTTACATCTACAAATATAAGTGGACCTACCCTGCCTACGTCTGGTCAGAAAGCACGGATACATATCCTCCCTTCCATAGTAGTAGCGGCTTATCCCTACTAAACACAGGAAGTGCTCCGGCAAACCCCTATGGAATTCTGTGCGGTGGGTATCTAGAATTTTCAAATCCTTACTACTATAGTCTTTGGATTTGGGAGGAAAGTCTTTGGGTACTCGGGTTTTGAGGACGAATGGGGTAGGGAATACCTTCTCATCAACGAAAAAGTAATGATCGTACCAGCTCTTAAGGGAGTCTAAGGGCTTCCTATACGTCATGGGGGCATTCCCGGATCGTTTTTTGAACGACAACCACCCATTCACTAGTTGGGGGGGAGTAAAAGACCCTAAATAGATTTACGGTCGGGGTTACTCCGTAAGTATGGCATGTAATCTCAAATTGATTGATTTTACACGCCCCTATGCAGTGCAGCTGGGTTATGTGGAAGTCATAATATAGAAGCATATCTACCAAAAACTTGGACAGGGGGATGCAGTAGTTAGCCGAATCGAATAGGCGCGTGTATACGCCTATCTTTCCCCTCGGTGCATCTGTAATCGCTTCACCTTCACCTGGATAGGTTGGGTGTACGCTTACGGGAATATAATACTTAGACAAAAAGTCTATGTATTTCTCCGCATGCATCACGTTCAGGACATCCGTAATAAGGGGATTGTCCTTTACCACGTTTTATAAAAAGGGTTTGAAAGGCGTGATGATCTAACCTACGGCGGTGGAAATCCGTGGAATAAGAGGCAAAAGATGGAAGGAAGAAGCTTGGGAATAACAATGGTGGAATGAATATAAACTGTGTATGTAACAGTAGCACACACCAACTCTTATATAGGGTTGCCTTGATTTCCGAGTTAACGTAGATGTTTGCCACGTGTAAGCCACTACGCCCATCCAACGGAACTGTGATTTCTGACACTTCTGAAAACATCAGAAGGGACCCATGGGTCACTTCTTAATAGTTTTACATGGCTCAATGGTGGGCATTAATGGTGCACTTTTGCAGGTGTGCGACTGACTAGTTGACTACCATTAATGCATTTATTCTTGTGTCAGGATATGCGGTCATACGTAAGACCATATTCAATGCTACATTTAATTTGTCCCGGTCGTCACGTGCGGCTGAGGTATCATTGGCATGACATTCCTAAATCAGGTTTCCACGTGCGACTGAAACAATTTTTTTGAAAACTTTACCATTACCTAAGGATCTTTCTTGGTACGTCCGAGGAGCATCTTGATAGTCTAGATGTTACGCCTACGGCTGTAACAACTAGACTGGGGGGACATGATGACGTATAGTCCCCAGCCGGGTCATGAACCCGACCCACTAGTACTACCCGTATCCGGCCCATCACGGATGGGTGGGAATAATGTTATTTGAGCTTATGGGCTTGGATGAACAGTAACCGCACACACGTGTGCGGCCCACGGCCCGGCATGCCCGGTGCAGGGTTAGACAGAATCATACTCCTATTATGATTAGGATTTATCCCAAAGGAGAGGATATTCACTCACCATAATTAGAAGATAACGATCAATCTAAATCTGGTAATTATCCTTTCTTTGGGGCCGAAGGATCAGTGACAGCCCATTAAGGTTTCACTGTCTATATAAGGAACCCTCAAGGGTTCCACAAAGGTATTACATTCTACACACTCACATCTCATTCGATTCCTATAACCCTAACCGATTACTTACTCTCACGCCGGAGTCTAATTGTGGGAAACATTCCCACGGTAAGCCTAACGCGTGTTGTTTTAGTGTGCAGGATCCCAACCAGATAATTCACTTGGTGCAGGAGCCCGAGTCCAGCCAACCCGAATTAAGCCTAATTCGGGTCTAGCAAGGATCACCCAACTTTTGTATCAACATCCATATTAAACATCATGATAAACATATAACAATGAATGAACTCAGAATATATCATCAAAATATAAATAGGAAAGTTACCAATGATTCGCCAAAGTAAGTGTTTAGAAAGTATTTTCCACAACCAATAACCAAGTATCAAACTAATGATACCATTTCAACCACATATCCCGTAACCTACTGTAGTAACCAAAGTATTGTTCCTGACCTCCGGAAATCAGCAAGTAACAAATGGTGTGTTCCCAGGGGCGTTTGGCAACGGGTTTTATATGGAGTTCTTAAGAGAATTATGTTTGATTCTTCAAGTATATGTATTTGTAGGTACTAGAAATGGATTGTTGGGGTCTGAGAATGGTGGATGACCACTAGAAAACGTGTCTATATGGTGGTGGTGGTGATGTGATGCCAAGGATGATTGGATCAAAGGGTTGTCAAGCCTTAACCACCAAATTCCTTCTTCCCAAGTGGTGTTCTTGAGGATAGATGGTAAAATATATGAGATGGATGTTTCTCTGTGTTTTTGGGGTGTTTATATAGTGATTCTAACATTTGGGGACCAAGGGAAAGGCTAATGATCGGATTTGTAATTAATGGGAGTCATAAATATGATTTTTGAGCTGTGTAGAAGGAAAGTGCACCACACTTTTTCATTTGTGTGCCGCACATTTGCCTACAGAAAAGTGTGCCGCACTTTTTGGATTGTGCGCCGCACATTTTGTCATTACAGCTTTGAACCAAATGGCAAAGTTGTAGATAATTCTTTCCTCTTTCCGTGGCAGCTTGAATTAACTAAACCAGAGTTCGTATGCTCAAGATATGGCCAAAACAGTGATAGGTGTCGCGAGATCAGAAGCTTGACTTTATTTCTTCGTTTAATCTTCATATCTTCGTGTATTCTTCTATTTCTTTCCACGACACGTACTTGGAACCTATACATCAAATATAGTCCATTAAGTATCGATAGTTCACATAATTAACCTAAATATATACAGATAACGCACACGTAAACATGTATAAATTGGGTGTTATCACTCCCCATGGTGAGGAACTGGGCCGGATGAATCCTTTGTCAGACAATTCCTGAAGTTGTTTAGCTAGTTCTTTCATTTCTGATGGTGCCAATCGATAAGGAGCTTTAGCCACGGGTGCAGCTCCTGGAATCTAGTCGATTTGGAATTCCACCTGTCGGGCTGGTGGTAAACCTGGCAATTCCTCAGGAAAGACTTCGGGAAAATCTCGGACGATAGGTAATAAGTGTGAAAACACTTATCCTTTTACCACTTATTCCCAATAATAACAAGACCAAAACGTGTGATTTATGTCGTAAAAGTCGGAATTATGCGTGGTTTGTGTTTTTATTGTGTTTTAGGACCAAAATATGAAAAAGGAAGAAAACACGGGCTTTCACGGGCTTTTATCGAAGAAAACGGGAAAAGACGAAGTCAAAAGATCAAGAGCGCAAAAAGAACGGAAGTCCAAAGGCCTATTCTGAAGATTTATCGAAGAAAAAGTCTAAAAGACGGAAGTTTAAACGAAGTCGAAGAACTTAAGTCTAATAGAAGAAGAAAATTAAAAGACAAGTTCAAATCCCGAGACGACAAAGACAAAGAATTAAAGTCGAGTCGAGAAAACGTGAAGAAAGCAAGAAAGAAGATGCAACACATGCACTCCTTCCACCTTCCCTATAAATACCCTCCTAATAGTCATTAGGAGGGTGGTTAGATAGTCTTAGTTAATTTTCACTTTTTCTTAGTTTTCTCTAGTTTTAGAGAGAAAGTCTTAAACTTTCTCTCACTAAATTTCATCTTCTTTCTTAATCTTTCAAGATTAAACACTTTGTATTGCCTATTTTCATTAATCAAGTTCTATTTTAAGCTTTTAATCCTTAATCTCATTCTACTTTTCTTTGATTTTAGATTGATTTTGGTGCGATTATCATATGATCCGTGTTGTCCTAATTGATTTCGTGCTTAAAAAGTTAATCTTTTGATCATTCCATAAGTTTTCATTTGATTAAGCTTTAAGACTTTTGTGCTTATTGGCTTATTTTTATGATTAGCTTATTTTCTTATTAAAAGTTTTCTTAAAAAGTTAATGTTTTTATTGTTTGATTGAAAAAGTTGTTTGATTTCGAGTTAGATAAGTTGATTAGAGTGCTTATTTGATTCGGTTTTGTTTGATTCGTTCTAGTTTTGGGAATAAGCTTGTCAAAATAGCTTATTTCTTGGCTTTTAACCGAATTCCACAATTTTCGGAAAGGGTTTTAAAACCCCTTTCCGATTGGTTTTTCCGAGCTGCCTCCATCTTCACATTCCGATCAATAGATCGGATTAGGGCTTTGAGTTTTTCCGATTTGAACATCCCTTATTCCGATCAATAGATCAGATTAGGGTTTACATTTTCCGACCAGGACCTCTTTTGCATATTCCGATTGGGGGTGTTTTTGAGTATTCCGATTGACTTCATTCTTCCACATTCCGATTGGTAGTCTGTCTATTATTCCGATTGTGGCTCTTAGTAACATTCCGATTACCCCCTTTGTGAACATTCCGATTGCCCCTTTGTTACATATTCCGATCCACCGATCGGAATACATTCCGATCGGGACACTTTTTTTGGGGATTATTTCGATTGTTTTCATTTGTTCGATATTTCGATCTTACTTTCTTTTAGTACTTTTCAACTAAGTTCTCATTTTTAGTAATTTTCTAAGTGTTAGTTTTATTTAGTGAACTCATTTTGCCTTAATGTTTACATTCCTTTATGTTCACTTGTCATTCTAGCTTTAATCTTTATTCTTCCATTTTACTCAACGACACTTTAATTTCTTGCTATTAATTTAAAATAAACAAACAAACCAAACCATTCTCTTGATTCACCAAAAGACGATTGAGTCGCACTTAAGACCGGTTTTCAATTCGAAAAGATTCGGACGATAAGATTTTATACCTAGCCAAAAGTGAAGTATCAAATGGCGCCGCTGCCGGCTCTTTTCGTTACGATAAACGGTTTTTAGTGAGAGACGCATTGAATTTTGGGATCCGTTCTTTGAACGTTATTTTCATTGCTTTAAAAATTTTAAAAAAAATCCATAAAAAATATAAAACTCTTCAAAAATACAAAAACATTAAAAAATCATAAAAGCAATTCTTTACAAAAGGTTTTGCACCAAAAAGATTACATAGATATTCTTTGTGTATATTTTTCTTCTGCAGGTGTATGCGTACTAGATCTTCGAACTATTCTGAGCCCGAGACTCGTGAAGATTTAGATATGGCTGGTGTTAATATCAACAATAATAACCCACCTCTACCCAATTTGAATAATAACAACAACAACAACAATGTCCACCTACCTGATTTACGAACTATGGAGGAATTGTGTCAACCCACCATGAACGGACGCGGAGGCTCGATTGCGCCAATGCACGTCACGGCTCAGGAGTTTTCGTTGAAGCATCACATGATCCAGCAAGTGCAAACGAACCCATTTCGTGGAATTCCGGATGATGATGCCAACAAACACCTCGACAAATTCATTACCATTACCCAAAGCATGAAGTGCTCCGGTGTTTTTATGGATGACCTTCGCCTCCAACTTTTTCCACACTCGCTTTCTCACCATGCCGAAAAATGGTTTGACCGTCTTCCTAAGAATTCTATTCATACGTGGAATGACATGACTCAACGCTTTCTATCGCGCTACTTTCCCCCATCCATGGTCACTAGCCTTCGTAACCAAATCAGTGGATTCATGCAAGAGAATGATGAATCACTTTTCGATGCCTGGGAATGGTACAATGATTTGATCGAACGATGTCCAAATCACAATATGCTCCCCGACACTCTCATTGACACTTTCTACAATGGTCTCACTTTTCGTGATCGTGACACGATCAATGCCGCCACCGGTGGTACCTTTATGAAAAGGAGACCGGAGGAGTGTCGAGAGTTGATTGAAAACATGACTACTCACCACAAGAATTGGGATTCATCCGCATCCTCAAGATCTAATCAGAGAGTCAATGTTTCATCTACTTCTTCCACCACCAACATGTCCGTTGTGGAACGTGCTATTCTTGATATTAACAAAAGTCTCCAAATTTTGACTTCTAACCAAACTCAACAAGCTAAAGCCGTTGCTATCTCTTGTGACACATGTGGTGGTCCTCATTCCTACAATGAGTGTCCGTCTACTCACGGAAATTTTTCTGAAGACGTTAACGCAACATACGGTACTTATCCCACGGGAGGCTATCAAGCCCGCCCTCAAGGAGACCGTGGCTTGCTAAGTTATCGTTCCAACAATTATCTTGCTCCTCCTGGTTTCCCTCCTGCAAACCAGAACCAACAACAAAGCTACAACCAATCCCAACCTCGTGCTAACAATCAATATCAATCCCAACGAAACCCTTACCCAACTCAAGGAAATTCTCAAGCTTACCAAGCTCCACCTCTCAATCAACCGATGGCAGTGAGTCCAGAAGTCGAGACATTCATGAAGACTAATCGGGAGTTGGTGACGAATCTTCAGAGTCAAGTCCGCAACTTGAAAGGAGAAATGGCGAAACAAGGGAGCGATATTCGAGCCGAGCTAAGGAATGATATGGCCAAACACAGCAATGAAATTAATGCCAACATGCAAAACTCTTTTAATAATCAAGCTGTTCACCTTCGTGATATGATTGGTTCGCTCATCCAAGGTAATCAATCCTCTTCTTCGGGCACTCTTCCGAGTAATACCGTTGCGAATCCAAGAGGGGAGATGAAAGCAATCACCACTCGTAGTGGAAAAGGTTATATGGAACCCGAGCTTCCTACACCTCCACCCGTGATTGTGAACAAGGAAAAAGAGCAACTTTCCCCACCTCCTTCACCTTCTATCCCCATTTCCCCACCACCCGTGGTTGTGAGTGATCCTATTCCCTTAAAGCCTTCTTCTTCATCCAATATACCTTATCCTTCAAGGTTGAGGAAAGAGAAGCAAAAGAGCAAGGATGATATTCAGGTTTCAAACTTTCTAAAAATGTTTAAACAATTGAATTTTAACATCTCCTTTGCCGAGGCTCTCGCTCACATGCCCAAATACGCTAAGATGTTTAAAGATCTTCTAAGTGATAAAGAAAAGCTTCTTGACATTGCTCAGATCCAACTTAATGAGAACTGCTCCGCAGTACTCTTAAGGAAATTGCGCACCAAACTTGGTGATCCGGGTCGCTTCTTGATTCCTTGCAACTTCCCGGGAGTAGAGAATTGCATGGCCCTAGCCGATCTAGGTGCCAGTATAAACTTAATGCCTTTAAGTGTTTGGAAGCAATTATCTCTCCCCGAGCTAGTCCCCACCAAAATGACTTTGGAATTAGCCAACCGTACTGTTGCTTATCCAGTGGGGATAGCCGAAGATGTCTTTGTTGGCGTCGACAAATTCACCTTCCCGGCGGATTTTGTTGTCGTTGACTACGAGATGGATCCCCGTGTTCCATTAATCGTTGGACGTCCATTCCTGAGGACCGGTCGCACTCTCATTGATGTAGCCGCGGGCGAAATAATCATGAGAGTTGGTGACGATAAAATTGTCTTCAACATGGGTAAGATTTCTAAGCAACCTTATTCATATGAGAGTGTTAATGCTATTGATGTTCTCGATGAGGCTTGTGAAGAACATTTTCATGATGCTTGCAAAAGTACTCTTTCTTCTCTACCCAATGTTGAGACCGTTGCCTCAATTGCTCCAGCATTGACTCCTTTTGGAGAAAGTGACTTGGATGATTTCGAAGCTAGCTTGGGTCCTCTCGATATTAAGTATGATAATTTGCCCACCAATTGGGACGAAGATATTCGTACTATTGAGAGACTTCTCAATGAAGACCCGTTCTCTCCTCCTGCGCCTAAAGAGGTGACTAATGATGATCCATCGTTAGTTTCACCATCTATTGAGGATCCTCCTACTCTCGGGCTTAAGGACCTACCTCCTCATCTTGAGTACGTTTTCCTGGAAGACGACGAGAAGTTACCGGTCATCATCGCAAAGGATCTGAAAGAAGACGAAAAAGCCCGACTTGTCGCTGTATTGAAGAAGCATAAAAGAGCTATCGCTTGGAAAATCTCCGACATCCGTGGAATTGATCCTCACTTTTGCACACATAAAATTCTCATGGAGGACGACTTTAAGCCCACAATTCAAAGCCAACGAAGGGTGAATCCTAAAATCCATGAAGTCATCAAAAAAGAGGTTATCAAACTTCTTGATGCGGGTATGATTTACCCTATTTCGGATTCACCATGGGTTAGTCCAGTCCATTGTATGCCTAAGAAAGGCGGAATTACCGTTGTGCCCAATGCAAACAACGAGTTAATTCCTACCCGTCTCGTTACTGGGTGGAGAGTTTGTATAGACTACCGCAAACTCAGTGATGCCACGAGAAAGGATCATTTCCCTCTACCTTTTATGGACCAAATGCTTGAACGTCTAGCGGGTAATGAATATTACTGCTTTCTTGATGGTTTCTTGGGTTATTTTCAAATACCCATCGATCCCCAAGATCAAGAGAAGACAACTGATAGGTGTGTAAACACCCATCCTTTTACCACTTAATTCTGGCTAAAACGAGACCAAAACACGTATTTAATATCATTTGTTTGGAATTATGCGTGGTTTTTGTGTTTATTGTGTTTTCAGAGCCAACCGGATGAATATTAAAGAAAACATGGGATTGCACGGGTTTTACTGAAGAAAAAGACTCAAGATAAAGTCTATTGTCCAAGAGATGCAAAAGATTTGAAGTCACTGGGCCTATTCGAAGATTTATCGAAGAAAAGGACCAAAGATGGAAGATTTACATAAGTCGAAGAAACTCAAGTCTATTAAACGAAGAAATTAAAAGACGAGTTGAATTTAATCGACAACAAATCCCGAATCAGAATCAAAAACGTCAACTTTTCTGAAAAGACGAGAAGACAAGAAGAACGGGAGAAAGCCCACTCACCAACCAAAAGACAAGGTTATATAAAGCCCACACCTCACACACTTAGTGCCAGCTTTAGTTTTTCTCTCCTCCTTCTTTTTCTCCTTTTAGTCCGTATCATCACCAACACCACTAGGGTGTTTGGTGATCTTGATCTTTGATTTTTAATCTTGTAATTTTAATCCTTGTTTTGTTATTGTTGAATACATTAAATCATCAATACAAGTTATTGTTTAATCTTTCCATTTCATCTTATTCATCTCCATTTATTTGGGTTAAAGTTTAAATTCTAGTTTGATTGATTTGATCTTGAAAAAGTTGTTGAATTTGTGTTTTTACTGTTGGGATTTGTTACTTATGGTTATTAGATGGTTTATGGTTAATTTGGTAAAACCTTTTTGAGTATTTAGTTTGATTTTCGATAAAATTTGTCTTCCTTGTTCTTCGGGGTTCTGCTACTGTATCTGTGTACCCAGACTTCCGGATGAACTCAAAAGTTCCGGATGAACACAAAACTTCTGAATGAACTTCAAAGTTCCGAATGAATATGTTATTTAAAATTTCCGATTGAATTTTCCTTTAAAAGTTCCGAATCAGAAGAAACTTCCGAACGAACTGAAAGTTCCGGATGAACCTAAAACTTCCGAATGAACTGAAGTTCCGGATGAACAGTAAGTTCCGAATGAATGTGTTTTAAAAAGTTCCGAGTGAGTTTTTCCCTTAAAAGTTCCGAATCAGTAGAAAGTTCCGAATGAGTCTGAATGTTCCGGATGAAGCAGAGTTCCGAATAAAGTTCCGCATGAACCAAAGTTCCGAATGAGCTTATTTTTGAAAAGTTCCGAATGAACCTAAATCTTCCGAATCAACCAAAGTTCCGGATGAATGTTTATTTTCCAAAGTTCCGGGTGAATCTTCCGAATCAACTTCCGAGTGAAGGATCCGAGTAAAGTTCCGAATCAAGGTTAATCTTCCGAATCAAGTTTCTTTTGAGCTTCATTCATTGTTACTGTTTCTTTAGGTTACTGTTTCTTTATTTTAACTTTAATTTCAGTTTTAATTTTAATTTTAATTTTAATTTTAATTCAAGTTTTTATTCATTGTCTTTAAATTAATTATCTTTGATTTAAGTTTTCACTTTAATACATTTGATTTTTTATTAGATTAGAAAACCAAACCCTTTTATTTAGTAACCAAGAACAATCATTCCACTTAAGGCCGAGATCAATTCGAGAGGACTGTGAGAGAATCTAGAACCCATATAAAAAGACATGTATCAAATGGCGCCGCTGCCGGCTCTTCTCGTTAAGATCAAAAGTTTTTTGTGAGAACTTGGATTTTGGGATCCGTTCCCCGTGAACGTTACTTTTTCATAAAAAATTTCAAAAAATCCTAAAAAAATATAAAATTTTCAAAAATACAAAAAAAAATTAAAAAACATAAAAACCAAAAAAATTTTGTATTGTTTTTGCCTTGTTAGTTCTTTTGCAGGTGTATGCGCACTCGATCCACGTCTTATCAAGAGCCCGAGCCTCTCGATCACTTAGACATGGCCGGTGTACCACCTCCAAACAATAATAACAACAACAACCCACCTTTCAACCACATGAACAATAACAACCACAATGAGCCCCTTCCGGATAATCGCCCGATGATTGAATTGCTGCAAGCTCATGTAGATGGCAACACTAACCCAATTGTTATACCACCAATTGCCGCCAAAAATTTCGAGCTAAAATCAGGCTTTATCCAGATGGTCTCCGCTAAACCATTCTTGGGACGAACCATTGATGATCCACACGACCACATCAAGAGATTCTTGCAACTCACCAACACGGTCAAATTCAATGGCGTTCCACAAGAGGTTATAAGGTTACAACTTTTTCCCTTTTCTTTAGAGGGACAAGCCCGGCATTGGCTTGCTAAGGAACCGCCACAGAGTATTCTCTCGTGGACGGATTTGGAAACAAAGTTTATCAATTACTTTTTCCCACCCTCTCGTACTACCGCTTTGCGGAATGAAATCATAAATTTTGAACAAAAATACGATGAGTCGTTCAGTGAATCTTGGGATCGCTTTAAAGATCTTTTAAGAAAATGCCCACAACATGGTTTTACCAAAGTACATCAAATTAATACATTTTACAATGGTTTAAGCATGAGTGACCAAGATTCACTGAACAGTGCCTCGGGGGGTAATCTATTGGCTAAGACTTCCAATGCTGCTTGGGACATCATTGAGAATAAATCTCGTGTGCAAACCAAGAGTGTTCGGACCAATGTCGCTAGTGCTAGCACTAGTGACAGCGACAAGCGATTGGACAAAATCACTACGCTTCTTGAATCGCTTGTTACCCACACCGTCAGCAACAACAACAGCAGCAACGCTAAAAACGCTCAAGTTAACGCTGTTAGCCAACCTTGTGAGATATGCGGTGGTCCTCACTCTTACACCACTTGTACCGCCACCCAAGACTACCCTGCTGAGAATGTGAATGCGGCATATGTCACCTATCCTCAACCCGCCTATCAAGCTAGACCTCAAGGTGACCGTAATTTGCTTAGCTACCGCTCCAACAACTACCTCTCACCACCTGGTTTTCCTCCAACCAACCCAAACCAACAATCAAACCTCAATCGCCCTCCTCAACAACAACAACAACCTCGACAACCATACATCCCTCCTCACAAGCAACAACAACCACCTCAACGTAACAACCATGTTTACCAACAACCTGCTTATCAACCACCCGCATACAATGCTCCTCCAAACCAACCCACCGCTCTACACCAAGAAGTGCAGACCTACATGAGGACAAACGATGTGATCGTGGAAAATCTTCAGCGTGAAGTGATCAATTTGAAAGCAGACTTGGTCAAATAAGGAAACGATTTGAGAGCCGACATGAGAAATACGTTGGATACCCAAACTAATGACTTGAGGAACATGATGGCTAGTTTCTTCCAAGGTAATCAACCCTCTTCTTCGGGTACTCTTCTGAGTAACACCGTTGCGAATCCAAAAGGGGAGATGAAAGCAATCACCACTCGAAGTGGCAAAGGTACCAAGGAACCCGAGCTTCCTATACCTCCACCGGTGGTTGTGACTAAGGAGAACGAGTCACCTGCTCCTATTCCTCATCCTTCTCCTTCCCCAATTTCTCCACCTCTTCCTTCTACCCCTCCTCCACCCAAGGATGTGAGTGATCCTATTCTTCCAAAGCCTTCCTCTTCTTCCAATATACCTTATCCATCTAGGTTGAGAAAAGAGAAGCTCAAAAGCAAGGATGATATTCAGGTTTCGAATTTTCTTAAGATGTTCAAACAACTGAATTTTAACATCTCCTTCGCTGAGGCTCTCGCTCACATGCCCAAATATGCGAAAATGTTTAAAGATCTTCTGAGCGACAAGGAAAAGCTCCTCGATATTGCCAACACCCAACTTAATGAGAATTGCTCTGCAGTGCTCTTAAGGAAATTGCCAACCAAGCTTGGTGATCCGGGTCGTTTCTTAATTCCTTGCAATTTCCCGGGAGTAGAGAATTGCATGGCCCTAGCCGATCTAGGTGCCAGTATTAATCTTATGCCTCTAAGTGTTTGGAAGCAATTATCTCTCCCAGAGCTTGTCCCCACCAAAATGACTTTGGAATTGGCTAACCGTACGGTTGCTTATCCAGTGGGGATAGCCGAAGACGTCATTGTAGGAGTCGACAAATTCACCTTTCCTGCTGATTTTGTTGTTGTCGACTACGAGATGGACCCTCGTGTGCCACTAATTGTTGGTCGTCCATTCTTGAGGACCGGTCGCACTCTCATTGATGTTGAAGCCGGTGAGCTTATCATGAGAGTGGGTGACGATAAAGTAGTCTTCAACATGGGAAAGTTGTCTTAACAGCCTTACTCATATGAGAGTGTTAATTGTATTGACGTTCTCGATGAGGCTTGTGAAGAACACTTTAATGATGCTTGCAAAAGTATTCCTACCTCTCTTCCCAATGTTGAGACCGTGTCCTCTATTGATTCATCATTGTCTCTATTTGGAGATAGTGATTTGTTTTGGAAAGATCTTGAAGACACCATGGGAGATGTGAACTTATCTACTGATGATTCTCCTGCCGATTGGGACGAAGACATGCATTTCTTTGAAAGCCTTCTTAACGAAGACAATCCTTCCCCTCCATCTCCCACGGTCATTGCTATCGATACTCCGACTTCGAATACGCCTCCCGTCGACAATCCTCCGGATTTAGAACTTAAGGAGTTGCCGCCCCATCTCGAGTATGTATTCCTTGAAGAAGAGAAGAAGTCGCCAGTCATCATTGCTAAGGATTTGAAGGATGAAGAGAAAACTCGACTTGTCGCCGTGTTGAAGAAGCATAAAACAGCTATCGCTTGGAAAATCTCTGACATTCGTGGAATTGATCCTCACTTCTGCACACACAAAATTCTCATGGAGGACGACTTTAAACCCACAATTCAAAGCCAACGAAGGGTGAATCCAAAAATACATGAAGTCATCAAAAAAGAGGTTATCAAACTTCTTGATGCGAGTATGATTTACCCTATTTCGGATTCACCATGGGTTAGTCCAATCCATTGTGTGCCCAAGAAGGGCGCAATAACCGTTGTTCCCAATGAACACAACGAGTTGATTTCCACTCGTCTCGTTACTGGGTGGAGAGTTTGTATAGACTACCGCAAACTCAATGATGCCACGAGAAAGAATCATTTCCCTCTACCTTTTATGGACCAAATGCTTGAACGTTTAGCGGGTAATGAATATTACTGCTTTCTTGATGGTTTCTCGGGTTATTTCCAAATACCCATCGATCCCCAAGATCAAGAGAAGACAACATTCACTTGTCCCTATGGCACATTTGCTTACAAAAGAATTCCTTTTGGCTTATGCAATGCCCCCGGGACTTTCCAAAGGTGCATGTTAGCTATCTTCCATGACATGGTTGAACAAACCATGGAAGTCTTCATGGATGATTTCTCGGTCTTCGGGGATTCCTTCTCTTCTTGCCTTGCCAATTTGGAACGTATGCTTAAGCGGTGCGAAGACACTCGTCTTGTTCTAAATTGGGAAAAATGCCATTTTATGGTAAAAGAAGGCATCGTGCTTGGACACAAGATTTCCAAAGCCGGTCTTGAAGTAGACCGTGCTAAAGTCGATGTTATCGCCAAGTTGCCTCCACCTTCAACCGTGAAGGGTGTGAGAAGTTTTCTGGGTCATGCGGGCTTCTACCGTCGATTCATCAAAGATTTTTCTCAAATCGCTCGCCCGATGACCCACCTCTTGGAAAAAGATACTCCTTTTATCTTTTCCAAAGAGTGTCTTGAAGCCTTCAACTCGCTTAAGGATAAGCTTACTAGGGCACCCGTCTTAGTTACCCCCAATTGGGAGCTGCCCTTTGAGTTGATGTGCGATGCTAGTGATTTTGCTATTGGAGCGGTTCTGGGACAAAGAGTGAACAAACACTTCCAACCGATCCATTACGCTAGCAAGACAATGACGGGGGCACAATTGCATTATACGACAACCGAAAAAGAGCTTTTAGCTGTTGTCTATGCCTTTGAAAAATTTCGCCCCTATCTTGTCCTTTCCACCACCATCGTGTATACCGATCATTCTGCGTTGAAGTACTTGTTGACAAAGCAAGATTCCAAACCAAGACTTCTTCGCTGGGTTTTGCTGCTCCAGGAATTTAAAATCGAAATTCGCGATAAAAAAGGAGCAGAAAACCTAGCCGCGGATCATCTCAGCAGACTTGAGGATCCTTACCAGGGGGATCATCTGAGCAAAGAAATCAATGATTCTTTTCCCTTGGAGACCTTAATATCTATAAATTCGAATTCTAATGAAACCCCATGGTTTGCGGACTTTGCAAACTACTTGGCGGGTGGAATTCTCAAGGAAGGGTTGACGTCTCAACAAAAGAAAAAGTTCTTCACCGACATTAAGACTTACTTTTGGGACGACCCTTACCTATTCAAACAATGTGCCGACCTGATTATCCGCCAATGTGTTGACGGACCGGCAGCTTCAGAAATCCTTCATGCTTGCCACAAAGGACCCACCGGTGGTCACTTTGGTCCCAACTACACGGCCAAAAAAGTGTTTGATTCGGGATTTTATTGGCCCTCCATATATCGTGACGCTCACGATATGGTTAAACGATGTGATGTTTGCCAGAAACAAGGCACGATCACACATAAAGACGAGATGCCTCAGAATTTCATTCAAGAGTGTGAAATCTTTGATGTTTGGGGTATCGACTTTATGGGGCCATTCCCTTCTTCTAAAGGAAACAAATACATCCTTGTAGCCGTTGACTACGTTTCTAAGTGGGTTGAAGCCAAAGCTTTACCTACTAATGACACAAGGGTGGTTTGTAACTTTTTGAAAGCTCTTTTCGCTAGATTCGGTGTGCCTCGTGCCATTATTAGTGATTGTGGGACTCATTTCTGCAATGACCAATTTGCTAGAGTCATGGCTAAGTACGGTGTAAATCATCGTCTTTCCACAGCCTACCACCCACAAACTAATGGCCAGGCTGAAATATCCAACCGAGGACTTAAGCGAATTCTTGAAAGAACTGTGGGAGAGCATCGTGCCTCATGGGCTGATAAACTCGATGATGCTTTGTGGGCTTTCCGTACTGCTTACAAGACCCCGATCGGCTGTACGCCTTATCGTCTTGTGTACGGGAAAGCGTGCCACCTCCCCATTGAGTTGGAGCACAAGGCTTTTATTATCACATTTGAAATTGATCACTTTAGTCGTCTCTTCCTTAACTTGAGTTAACCAACGTGCACAATGTCATAAGTGTAGGGGATATTTTTCCCACATGCTTAAACATTGAGGACAATGTTTATCTTAAGTGTAGGGGGGACTTCTATCGAAGTTTTAAGTGGACTTTTCCATGAAAATGCCTTCATTTAACCGGAAAATCATATTTTTCAACATTTTTCAAATTTTTTATTAACTTTGGCCATTTAGTCGTAATTTTTAAATTTTTATCGTTGCTTTCATATGTATATATCCCGCAATAAAGTCAAATTTTAATAAAGTGGTGTAGCTAGTTTAGAAGTCTTTGACATATTAGGCCCGTTGCGTTTATTTTGACTCAACCCGAATAGACTTATCCAAGTTTATTCTAGCTAGTATCCTTAACCATGTAGACCTTAATTGGTTTATTAGGCTAAGTGTCCACGAGTCTCATTTTTTGAGATTTTAAATTGTGGAGAACGAGAAATGATAGAGTCAATTATAAGTCGGTATTCTTGCGCAAGCTCACTTGGTGTAATTATTTACCTTTTCTCCCATCACTTGCTAATAATTTATCTGCAATAAGTAAGGTCGTACGATTTGAAAGGTTACTTAGCTTCTAGCCCAAGATCGTTTAAAAGTTGCTCGGTAATGATAAGAGTTCATAGCCAAGGCATAACTTATGAAGCGGGGCGCGAAGATTGGCGAGTCCGAAAAGGCCCTAACAAGGCATGAGGATTCCATTTTATTGCTAAAGATCCAAGGTGATGTGAAAAGCATTATTCCCAAAGTCAATATGAAGGATCAAGACTCACGACGAAAAGCAATCAACTCCCATAAAGATCATGGAGAAGTCTATCCGAAAAGACCCTAACAAGGGATGAGGATAAATAGATCCAAGTCCGAAAAGGAGGCGGATCGTTGTATCTCAAAATCCCAAATAGAGATTGAAGAAATAATCATGAAGTCGTGGTCAACAAAGTTGGAGTACCTCTCAAAAGTCTCCAAGTGAAGAAACTCCATGAACGATGAGAAGACCATTATCTCAAGCACGTCTCTCAAGATATGAAGTATGAAGTACATGCCAAATATCGGCCCGAGAAAGGTCTCAAATCGTGAACCGAGTTATGCCAAGATATGAACTTTTTGATATCCCGAGAAGCAGTTTTAAAAGATTTTGTCCTTTAGCTAACTATTGATCAAATCGTCCTACTTTGCTTTCAGCCTAAATAAACTATCGAAATAAGTCCAAAAATGCATCTTCATGATCATTCTAAGACAAAAATAAAATATAAGAGATACACCTAGGTATAAGGGAGTTTAAGCATTTAATTAAGCCATGTGTGTAAGTGTTTGATTTGCTAACTTATAATAACAATGATCTCGTTTTTAAGCTTAGTTTGGGGAACGTGAAACTTGAGGGTGATAAATCTGCGCAGCACCAAAGCCCTAATGTAAGTCCTTGATCCCTTTGCAAGTTATTTCCATGTAGCTATTTTCAAGTGAAAATGGTTTTCTATCCTTTTGTTTCCTTTAAAGTTTTAACTCCTTTTAGTACTTTAATTTTTGTTTAGTAGTATTTGAATAAGGCCAAGGTTGATTAATTATGAGAAAAGTGTAAATTTGCTTTATCACTAAGCATTGCATGAGGGCATGGCAATGGTTAAGTGTAGGGGATTTGATAGGTGTGTAAACACCCATCCTTTCACCACTTAATTCTGGCTAAAACGAGACCAAAACACGTATTTAATATCATTTGTTTGGAATTATGCGTGGTTTTTGTGTTTATTGTGTTTTCAGAGCCAACCGGATGAATATTAAAGAAAACATGGGATTGCACGGGTTTTACTGAAGAAAAAGACTCAAGATAAAGTCTATTGTCCAAGAGATGCAAAAGATTTGAAGTCACTGGGCATATTCGAAGATTTATCGAAGAAAAGGACCAAAGATGGAAGATTTACATAAGTCGAAGAAACTCAAGTCTATTAAACGAAGAAATTAAAAGACGAGTTGAATTTAATCGACAACAAATCCCGAATCAGAATCGAAAACGTCAACTTTTCTGAAAAGACGAGAAGACAAGAAGAACGGGAGAAATCCCACTCACCAACCAAAAGACAAGGCTATATAAAGCCCACACCTCACACACTTAGTGCCAGCTTTAGTTTTTCTCTCCTCCTTCTTTTTCTCCTTTTAGTCCGTATCATCACCAACACCACTAGGGTGTTTGGTGATCTTGATCTTTGATTTTTAATCTTGTAATTTTAATCCTTGTTTTGTTATTGTTGAATACATTAAATCATCAATACAAGTTATTGTTTAATCTTTCCATTTCATCTTATTCATCTCCATTTATTTGGGTTAAAGTTTAAATTCTTGTTTGATTGATTTGATCTTGAAAAAGTTGTTGAATTTGTGTTTTTACTGTTGGGATTTGTTACTTATTGTTATTAGATGGTTTATGGTTAATTTGGTAAAACCTTTTTGAGTATTTAGTTTGATTTTCGATAAAATTTGTCTTCCTTGTTCTTCGGGGTTCTGCTACTGTATCTGTGTACCCAGACTTCCGGATGAACTCAAAAGTTCCGGATGAACACAAAACTTCCGAATGAACTTCAAAGTTCCGAATGAATATGTTATTTAAAAGTTCCGATTGAATTTTCCTTTAAAAGTTCCGAATCAGAATAAACTTCCGAACGAACTGAAAGTTCCGGATGAACCTAAAACTTCCGAATGAACTGATGTTCCGGATGAACAGTAAGTTCCGAATGAATGTGTTTTAAAAAGTTCCGAGTGAGTTTTTCCCTTAAAAGTTCCGAATCAGTAGAAAGTTCCGAATGAGTCTGAATGTTCCGGATGAAGCAGAGTTCCGAATAAAGTTCCGCATGAACCAAAGTTCCGAATGAGCTTATTTTTGAAAAGTTCCGAATGAACCTAAATCTTCCGAATCAACCAAAGTTCCGGATGAATGTTTATTTTCCAAAGTTCCGGGTGAATCTTCCGAATCAACTTCCGAGTGAAGGATCCGAGTAAAGTTCCGAATCAAGGTTAATCTTCCGAATCAAGTTTCTTTTGAGCTTCATTCATTGTTACTGTTTCTTTAGGTTACTGTTTCTTCATTTTAACTTTAATTTCAGTTTTAATTTTAATTTTAATTTTAATTTTAATTCTAGTTTTTATTCATTGTCTTTAAATTAATTATCTTTGATTTAAGTTTTCACTTTAATACATTTGATTTTTTATTAGATTAGAAAACCAAACCCTTTTATTTAGTAACCAAGAACAATCATTCCACTTAAGGCCGAGATCAATTCGAGAGGACTGTGAGAGAATCTAGAACCCATATAAAAAGACATGTATCAACAACATTCACTTGTCCCTATGGCACCTTTGCTTACAAACGAATGCCTTTTGGCTTATGCAATGCCCCTGGGACTTTCCAAAGGTGCATGTTGGCTATCTTCTATGACATGATTGAGCAAACCATGGAAGTCTTCATGGATGATTTCTCGGTCTTCGGGGATTCCTTCTCTTCTTGCCTTGCCAATTTGGAACGTATGCTTAAGCGGTGCAAAGACACTCGCCTTGTTCTGAATTGGGAAAAATGCCATTTTATGGTAAAAGAAGGCATTGTGCTAGGACACAAAATCTCTAAAGCCGGTCTTGAAGTCGACCGTGCTAAAGTAGATGTCATAGCCAAATTACCTCCACCTTCGACCGTGAAGGGTGTGAGAAGTTTTATGGGTCATGCGGGCTTCTATCGTCGATTCATTCAGGATTTCTCTAAAATCGCTCGCCCGATGACCCACCTCTTGGAAAAAGATACTCCTTTTATCTTTTCTAAAGAGTGTCTCGAAGCCTTCAATCTTCTTAACGATAAGCTAACTAAGGCACCGGTCTTGGTTACCCCTAATTGGGAGTTGCCTTTTGAATTGATGTGCGATGCTAGCGACTTTGCTATTGGAGCGGTTTTGGGCCAACGAGTGAATAAACACTTCCAACCAATCCACTATGCTAGCAAGACAATGACGGGGGCTCAATTGCATTATACGACAACCGAAAAAGAGCTTTTAGTTGTTGTCTATGCTTTTGAGAAATTTCGCCCCTATCTTGTTTTATCTCCCACCATTGTATACACGGACCATTCCGCGTTGAAGTACTTGATGACAAAGCATGATGCTAAGCCAAGACTTCTTCGCTGGGTTTTGCTCCTTCAAGAATTCAACATTGAAATTCGTGATAAGAAGGGAGCCGAAAACCTGGCCGCGGATCATCTGAGCAGCCTTGAGGATCCATATCAAGGGGATCATCCGAACAAAGATATCAATGACTCTTTTCCCCTTGAGACCTTAATGTCTATAAATCTCAATCTTGATGGCACCCCGTGGTTTGCGGACATTGCAAACTACTTAGCGGGTGGTATTCTCATCAAAGGGTTAACATCCCAACAAAAGAAGAACTTCTTGAATGATGTTAAGACTTACTTTTGGGATGACCCTTTTCTATTCAAACAATGTGCTGATCTGATTATTCGTCGATGTGTTGACGGACCGGCAGCTTTTGACATTCTCCAAGCTTGCCACAAAGGACCCACCAGTGGTCACTTTGGTCCCAACTACACCGCTAAGAAAGTGTTTGATTCTGGATTCTACTGGCCCACCATTTATCGTGATGCTCACGAAATGGTTAAGCATTGTGATGCTTGCCAACGTCAAGGCAAGATCACACATAAGGATGAGATGCCTCAAAATTTCATACAGGAATGTGAAATCTTTGACGTATGGGGCATCGACTTTATGGGGCCATTTCCATCCTCCAAAGGGAACAAGTACATCCTCGTCGCCGTCGACTACGTTTCTAAATGGGTTGAAGCCAAGGCTCTCCCTACGAATGATGCGAGGGTGGTTGTGAACTTTTTGAAGAGCTTTTCGCTTGATTTGGCGTTCCTCGTGCTATCATCAGTGACCGCGGGACTCATTTTTGCAACGATCAATTTGCAAGATTCATGGCTAAGTATGGTGTTAATCACCGTCTTTCCACCGCCTATCATCCCCAAACCAATGGGCAAGCCGAGATATCCAACCGTGGATTGAAGCGAATTTTGGAGCGTACTGTGGGAGAGCATCGCGCCGCGTGGGCCGATAAGTTAGATGATGCTCTGTGGGCTTTCCGTACTGCTTACAAGACCCCGATCGGTTGTACACCTTATCGTCTTGTGTACGGGAAATCATGTCACCTCCCAATCGAGCTGGAACATAAGGCGCACTGGGCCTTGAAGTGGGCTAACTTCGACATCAACTAAGCCGGTGATCATCGCAAGATTCAACTCAACGAGCTCAACGAACTAAGGAATGAAGCTTATGAGAACTCGCTGATCTACAAGGAGAAGACGAAGATCATTCATGACGCTAAATTCAAGAACCGAGAGTTCCACGTTGGTGATCAAGTCTTACTCTTTAACTCTCGGTTGAAGATCTTCTCTGGCAAGTTGAAAAGCCGCTGGTCTGGTCCATTCACTGTCACCAAAATCTTTCCTTATGGGACCATTGAGCTTTCTCAGCCAAATGGGCCCAACTTCAAGGTGAATGGCCAGCGTCTGAATCTGTATTTTGGTGAGGACATCTCCCATGAGATGATTCCTTCCATCACCACGTTCCCCATGAACTAAAATTGGGTCGAGTCAGGCTCATGACTCGGTGAAAAAAACAAGCGCTTCTCGGGAGGCAACCCGTGAGCTATGCTTTACTGCTTTCATAATAAGTGTAGGGGGAGCCCCGCATATGTTTGTTGTCTTGTTTCTTGTGCTGTGCAGGGATTAAAGCTTCAAAGATTCACCTTGATAACTCTTGACGAACCGTGATACCGTGTTTCCATCGTCCTGGTTCTATCCTAAACTCTTGTGATTCAACATTTCATATGTTATATGATCACATTGAATTCACTTTAGTTGTCCTTTCCTTAGCAAGATTTAAACAAAGTGCACAATGTCCTAAGTGTAGGGGAGTTTACTCCCACATGCTTAAACATTGAGGACAATGTTTATCTCAAGTATAGGGGGGACTTCTATCGAAGTAAGTGGTCTTTTCCATGAATTTGCCCTCATTTTAACCGGAAAATTTGATTTTTCGACATTTTTCAAAATTTTTAATCTATTTTGGCCTAGTTGTATAGTTGTATTTGCCTTTGTTATGTTTATTTTCTCTCCATTGCTAGAATAGTTTTTCAATAAAGTGGTTTTAGATTTTTCTTAGTCGTGAACATTTTGACTCAACCCGAGTTTACTTACATAAGTTTACTCTAGCTAGTATCCTTAACGAGTTTAAGTCAAGTTTTCCTAGGCTTTTATATAGGGAGCTATAAAACGCGAAAGTCTTAACTCTCACGGGTTAAGAACAAGAACTTTTAGCAAGTTCCTATAATTGATCCTAGAGAGTCATTTATCAAGGGAACTTTAAAATGCGATTTCTAAACTTGAAAAAGTCTAAAGATTTTGCAAGATCCTATAGGCGACTCGAAAACCCAAAACTTTGATTTAATAGGCTAATCATCCACGAGTCTCATTCCTTGAGATTTTAAATTGTGGAGAACGAGAGATGATAGAGCCAATTATAAGTTCGGTATTCTTTCGTGAATTTATGTGAGTTAATTATAAGCCTATTCTCCCTCCGCTTGTTAGTAAATTTATCTGCAATAAATAAGGTTGTACGATTTAAAAGGTTACTTAGCTTCTAGCCCCAGATCGTTTAAAAGTTGCTCGGTACGGATTAGAGTTCATAGCCAAGGCATAACTTATTGAATCGGGATGCGAAGATTGGCAAGTCCGAAAAGGCCCTAACAAGGCATGAGGGCTACATTTTGTTGCTAAAGATCCAAAAGTGATGTGAAGAATCATTTATCGAAAATCAATATGAAGGATCGAGACACACGACGAAAAGCAAGAACTCCCCAAAAGTCATGGAGAAGTCTATCCGAAAAGACCCTAACAAGGTATGAGGATAAATAGATCCAAGTCCTAAAAGGAGGCGGATCGTTGTATATCAAAGTCCAAAATAAAGATTGGAGAAAAATGAAGAAGTCGTGGTCCAAAGATGAAGAATCTCTCAAAACTTCAAGTGAAGAAATTCCTATTATGAAGAGAAGGCCATTATTTCATGAACGTCTCTCAAGATTCGAAGTATCAAGTCGCTGCCAAATATCGGTCCGAGAAAGGTCTCTGTTGGAAATACGTTTCTCCAAAGAAAGTCTCGGTCACATCATTATTAGCATAGATCACGAGCAATAGACTATTTAGGACATTGTAACTTAGAGTGACCTCCCTTAGGGGGAGATTGTTGGAAATACGTTTTTACGTATTTAGAAAGGATCGGTCACTCCAATGATATTGGGCTCGTGATCCAATATAGCCCATATAGCCCACATGTAGGGTGGGCTATATAAACCCCCTCCTAGCATGTTAGGAGGGGTTGGTCATTCTCACTTTCACACATTCAATCTAATATTTCATTTTCTCTCCAACCTCTCTCTAGTTTCTCTCTCTAGTTCTTCATCTATCTTTCTATTTCTTTAAATCATTCGAACACAAGGATAATCCAAGATTATGAGCTTATTTAATATAAGCTCATGCACAATGGCTCCTCGTTAAATGACAGACGACGACCCGGACTTCAAAGACAGGGAAGTTTATCCACGCAACGATAACTTACCCTTTTAACGAGAAATTAAGTTTTCTTGGACACGAGCTTATCCTAAAACCATTAAAAGGTTTTAAGTTCGTGTATAAGGCTTTTCATTAAATTTCAGATGATGACCCGATCTTCAAATTAAGGAAAGTTTATCGCCGATGATAAACTTATCCTCACAACGAGAAATTAATTTTTCTCGGGCATGAGCTTATATTAAAAACATTCGAAGTTTTTAAGCTCATGCACTATGACTTACAGTTAAATATCAGACTATAACTCGGACGTCAACTTTAGGAAAGCTTATCTTTAAAGATAGCTTATCCTCGTAACGGGAAATTAAATTTTCTCGGTCATGAGCTTGTATTAAAACATTCCAGGTTTTAAGCTCAGAAAGGAAAGTGAATCTTTTAAATAAGAGAACTTTTCCTCATAACGAGAAATTCACCTTTCTCGGTCATGAGCTTTTCGTTAAAACATTCAAAGTTATTCAAGCTCAAGAAAACGACTTCTAAGTAAATGTCAACTTAGGACTCGTTCTTCAGTTAAAAGGAAAGTTTATCGCCGATGATAAACTTATCCTTAACAACGGGAAGTTTACAACTTCTCGGACTTGAGCTCGTTTTGCAAGATATTCAACATCTTAAGCTCAAGTAATTGGTTTTCAAAACGTTGAACACAATTTTTCGAGAATTTCTCAAAAAGGTTTTCTAAAACTTTCAAAATTGTGTGTTCAAAAAATGTTTTGATAAAAAGAGCATGTCTTCTGGAATCGATAATATTTACGATACTAGAAATGTCATTCAATAATGACACGGGGTTGTAAATAAAGTTCGAGCAGAAGTTCAAATGTTTTAAAACATGCTCAAAATGGTTTGCTATTATTTCAGATAGTAACCCGCTTTTCATACTCAAGTCAAGCATTTCACCGGAAAGCTTTGACTCAACAACGGGAATTCATTTTCTCGGGCATGGTTTACTTTATAACCATGTAAGGGATTGTGTTTACGTAATAACACAATCTAACACGAATATATGTACGTGTCAGTGCATTTATTTGTTAAAACTAGAGAAATCTTGTTTTTATGAAGCTATCATCTCTACAACCATAGCAATCTACAATTGGTATCTACATACTCGATGATGCGACTACTCAAACGGTGACTACAACTCTTTCAATAGAACACGGGTCAACAATTGAGGGGGAGCAATTGTCCAGCATTCAGAATCTTTGACGCCGAAGGTGCCAAGTTCACATATTGGTGTCAAGACAACGATATCAATCGTACATATGGAGTCAAGAGATAACTTCAGACGTGATGAGGCGACCAACATTCGTGAACAAGAACCATGTGCCTCTTTCATATGATGTTCTTCATCATTCAGGTCCAACCTCATAAATCGCTAATCTTGTGAATACATTATCATATATGATCTTTGCACGTGATAAATACCTTACACTTGTGTTTAAAAGGTATTTAATTTACGTTTCAAGTACACCCTCATTAATTTGAGGGGGAGCTTGTGTAATTCATGAAGATAATCGGATTTGCATTTTTCTTCCCAAATTTTCTTAAAATGCTATTAAATCAATTGATATTAAAAACATCGATTGGGTTAATATTTTTAATATGGGGGAGAAAATGTGATTTAATATGGGAAATTATCACAAATGGTTTGACTTAACGTGATAGCTCATCCCGACATGTGCGAAATGTTTTCGGATATCGTGGCATATGTTAAGGGGGAGAAAAATGGATTTGCACTTCAAAATGGATTTCATGGTGACATATACTTACCCAAAACCCATTTATTTCACGACGATGAAGATTGTGGTGACATAAGGATGGTAGGATAGGTTAAGTCCAATGATTCTTCTAGAACAGGAGGAATCTTCCCAAGGACATTCCATAGCTAGAAATAGTAGTCCTTAGGAATGATGGAGAAAGATTGTGAACGTAGCTGAATGCCGACCAAGTACTTAAGTTAGCACTGGAACAATCACAACAAGGTGCTAGTTATGACGTATTGGTAAGCATTGAAGGGGTTGAAGAATGAAAAAGAATTGTAAAGATAAAGGGTGTAAAGAAAGAAGCCCTCCTTACAACTTTAGGCAGAAACCGGGTCAACACATATGCTATTGAGATCATTTTAATGATTCTCGATATTGAAGACAGACATCATGGACCCAGTGATGCAATGCACAACCCATCCCAGCTAACTCAGATATCTCTCAAAAGGTATTTGCTTTAATCACACGGAGATCAACACGTTATCTATCGATTTATTAACTCCGAGTAAATTGGTATTGAAAAGGTGGCACTCCTCTCCAGCCTCCGATCACTAAAATCCAAAGTGCACGATCGAGTCTAGAGCCATTTGAGATCATCAAATATCTCATTAGGACACACTTTCATATTTCCTTGCTTCTTCACACACTGTGAAAAGTAAGAAAGATCCTAAGAGTCCTGCGCAAAATCTTCATGATCTTGCCTGAACATCCGAGTAATACGAAAGTATTTACAATGAAGATGGAAATCCTTCTTGAGCGAATATCAAAAAGCTCATGGTAGGTGACTTGTGCGATTCTTTATGAATCAAACTTGTGATAACTGGAAAGCAACAGCTGTTTAATTCTTAACTGAATTTAAACACGTTCCAGGCCTCTACGCAATATCTTAGTGATCTTGCCAGAACACTCAGAGTGATACCTTAGTGTTCACAGTGATGAGTGGAAATCCTTCTAGTGTTAACCTCAAACAGTACTTGGTAGGTAACTTGCAAGATTCTATACGAATCAAGCTCGTGACAACTGGAAAGCAACGATGGTGCGATTCTTAATTGAATTTCACTTGTTCCAGGAACATGAATTGACGGCTTCAAATCATGCGGATATCTTTATCCAAATGATTCACTCTTTATGTTCGCAGTCAGCTTTGGACGGTCGAATAAAGAGAACGGGTTTACCCGCGAAATCCTGTCAGGAAGTTACTTAATTGAAACTATCCGTCACGGGTACGATATCTAATATCGTCCAACGGTCTTCACCGACCGGAGGTAAAATGCTACCGAATTAGAATGAAATGTTCAAAGCCATTTCTTTCGTGTCTACTTATGTTGCGGCATTTGAAGACGGTGGTGTTGCGGGATCCAAGAAGAAGTCGTCCCCGCATGCTTATACTTTATGCACTTAATATCTCATCTAATTCAAGAAAGCCTAAAAGTTAAGTCTTCCGCTATTTCAAACTCTGAAGCTTTCAAGAATTACGAAGGTATAAGTATGTGGGACGTGAGGTCACGAAGAGGCGAAGATCACAAGTGATGGATGCACGAGATCAAGGCAAGAGAACATGCTCAAGACTAAAGTCAAAGATCTCATCAACATATTCACAAGAACAAGATCGAAGACTCAAGCATAGTATGCTAGGTTTAAGATTTTGTAAAATGGTGTGACCTCCCTTTGGGGGAGATTGTTGGAAATACGTTTCTCCAAAGAAAGTCTCGGTCACATCATTATTAGCATAGATCACGAGCAATAGACTATTTAGGACATTGTAACTTAGAGTGACCTCCCTTAGGGGGAGATTGTTGGAAATACGTTTTTACGTATTTAGAAAGGATCGGTCACTCCAATGATATTGGGCTCGTGATCCAATATAGCCCATATAGCCCACATGTAGGGTGGGCTATATAAACCCCCTCCTAGCATGTTAGGAGGGGTTGGTCATTCTCACTTTCACACATTCAATCTAATATTTCATTTTCTCTCCAACCTCTCTCTAGTTTCTCTCTCTAGTTCTTCATCTATCTTTCTATTTCTTTAAATCATTCGAACACAAGGATAATCCAAGATTACGAGGACCTACAGTCTCAAATCGCGAAGCGAGTTATGCCAAGATATGAACTTTATGAGGTCCCGAGAAGCAGTTTTAAAAGATTTGGTCCTTTAGCTAACTATTGATTAAATCGTTCACCTTATTTTCGGACTAAATAACTATCGAAATAAGTCAAACAATGCATCCTCGTGATCATTCAAGACAAAAATAAAATATAAGAGATACACCTAGGAATAAGGGAGTCTAAGTGAATAATTGGCCCACATGAGTTCATGTTAGTTTGCTAACTTATAATAACAATGATCTCGTTTTTAAGCTTGGTATGGGGAACGTGAAACTTGAGGAGGATAAACGTTCATGGCTGCCAAAACCCAATGTAAGTTTTTAATTTCTTTACTTATTTCTATCTTTTATGTTTAGAATTTAATAAAGGCCAAGGTAGGTTATTTATGATGAAAAATGTAAACCGTGCTTTAAAATTAATGCATTGCATGAGGGCATTGCAATGGTCAAGTGTAGGGGATTTAATAAGTGTGAAAACACTTATCCTTTTACCACTTATTTCCAATAATAACAAGACCAAAACGTGTGATTTATGTCGTAAAAGTCGGAATTATGCGTGGTTTGTGTTTTTATTGTGTTTTAGGACCAAAATATGAAAAAGGAAGAAAACACGGGCTTTCACGGGCTTTTATCGAAGAAAACGGGAAAAGACGAAGTCAAAAGATCAAGAGCGCAAAAAGAACGAAAGTCCAAAGGCCTATTCTGAAGATTTATCGAAGAAAAAGTCTTAAAGACGGAAGTTTAAACGAAGTCGAAGAACTTAAGTCTAATAGAAGAAGAAAATTAAAAGACAAGTTCAAATCCCGAGACGACAAAGACAAAGAATTAAATTCGAGTCGAGAAAACGTGAAGAAAGCAAGAAAGAAGATGCAACACATGCACTCCTTCCACCTTCCCTATTAATACCCTCCTAATAGTCATTAGGAGGGTGGTTAGATAGTCTTAGTTAATTTTCACTTTTTCTTAGTTTTCTCTAGTTTTAGAGAGAGAAAGTCTTAAACTTTCTCTCACTAAATTTCATCTTCTTTCTTAATCTTTCAAGATTAAACACTTTGTATGGCCTATTTTCATTAATCAAGTTCTATTTTAAGCTTTTAATCCTTAATCTCATTCTACTTTTCTTTGATTTTAGATTGATTTTGGTGCGATTATCATATGATCCGTGTTGTTCTAATTGATTTCGTGCTTAAAAAGTTAATCTTTTGATCATTCCATAAGTTTTCATTTGATTAAGCTTTAAGACTTTTGTGCTTATTGGCTTATTTTTATGATTAGCTTATTTTCTTATTAAAAGTTTTCTTAAAAAGTTAATGTTTTTATTGTTTGATTGAAAAAGTTGTTTGATTTCGAGTTAGATAAGTTGATTAGAGTGCTTATTTGATTCGGTTTTGTTTGATTCGTTATAGTTTTGGGAATAAGCTTGTCAAAATAGCTTATTTCTTGGCTTTTAACCGAATTCCACAATTTTCGGAAAGGGTTTTAAAACCCCTTTCCGATTGGTTTTTCCGAGCAGCCTCCATCTTCACATTCCGATCAATAGATCGGATTAGGGCTTTGAGTTTTTCCGATTTGAACATCCCTTATTCCGATCAATAGATCGGATTAGGGTTTACATTTTCCGACCAGGACCTCTTTTGCATATTCCGATTGGGGGTGTTTTTGAGTATTCCGATTGACTTCATTCTTCCACATTCCGATTGGTAATCTGTCTATTATTCCGATTGTGGCTCTTAGTAACATTCCGATTACCCCCTTTGTGAACATTCTGATTGCCCCTTTGTTACATATTCCGATCAACCGATCGGAATACATTCCGATCGGAACACTTTTTTTGGGGATTATTTCGATTGTTTGCATTTGTTCGATATTTCGATCTTACTTTCTTTTAGTACTTTTCAACTAAGTTCTCATTTTTAGTAATTTTCTAAGTGTTAGTTTTATTTAGTGAACTCATTTTGCCTTAATGTTTACATTCCTTTATGTTCACTTGTCATTCTAGCTTTAATCTTTATTCTTCCATTTTACTCAACGACACTTTAATTTCTTGCTATTAATTTAAAATAAACAAACAAACCAAACCATTCTCTTGATTCACCAAAAGACGATTGAGTCGCACTTAAGACCGGTTTTCAATTCGAAAAGATTCGGACGATAAGATTTTATACCTAGCCAAAAGTGAAGTATTAATAGGTACGTCCTTGATTTGTCTCTTCTCGGGTTTATCTTTTTCATCTGTTTGGGAAATATGAGCCAACAAGATAGGACATCCTCTCGGCAAATATTTCTGGGCTTTACTATAAGAGATGACTCTGAGTCTAGTGTTAGTAAGGTCAGTGTTACCGTCTCCTCGAATGATTAAGGTCTCGTTTCCCCATGGCAGGGGGATTAATTTCTCTTCGCAGACAATGACTGCGTGATACTTAGCTAACCAGTCCATGCCAATAATAACATCGAAACTACCTAAGTTTACTGATATTAGGTAAATGTTAAATGGATGCTTGGAAAGGTTCATAGTACAACCTCTAATGATGGCATCAGCCTCTACGATCTTACCGTCTGCTAATTCTATAGAGAAATGGTGATCTAAGATTGATGGGGTGACTTCTAGTATGTTACTAAATTCAGTAGATATAAAGCTTCTATCCGCTCTGGTGTCATATAGAATGGATGCATAACATTGTTTAGTAAAACGTATCAGTAACAATGTTGGAGTCTGGGTTGGCCTTTGTATTGCCTACCACGTATACCCTTGATGTGGCTCCTCCATTGTTCTTGTTCTGACTAGCCAACTTGGGGCAACCTGGTCTCACATGTCCAGGTGCTCCACACTCGTAGCACACAACTCCTTTCTTTGGACCATTGTTACTTCCTCCAGCAGCGTTGCGGTTTCCCGGCTATCCATTCCCGTTCCCACGGGCATTATGTCCGCCCCGGTTGTTGTTTCTAGCATTAGTGTTAGGTCGGACCTGGGTAACAGCATTTACTTGGCAAGTACGAGCAAAGTGACCAATCTCTCCACATTTTTAGCGGGATTTGCATGGACTACCAACATTGTGATGGAAGTGGCACCTCGGGCACATAGGTTTGGTACCTACTTAAGTCCTTGCCTCTGTGGTGGAGATAGCACTGTAAACCTGCCCGACATTTTGTCTTTTTGGAGGTGGCTGGTAATGGCTGCGGACATTGTCACCTATCCTTCTTCTGTTTTCAGTCTACCTCTCAGATATGGTACGAGCTCTTTTGTTGATCAGCTCTGTAGCGAATTCCATGGCATTCTCGTCAGTAGTGGGTCGAGAGGCGAGAACGCTATCATGGATGGCGTCGGGAATTCCTCCGACATACTTCTCAATCTTTTCCTCTCTCTCGGGAAACATCCTGGTGCACATGAGGGTCAACTCTTGGAATCTCTGGTTGTATAACACGATGTCATTGTTCTTACACTTAAGATCCCACAGTTCGACTTCTAGTTTCTTCATTTCACCCCTTAGACAGTATTTTTCTGTTATTCTCTCTTTTAAGTTGGTCCAGTTGAGAGTGTAAGCAGCGTCGTGTCCTAGGGTAGCAAACATCAAGTTCCACCACGTGAGAGCACTTTCGAGTAATGTGTAGGTGGCGAACTTGACCTTGTTTTCATCGGCGCAGTCGCTGATGCGAAACACGGTCTCTAGTCTTCCAAACCATTGCATCAGCTCTACAACGCCTTCTCTGCCCCAGTAATACGACGACTTGCATTTGAGGAAATCAGGATAAGAGCAGCCTCTAGTGGTATTATTGTTCCTTCGTGCATTAGAGTCTTGTCTATCGTCCATATTTCGGCTAGCGGCCATAGCAGTGGCGATACCATGGTCTATCATTTCCCTAAGTTGGGCAGTAGTAACGTTATGGGTGGCATTGACATCGGCGTTGTTGGGATTAGTTCTATTGATTGCCATTTGTCTGTGGTCATACACAAAATGAGATCATTAGCTTTAGTGTTAGTACAGTTCACATATTATTTGCACAAGGATATATATGCACAAAATTTATAACAAATCGGATAACCTGTCAAGATTTCAATAATATATCATAGCACATGATATATAACAAAATAAAGTGAGCACATGTCATTTCTGGTAGAAAGTAAACATATCATCAGGCACAACCAATCCAAGACAGAAGTACAACACGCCTATCTGGGATGGTGGTACGCATAGTCTAAAATGCAATATATATACAGACACCTATCTAATGGAGTACAATACAAGATATGATACAAAAGATGCATGACAATGGAAGTACATGGGGTTCTATATCAGCTGTGATGCAACCCAAAAGCTTATCATGATGTACACAAAATCTAGTACATCGAATCTATGCATGTCTAACAGATCCGCTAGAAGTGGCTGGTGCAGAGGGAGCTGGTGGGCTACTGGTGCTGGCATGGCATCCTGCAAGGCGATCATGGCAAGTGGGTCCTCTTGACGTGTCGAAGCGTCTGAACTAGCTGAGCTCGAAGGGTATCCAAAGCTCCTCTAAGATGAGCTGTCTTTGCCGTCACTCCATCATGGCGAACATTCGCTAGGTCGAAGATCATAGACAGTGTCAGCTCTTGAGGTGAGAGGGTAGCATGGGTCTGATGCTGTAGGCTCTCTACAGTGTAGATGCGATGACAGATGAAATCTTACTCCCCAATGAGCCACTGGAGAGCATCGTAGACTATGGCCCATGTCTCTCTGGTGACTTGGGCTTCTGCCCATGTGGTCCAAGTGAGGGAATCTAGACGCTCCCGCAAGATAGAGCGCTCAGCCTGGCCGGCAACCAGCAAGTTGTGGACATCTGCCATGTCCTGGGCCTGTCGAGCAGCCAATGCCGCAATCTGGGCCTGGACAGGATCAACCTGTCTAGTCCCGGAACCCTCTCCGACCTAAAAAGTAGAGGCGGGGCAGTCTCGTACCTCTTCTTACAAGGTGGTAGAGATACGGGAGCATAGCCCTAGAGAGATGACGAGGGTGGTAGGGGTGGCAGGGCATAGGTCATCTAGCCCTCCTCCTCAGCAGGGGGAACCAAAGCAGCAGGTGAAGTAGCAATAGTCGGGACTACTCCATCAGTCTGACTGTCCTCAGACTCGGAAGTTGACAACCATCCTGGCAGCACTAACGTCGGTGACGATGGCGCAACTAGAGTGGGGTGTACATCTGGTACTGTAGTCGGTGATGTCACTGGTGATGTCATAGTAAATCTGGGAATAACATCATTTTAAATTGACGTAAGTATAAGCTTACTCAAGTTAAAAAGTTTTAAAAATGATATTTTTAAGTTATAAGGGTTGTAGTGGGTGTCCTGTTAACGTCGCGAGTAAAAAGTCTTAACTAATACTTATAAGATTGATGTGATCGTGATAGTATAGTGATAATTAGATACGTTATTAAGTTAGAAAATTACCTTTAGGAAAAAGTAATAGTTTAAAATTACCAAAGACAGATTCAATTAAACACGTGATGAACCAAGTTCGTTGTACACGAAGATCTTATGAATTTGAGAGGTTTTGTATTGATTTGGACAATTGATTCGAATTGGTTTTTAGTTTTTAAACTAATAATTAAATCTACCAATTTAAAACCTAATTTAATCCTAAAGTGCATGAATCGTTACCCCAAATTATTTTAATCTAAAAACAATTACTAAAAATTAAAGCTATTTTAAAAATTAAAACTACTTAAAAATCTATTAAAAATTAATCTATTTAATTAAAATTACTTTTACACAATTAAAAAAAAATCTATTAATGAAACTAATTTACTAAAAATCTAAATTATTTAAAATCAAATTATTTAAAAATTAATTTTTAATAACTAATTAAACCTATAAAATTAATAAAACATTTTTTATATTTTTATTTATTTATTTTTGCTTTGAACCTTTTTGAAAGTAATTTTAAATAAATAAATTTACAAAATGAAAACTATGTTTTTAAAACTATTTAAAAGCTGATAGACGAAACTGATTAGGCTATATTAGTTAATAAAGCTACTATAAAACCAAAACAACAGATAGACCACTTGGTTAAGTCGTTTGGCCCATGACCAGGAGGTCATAGGTTCGAGTCCTGTAAGGGACATTTTTGGATGATCTTTATTATTTTATTTTGGAATTGATAATTATGGAGTTCAGATAAAAAAATCAATATTACAGTTACTTAAATAAACAGTTCATAACAAAAATAACTACTCAAATTATTCCACCCAAACACACGTGACAGATTTAGATAGTAACTTAAAATAATAATCAGACTAAAAAAATAAAGAGATAACAACTGAAATTTGGAACTAAAAAATCAGTACATAAAACTAATTGTTACCAAACAGTCAAAATTAAACTAGAAGAAAATAAATCAGTACAGACAACAGATAGCACTATAGCAGATCAAAAGCAATGGTATAACAAACGAAATTACGTCAGTAACTTATACTACTAAGCAATAATCTAAACGACCAAGAAATCCAACATTAATCAAATTCTAATATGGCAACTACTATACAGAAAAAATCAAAATACTACGGCAGCAGACACTATTAAGATGAACAAAGCAGAAAGGTGTTAAAAATGCAGCAGATTACGATGATACTACCGCAGGCCTACAACATATATACGAACCACATTAGTTAATTAAGACCTAATACCCTAGTACGAAGCTACTGTTACAATTCATAGCAGTAGAAACTCGCAACAATTATAACCCATTTAAATGACATAGACGCAAGCTATACCACATCAATTCTAAAGGTCATACGGCAGCTATATCAATCTCATAAAGGGGCAGAAAATGTAGCAGTCGAAGATTCAAGCAAACGACAGATACTAGTAGACTTTACTACAAAAATAGTACTTAATGAGGTTAAACGCATCAATCAATGAAAAGCCAAATGTGTAAAACATCTAAACTTCTACAACTAATAGCTTTCAAACAAATTTATGGTTCGAATTTGCATCTAACAGATAGTGAAATTAACGTTACTAGCAGCTTACTTAATTACTGTAATTCATCTAACATCTATTGAATACACTCAGAAAACCTATAACTGATAAACCTTCAAATCGCAAGACGGAAACAATCGAGACTCAATTGCAGGATATAGTGATATGACTAATAAATGCAATATCACTTAAACAAAAAGAGGCAATGAGCTAATCAGTTAATCAATTCACTCCAAGTGCACAGTAAATCATAGGACCAATCCACACTAACAGCCATGTTATTCAATCTAAACATATTTATACATTGAAGCAGATTCATAATATTCAGTTTCCGCAACAAAATCAAACATATAGCAGATTAACAGACATTAAGTAAGAATTAACATTAGCAAACAATCAACAGATAAAACTCTTAAACAAATTCATGTAAAAATTATGCAACATAAAAATAAAGGAATGAAACCTTTTGAAGACATCCTTTGGGACGAAGTCACGCGCTGAGCGGACTTGGACTAAAACTACACCAAAATGCCTTATTCGAGTTATAACGAACCACCATAATACACGTCAAACATTCGAACCACTAATGATACTCGAACCGTCAAAAACCTTAACATCAGCTTATTTTTCTTGTCAATCCAGTGAGGATTAACACATTTAATATCCCTAATTCACTAAATCACTCAAATAAGCATTGGTTTGAACTTATTTGAATAATCACCAATATAATATTAGCTTGTAATAAGATGAAATGCAATCTTGAAATTATAAAAGTTAGAAATAAAACGTGGGACAAGAAGATTAATAACTAAAAATCACTTTTATTCCATTAAATCAACATTACATCATTAATTAAAAACGAAAATTATAAATCCTACCTACAATTTAACATTATAACATTAAAAATGAAAAAGGGATGATTTTCTAAATAAAATCAGGGGTTTATATAGGCTAACCCGAGGGTGTTGGGGTGGGGGTTTGTTGAGGGAGAAGTGATTGTGTCCCTTAGATCTACTTTTCTTCTTCTCTCTCTTTTCTGAGAAGCGATTGTGTCCCTTAGATCCACTTTTCTTCTTCTCTCTCTTTTCTGTTAAGATCGAATGGCTGATAATCGTCTATCCTCACACGGATTGCCAACCTGGCACTAAGTGTGCTAGTTTGGATCCGATATGGCATGATATGATTAGTGATGAGATGGCATTTATACATGATCTCATCGTTCTTTTCGGGCTTTAAATGCATTAAAATGTCATAAAATACCATATATATGCTTGTGTTTGTTTACTTGTGTATTTTAGGCATGGATATCGTGAAAAAGACAAAAGATCACAAGTTACAAGGAAAAACGGACACAAGAAACGAAGCCGTACAAAGAACCGGGCCCTAATCATGGAAATTTCAACAAATACCCTTGAAGACTTGAAGAAAAACAAGATTGATCCTCAATTATTGAAGAAATGACACTTAAAACCCTTGTATGATGATAATTACAAGTTTGGTCCTTTAAGTTTGTCAAAATTACACAAAAGGTCCCTCAACTTTGAAGAAATGGCAAGATTAGTCCCTCAACAATTTCAAATTGTCAATTATGGTCCCTCATCAAGCCAAAGATACATTGAAGACCCTTGAAGATCAATAATGTCCAAGATCAGCCCTTGAAATATGCAAAAGTGTCAAAAATAACCCTTGAAACACTTTTTGGAAAGTTTATGCCAAAAATGACAAGTTGTGAAACGTTGATACAAAGGAAATGGGCGCTGATAGAAGTTTACTTACAAATGACAAAAGAAAGGAAGAAAAAGGGCCAAAACGGCCAAGTTTATAAGTTTAAACTTAACAAACACGCGCCAAACACAATTTCTCCACTAAAATCGGATCAAACGTGGCACTATTCATGTTCTTCCACCCACAATTTACTTTTACCAAACAAAGGGTAAAATGAAATTACCCATACCCACGTGTGATTCACACATGCAGAATCCCATCCCACACACAAAACCCTCACTCCCACTCACAAAGGACCCCACCCCCAATTCCCTTTCCACCAATCAGAATGCAACTTAGCCTCCAAGTTATGTGACGTGTCCAAATCAACAGCTATATTTCATTGCTTCATCACAAAGCTAAAATGAACATCCAGGATCAATTTGGACAGCTCAAATTCAGAAAACGTCTAGAAGGACTTAGGGCATTTAGGGAATTTCACTTCTAGGGTTTGTGAATAGTGTTTAGCCAGGCATTTGCCTATAAAAGGAGACCTCAACATGTGAGAGTCCCTTTGTTCCAGTTTTAGGCTATCAATCTTTGTAATTCCTTTTTAAGTTTAATAAAATTTGAATTTCTGAAAATATTGAATTCTCTTTTTGATTTGATTAAAAGTTGGTGTTTGAGTAGCCTAATTCTAAGTTCCATTTGATTGTTAAGGCCTACCTTAATCTTGTGGTTAAGGCACGTCTTGGTTCATAAGGTTTTTAAGGTTTGAATACCTTGAAATCCTAGGTTCTGTTTTGGTTTATTTTGTGTACTAACCCTTGACCATTTGCTATAAGCTCTTACAAGCTTGTTGACACCAAGCTTGTGAAGGGATTAGAGCCCTTGGTTGAGTTGTTTGCTGCTTGTGTTGAAGATATCAAGTCCTTAAGGTTCTACTTTGAACCATCAACCAAGGCAATTTGCATCTCCTTATTTGAAGTACCTTGGTCTTGTTCTAGTTGTTGAACAAGGTCCAAGGAGCATTGTTGGCCTTCCTAGGATGTTGTGGAAGACAGGTATAAGCTCTTGTTAAGATTCCCCTAAAAATTTCATGTTTATGACTGTTTTGGATTTTGTGCTTTGATTTTGAGTATTTGTGTTTGTGCTGGTGATTTATGTGTTTGATTGTGTTAGTTGCTATTGTTTAAGTGTTTTTGATCATTAAAATCAGTAGGTTATTAGAAGAAATCACAAGTTTCTTTGATAAGTGACTGATTAAGGAGTGTTTGGGATTACTGCATAAGTTTGGATTGTGGTTTGCTAAGTTCTTGTTTTGTGTATGCAAGAGTTGGTATCTGTTGTTTGGGTGTATTTGTTCATCTGTTTACAGGTTTTGAGGTTTTGAACACATTGATTCTTGAATTGGCTATAAAATCTTAAAAACTTGGTAAAATTGGCTAGGATTTTGAGGACACATAGATCTAAGCATAGGCTAGGGCTAACAAGTGCTAAATCATAGTTAATCACCAGGGTGGAAGGATTTGAGGCTTTAAATTGGATCAAGTGTCAAGTATATCAGCAAACCTTGTCTGCATATTGTTCTTTGTTCATCAGAAAAATTTTGTGCTTTGATCTTGCTATTTACTTTAATTCAGTGTTTGATTCTTGTTGCTTTGTGTTTATTCTTTATTTACATAGCTTGTGTATGCATCCTGTTAAGTTTGGTTGGCTTATTCTGCTTAAATCTGCTTATTAAGTGCTTAACTGCTTATTTGCATATCTGGTGCATATCTGGTAACTGTTTGGCTTATTGTGGCTTATTGTGTGAACCATTTTGTGATTTTATTGTTGCTATTGACTCCTTGTGATTCACTGATCACAAGGGTGCCTTTGTTTCCAATTGAATCAAACCAGAACTCTCAGATAAGCTTGGTCAAATAGTCAAAGCAGTGGGAACTCCTTTCCCCTGCTGGTTGCCACTGATAGTGTAAATTTGGTGTCAGCTTATCAATAAGCTATAATAGCTTATTCTAACCTGCAACAACTTTGTTTTTGTAATAGGTGCTCATATTTTGACCCATTTGTTCATACTGGAGCATTTGGGGGGTTGACTTTAGGGTTTGACTAGAAAACCAACTCCTTTGACTTTTACATAAGTTCATTTGTGCTTATTCTGGCTTATTGGTTGTGCTTATTGGATTTTTGTTGATTTATTTTGCTTATTGAGTCCATTTGAAAGCTTTTGCAAGTTGAATCAAGTCCTGAGGTGCATTATTTCTCAAAAACAACTATTTTGTCGTTTTGTGGATTTTTGCTTTTCTATTTTCTGGCTTATTGAGTGAGCTTTTTCAAAAATTCTTTTTACAGATCTCATAAGCATCCCAAAAGAAGGTTGTGTGTCAAATTAGAGCTTATGGCATTAGCTTATGGCTTAATGGGCTGAAAAGCCCAATAAGAATAAGCTTTGTGTTCAATAAGCTGTGATAAGCTCATTTTCAGCTTTTGGGCCTTTAGAGTTTTGTTCTCAGAATTGAATTTTAAGTCAGATAGGGCTTTTCCAAGTCAATTGGGCCAAGTTTGACTTTTTAGGCCCAAAAGCCCATTTAGGTTGACGGTTTTTGGATTTGGCCCATTTGAGGGCCCATTAGGGGTATTTTGGTAATTTCACTTTGATTTTCTGATTAATTAGGTTAAAATAAACTAGTTTGCAAGTTTTTAAAATTTTTTATAATTTTTGGATTTTTAATATTATTTTATTATTATTTTAATATTATTTTTCAAATTTCACATTTTCGAACTTTTTACATTTTTCTTAGGTTTAATACATTAAAATTAGAATTTAGCAACTTTTAGAAGAATTTTATCTCTTTTAGATTAATTTTTATAATTATTCTAAGTTTTAATAGTTTTAAATCATTTTAAATAGTTTTTATTAGTTTTAAAATTTCTAAAAATAGTTTTTAATCTTTTTAGGTCATTTTAGAGGTTTACCAATTGAAAAATCTTAATTTGGGCTTTTTGATAATTTATTTGATTTTTAGGGCTTTAATTAGCATTTAAAAATTAAATATTTAGTTATTTAAAAGGTTTGAAAAAGTTTTGATCGTTGGTAAACTCTTAGTGTATTATTTTTTATTTTTGGTGAATTTTTGGTAATTTTTAGAATTTATTTTTATTTTTGTGATTTTTAAGGTTCTACGTTTTAACTTTCTAGTAGTGATTTTTTGTTAATTTTTATTTTTACGTCTTCGTCATCTTCTTTTCTCATCCCCTTCTAAACCAATCATTAATCACAAACATTTAACAAATTTCTCACACACATATACCTCCTTGGGAAACGAACTTTCATCAACTTAAGGGTCATTAGTGTTGATTTTCCTAAATAATCGCTTGATACTTACCGCTTTTACGCCTTTTCCCTAAAAGGTCGTATTTTACCACAATCATTTTGGCGCCGCTGCCGGGGAGGTGTGTCGTGATTAATTTGCATTGTTGTTTTTAATATTAACCAATAGTATTTGTATTAGTAGAACTCTACTAATACGTATTATCGGTTTTCTTGGTTTTTCTTGTACAAATATTATTACTATATTGTATTAAGTATCACAATAAATTCACAATATCTCCAAAAGTGTGAAAACACAACCTTAATTGGGATTTCATCACTCAATTATTGTATTCGAATCTCAAACAAAAAGAAAAAGGCAAAAATAGATAAATACTTTCGTGAAGCTCGATTTTGAAAGATACAAACTATAAGGTGGGTATAAGGCGGGTATTATAAAATATACCCTAAGGAAAAAGGCTCTTAAGTGCTTCGCGCCGCCTCGTTTCCCCGCTCGCTTGTGAGTATTTTGAGATTGAAGGCTAATCGAGGGTTTTGCCGCCCAAAGTATTATTACGTATAATATATTTGCTTGGTTTTCTTTGTGATTAAAACCTCTTGAACAATTTGGTTTTCACCAAAGTTCTAAAGTCATTCGAAGGCGTTCACTCCACGTGATCGTTTTCATTCCTTTGAGGCTTCTTTAATCAAAAGTTTGATTCGAGGAGAGATTTTGTAGATTGTTGTCTACGAAGATATACCAAAATCCAAAAAAAAAATTAAATATCATCAAAAACACAAAAAAAATTGAAAATTCACAAAACAACCAAAAAGAATCTTCTTTGCTCACCTCCCATTCTTCGTGAAGTTTATGATCACTCGTAATCAAGCAAAACGAGCTCGTAAACGTCTTCAAAAGCAAGCCAATCAAGAGACGTTGATTGTTGAAGAACCTCCAACTGTTGAACCTATTGTAGAACAAGAAGTCGTCATGGCTAATCGTACTATGATGGAGTTGCTACAAGCACCCATCGAGGGTTTTGGAGAGGCTATTGTGATTCCCGCCATCCTTGCGGTGAATTTCGAGATTAAGACGGGTCTAATGTCGATGTTGCAAGCAAATAAGTTTAGAGGTCATGAGAAAGACAACCCGCACTACCATATTAGGAATTTTAACCGTCTCACCGCCACTAGCAAATTTAAGGATGTTCCACATGACGCCATTAAGATGATGTTGTTTCCATACTCGTTGGATGGACCCGCTAAAATTTGGCTCGAGAAAGAACCGCCAAATTCGATTTTGACATGGGCCGATCTCGTTTCTAAGTTTGTGAACAAGTTTATTCCACCATCTAAAACAACACACTTGAAAAATGAGATTTCACGATTTGTGCAAAGAAATAATGAAAGTTTTTCAATGGCATGGGAACGCTTTAAAGAAATGTTACATGAATGTCCACACCATGATTTTACGGAATTACATCAAGTGGATACTTTTTATAATGGGCTTAATGATCATAAACAAGATTATTTGAATGCCGCCGCGGGTGGTAATTTTTTGTGCAAGACGACAAATGAGGCTTTACAAATCATTGAAAATAGATCTAAGGTTTATAACCCTCGTAACACACCGAGTGTTGCCAATATGGGTTCGTCATCTTCTTCACAATCGTCTCGTAGCATTAATGCCTTACATGATGAAGCTAATGAGGAAAATCGGTTTTTTGATAGATTTGCTAATCTTATGTCCCATTGGAAGGCTCAAGAAGCTTCCAATTCCGCTTCGGTTAAAGCGGTTGCTAAGAGTTGTTTGTCATGTGGGGGAGCTCATGATCTTTCCGAGTGCATTACCGCGGATGGTAACACTTCGAGTGCTTATGTAGCAACGGGAACTTACAACCAAAACGGCCAAGGTTCCCGCCAAAATCAAGCTCCACCCAACCAAAATGTTAACAATTATCGAAACAACAACCAAGGTAATTACCAAGGCAATTCACGCAATTACAACAAAGGGAATTATCAAAATGGGAATGGACAAATCTCTAATCAAAACCAAAACCGTGATTTTCAAAACACTACACAAGGTTTTCAAAATGCTCACACTAAAAATTTGCATGGAGAATTTTTGGATTATGCAAAAGCAAATGATGCTAAATTTTATAACATGCAACGTGAGATGATTAGCTTAAGATCCGAGTTGAAAAACGAGCTTAAAAATGAACTTGCTAATGAACTTAAAACTCATGCAAACAAAATGGAAGGAAATGTCCAACGTCTTCAACAAAACCAACAAAAGATGGAATTAGGACAACATGAGATTAAGCAAGAGTTATTAAAAGCGGATGCTAGGCAATCAAAATATGAGGACCGAATGGCTAAGATGTTTGAAGCAATCATGTGTAAACCCTCTTCCTCGGGTGGTCTTCCTAGTGATACCATTGCAAACCCGAAGGGAGAAATGAAGGTTATTACTACACGAAGTGGTAAAACTTTCAAGGAACCAATCTCTCGTCCAAGTACTTCTACGGAGAAGGAAATCGAGAAAGAACCCGAGGTGATGGTCAAAAAGGAGCACATTACAATCCCACGAAGTACCGCTCATCCCACACCTACGGTTGAACCAATACCAATTGTGGAACCCGAGTTTCCAAGGCCGTTGCCTAATGACCAACCCACACCACCTTTACCCTACCCTTCAAGACGAAACAAAGAGAAATTGCAAGAACGTAACAAACAACAAATCGAGCTTTTTATAAAAATGTTTCAACAAGTGCATTTTGATGTGAGTTTAGCCGACGCGTTGTTATATATGCCTCGTTTTGCTTCCACTTTTAAAAGTATGATGAGCGATAAGGAAAAGCTTTCAAAGCTTGCTAATTGTTCTTCGGTTTATCTTAACCGCATATCGGAAAAAGTTGGTGATCCCGGAAAGTTTCTCATTCCTTGTGACATACAAGATATGAAAGAATGCCTCGCCTTGGCCGATCTTGGTGCGAGCATTAATTTGATGCCGTTTTCCATTTGGAAATCGCTTTCGCTTCCGGCTCTCATTCCTTCGAACATGTCCATCGAGATGGCCGATCATTCTACGATTATGGCATGTGGAGTAGCCG
Organism: Glebionis coronaria; assembly: GCA_025667525.1. Taxonomy (NCBI): domain Eukaryota; kingdom Viridiplantae; phylum Streptophyta; class Magnoliopsida; order Asterales; family Asteraceae; genus Glebionis; species Glebionis coronaria. The sequence goes on from CM046881.1 coordinate 228,395,510, forward strand.
AAGATGTTTTCGTGAAAGTGTGGAAGTTCTACTATCCCGTTGATTTTATAGTAGTTGACATCCCCGCGGATCCTCAAGTTCCTCTAATTTTAGGACGTTCATTTTTAGATACTTCGAGATCACTTATCGATGTTCATGCAAGAACTATCACTCTGAGATTCAACGAAGAGGAACTTGTTATAAACGCTACTCAAAACTCGAAACCTTCTCATGTTTATGCAATCGCTACCATCAATCACATTGACATCGTTGATGTGGTTTGCGATGAGTTTTCATAAGAAGTGTTAGGTTTTTCTGATAGCTCGTCAAGTGGCAATCCCACTATTTTGGATCCGATTCTTGCTAATTCTACACCAAATCTCACTCCATTCCAAGGAGGCGATCTCACTTCAAATGAAATCGACAATGAAGATGAGGTGTTGATTAGTGATGAAATTTCTATTCCACCATTTCTTTCGCCGATGGAAGTTATGAGTGTTGAACCAAAATCTTCAATCGAGGAACCACCTATCCTTGAATTGAAAGATCTTCCTTCTCACCTTGAATACGCATTCTTGGAAGGTGATGACAAGTTTCCGGTTATTATTGCAAAAGGTCTTGCTAATAATGAAAAAACCGAGCTCTTGAAAGTTCTTAAGGCTCATAAAGGGGCAATTGCGTGGAAAATATCCGACATTAAGGGTATTGACCCAAAATTTTGTACTCACAAGATTTTAATGGAGGAGGACTACAAACCCGCAATTCAAAGTCAAAGAAGGGTGAATCCCAAAATTCACGATGTCATTAAAAAGGAGGTCCTTAAACTCCTTGACGCGGGAATGATTTATCCTATATCCGATAGCCCATGGGTGAGCCCAATCCATTGTGTCCCTAAAAAGGGAGGAATGACCGTTGTGCCCAATGAAAACAACGAGTTAATTCCCACTCGTGTTGTGACCGGTTGGAGGGTGTGTATTGACTACCGAAAGTTAAATGACGCCACTCGTAAAGACCACTTTCCTTTGCCCTTCATGGATCAAATGTTGGAGCGACTTGCGGGAAATGAATTCTATTGCTTTTTAGATGGTTTTTCCGGTTACTTTCAAATCCCTATCGACCCTCGTGATCAAGAAAAGACTACTTTTACGTGTCCTTATGGAACGTTCGCTTATCGTAGGATGCCTTTCGGACTTTGTAATGCACCCGGTACGTTTCAACGGTGTATGATGGCGATTTTTCACGACATGATCGAGAAGTCAATGAAAGTGTTTATGGATGACTTCTCGGTGTTTGGTAATTCGTTCACGTCATGTTTATCTAATCTCGAGCAAATGTTAAAACGTTGTGAAGAAACCAATCTTGTGCTTAATTGGGAAAAATTTCATTTTATGTGTAAACAAGGAATCGTCTTAGGACATAAGGTGTCGAAGGCGGGGATTGAGGTCGATAAAGCTAAGGTAGACGTCATCGCCAAGTTACCTCATCCCAAAACCGTTAAGGGAGTTAGGAGTTTCCTAGGCCACGCGGGCTTTTATCGTCGTTTCATCGAGGACTTTTCGAAAATCTCTCGTCCTATGACACACCTTCTCGAGAAGGATGCTCCTTTTAACTTCAATGAGGATTGTGTTAAGGCTTTCGAAACTCTCAAAAGGAAACTTACCGAAGCTCCCATTCTTGTTGCTCCTAATTGGGAATTACCCTTTGAAATCATGTGCGATGCAAGTGATTATGCTATAGGGGCCGTCTTAGGGCAACGTTATGACAAGCATTTCCGTCCTATCCACTATGCTAGTAAGACGATGACCGAGGCTCAATTAAAGTACACCACAACGGAAAAGGAATTCCTTGCCGTGGTCTATGCTTTTGAGAAATTTCGACCTTATCTCGTCTTGACTAAAAGCATCGTGTATACCGACCATTCGGCTATCAAGTATCTCTTAGCTAAGCAAGATGCTAAGCCGAGATTGCTTCGTTGGATGCTCCTCCTCCAAGAATTTGATGTCACCGTGCTTGACAAAAAAGGAGCCGAGAATCTAGCGGCCGATCATCTCTCTCGTCTAGAAGATCCTCACAAAGATGTTTTCGAGAACAAGGAAATTACCGAAACATTTCCTCTTGAGACTCTCAGTGTTGTGAATTCTAAAGACACCACCCCATGGTTTGCCGACATTGCAAATTACCATGCGGGCAACTTCATAATCAAGGGTATGACGACACAACAAAAACGAAAATTCTTTCGTGACGTCAAGTTCTATTTTTGGGACGACCCTTATCTCTTTCGGATTTGTGCGGATCAACTCGTTCGACGTTGTGTGTTTGGTGCCGAAGCTTCTAATATCCTTAGAGCTTGTCACGAGGGACCCACGGGTGGTCACCACGGTTCTAATCTCACGGATAAGAAAGTGTTCGATGCCAGTTTCTTGTGCCCTTCTATCTATCGTGATGCATACGCACTTGTGAAGTCGTGTGATTCATGCCAACGTCAAGGAAAATCGTCTCAACGTGATGAAATGCCGCAAAACATAATTCAAGTATGTGAGATTTTCGACATATGGGGAATAGACTTTATGGGGCCGTTCCCATCGTCTCATGGCAACAAATATATCCTCGTCGCGGTGGACTACCTTTCTAAGTGGGTGGAAGCTAAGGCTTTGCCTACTAATGATGCTCGTGTGGTAGTGAAGTTTTTGAGGCAATTATTCTCTCGGTTCGGAACCCCTCGTGCTATTATAAGCGATCGTGGAACCCATTTTTGTAATGACCAATTCGAAAAGGTTCTAAAGAAATATGGAGTTACTCATCGTCTTTCTACGGCTTATCACCCGCAAACGAGTGGGCAAGTCGAGGTTTCGAACCGAGCTTTGAAGAGGATTTTAGAGAGGTCAATTGGAGAAAACCGTGCTTCATGGTCCGACAAACTCGATGACGCTTTATGGGCCTTTAGGACCGCTTATAAGACACCTATCGGTTGCACTCCTTATAAGTTAGTCTATGGGAAGAATTGTCATTTGCCCATTGAGTTGGAGCATAAGGCATATTGGGCCCTTAAGCATGCAAACTTTGACTTGAAGACCGTGGGAGATCACCGGAAAATACAATTGAATGAATTGGATGAATTAAGAGATAATGCTTATGAAAATTCATTAATTTTTAAAGAAAAGACTAAAAAGTTTCATGATTCAAAGATTAAAAACCGGGTTTTTAACGTTGGTGATCAAGTGTTGCTTTTTAACTCTCGTCTTAAGATATTTTCCGGGAAATTGAAATTTCGTTGGTCGGGTCCGTTCACCATTACACAAGTGTTTCCATATGGGACCATTGAGCTAGCTCAAGATGATGGTCCTAATTTCAAGGTGAATGGACATAGGCTTAAGCACTACTTTGGTGGGGAAATTCCTTCAATGGTTGCCCTCGACCAAGTCACCTTCCCCAATGATAATTAGCATTGAGGGGATCGAGTCGAGCTCATGACTCGGTAATCAAAAACGAGGTGCCTCGTGGGGGAGATCCCATGCTTATCTTTTATGCTCACTATTCACTAATAAGGGGACTTGTACCCTTTCAACTCGTTGTCTCGTGGTTGTTTGTGATTGTGTTATCTAGATCATCATCATTATCTACGATTGAAGACTCTCGTGTTCGTTTACGTGAGCCTCTATCGTTCGTTTGAAGAAGTTTTTCACGAATCCATGACATATCCTTTATTGTTCTAACAATTATCTTTTAGCATACTTAATAAACGGCTTTAGATATATTGTTGATCACCCTTTCCATGCTAGATCCTAAGCATTCGACTCTTCGTCTCTAGTATGGGGGTGCTCCACCTTTAGACTCGAAACATTGAGGACAATGTTTACTTTTAGTATGGGGGGGTGAATAGGTACTTGCTTTGCTACGCCCTTGCGCTTTCCAATTTTCAATGTTTTGTTTTGCTAATAAGGCTAAAAATGGCCAAATTTTAAAATTTTTTCTTAGTTTTCATAAGTGTTTTTAAGACACGAATGTATATTTTCCGTTGGGTAGAATAAGAGTTAATTTTTGACTTGATGGGCATTTGGAGCCATTAACATTCCTTAACCCGCTCAATTCAAGTTTTGCTAGACTTTTATATAGGGAGCTTTAAAACGCGAAAGTCTTAATTCATACGGGTTAAGAACAAGAACTTTTCGCAAGTTCCTATAATTGATTCTAGAAAGTCACTTATCAAGGGAACTTTAAAAAGCATTCTCTAAACTTGAAAAAGTCCAAGAAAGTGCAAGATCCTATAGGTGGCTTGAAAACCCAAAACTTTGATTTGATATAGTCTTAATGAAAGCTAATCCAAATTTGGCTTAATTTTGACTTGCATGGCTAAGTATTCACGAGTCTCTTTAATTAGAGGTCTTTATATAGTGAAGAACGAGAAATGATAGAGTTAGACAAGTGATCATGCTAAACGTAGAACATGAAAATGTTCTTTCAAAAACTCATATGTTTTTAATTGTGGCTTTTTCTTCCCATAAGATCAATGCATTAGGAATAAATCATAATTGCAATAAGTAAGGTCGTACGATTTGAAAGGTTACTTAGCCTCTAGCGCAAGATCGTTTAAAAGTTGCTCGGGGTTGAATAGAGTTCATAGCCAAGGCATAACTTATTGAAGCGGGACGCGAAGATTGGCGATCATCCAAAAAGGCCCTAACAAGGCATGAGGAGCTCTATTTTTGCTAAAGATCCAAAGATGATGTGAAGTATCATTATTCCTAAATCAATATGAAGGATCGAGACACACGACGAGAAGCAATTACTCCCCTAAAGATCATGGAGAAAGTCTATCCAAAAAGACCCTAACAAGGTATGAGGATAAATATATCCAAGTCCGAAAAGGAGGCGGATCGTTGTATATCAAAATCCAAAGTAAAGATTGAAGAAAAATGATGAAGTCGTGGTCCAATATGAAGAATCTCTCAAAAACGTCAAGTGAAGAAATTCCAAATATATGAAGAGAAGACCATAATTTCAAGAACGTCTTCCCAAGATTTGAAGTATGAAGTACATGCCAAATATCGGTCCGAGAAAGGTCTCAAATCGCGAAACGAGTTATGCCAAGATATGAACTGAAGGAGATACACGAGAAGCCGTTTTAAAAGATTTTGTCCTTCGGCTAACTATTGATCAAATCGTGCTACTTTGCTTTCGGACTAATAACTACTCAAATAAGTAAAAATGAATCACTCGTGATCCATGACAAATAGATAAAAAATGCTAGTAACCCATTTCCTTTTATAATAACTAGGATTGCGGGGAGAAAAAGTATTACACAATTTGGACGTATGAGTAGTGTTAGCATTGTGACTTGTACCAACAATGATCTCGTTTTTGCACTTAGCATGGAATGTATGACAATCAAGGATGACGAAGTTTACTCTAAGGGACATTTACTTGTTTCTATTCTTTGACCCTAAAGGTCACTTTTGTGATGAAAATCATATATTATGTCTTTACACATCTTCGTAGTATGTTGCATGTCTTTTACTCTTCAATAAAGGTTAATAAATTTGAGCTTTGGTGATGCTTAGATACTTTATTCTAGCATTGCGTGAGGGCACGACAATGGCTTAGTATGGGGGAGTGATGAGATGGCATTTATACATGATCTCATCGTTCTTTTCGGGCTTTAAATGCATAAAAATGTCATAAAATACCATATATATGCTTGTGTTTGTTTACTTGTGTATTTTAGGTATGGATATCGTGAAAAAGACAAAAGATCACAAGTTACAAGGAAAAACGGACACGAGAAACGAAGCCGTACAAAGAACCGGGCCCTAATCATGGAAATTTCAACAAATACCCTTGAAGACTTGAAGACAAACAAGATTGATCCTCAATTATTGAAGAAATGACACTTAAAACCCTTGTATGATGATAATTACAAGTTTGGTCCTTTAAGTTTGTCAAAATTACACAAAAGGTCCCTCAACTTTGAAGAAATGGCAAGATTAGTCCCTCAACAATTTTAAATTGTCAATTATGGTCCCTAATCAAGCCAAAGATACATTGAAGACCCTTGAAGATCAAGAATGTCCAAGATCAGCCCTTGAAATATGCAAAAGTGTCAAAAATAACCCTTGAAACACTTTTTGGAAAGTTTGTGCCAAAAATGACAAGTTGTGAAACGTTGATACAAAGGAAATGGGCGCTGATAGAAGTTTACTTACAAATGACAAAAGAAAGGAAGAAAAAGGGCCAAAACTGCCAAGTTTATAAGTTTAAACTTAACAAACACGCGCCAAACACAATTTCTCCACTAAAATTGGATCAAACGTGGCACTATTCATGTTCTTCCACCCACAATTTACTTTTACCAAACAAAGGGTAAAATGAAATTACCCATACCCACGTGTGATTCACACATGCAGAATCCCATCCCACACACAAAACCCTCACTCCCACTCACAAAGGACCCCACCCCCAATTCCCTTTCCACCAATCAGAATGCAACTTAGCCTCCAAGTTATGTGACGTGTCCAAATCAACAGCTATGATTCATTGCTTCATCACAAAGCTAAAATGAACATCCAGGATCAATTTGGACAGCTCAAATTCAGAAAACGTCTAGAAGGACTTAGGGCATTTAGGGAATTTCACTTCTAGGGTTTGTGAATAGTGTTTAGCCAGGCATTTGCCTATAAAAGGAGACCTCAACATGTGAGAGTCCCTTTGTTCCAGTTTTAGGCTATCAATCTTTGTAATTCCTTTTTAAGTTTAATAAAATTTGAATTTCTGAAAATATTGAATTCTCTTTTTGATTTGATTAAAAGTTGGTGTTTGAGTAGCCTAATTCTGAGTTCCATTTGATTGTTAAGGCCTACCTTAATCTTGTGGTTAAGGCATGTCTTGGTTCATAAGGTTTTTAAGGTTTGAATACCTTGAAATCCTAGGTTCTGTTTTGGTTTATTTTGTGTACTAACCCTTGACCATTTGCTATAAGCTCTTACAAGCTTGTTGACACCAAGCTTGTGAAGGGATTAGAGACCTTGGTTGAGTTGTTTGCTGCTTGTGTTGAAGATATTAAGTCCTTGAGGTTCTACTTTGAACCATCAACCAAGGCAATTTGCATCTCCTTATTTGAAGTACCTTGGTCTTGTTCTAGTTGTTGAACAAGGTCCAAGGAGCATTGCTGGCCTTCCTAGGATGTTGTGGAAGGCAGGTATAAGCTCTTGTTAAGATTCCCCTAAAAATTTCATGTTTATGACTGTTTTGGATTTTGTGCTTTGATTTTGAGTATTTGTGTTTGTGCTGGTGATTTATGTGTTTGATTGTGTTAGTTGCTATTGTTTAAGTGTTTTTGATCATTAAAATCAGTAGGTTATTAGAAGAAATCACAAGTTTCTTTGATAAGTGACTGATTAAGGAGTGTTTGGGATTACTGCATAAGTTTGGATTGTGGTTTGCTAAGTGATTGTTTTGTGTAAGCAAGAGTTGGTATCTGTTGTTTGGGTATATTTGTTCATCTGTTTGCAGGTTTTGAGGTTTTGAACACATTGATTCTTGAATTGGCTATAAAATCTTAAAAACTTGGTAAAATTGGCTAGGATTTTGAGGACACCTAGATCTAAGCATAGGCTAGGGCTAACAAGTGCTAAATCATAGTTAATCACACCAGGGTGGAAAGATTTGAGGCTTGAAATTGGATCAAGTGTCAAGTATATCAGCAAACCTTGTCTGCATATTGTTCTTTGTTCATCAGAAACATTTTGTGCTTTGATCTTGGTATTTACTTTGATTCAGTGTTTGATTCTTGTTGCTTTGTGTTTATTCTTAGTTTACATAGCTTGTGTATGCATCCTGTTAAGTTTGGTTGGCTTATTCTGCTTAAATCTGCTTATTAAGTGCTTAACTGCTTATTTGCATATCTGGTGCATATCTGGTAACTGTTTGGCTTATTGTGGCTTATTGTGTGAACCATTTTGTGATTTTATTGTTGCTATTGACTCCTTGTGATTCACTGATCACAAGGGTGCCTTTATTTCCAATTGAATCAAACCAGAACTCTCAGATAAGCTTGGTCAAATAGTCAAAGCAGTGGGAACTCCTTTCCCCTGCTGGTTGCCACTGATAGTGTAAATTTTGTGTCAGCTTATCAATAAGCTATAATAGCTTATTCTAACCTGCAACAACTTTGTTTTTGTAATAGGTGCTCATATTTTGACCCATTTGTTCATACTGGAGCATTTGGGGGGTTGACTTTAGGGTTTGACTAGAAAACCAACTCCTTTGACTTTTACATAAGTTCATTTGTGCTTATTCTGGCTTATTGGTTGTGCTTATTGGATTTTTGTTGATTTATTTTGCTTATTGAGTTCATTTGAAAGCTTTTGCAAGTTGAATCAAGTCCTGAGGTGCATTATTTCTCAAAAACGACTATTTTGTCGTTTTGTGGATTTTTGCTTTTTCTATTTTCTGGCTTATTGAGTGAGCTTTTTCAAAAATTCTTTTTACAGATCTCATAAGCATCCCAAAAGAAGGTTGTGTGTCAAATTAGAGCTTATGACATTAGCTTATGGTTTAATGGGATGAAAAGCCCAATAAGAATAAGCTTTGTGTTCAATAAGTTGTGATAAGCTCATTTTCAGCTTTTGGGCCTTTAGAGTTTTGTTCTCAGAATTGAATTTAAGTCAGATAGGTCTTTTCTAAGTCAATTGGGCCAAGTTTGACTTTTTGGGCCCAAAAGCCCATTTAGGTTGACTGTTTTTGGATTTGGCCCATTTGAGGGCCCATTAGGGGTATTTTGGTAATTTCACTTTGATTTTCTGATTAATTAGGTTAAAATAAACTAGTTTGCAAGTTTTTTAAATTTTTTATAATTTTTGGATTTTTAATATTATTTTATTATTATTTTAATATTATTTTTCAAATTTCACATTTTCCAACTTTTTACATTTTTCTTAGTTTTAATACATTAAAATAGGAATTTTGCAACTCTTAGAATAATTTTATCTCTTTTAGATTAATTTTTATAATTATTTTAAGTTTTAATAGTTTTTAAATCATTTTAAATAGTTTTTATTATTTTTAAAATTTCTAAAAATAGTTTTTAATCTTTTTAGGTCATTTTAGAGGTTTACCAATTGAAAAATCTTAATTTGGGCTTTTTGATAATTTATTTGATTTTTAGGGCTTTAATTAGCATTTAAAAATTGAATATTTAATTATTTAAAAGGTTTGAAAAAGTTTTGATCATTGGTAAACTCTTAGTGTATTATTTTTTATTTTTGGTGAATTTTTGGTAATTTTTAGAATTAATTTTTATTTTTGTGATTTTTAAGGTTCTACGTTTTAACTTTCTAGTAGTGATTTTTTGTTAATTTTTATTTTTACGTCTTCGTCATCTTCTTTTCTCATCCCCTTCTAAACCAATCATTAATCACAAACATTTAACAAATTTCTCACACACATATACCTCCTTGAGAAACGAACTTTCATCACCTTAAGGGTCATTAGTGTTGATTTTCCTAAATCGTCGCTTGATACTTACCGCTTTTACGCCTTTTCCCTAAAAGGTCGTATTTTACCACAATCAATTGGTTAAATGATTGGTTGACAGTAAATCAACCAATCACAGTTGAGGAGTGACGTGTTGAGAGTCCACGTGGGAGCCTTGTGCCAGCATCTTCTTCCCGATATACTTGGCAGTTTATTAAAGCGCATGTAACCCAATTTCTGCTTGAATGAATACCCCCAAAATCTAGGGTTTATATGCTGGGTTGTTTTTCCCCCAAAATCCTTTCAGTCGACTGCTTTTTCTTTTGTTGATTTTCTTGTTTGTGTCAAAAAGGTTTGACCAAGGTAAATAAATATACTCCTTCCACCGTCAATTCTTTGTAACATGGGCCCTTGAACCGAACTAAATATTACTCCCCCGTCATAAATTGGTACCTTTTGGACCTTATTAGACTTTCCCAAATAATACTTCCTTCGTTCCTTAATAATTTAGTATTGGGCTTTTATTCAAATAGACCCAAAATATTCTATCAGTCCCATATTATCTTGTAATTGGGCCCTTGTTGGGCTTTTTATCTTCAAGACTTTATTAATGGGCATCTAAGCCCATTAAGCTGAAATGGGACCCACTTGGACAATAAACTTCATTAACTTGAATCCCGTCTTAAAACGACTTGTCTTTTGGCTTAATGAACTTTCTTCAATCTCGTGTCGATATTTGCCGGTTTTCGTGAACTTGGTACCTACACACATGAAACAACAAAACAACACATATACAAGGTATATTTGAACATTTATTGCATTTATTCATTGTTTTTAGATACAATTGATATGAGTAAAATCACTCATATCAAACTCTCCCTTGCTAAGCAATTGCCGTGTCCTCACGCAATGATAAAATAAAACACTAACTACACCATTATTCAACTTTTGACATTTTATTTTGCAAAGACATAATGTATTGCTTTCATTATTTGAGAAATAACTTTTAGGATCATAAAACTCAAATAGATTCATCGTCCCCGACTCTTCACTTTTCCATGCCAAGTGTAAAAACAAGATCATTATCAATCATAAGCCCCCAAATTAAACCAACTCATACAAGTAATTTGTGTTAAACTCAATCTCCTATTATTCCTAATTGTATCTCTAGATTTTATTTGTCATTCACCCAAAGGCTCATTTGACTTTATTTTTGATATTTATTAGTCCAAAAATGAAGGCAAGAACGGTGTAAACTCAACACTCAAAACCTAACCTCGACTTCAAAAACCATTGTCACTAAAGAAAGCCCACATCAAGGGTAACTTAACACGATTTGAGGGATAAATACCCGGACCCAAAATTTGGCTAATATGGCTACTTAAAAGCAACAAATAAAACCTCCAAAGTCAATTATGACCTTATTAGTGGAGTTAGCAACAATTACATCATAACACCTTGCGGCTCTTTTAGATGTAATTGTGCTCCTTATTTAAAATCCACACCCGAAGGCTCCTTGAACAAAAATAAGGGAATTGACATCACCATCCCACCTTACGGTTCATGATGATGAAGCAATTTTTATTCAACACGCCCCCTCGTCATACACCCTAAGGCTCTAATGACAAGGTTAGTGCTACATGACTCCCACCCGAAGGCTCCTAGAGAACATGTTTTTATTTATTCTTTATTATTATGATATTTATAGTAAGCCAAATTTCCGCAATCCCATGATCAAAAGTCCATTTCGCTGACACCCTTAATGTGTTCTCACTTTAATTACAAGGGAAGAAAAAGAAGGAGTTACGAGTTAAGATATCAAGCCTAAACCGCTAAAAACTTCATTTACTAAGCAATTATTATTCAAGTGTAAAAAGTAAATACGAGGAGATTAAATCAAACACAAAAATACTTGCACAAAGAAGAATTAATCTTAGAAACTTATGATTGAACTCTATCATCTCTTGTTCTCCATAAAATTCCAAAAATGTGAAATCAATGGATACTTAGCCTATTGAATCAAAGTTTTGGGTTTTCAAGTCATCTATAGGATCTTGCATCTTCTTAGACTTTTTCAGGTTTTAGAATTTGCGTTTTAAAGTTCCCTTGATAAACGACTTTCTAGGATCAATTATAGGAACTTGCGAAAAGTTCTTGTTCTTAACCCATATGAGTTAATACTTTCACGTTTTAAAGCTCCCTATATAAAAGCCTAGCAAAACTTAATTCAAATACGTTATGGAAAAGCTAAGGTAAAAACCTAGTCGAGTCAAAAACTATTTTTATTTTCACCAACGAAAAGCCTACATTCGTGTCAAAAGCACTTATTTTATTTATTAAAACTTTAAAAATACACTAAAAATTTAAAATTTTTACGAAAAATGAGAAAAACAATTACGTTTGGACACGACAAAAGCAATTGCAAGCGATTATATCGATTGACTCCCCCATGCTAAAACCAAACATTGTCCTCAATGTTTCTTAGCTCAAGAGTAACACCCCCTTGCTAAAACACGAAGAGTCTAATGCAAAATCCTAACATGGAAAGAGCACGCAAATCTATAAGCCGTTTATTAATTATGCCTCAAGATAAAACGTTAGTCGATAAAAATCAAAGGATAAAGAGTGTGCCCCTTTTGGCATTCAAAGATTGGAAGATCAAGTGGACCGACAAAAACCGAACACGAGAGTCTTCAATGATTAGGGTCATACCTAAGATTCACAACACAACAAAACACGAGCACGAGCTTGAAAGATCAAGCCTTATTAGTGTTAGAAAATAGATAGAAGATAGAATATATGGGACTACCCCACAAGGCACCTCGTTTTTGTTCACCGAGTCATGAGCTCGACTCGATCCCCGCATTCATTTGTCCTTAGGTAAAGTGGTGAAAACCGGCATAATGGAATAAAATCCAACATGAAGCACGATGCTGGGGTCAAAGGTTACATCCTCGTTGTCGGATGACAAACGGAAGGATAAAACTCCAACATAAATCTCTAAAAAGAGATAGTAGTCACAAATTATGGAATGGATATAGCATGCTCCCCGAGATAAAGTCGCACCAAGATGATCGAATAATCTTTCAATTATTGCATCGGTGAAAGGCCGAGATTTCCCTAAATCAACAATTCCGGGGTCGAATACCTCGTCCTCGGGAGAGAAAGGAATAGACAACACGGTGTCGTCCCCCCATGCTAATCCAAAATAATATGAAGCACATGGTAATGGTGGGATAAAAGTTTCATCCATAGTGGAATCAACATTCTTAGCTTTAACGACCATTTCACCCTTAGAAATGTAATCAATCGGGTCATGGTACTCAATATGAGACACATGAAAAACCCGTACATTAAGGTCAAAGTGGGTGGGAGGAGGACTTGGGACGAAATCATCATCAAGTAAATTCTCTAAAAAGAGAGCGTCCCCCTCCGGGTCGATTTCATCAACACCCGGTGGTATCGAATCATTAGAAGCAAGAAAAGTGTCAATCTCCTCCATAAGCGGATCACTATCCTCAACGGGAATAGGAGATGGAGAAGAAGACTTGTCATTAGGCTTAGAAGTCAAGGCCTCGATCCTAGAAATGAGAAGATAGACGTTGGATAATTTTTCACGAAGAACCACGTCTTCCACATCTAAATGAGTAATTTCATCGGAGAACTTCTCAAGGATCGGAATAGTCAAATCAACCTCATTTCCCGGTGGAAATGGGTCTAAAGGAGCAAGTTCAAAAGTGAACCTCTCAAAAACCGGATCACTATCATCCTCATTTCCCGGTAGAAATGGGTGAGGAAGAGTAGGTTCATCGGTGAAACCCTCAAAATCTGAATCGTGAATGTCATCTTTATAAGAAAGTTCATCGGAGAACTCCTCATTAGAAAATTCAATAGAATTTGAATCATTCTCAAAATCTTCATTTCCATCACAATTTTCATCATTAGAATTAGAGAAAATCTCAAAGTGAATAGAAGAAGTAGAGTCATCACAATGTGGCAAATCACACGTTTCATTGGAAATACCGTCAAACTCTCTTGGGTTTTGGACAAGAATCTCAACACTAGACTTTATTACTTCGTCCAATTCCGTGTCCGAAATAGTGCTAATAAGCTCGTCCCCCTTGCTTAGAGAATTTTCGGGTTCCACGATGGAAGAATCATGAATAGGAGTGGTGATGTCATGAGAGATTTCCTCATCATCTAGGATGGGTGAATCCTCGGGCTCCATAGCCGGCAAGATACGAAAAAGAAGCACGATTGCACTAGACGAAGGATATAGAGCAATAAGATCTCGCAAAGAAATAGCCCTATCCTCGTCATCGTCAATAAGAAGAGAACGCTCGAGTTCACGATAAGCAAGGTATTTTGCTTCCGCTTGAGCTCGTTCTTTCTCTCGAATTTCAATGCTTACTCCATTATAATCTTGCGAAAGTTGTCTAATCTTAATTTCACAATCTCTTTTAAATCCCTCATCAATTATTTCACCATGAAATCGTCGACTTCCTAATTCATTAGTTATATCATTAATCTCTTGATTAATTTGTCACTTTTCAAGCAACATATCTTCAATACTATTTTCAACAACTTCAACATTTCTTTGATTCATTATTTGTTGGAACACTGTTTCAAGTCGTTCAATATCGAAAGAATATTGTGAAGATTGGTCAAAACCGGAAGGAATCGAATCATAGCAAGGACTAGGCTCATAAAAACTTTGATCTATCGGTTGACAACAAAAACTCTCGTGAGGACCTCCACAATACTCACAACAATGATGTTGTTGTGATAAACTCGGTAAATCTTGTGGATACCAATTATCATAAAGTTTTGATTGTAGCTCGGTTCTTGCTCGTAATTAAGCGAAAATCGATGCGAACAATTAATTCCTAAATGAGAATCGTTTCCACAAAACTCACACGAGGGTGTCTCGTATGTGGGGTGTGGAGGTGGGTAAAAATCGAGAGAATTATTCGAAAAATTTGGGTTTCCACATGAAGTAATATCATCACAACAAGGACAAAATCCAACTCGTATATCATGACGTAAATCATTTCCACAACGCTCACACGTGCACCACCGACATGGCAAAAAACCATATAACGGTTCTCCACACCCTTCACAATTGACGAAGGAATTCATGGAAGAATTAAAAATTAGAGGGTGAGGAGAGAAAGAATTAAACATGATAGAGGATTAATAAGATTATTTTTGGTATTTTTCATAAATCAAGAAAAACGATACATACTATATAATAAGAAAATAACAAAACTTTCCGAGGACGGAAAGGGTCTTCAAATCAACGATCAACAAATCTCCACGAAACGAATCGTACACAAGATCCCCAGCAACGGTGCCAAAATTTTTGATGTGATCGTGATAGTATAGTGATAATTATATACGTTATAGGGTAAGTTAGAAAATTACCTTTAGGAAAAAGTAATAGTTTAAAATTACCAATGACGGATTCAATTAAACACGTGATGAACCAAGTTCATTGTACACGAAGATCTTATAAATTTGAGACGTTTTGTATTGATTTGGACAATTGATTCGAATTGGTTTTCGGTTTTTAAACTAAAAATCAAATCTACCAATTTAAAACCTAATTTAATCCTAAAGTGCATGAATCGTTACCCCGAATTATTTTAATCTAAAAACAATTACTAAAAATTAAAGCTATTTTAAAAATTAAAACTACTTAAAAATCTATTAAAAATTAATCTATTTAATTAAAATTACTTTTACACTATTTAAAAAAAATCTATTAATGAAACTAATTTATTAAAATCTAAATTAATTAAAATCTAATTATTTAAAACTAATTTTTAATAACTAATTAAATCTATAAAATTAATAAAACATTTTTTATATTTTTATTTATTTATTTTTGCTTTGAACCTTTTTGAAAGTAATTTTTAAATAAATAAATTTACAAAATGAAAACTATGTTTTTAAAACTATTTAAAAGCTGATAGACGAAATTGATTAGGCTATATTAGTTAATAAAGCTACTATAAAACCAAAACAACAGATAGACCACTTGGTTAAGTCGTTTGGCCCATGACCAGGAGGTCATGGGTTCGAGTCCTGTAAGGGACATTTTTGGATGATCTTTATTATTTTATTTTGGAATTGATAATTATGGAGTTCAGATAAAAAAATCAATATTACAGCTACTTAAATAAACAGTTTAGAACAAAAATAACTACTCAATTTATTCCACCCAAACACACGTGACAGATTTAGATAGTAACTTAAAATAATAATCAGACTAAAAAAAATAAAGAGATAACAGCTGAAATTTGGAACTAAAAAATCAGTACATAAAACTAATTGTTACCAAACAGTCAAAATTAAACTAGAAGAAAATAAATCAGTACAGACAACAGATAGCACTATAGCAGATCAAAAGCAATGGTATAACAAACGAAATTACGTCAGTAACTTATACTACTAAGCAATAATCTAAACGACCAAGAAATCCAACATTAATCAAATTCTAATATGGCAAACTACTATACGGAATAAATCAAAATACTACGGCAGCAGACACTATTAAGATGAACAAAGCATCAAGGTGTTAAAAACGCAGCAGATTACGATGATACTACCGCAGGCCTAAAACAGATATACGAACCACATCAGTTAATTAAGACCTAATACCCTAGTACGAAGCTACTGTTACAATTCATAGCAGTAGAAACTCGCAACAATTATAACCCATTTAAATGACATAGACGCAAGCTATACCACATCAATTCTAAAGGTTATACGGCAGCTATATCAATCTCATAAAGGGGCAGAAAATGTAGCAGTCGAAGATTCAAGCAAACGACAGATACTAGCAGACTTTACTACAAAAATAGTACTTAATGAGGTTAAACGCAACAATCAATGAAAAGCCAAATGTGTAAAACATCTAAACTTCTACAACTAATAACTTTCAAACAAATTTATGGTTCGAATTTGCATCTAACAGATAGTGAAATTAACGTTACTAGCAGCTTACTTAATTACTGTAATTCATCTAACATCTATTGAATACACTCAGGAAACCTATAACTGATAAACCTTCAAATCGAAAGACGGAAACAATCGTGACTCAATTGCAGGATATAGTGATATGACTAATAAATGCAGCATCACTTAAACAAAAAGAGGCAATGAGCTAATCAGTTAATCAATTCACTCAAAGTGCACAGTAAATCATAGGACCAATCCACACTAACAGCCATGTTATTCAATCTAAACATATTTATACATTGAAGTAGATTCATAATATTCAGTTTCCGCAGCAAAATCAAACATATAGCATATTAACAGACATTAAGTAAGAATTAATATTAGCAAACAATCAACAGATAAAACTCTTAAACAAATTCATGTAAAAATTAAGCAACATAAAAATAAAGGAATGAAACCTTTTGAAGACATCCTTTGGGACGAAGTCACGCGCTGAGCGGACTTGGACTAAAACTACACCAAAACGCCTTATTCGAGTTATAACGAACCACCATAATACACGTCAAACATTCGAACCACTAATGATACTCGAACCGTCAAAAACCTTAACAACAGCTTATTTTTCTTGTCAATCCAGTGGGGATTAACACATTTAATATCCCTAATTCACTAAATCACTCAAATAAGCATTGGTTTGAACTTATTTGAATAATCACCAATATAATATTAGCTTGTAATAAGATGAAATGCAATCTTGAAATTATAACAGTTAAAAATAAAATGTGGGACAAGAAGATTAATAACTGAAAATCACTTTTATTCCATTAAATCAACATTACATCATTAATTAAAAACGAAAATTATAAATCCTACCTACAATTTAACATTATAACATTAAAAATGAAAAAGGGATGATTTTCTGAATAAAATCAGGGGTTTATATAGGCTAACCCGAGGGTGTTGGGGTGGGGGTTTGTTGAGGGAGAAGCGATTGTGTCCCTTAGATCCACTTTTCTTCTTCTCTCTCTTTTCTGTTAAGATCGGATGGCTGATAATCGTCTATCCTCACACGGATTGCCAACCTGGCACTAAGTGTGCTAGTTTGGATCTGATTATGCATGATATGATTTGTTAAATGATTGGTTGACAGTAAATCTGTAACATCCCGCCTACTCAGACCACAATATTGTCCGCTTTGCCCATAGGCTCACGGCTTTGCTTTGTGGCCCTCATGTAAGTACTTCCCGGCTGGTCACCCAGGCTAGTACTACTCTGACATGAGCACGCTTAACTGCCAGTTCCTAAGAACCCCACGTGCAGTAGACCACAAAACGCGTTGTGTCATGATAAGGCAAATGTTTTCTTATGAGCCAAGATCTATCCTGGCCACAGCCGATGTGGGATTTGCCTGGGGTGTCACAATCACCCCCCTTCGGGACTCATCGTCCTCGATGAGGTTTGCCCCACCGTCCTGAACGGCTCAGGAGTGGCTCTGATACCACTTGTAACATCCCGCCTACTCAGACCACAATATTGTCCGCTTTGCCCATAGGCTCACGGCTTTTCTTTGTGGCCCTCATGTAAGTACTTACCGGCTGGTCACCCAGGCTAGTACTACTCTGACATGAGCACGCTTAACTGCCAGTTCCTAAGAACCCCACGTGCAGTAGACCACAAAACGCGTTGTGTCATGAGAAGGCAAATGTTTTCTTATGAGCCAAGATCTCTCCTGGCCACAGCCGATGTGGGATTTGCCTAGGGTGTCACACCTGCACTTTAGTTTTGATGCACCTTAAATTCATGTATTGCACCTTTAAATTCATTTAATTTCCAAGTAAGTTTTATTTTATTGTTCTTGAATCTTCATCTTTTCTTGTTAATCTCCTTCTACCTTTCTTGTTTGATTTGTTCTTAATCTTTGTGTTCATGTTCTTAAGTTTTATGGTTTTGATCAAGTGGGTTTTGATTGATTTGGCTTTATTTGTTAGTTTTGATGATCTGTTTTGATTGATTATTGTTAGTTGATGCTTTGTGGTTGTTTTGGTTTAATCTTTTGGTTAATCTTGTTTAGATTTGGTTAAATTCGTGACCTGTGGTTCTTTACTGTTCTTCATGTTCTTATTGTTGCCCAGATTCCGGATTAATTGCTTCTTTTGTTCTTCGTTCAGAATAATAGTTTATTCCGGATCAAGGCCCTTCATTCGGAATATATAAATATTCTGGATCAAGCTCTTCGTTCGGAATAATATTTATTCCGGATCAAGGTCCTTCGTTCGGAATATTATTTATTCCGGATCAAGCTCCTTCGTTCGGAATATTATTTATTCCGGATCAAGGTGTTTCGTTCGGAATATTATTTATTCCGGATCAAGCTCCTTCGTTCGGAATGTTCAAATATTCCGGATCAAGCTCTTTTATTCCGCATCAACCATTTTTCCCTTTTTATTCCGGATCAAGCCTTATCCCGGATGAGCTGTTTATTCCGGATAGGCAATTATTCCGGATGAACACATTTATTCCGGATGAAGGCTTTATTCCGAATGAGTTTTCCAGTTTTTAGTTTTAAGCTTTATTTTTCCCGCCTTTTTCCTTATTTGCATTTTTACTTGCTTTCCTTTTAGTTTAAGTTTAAGTTTGAGTTATTTACCTTTATTGCTTTTAATTTCTCGTCATTTATTTCCCGTCAAGTTTTTATCTTTCATTGTTGTTTCTTTTTACTGTCTTTTATTTTATCTTTCCAAGTCTTTATTTTTAATTAGATTTAGACAACGACCATTCCCTTTTTATTCCACCAAGAACAACTAATCTCTTGCACTCAACCATTTATCAATTCGAGAAGATTCTGAGAAACGAACTTTTTCAACCTAGTAAAATCAATGCATTAAAATGGCGCCGCTGCCGGCTCTTTTCGTGAGGATTAACTATTTTCTGTGAGAGACGCGTTGGATTTTTGGATCCGTTCACTCGTGAACGTTATTTTTCGTGTCCAAATTTTCAAAAATCCAAAAACATTTGAAAAATCATAAAAAGCATTTCTTTTTCAAAGTTTTGCCCCAAAAATATTCTTCTTGCTTATCTATTTTTCTTTATGGATTCTTATGTCCATTGCGTCGGGTGTGGGAAACAATTATCTGGGAACGACTCTTGTCAATGGTGTACATGTGAGCGGTGCGGAAACGATATCGACAATACACAATTCCTATTCGGATTTTGTCCTTTGTGCAACTCGACTAATTTGTCCTTTTTGAACCCACCTCCTCCTGTTCCCCCGTGCATCTATTGTGGAAGCGATTCTCATTGGCATGTTTCGTGCCCGGTTCGATACCCGTATGGTCACGAGCAAGAACCGGGGTACAATTATGACAATGACAATAGCTATTCACAAGACGCACCCAGTCTTTCTCCTCACCCGTTTTGCAACAACTGTGGGGGCACTCACGATACTTCATATTGTCAGCCAATGAATTATTATGAGCCAGATATGTGTCCTCAATTTTCTTCACCGATGGATTATTATGAACCAAATCCGTGTTATAATTCTTCTCAACCGATGACTTACTTTGAGCCACATCCGTTCTATAATTCAGGTTTTCAACATTGTGAGCCCCCACACCCAACCTCAATCATTAATCCTCTCAGAGAATTCGTATTTCCCACGAACTCACTACTTTGAATGAAGAAACACACTCCATTGTTTTGCAACTTCAAGAAGCCGTTGTTCTGCTTAAAGAAGTTAGGGAGGAGGAAAAGCGACAGCAACAAGAGAAAGTATCTAATCTTAGTGATTATACCCCTCCTCTTGTGCGTCAATACTATTATGATGATGATGACGATGAGAATACTATTTCTTGGAATGATCTAGTTGCTCAATGTCCTAGAGCAATTGTACTTCCCTCTCTTAATATCCCCAACGCCTCTAAGGATTGTGATACTTCGAGTGAGATTAGTGATTTTGGTCTTGATAAATTCTTTGATGAGGTTTGTGATGTGCTAACTTTTGAGGAGCTTACGGATGAGGTCGCTCTTAATGATGATGTTCCTTCCACCAACACTTTGGGAGATGATTCTTTGGCTTTCTCTAATCCTCTTTTTGATCAAGATGATGATTTTACTTCTAGTGATGACGAGTCACTATTCGATGAAGACGTTCTGCATAAAACTTTCAAGATTTATTCGAACCCTTTATTTGATTTTGATGACGCCTACATATCTAGTGAAGTGAATCCCCTCTTTGACGAAGGGATTGAGGACATTGATAGCCCTGATTCTCTTGCTATTAATGAGCATACCTTGTTAGTCATACCTCCTTCTATCCCAGAGGTGGAAAGACTTGACTCTACTGCAAAAGGGACGCAGGTGGAAGGTAATTGTTCTCATACTTCTCATATTATATTGCCACCTCATCCTACCGCGTGCACACCCAAGCGGGTGATGTATCGCTTTTACTCTCCTCGTTTCATACTGGGAAATGAGGATGAGTGCTTTGACCCGGGAGGTGAAAATGACAATTCTATAATTGATAACATTACGGCTTTGCCGAATGCTCAGCATCCGTTGTCTTTGGGGGATGACAATGTGCTCACTTTACCCACCCCACCTCCCATGGATCTTGAATTCACATACTTCTCGTATGTTGAAAGGACCTTTCTCCCATTCAAGACTTATCCCCCCGCCTCTCCTTTGTTGACGTCAACCGGGAACGAGGACAAGGTTTTTGATCCCGGTATTACATTCGAGGCTTCCAATGGACCATTTAATTGGGGGACGAGTCAGGCTCGTGACTCAGTCAACAAAAACAAGCGCTCTTTGGGAGGCAACCCGATTATCTATCTTTATCTGTTTTCACCATAAGTGTAGGGGGGAGCCCCGTGGTGTTTCTTGTTCTCTTTCTTATCATGTGCAGGGATTAGAGCTTCAAAGACACACTCTTGATGACTTTTGACGAACCGTGATTCCGTGTTCCCTTCTTCCCGGTTCTATCCTAAACTCTTTTCAATTCACTATTTTATATTTCTCAATATTAAAATAGGAATCTCTTTAGTTGTCTCTTCATTAGCGAGATTTAAACAACGTACACAATGTCCTAAGTGTAGGGGAGTTTACTCCCATATGCTTAAACATTGAGGACAATGTTTATATTAAGTGTAGGGGGGACTTCTATCGAAGTTTTAAGTGGACTTTTCCATGAAAATGCCTTCATTTAACCGGAAAATCATCTTTTTCGGCATTTTTCAAATTTTTAATTAACTTTGGCCATTTAGTCGTAATTTTTAAATTTTTATCGTTGCTTTCATATGTATATATATTAATAAAGTGGTGTAGCTAGTTTTGAAATCTTTGACATATTAGGCCCGTTGCGATTATTTTGACTCAACCCGAATAGACTTATCCAAGTTTATTCTAGCTAGTATCCTTAACCATGTAGACCTTAATTGGTTTATTAGGCTAAGCATCCACGAGTCTCATTACTTGAGATTTTAAATTGTGGAGAACGAGAAATGATAGAGTCAATTATAAGTCGGTATTCTTGAACAAGCTCACTTGGTGTGATTATTTGCCTATTCTCCCATCACTTGCTAATAATTTATCTGTAATAAGTAAGGTCGTACGATTTGAAAAGTTACTTAGATTCTAGCCCAAGATAGTTTAAAAGTTGCTCGGTAATGATAAGAGTTCATAGCCAAGGCATAACTTATGAAGCGGGGCGCGAAGATTGGCGAGTCCGAAAAGGCCCTAACAAGGCATGAGGATTCAATTTTATTATTGCTTTTCGTCGTGAGTCTTGATCCTTCATATTGATTTTGGGAATAATGCCTTTCACATCACCTTGGATCATGGAGAAGTCTATCCGAAAAGACCCTAACAAGGTATGAGGATAAATAGATCCAAGTCCGAAAAGGAGGCGGATCGTTGTATCTCAAAATCCAAATTAGCGATTGAAGAAATAATGATGAAGTCGTGGTCAACAAAGTAGAGTATCCCTAAAAAATACTCCAAGTGAAGGACTCTATTCACGAAGAGAAGACCATTATCTCAAGAACGTCTCTAAAGATATGAAGTATGAAGTACATGCCAAATATCGGCCCGAGAAAGGTCTCAAATCGTGAAGCGAGTTATGCCAAGATATGAACTTTTTGATATCCCGAGAAGCAGTTTTAAGAGATTTTGTCCTTTAGCTAACTATTAATCAAATCGTCCTACTTTGCTTTCAGCCTAAATAAACTATCGAAATAAGTCCAAAAATGCATCTTCATGATCATTCTAAGACAAAAATAAAATATAAGAGATACACCTAGGAATAAGGGAGTTTAAGCATATAATTAAGCCATGTGTGTAAGTGTTTGTTTTGCTAACTTATAATAACAATGATCTCGTTTTTAAGCTTAGTTTGGGGAACGTGAAACTTGAGGGTGATAAATCTTCGCAGCACTGAAGCCCTAATGTAAGTCTTAGATCTCTTTGCGAGTTATTTCCATATAGCTATTTTCTAGTGAAAATGGGTTTCTATCATTTTGTTTACTTTAAAGTTTTGATTTCTCTTAGTACTCTAATTTTTGTTTTAGTAGTATGTTAATAAGGCCAGGGTTGATTGATTATGAGAAAACTGTAAAATTGCTTTATCACTAAGCATTGCATGAGGGCATGACAATGGTTAAGTGTAGGGGATTTGATAGGTGTGTAAACACCCATCCTTTTTACCACTTAATTACAATAATAACCGAGCCAAAACGTGTATTTTATGTCATTTATGTCAGAATTATGCGGGGTTTGTGTTTTTGTTGTGATTTAGGACGAAAAGGTGAAAAGTGGAGAAAACACGACTTTCACGGGCTTTTATCGAAGAAAAAGACAAAAGAAGAAGTCGAAAGATCAAAATTGGAAAAAGAACGGAAGTCCAAGACCAATTCTGAAGATTTATCGAAGAAAAAGTCAAAAGACGAAAGTTCACTAAAAGCCGAAGAACTCAAGTCTAATTTATTGAAGAATTCCAAGACGAGTTCAAAGAAATCCCGAGCCAAAAGTCATTAAAGTCCAAGATTTAAGAAGATTAGAAGGCTTAAGGACTAATGGTGCAATTAAAGAAAGAAGAAAGAGGGAGGAAGCTTCCTAAGCTCCTCCCTAATCTCCCTATATATATTAGATTTCCCTTCATTTTGTAGTTGTTGGTGGCTTGACAACCCATTCTTCCACCATTTCTCATTTCCTGCACTTTAATTTTGATGCACATTAAATTCATGTATTGCACCTTTAAATTCATTTAATTTCCAAGTAAGTTTTATTTTATTGTTCTTGAATCTTCATCTTTTCTTGTTAATCTCCTTCTACCTTTGTTGTTTGATTTGTTCTTAATCTTTGTGTTCATGTTCTTAAGTTTTATGGTTTTGATCAAGTGGGTTTTGATTGATTTGGCTTTATTTGTTAGTTTTGATGACTTGTTTTGATTGATTATTGTTAGTTGATGCCTTGTGGTTGTTTTGGTTTAAACTTTTGGTTAATCTTGTTTAGATTTGGTTAAATTCGTGACCTGTGGTTCTTTACTGTTCTTCATGTTCTTATTGTTGCCCAGATTCCGGATCAACTGCTTCTTTTGTTCTTCGTTCGGAATAATAGTTTATTCCGGATCAAGGCCCTTCATTCGGAATATATAAATATTCCGGATCAAGCTCTTCGTTCGGAATAATATTTATTTCGGATCAAGGTCCTTTTTGGAATATTATTTATTCCGGATCAAGCTCCTTCGTTCAGAATATTATTTATTCCGGATCAAGGTGTTTCGTTCGGAATATTATTTATTCCGGACCAAGCTCCTTCGTTCGGAATGTTCAAATATTCCGGATCAAGCTCTTTTATTCCGCATCAACCATTTTTCCCTTTTTATTCCGGATCAAGCCTTATTCCGGATGAGCTGTTTATTCCGGATAGGCAATTATTCCGGATGAACACATTTATTCCGGATGAAGGCTTTATTCCGAATGAGTTTTCCAGTTTTTAGTTTTAAGCTTTATTTTTCCCGCCTTTTTCCTTATTTGCATTTTTACTTGCTTTCCTTTTAGTTTAAGTTTAAGTTTGAGTTATTTACCTTTATTGCTTTTAATTTCTCGTCATTTATTTCCCGTCAAGTTTTTATCTTTCATTGTTGTTTCTTTTTACTGTCTTTTATTTTATCTTTCCAAGTCTTTATTTTTAATTAGATTTAGACAACGACCATTCCCTTTTTATTCCACCAAGAACAACTAATCTCTTGCACTCAACCAGTTATCAATTCGAGAAGATTCCGAGAAACGAACTTTTTCAACCTAGTAAAATCAATGCATTATGGGATTTATGGGTTATATTGTTACATTACTAGATCACGGGCCCATACTAGATGCATCTTGTTTGAGTGACCGACCCTTTCTATATACGTAAAAATGTATTTCCAACAATCTCCGCCTAAGGGAGGTCGCTCCGAGAGACAAAGTCCTAAATAGTCTATAGCTCGTGATCTATGCTAACTATGATGTGACCGAGACTTTCTTTGGAATTTTGTATTTCCAACAATCTCCCCCCTAAGGGGGGTCACACCATTTTAAAAAATCTTAAACCTAGCGTATTATGCTTGAGTCTTCGATCTTGTTCCTGTGAATATGCTGATGTGATATTTGACATTAGTCTTGAGCATGTTTCCTTGCCTTGACCTTGTGCATTCATCACGTGTGATATTCTCCTCCTCGCGACTTCATGTTCCACATACTTATACCTTTATAAATTCTTGAAAGCTTCAGAGTTTGATGTAATGAAAGACTTGACTTTTAGGCTTTCTTGAATTTGTTGAAGTATTAAGTGCAGAAAGTATAAGCATGTGGGGACGACTTCTTCTCGGACACCTCAATGCCACCGTCTTGTTATGCTGCATAAGACAGTTAGCAACAAAACATAGACACGGATGAAATGGCTGTGAACATTTCAACCTAATTAGGTAGCATTTTACCTCCGGTCGATGATGACCGTTGGACGATATTTAAATATCGTACTTGTGGAAGGTAGTTTCAATTAAGAACCTCCTTTACAAGATTTCGCGGGTAAACCCGTTCTCTTTACTCGACCGTCCAAAGCTGGCTGCGAACGTAAAGAGTGAATCATTTGGATAGAATTATCCGCATGATTAAAGCCGTCAATTCATATACCTGATTCAATTAAGAACCCCACCATCGTTGCTTTCCAGTTGTCACGAGCTTGATTCTGATAGAATCTTGCAAGTTACCTACCAAGTGCTGTTTGATGTTAACACTAAAAGGATTTCCACTCATCACTGTAAACACTAAAGAGTGTCACTTTGAGTGTTATGGCAAGATCACTAAGATATTGCATAGAGGCCTGGAACGTGTTTAAGTTCAGTTAAGAATTAAACCACTGTTGCTTTCAAGTTATCACAAGTTTGATTCATAAAGAATCACACAAGTCACCTACCATGAGCTTTTTGATGTTCACTCAAGAAGGATTTCCATCTTCATTGTAAATACTTTCATATTACTCGGATGTTCAGGCAAGATCATGACGATTTGGTGTAGGACTCTAAATATCTTTCTTACTTTTCACAGAGTGTGAAGAAGCAAGGAAATATGGAAGTGTGTCATAATGAGATATTTGATGATCTCAAATGGCTCTAGACTCGATTGTGAATTTTGAATTTTAGTGATCAGAGGTTGGAGAGGAGTGCCACCATTTCAATACCAATTTATTCAGAGTGAATAAATCGATAGATAATGTATTGATCTCCATGTGATTAAAACAAATACCTTTTGAGGGATATTTGAGTTAGCTGGGATGGGTTGTGCATCGTATCACTGGGTCCATGATGTCTATCTTCAATAACATATGAGTTGACCCGGTTTCTACCTAACTTATATGGAGGGCTTCTTTCTTTAGACCCTTTATCTTTACAATTCTTTTTCATTCTTCAACCCCTTCAATGCTTACCAATACGTCATAACTAGCATCTTTTTGTGATTGTTCCAGTGCTAACTTAAGTACTTGATCGACATTCAGCTATGTTCACAATCTTTCTCCATCTTTCTTAAGGACTACTATTTCTAGCTATGGAATGTCCTTGGGAAGACTCCTCCGACTTGGAAAAATAATTAGACTTAACATATCCTACCATTCTTTTGTCACCATAATATTTATCGTCGTGAAATAAATGGGTTGTGGGTAAGTATAAATCACCATGAATTCCATTTTTGATATAGAAAATCCATTTTGCTCCCCCTTAACATATGCCACGATATTCGAAAACATTTCACATATGTCAGGATGAGCCAGCACATTAAATAAACCATTATTGATCTCAATATTAAATCACATTTTCTCCCTCATATTAAAAATATTAACCCAATCGATGTTTTTAATATCAATTGATTTAATGAAATTTTAAGAAAATTTGGGGGGGGGGGGGGAATGCAAATCTAATTATCTTCATGATTTTCACTAGCACCCCCTCAAGTTAATGAGGGTGTACTTGAAACGTAAATTAAATACCTTTTCAACAGAAGTGTAAGGTACTTATCACGTGAAAAGATCATATATGATAATGTATTCACAAGATTAATAATTTACGAGGTTGGACCTGAATGATGAGAACATCATATAATAGAATCACGTGGTTCTTGTTCACGAATGTTGGTCTCCCCCGTAACGTCTGAAATTATCTCCTCCTTTTTGAAAAGTGGTAATCTTTCATGACACCACATGTACGATTGATATCGTTGTCTTGACACCAATTTGTGAACTTGGCACTTTCGGCATCGAAGATTCTGAACGCTTGGCAACCGCTCACCCTCAATTGTTGACCCGTGTTCTATCTAAAGAGTTGTAGTCGTCGTTTGAGTAGTCGCATCGTCGAGTATGTAGATATCAATTGTAAAGAACTACAGTTTGTGGAGATGATAACTTCCTAAAAACAAGATTTATCTCGTTTTAACAAATAAATGCATTGAAGCGTACATATATTCGTGTTAGATTGTGTTATTACGTAAACACAATCCCTTACATGGTTATAAAGTAAACCATGCCCGAGAAATTTAATTCCCGTTGTTGAGTCAAAGCTTTCTGGTGAAATGCTTGACTTTAATATGAAAAGCGGGTTACTATCAGAAATAATAGCAAACCATATTGAGCATGTTTTAAATCTTTTAAACTTCTGCTCGAACTTTATTTACAACCCCGTGTCATTATTAAACGACATTTCTATGATCAAAAATATTATCAATTTCAGAAGACATGCCCTTTTTGAAAACCAATTACTTGAGCTAAAGATTTTGAATGTCTTATGAAACAAGCTCAAGTCCGAGAAGTTGTAAACTTCCCGTTGTTAAGGATAAGTTACTGATATGAGTGTAATTACTCATATCATTTGTATCTTAAACAATGAAATTGTGCATGATATGTATCATATATGCCTTGTATATGCTTGTTTCTTGTTTGAATGTGTGTAGGTACCAAGATCACGAAAATAGGCAAAAACCGGCACGAGTTTGAAGAAAAAGATTGAAGAAGCCAAAATCAAGCTCAACTTGAGTGGATTTAATAATTTTGCAAGTTTATGGGCCAAGTGGGACCCACAAAAGCTTATTGGGCCTGAAAAGCCCAAATTTGGACACTAATCCTATTGTTTTTTGATAAGGTCCAACAAATGGCCCAAGTTGCTAAGTCACGGATGGAGTGTTTTGGGCCTAAAGCCCAATATCTTAAAACAAATAAACGTGAAGAACAAATGATATGGGCCTTTTAGGGTTGCAAGATTATGTTCTCAGTCAAAACGTGTATCTCCACTTTTCATTTACAAACAATGAATAAATAAATACCCTATTTTACACCACACATTTACTTCATACGTGTCCCACACTCGGTCAAACTCTCCACTCACATTAAATAATAAAACCGATCCATTCATATCTCATTTTCACACAATAAATAAACCGACTCTCTCTCACCTTTCTTCCCCACCCTAATAACCTGCAAAAAACTTACTGTTCTAAAACCCTAGATGGGTAAAAACTCAATTTTAATTAGGGCTTTTTATGCTCACGTGCTATTCACGTGAGGGGAATAAAACCCCATGGTTTAAGGAAGAGAAAAGTTGGATTGAAGAGATACGTGGCAATTTTCTATTTGATTGAACACCTCAATCCTCCTATTCAGCCAATCACAAGGCTTCAAAGAAGCACAACTAGCACACACGGATGCCACGTTGGCAATCCGTGTGCTAGTTGTGATATATCCACCGTCCGATTCAAGCCAAACAAGAAAGAGAAAAGAGAGATTGATCTAATGGCCGGAAATCAAAGGGAATATTCTCTAAGAAGATCCGAATATCCTCCTCAGCAAGCCTTAGGGGTGGCTATAAAAACCCCCAAATTATCTTGTAAAATTATCCTTTCTTTATTTCTAAAGCTACTCTGTAGAAATAGTTTTAGGTTAAATGTTGCATTTATTTTATTAAATCTTTTATTATTTCTGAAATTAATGAAAGATCAGTTGATTTGATTTTAAATCGCGTCTATTTTCTTTTACTGCTTACTGCTTAAACTGTTTCACAAGGGTAATATTTTAGATGTTAAGAATAAGCTAATTAATAGCTTATCTTTTAATATTGAAAGTAAAGTTTGGATCCATGTTTACCCCACTGGATAAATAATAAATTGAAGCAGTGTTGCTTGTTCGTGGTTCATTTGATGGTTCGTTTGATCACTATGGTGGTTCGAGTAACGGTGATGGTGGTGGTCCGGTTCATTTAGACTGCTCAGCGCAGGTCTACTACTCAAAGGATTCGACTTAAGGTACTCATTTCTTTTATTTTGAATGTTAAATAGATTAAAATTTGTTTAAGGGTTAATAAGCTTTAGATAATTGAGTAATTGTGAGTATTGGTGTCTGAATAATTATGTTAATTAGTGACTGATGTTTCGAATCTGAAATTGTTTTGTTGAGGATTAACTTTTATTAGGTAATTTTTAGTCGTCTGATGTAAATTTTGAATTAGATATTGAGTTAGCTTGAAACAGTGTGATGCTTGTATGCTATTTTACTAGTTATGTTCAGTAATCAGCCTTTAAAGTAACGTATGGATTTTAATTTGGATTTTACTTGCTGTTGTTATGCTATCAAATATTGAGGTATATGAATGTTTGATGTAATAACCTAGCTTAAGCTGATAAGGTTTTTCCTGCTATGAGTTTTGTTTGTGTCTGCTGTATCAATCTAGAGTTGGATAATGTTACACTCTTTCATTGATGGTAGATATCTATAGCTATGCAAGTGAAAAATTTGATGATATAATCTGTTATATAACTAATTTAGTTTGACTGCTCCCTCAAATTTAGTATAATTGGTTTAATATCCTCAACGTTTTATACTTATTTGCTTGCTGATAATTCAGTTGTTTTTTAGTACTTGAGTCAGTTTACTTTCATGAAAGCCTTAAACCTGTCTTTAATAGTTGAATTTTTAGCAGTTTAGTTTGTTGTATTTGTTTGTGATTACTAGTTCTATGAATTTTCCTGCAAGATTCGTTTGATTGGCTGCTATATTATCTTACTGCTTTATTTTTTTTTCAAGTATTAGCTTATCAGATCCACTGATCTGTTAAGCCCAAAAAGCTGAGTCCTATCAGCTTAAGGTAATAAGCTTCACCAAAGTCTTTCCTAAGACTACCTTTTATTTCAGCTGTGAAAAAGAAATAATTCCAAAAATTTGTCCATGTCAGGACTTGAACCTGTGACCTCCTGGTCACAGGCATAAGGTGTTAACCAACTGGGCTACTTGTTGTTTTGATTCTTATATCAGGAAATTAATTAATATAGTTAAGTTATAGCTTGGCAGATTTCAATTAATTAAGCTTTGATTTGTTAAAATTTCGTTTTAAATAAACTTTTAAAAATGTTTTTATTAAAGTATTTTATTTTAGTTAAATAAAAATAAATCAAAACAAATAAATATAAAAAAATAAAAATGTTTTTATTTAAATAGTTTAATTAGTCTATTAGTTAGATTTTTATAAAAGTGGATTTATAAATTATAATAGTTTTTAATTAGATTTGTTTTAAAAGTAATTTTTAATAAAGTAAATTAGTTAGTTTTAAAAAGTTTTATTGGATTTTTTTTAATAGAGTAAAAGTTATTTTTATTAATTAGATTTACTTTTATAGATTTTTAAATAGTGTTAATAGTGTTTATTTTTAAGTAAGTAATTGCTTGTAGATTTTTATTTTAGAGGGGTTTACGATTCATGCATTTTAGGCAAAAACTAATTAGTTTAAAATTTGTAGATTTTAATTGTAGTTTAAAAACCGAAAACCAATTCAAATCGATTGTCCAAATCAAAGCAAAACGTCTCAAATTTATAAGATCTTCGTGTACAACGAACTTGATTCACTCACGTGTTTAATTGAATACGTCATTGGTATTATTAGTCTATTACTTTTTCCTAAAGGTAATTCTCTAATTTACCCTATAACGTAATATCAAATTATATCACAATACACATCACGACACATCAAAAATTTTGGCGCCGCTGCCGGGGATCTTGTGTACGATTCGCTTTTGTGGAGATTTGTTGATCATTGATTTGAAGACCCTTTCCGTCCTCGGAAAGTTTTGTTATTTTTCTATTATATAGTATGTATCGTTTTTCTCGTTTTTTGTGAATAATATATTGTATTACGTAGCACAATAAATTTACATACTTTTCAAATAAGGCCTTAGTTGGGATTTCATCAACTAGCTATTGTATTCGAATCCAAAACAAAAATAAAAGGCAAAATAGATAAATACTAATAAGAAGTTTGAACTCGATTTATACAAACTATAAGGTGGGTATAAGGCGACGTGCTATATAAGGCCGTCTAAGGAAAAAGGTTTTTAAGTGCTTTGTGCCACCTCATTTCCCCGCTTGCTTGTGCGTATATTGAGAGGGACAACCTATTATTGGTTTGCCGACTCAAGTAGTAATAAATCTTATTTTTGTTGTTTACTTATTGAACCTCGAGACGTTTAGGTTTTCACCTATCGTTTCAAAGTCGACCGAGGTAATTTACTTCCATAGTAGTTATCCTTATTCCTTGTTTTTTTATCGATCATTATTGATTGAGCAATACCAAATAAAACACCAAAAATAATCTTCTTCTTGTCTAATTTCTTTTCTTCAATCCTCTAAATTCTCGTCTTTGTAGTGTATGCAATTACGTTCTTCTCGTCTTGTGATTGATTGTAATAGGCTTGAAAATATTCCTCGTAGAAATAGAAATCTTCAACAACGAATAGTGGAACCCGAGCTTCCACCTATTGTTGTAGAGATGGCCGATAACTGAACAATGGAGGAATTGCTCCGTGCACCCACCGAAGGGTATGGGGAAGCAATCGTTGTACCGGCTATTCTGGCGGATCATTATGAGATTAAGACGGGTCTTTTATCGCTCATTCGTGCCGACCAATTTCGTGGCAATGAGACCGATAACCCGCACTCTCACATTCGGAATTTTCTTCGAATTACCTCGACTCTCAAGTTTAGAGATGTGCCGAATGACGCGATTAAGCTTATGCTTTTTCCGTACTCGCTCGAGGGTAATGCTAAGATTTGGTATGAGAAAGAACCACCGGGTTCGATCTTAACATGGGATGATTTAGTGTCTAAGTTTATGAATTATTTCTTTCCACCTCTAAGACAACACACTTTAAGAATGAGATCACTAGATTTGAACAAAAAGTGCATGAATCGTTTGGGGTTGCATACGAAAGATTTAAAGATTTGTTGAGACAATGTCCACACCACGGTTTCTCGGAATTGCATCAAATAAATACTTTCTATAATGGGCTTAATATGATTGAACAAGATTCTTTAAATGCCGCCGCGGGTGGTAATCTTTTAAGAAAAACTCCGAGAGACGCGTGGTGTATAATTGAGAATAAGTCTAGAGCACAATATTCACGAAACACACCGAGTGTTTCTAAGGTGAACACCGAGATTGCTAGATTGGATTATAAGATTGACACGATTTTGAATGAGCTTAGGAATAATCCTCATGGATCCATTAATATGGTTGAGAATTTTTGTGTATCATGTGGTGGAGCACATCCTAATCATGCTTGTTTAACCATGGGGTTTGATCAAGCTAGTGCTTTTGCCTCGACGGGAACTTATGGCTCCAACGGTCAAGTTCCTCGTCAAAATCATGTTGCTCCACCGGTTCAAAATAGGTACAACAATGGAAAAAATGGGAATAATTTTAACCGTGGTAACCAAGGGAATTTTAATCAAGGAAATGGTTTTAATGCTAATCAAAACAATAAAGGTTTTCAAGGGAATAATCAAAATGAGTTGTCAAGCTATATCAAATCAAATGAGGCAAATATGAAAGCTTTTCAAAATAACATTCAAGGGCAAATTAATACTTTGAGACTCGATTTTCAAAATACGATTAAAGGGCAAAATAACAAGATTGAGCTTAATCAACAAAGGTTAGAACAAAGTCAAAATCGTATGCACCAAAGTTTGGAACAAAGTCAAAATAAATTGCTTTCGATGTTTGAGGGATTCATGTCTAAACCGTCATCTTCTTCGGGTTGCTTACCTAGTAATACCATTCTAAACCCGAAGGGAGAGCTTAAGGCCATAACCGTTTATGATGATTGTGAGAATTTAGATGAAGAGATTGAGTTTAAGCCTCCACTTAAGGAAACTTTTCTAGAAGTCACTAAGGCTAAATGTGATTAGTACCTCGGTTTTCTTTGATTTCCTTCCCGAGAAGTATAAATATCCGGGTCAATTCTTGATACCTTGTGTTTTCAATGAGCTTGGGGTTTGCAAAGGCCTAGCCGATCTAGGAGCTAGCATTAACATAATGCCCCTAGCCCTTTGGAAGACTATTGATTATGCACCACTTAGTACCACTCGTATGATCATTGAGCTTGCTAATGGAACCACCACTCGACCGGTTGGTATAGCGGAAAATGTCATTATGAAAGTGGGGAATTTCTTGTACTTAGTTGATTTTGCTATAGTCGATTATGAGACCAATCCTCGTGTGCCAATTATTCTAGGAAGACCATTTTTGTGCACGGCTCAAATTCAAGTTGATATGAGGAAAGAGGAAATTAAATTGTTTTATGGTGATAAAAGCATTGTTTTTAAACCGGAAAAGATTCCAAGATTTGCTCCTAAGAAAATTGAAAGTGTTAAACTTGTTGAAACAATTGAAAGTAATAAGAAAGCTCTTTTTGATAAAGGTGTTTTTCCAATTTTGCAAACTTCTATTTGTGATAAAGGAAAGTTAAAGTCAAATGAAGAAGCTTGCTTTGTTGAAACATGTTGTAACCTTTCCTCATCTACACTCACTCCACACGAGGATGATAGTGCTAAGATTGAAAAACAAATTGATGATTATTTGAGTGAGCCATTTGATGCTAGTGAGTTTGTTAATGAGAATTTTGATCCCGAGAGTGATATTGCTTTAATTGAATAATCTTTGAAAATGGACTCATTTTCACTCTCTTCTAAGGATCATGTTGATGTTCCTAAGGCACAACCTTCAATTGAAGAGCCTTTGATTCCTAGCTTCACACCGAGTGAGGTTAGTGACTATTCATGTGATAAGTTCATCGATGAACTTTTTGCTATCATTGATCCACTTCCACGGGGAAGTGAAGACGTTTCTGATCTCGAGATCGAACGTGATTCTTGTGTTTTACCTACTATTCTCGAGGAATTTACCGACGAATTGTCTTCAAAAGAGAATGATGATCTAGTATCCGAGTGTGATACACTCGATACTTTGTCGGATATTTCTTGTGATGACAAGGTTGACGACACTTTCGTGACTTACTCAAATCCTCTATTTGAAGCTTCATTGAACAATAATCCATTGTTTCAAGAGGATTTTGAGAGAATCATACCTCCTACATCTCACAACCTTTGTGATGATGATCTTCTTATGAAAGAGGTTGATGAGTTTCTTTATATAGACATTCCTTTGGAATTTGAGGAAGAGTCTAATGACGGTGATGAAGACTCTTGGTTTGATCACCCGATTTATGATGAGGACAATGTTGACCCAGAGGGAGAAATTACTTTTGCTCCAATTATCCTTCCCACTCGCTTTGATCTTAATGTGCGGGTTTTTCATGCGACTCGTTTTGAGTACCATGACCCCTTTATTCACATTCCTAAGAGTGAAAAGGTCAACAAAGTCATGCAAGTTGAAACCACTATGGTTGAGAGTTTTGTACCACCATTACCATGTGCTTTATATGACTTAGGATTAGCATGGGGGGACGACACCTTGTTGTCTATTCCTTTCTCCACCGAAGACGAGGTATTCGATCCCGGAATCGTTTATTTAGGGAAATCTCGGCCTTTCACCGATGCAATAATTGAAAGACTTTTTAATCATCTTGGTGCGAGTTTATCTCGGGGAGCATGCTACATCCATACCATTAGTTGTGACTACCATCTCTTGTTAGAGATTCGTGTTAGAGTTTTATCCTTTCATTTGTCGTCCGATAACGAGGATGTAATCTTTGACCCCGACATCGTGCTTTATGTTGGTTTTTACTCCAATATGCCAGTTTTCACCACTTTCCCTAAGGACCAATGAATGCGGGGATCAAGTCGAGCTCATGACTCGGTTAACAAAAACGAGTACCTTGTGGGGGAGTCCCATACTTTCTATCTTCTTTCTATTTTCTAACAACTAATAAGGCTTGATCTTTCAAGCTCGTGCTCGTGTTTTGTTGTGTTGTGATCTTAGGTATGACCCTAATATTTGAAGACTCTCGTGTTCGGTTTTTGCCGGTCCACTTGATCTTCCATTCTTTAATGCCAAAAAGGGGTACACTTTCTATCCCTTGATTTTTATCGACTAACGTTTTATCTTGAGGCATAATTAATAAACGGCTTATAGATTTGCGTGCTCTTTCCATGCTAGGAGTTTGCATTAGACTCTTCGTATTTTAGCAAGGGGTGTTACTCTTGAGCTAAGAAACATTGAGGATAATGTTTGGTTTTAGCATGGGGGAGTCAATCGATATAATCGCTTGCAATTGCTTTTGTCGTGTCCAACCGTATTGTTTTTCTCATTTTTCAATAAAATTTTAAATTTTTTGTGTAATTTTTAAGTTTTAATAAATAAAATAACTGCTTTTGACACAAATGTAGGCTTTCCGTTGGTGAAAATAAGAATAGTTTTTGACTCGACTCGGTTTTTAACCTTAGCTTTTCCTTAACGTATTTGAATTAAGTTTTGCTAGGCTATTATATAGGGAGCTTTAAAACGCAAAAGTCTTAATTCATACGAATTAAGAACAAGAACTTTTCGCAAGCTCCTATAATTGATCCTAGAAAGCCGTCTATCAAGGGAACTTTAAAACGCAAATTCTAAAACTTGAAAAAGTATAAGAAGATGCAAGATCCTATAGATGACTTGAAAACCCAAAACTTTGATTTAATAGGCTAAGTATCCATTGATTTCACATTCTTGAAATTTTACAATATGGAGAACAAGAGATGATAGAGCCAATTATAAGTTTGGTATTCTTTCTGGAATTTATGTGAGTTAATTATAAGCCTATTCTCCCATCGCTTGTTAATAAAATTATTTGCAATAAATAAGGTTGAACGATTTGAAAAGTTACTTAGCTTCTAGCCCAAGATCGTTTAAAAGTTCCTCGGTATGGATTAGAGTTCATAGCCAAGGCATAACTTATTGAAGCGGGATGCGAAGATTGGCGAGTCCAAAAAGGTCCTAACAAGACATGAGGGCTATGTTTTATTGCTAAAGATCTCAAGTGATGTGAAGATTCATTTATCAAAAATCAATATGAAGGATCGAGACACACGACGAAAAGCAAATACTCCCAAAAAGTCATGGAGAAGTCTATCCAAAAAGACCATAATAAGGTATGAGGATAAATGAAGCCAAGTACAAAAAGGAGGCGGATCGTTGTATATCAAAATCCCAAATAAAGATTGGAGAAAAATGAAGAAGTCGTGGTCCAAGTATGAATCTCTCAAAACTTCAAGTGAAGAAATTCCTATATGAAGAGAAGACCATTATTTCATGAACGTCTCTCAAGGTTTGAAGTATAAAGTCACTGCCAAATATCGATCCGAGAAAGGTCTCAAATCGCGAAGCAAGTTATGCCAAGATATGAACTTTATGAAGTCCCGAGAAGCAGTTTTAAAAGATTTTGTCCTTTAGCTAACTATTGATTAAATCGTTCACTTTATTTTCGGCCTAATAAATTATCGGAATAAGTCAACAATGCATCCTCGTGATCATTCAAGACAACAATAAAATATAAGAGATACACATAGGAATAAGGGAGTCTAAGTGAATAATTGGCCCACATGAGTTCGTGTTAGTGTACCAACTTATAATAACAATGATCTTGTTTTTGCACTTGGCATGGAAAAGTGAAAAGTCGAGGACGATGAATCTATTTGAGCTTTTATGATCCTTAAAGTTATATTTCAATAATGAAAGCAATACATTATGTCTTTGCAAAATAAAATGTCATAAGTTGAATAATGGTGTAGTTAGTGTTTTATTTTATCATTACGTGAGGACACGGCAATTGCTTAGCATGGGGGAATTTGATATGAGTGTAATTACTCATATCATTTGTATCTTAAAACAATGAAATTGTGCATGATATGTATCAAATATGCCTTGTATATGCTTGTTTCTTGTTTGAATGTGTGTAGGTACCAAGATCGCAAAAATCAGCAAAAACCGGCACGAGTTTGAAGAAGCCAAAATCGAGCTCAACTTGAGTGGATTTAATAATTTTGCAAGTTTATGGGCCAAGTGGGACCCACAAAAGCTTATTGGGCCTGAAAAGCCCAAATTTGGACACTAATCTTATTGTTTTTTGATAAGGTCCAACAAATGGCCCAAGTTGCTAAGTCACGGATGGAGTGTTTTGGGCCTAAAGCCCAATATCTTAAAACAAATAAATGTGAAGAACAAATGATATGGGCCTTTTAGGGTTGCAAGATTATGTTCTCAGTCAAAACGTGTATCTCCACTTTTCATTTACAAACAATGAATAAATAAATACCCTATTTTACACCACACATTTACTTCATACGTGTCCCACACTCGGTCAAACTCTCCACTCACATTAAATAATAAAACCGATCCATTCATATCTTATTTTCACACAATAAATAAACCGACTCTCTCTCACCTTTCTTCCCCACCCTAATAACCTGCAAAAAACTTACTGTTCTAAAACCCTAGATGGGTAAAAACTCAATTTTAATTAGGGCTTTTTATGCTCACGTGCTATTCACGTGATGGGGAATAAAACCCCCATGGTTTAAGGAAGAGAAATGTTGGATTGAAGAGGATACGTGGCAATTTTCTATTTGATTGAACACCTCAATCCTCCTATTCAGCCAATCACAAGGCTTCAATGAAGCACAACTAGCACACACGAATGCCACGTTGGCAATCCGTGTGCTAGTTGTGATATATCCATCGTCCGATTCAAGCCAAACAAGAAAGAGAAAAGAGAGATTGATCTAATGGTCGAAAATCAAAGGGAATATGCTCTAAGAAGATCCGAATATCCTCCTCAGCAAGCCTTAGGGGTGGCTATAAAAACCCCCAAATTATCTTGTAAAATTATCCTTTCTTTATTTCTAAAGTTACTTTGTAGAAATAGTTTTAGGTTAAATGTTGTATTTCTTTTATTAAATCTTGTATTATTTCTGAAATTAATGAAAGATCAGTTGATTTGATTTTAAATCGCGTCTATTTTCTTTTACTGCTTACTGCTTAAACTGTTTCACAAGGGTAATATTTTAGATGTTAAGAATAAGCTAATTAATAGCTTATCTTTTAATATTGAAAGTAAAGTTTGGATCCATGTTTATCCCCACTGGATAAATAATAAATTGAAGCAGTGTTGATTGTTTGTGGTTCATTTGATGGTTCGTTTGATCACTATGGTGGTTTGAGTAACGGTGATGGTGGTGGTCCGGTTCATTTAGACTACTCAGCGCAGGTCTACTACTGAAAGGATTCGACTTAAGGTACTCATTTCTTTTATTTTGAATGTTAAATGGATTAAAATTTGTTTAAGGGTTAATAAGCTTTAGATAATTGAGTAATTGTGAGTATTTGTGTATGAATATTTATGTTAATTAGTGACTGATGTTTCGAATCTAAAATTGTTTTGTTGAGGATTAACTTTTATTAGGTAATTTTTAGTCGTCTAATGTTAATTTTGAATTGGATATTGAGTTAGCTTGAAACAGTGTGATGCTTGTATGCTATTTTACTAGTTATGTTCAGTAATCAGCCTTTAAAGTAACGTATGGATTTTAATTTGGATTTTACTTGCTGTTGTTATGCTATCAAATATTGAGGTATATGAATGTTTGATGTAATAACCTAGCTTAAGCTGATAAGGTTTTTCCTGCTATGAGTTTTGTTTGTGTCTGCTGTATCAATCTAGAGTTGGATAATGTTACACTCTTTCATTGATGGTAGATATCTATAGCTATGCAAGTGAAAAATTTGATGATATAATCTGTTATATAACTAATTTAGTTTGACTGCTCCCTCAAATTTAGTATAATTGGTTTAATATTCTCAACGTTTTATACTTATTTGCTTGCTGATAATTCAGTTGTTTTTTTAGTACTTGAGTCAGTTTACTTTCATGAAAGCCTTAAACTTGTCTTTAATAGTTGAATTTTTAGCAGTTTAGTTTGTTGTATTTGTTTGTGATTACTAGTTCTATGAATTTTCCTGCAAGATTCATTTGATTGGCTGCTATATTATCTTACTGCTTTATTTTTTTTTTCAAGTATTAGCTTATCAGATCCACTGATCTGTTAAGCCCAAAAAGCTGAGTCCTATCAGCTTAAGCTAATAAGCTTCACCAAAGTCTTTCCTGAGACTACCTTTTGTTTCAGCTGTGAAAAAGAAATAATTCCAAAATTTTGTCCATGTCAGGACTCGAACCTGTGACCTCCTGGTCACAGGCATAAGGTGTTAACCAACTGGGCTACTTGTTGTTTTGATTCTTATATCAGGAAATTAATTAATATAGTTAAGTTATAGCTTGGCAGATTTCAATTAATTAAGCTTTGATTTGTTTAAATTTCGTTTTAAATAAACTTTTAAAAATGTTTTTATTAAAGTATTTTATTTTAGTTAAATAAAAATAAATCAAAACAAATAAATATAAAAAAAATAAAAATGTTTTTATTTAAATAGTTTAATTAGTCTATTAGTTAGATTTTTTTAAAAGTGGATTTAAAATAGTTTTTAATTAGATTTGTTTTAAAAGTAATTTTTAATAAAGTAAATTAGTTAGTTTTAAAAAGTTTTATTGGGTTTTTTTAATAGAGTAAAAGTTATTTTTATTAATTAGATTTACTTTTATAGATTTTTAAATAGTGTTAATAGTGTTTATTTTTAAGTAAGTAATTGCTTGTAGATTTTTATTTTAGCGGGGTTTACGATTCATGCATTTTAAGCTAAAACTAATTAGTTTAAAATTTGTAGATTTTAATTGTAATTTAAAAACCGAAAACCAATTCAAATCGATTGTCCAAATCAAAGCAAAACGTCTCAAATTCATAAGATCTTCGTGTACAACGAACTTGATTCACTCACGTGTTTAATTGAATACGTCATTGGTATTATTAGTCTATTACTTTTTCCTAAAGGTAATTCTCTAATTTACCCTATAACGTAATATCAAATTATATCACAATACACATCACGACACATCAGTTACCCTGAGCGATAAACTTTCCTTTTAATTGAAGAACAAGTCCTAAGTTTATATTTACTTAGAAGTCGTTTTCATGAGCTTGAAAACTTTTGAATGTTTTAACGGAAAGCTCATGACCAAGAAAAATTAATTTCCCGTTTTGAGGAAAAGTTCTCTTATTTAAAAGATACACTTTCCTTGCTGAGCTTAAAACTTGGAATGTTTTAATACACGCTCATGACCGAGAAAATTTAATTTCTCGTTATGAGGATAAGTTATCATGAAAGATAAGCTTTCCTAAAGTTGAAGTCCGGGTTATAGTTTGATATTTAACTATAAGTCATTGTGCATGAGCTTAAAAAGTTCGAATGTTTTTAATATCAGCCCATGCCCGGGAAAAATTAATTTCTCGTTGTTAGGAGAAGTTATCATCGGCGATAAACTTTCATTTATTTGAAGATCGGGTCATCGTCTGATATTTAACGACGAGCCATAATAAGTGTGAAAACACTTATCCTTTTGCCACTAAAATCAAGGAAAAACGAGACCTAATCATGTGTTTAATATCGTAAAAGTCGGAATTACGCGTGGTTTTGTGTTTTTGTGTTAAATAGGTGCAAATGATCAAAAGAAGAGAAAACACGGGATTTCACGGTCAAATGTTGAAGAAAAGTCCAAAAAGAGACGAAGACAAAGTCAAAAGATCAAAAGTGTGCCCAAGTTCACGAAAACCGGAGAAACCGACACGATTTTAAAGAAATGATCAAGGAAGCCAAAATCAAGCTCGTTTTTTAGCGGATTTAATATTTAGAGCTAATTGGGCCT
The DNA here is from genome assembly GCA_025667525.1 of Glebionis coronaria. Lineage (NCBI taxonomy): Eukaryota > Viridiplantae > Streptophyta > Magnoliopsida > Asterales > Asteraceae > Glebionis > Glebionis coronaria. The sequence continues at coordinate 228,436,511 of CM046881.1, forward strand.
TGTGGGTCCCACTTGTGATTAATGGGCCCAAAAGCCCATTTGTGTGGATATTTTATCATCTTTTGGAAAAATAGCCCAATAGAAGGCCTCAAATAAAATATAAAGTAACAGATAATGTTTTATTTGGAATTGAAGTTGAATTGGGCCAAGCCCAGTAACAAAGATTAAAGGAACGATTTCAAGTGAGATTTATTCACTTGAAAATCTTGGTCAGTTAATGCCTCAGTCAACATTACACACGTAAACATCCACTCACCCCACCCGTTTAATATTTATTTACCCATTCCAAATCCATTCGATAATAACAAAGTTTTACTCACTGTTTATCCTCTCTCTCAAACACAACCAGTTTACCCCCAAACCCTAATTTACCTTCACAAAAATTACTCACCCAAAATTGGGGCTTTTCCCAAAAGTGTGTGATTCACACACTTGGGGATTAAATCCCCAAGTTTTTCGGAGCAATCACTCGCTAGTGGTCCTCATCTCAAATCCTACATGGCATCCTTTCCTTGATTTGATTGGTTATCCCACATCACCACAAACCCTTCCTCTAATCAAAATCGTCCACATCACCCTCAAACTAGCACAACAAACACAAAAATGCCACCCTGTTGATCCGTGTGATGCGAAGACAATTTTCAACCATTAGATGAAGAAAATGAAGAGAGAGAAGAAGAAAAGAAGGATTTAACGGATGGGATTGAATACTTACTCTCGAAGATTCTTGAAGAAGCCCTAGGGGGTTGGCTATAAAAACCCCCTCATATCTGTAATTTTGGGTGCCTTTTCTTTATTTTAATTTTTATTTTCTAAAAAAATAGAATTAGGGTTTATTGTTATTTCCTTTTAAAAAGTATTGTAATCAAATTTTTATTATTAATGAAATTATTATTCAGTTAAATTTTTGTCTCGTTTGATTATTATTGCAATTTATTTTAATTTTATTTTGATTAAATAAATGTTAAAGTAAAATAAAAAGGTAGCAATCTTTCCCCACTGGAAAGATAAAAAAAATATCTTGGTTCGAGGGTACTGTTTATGGTATTGTTGATGGTGATGATGATTGGGTAACTTACGGTGGTGTTTGTTCGTTGTTTCGATTCATAGGGGGTTCAACGCCCACCCTACTGCCCAACGGAATCATCAAAAGGTTATAATCTCTTTTTAATTTTTTTTTGTTAATGTTTATTTAGTTTATATGATTTTGCTTTGAGGTTGTTTTGAATCTGCTTATTTTATGGTTGTCTGTTTAATGTGCTTAAGTTAATTTGTTTAAGTTTTTTTTATCTGATTTAAATTGTTAAAGTTTCTGTTTGGTTCGTATTATACTTGGTAACTGCTTATTTAGTTTGTTTAGTTTTGGTTATTATCTGCTTATTTTGGTTGTCAGTTTGCTTATTAATATAGTTTGTTTAAGTTGATGTGTTTGGCTTATTCGGTTTTTAACTTTGCTTGCACTTATTACATACATCTGCTTATTTGTGATTTTTGCTTGTGTTTAGTCTGTTAGATTTAAGTTGTGTTGCTTGTTAGTTTATAATCTGCTTATTAGTAAATCTGCTCATTAGATTTAAGTGTTTTATTTACTTTGTTTTGGTTTTAGATGGCTAAGTGGTTTTAGTAGTGTATTGTTATATGCTTATTTGATTCAGTTGTTATTGCTTATTTGGCTAATTCGTTTAATCTGCTTATTTGGTAACTGTCATAGCTTAATTGGTTTGTTTGTTTTTGTTTATATTACTGCTTAAATAACAGACTCTTTTGGTCTGTTATTTTGATCTTTCAAGTTAAAAAATAAAAAAATAATAAGCAAAATATTGTCCCTCCTGGGACTCGAACGCGTGACCTCACGCATAACAGACATACACCATAACCAATAGAGCTAGCACCTTTCTTGAGTTCTATTCTGCTTTGTTAAATTAATATAGGTTAATTTCAATCTGGCAGTTTTATTTAATTAGATTTAATTAAATATTTTAGTTTTATAAATTTAAATTTAAAAACTTTTATATAAATTTTGTTTTATTAAGTTTAAAAAAATACAAAAAAAGATAAAAAAAATATTTTATTTACTTTTATGAATTTTAAGTATTCTTAAATTTAGTTCAAATTTTATTTAATATAAATTAGTTTTGTTTTAAAAAAATAGATTTCATTTAAAGTAATTAGTTTAAAATTAATTAGTTAAATAGAGTAAAGTTTTAATTAAATTTAAAATAGTTTACTTACATTTGTTTAAAAAGTTTTAAAATAGTTAAATTAGTTTTAATCAAGTTTTATTTCTTTTAATTAGATTCAATTTTAAAATAGATTAAATAGTGTTTTATTAAATAGTCTTTTAGTTTAAATATACCAAAAAGAGTTTTTATTCACCAAAAACAATTAATCCACGCTAATTTGAGATCAATTCGAGTGAGTCGAGGAAAAACGAACATTAATTGCTTAATTTGGACTAAAAATCCTAACATTAAAATGGCGCCGCTGCCGCTTCGCTCGTTACGATTGACGATTTCGTGAGACGTTTGGATTTTGGGATCCGTTCTCTTTGAACGTTATTTTTCTTGCAACAACATCAAAAATACAAAAAAAAATCAAAACCTTAAAAATACAAAAAAAAAATTAAAAAATCACAAAAAGCAAATTCTTTCCTAAGATTTGAACCAAAAAAATTAAAAAATCCAAAAGTAATATTTTTTCCTAAAAGTATTACACCAAAAATATTACGTATTATTTTTATTTTTCTTATTTCAATTTCTTTCGTTTTTATTGTGAATATATATTTTTCTAAAAAAATACAAAAAGATTTTTCATTTATTATATTATATTACGTAGAACATTAATTTACCTACTTTTCAAATAAGCCTTAGTTGGGATTTCATCACCTAACTATTGTATTCGCATCCATAACGAAATAAAAGGGCAAAATAGATAAATACTAGTAAGACGTTTGAACTCGATATATACAAACTATAAGGTGGGTATAAGGCGACTCGCTATAAAAGGCCGTCTAAGAAAAAAAGTTTTTAAGTGCTTTGTGCCACCTCGTTTCCCCGCTTGCTTTTGCGTATATTGAGAGGGACGACCGATTATTGGTTTGCCGACTCAAGTAGTAATTAAGTATATATTTTTGTAGCTTTTTCATATTGCACCTCGAGAGGGAGAATCCTTTTCCTCTCAAAGTCGACCGAGGTCACCTACCTCATTCCTAAAGTTTTAATTGTATGCGCACTCGCGCGCATACATACATACCGATGGTGTACCAAATACTTCTAATTCTTCTAAAAAGAAGAAGAAGAAAAACAAAAAGACCGTCATTAAAGCCGATCCCGAGAATCAAGGTTTGAACTACACGATGGCAACGGATAATCGACCAATGATTGAGATTCTCCAATCTCACGTTGAAGGAAACGATGACGCGATTGTGGTGCCGGATATTGGAGCTAATAGTTTTGAACTCAAAACGGGTTTTATTCAAATGGTTTCTGCTACACCATTTTTAGGCCGTACTAATGATGACCCACACGCTCATATCAAACGTTTCATACAATTAGCCAACAACGTCAAATACAATGGGGTGCCACAAGAGGCTATTCGTTTACAACTCTTTCCTTTTTCCCTCGAGGGACAAGCCCGGATTTGGCTTGATAAGGAACCACCCCAAAGTATTACAACATGGATTGATTTAGAGACCAAGTTCATAAACTAATTTTTTCCACCATCACGGACCACTTCTTTAAGGAATGAAATCATTACTTTTGAACAAAAATATGGGGAAACGTTTAGTGAGTCTTGGGATCGATTTAAAGAGCTTTTGAGAAAATGTCCACAACACGGTTTCACTAAAGTGCATCAAATAAATACGTTTTACAATGGTTTAACTCTAAATGACCAAGACTCACTTAATAGTGCCGCGGGGGAAATATTCTTGTGAAATCAATGAACGAGGCTTGGGCCATAATTGAAAACAAGGCTAAAGTGAAAACCAAGAGTGTTAGGGCCACTATGGCAAGTGCTAGTTCTAGTGAGAATGATAAGATAATTGATAAGCTTACGTCGCTTATTGAATCAATTGCTCTAAAAACCGAAGCCCTCACTACACATGTGAATGCCGTGAAAGAAACTTGTGAAACGTGTGAGACTTGTGGTGGACCACATTCATACTATAATTGTGACAAGGTTTACAATAATCAACAAGAAGTTTATGCTTATAACAACAATGAAAATGAGCGGATTCATTTCAAACCAAATGTTGATGTTAACCATTTGTCTTACAAGTCTAATAACTATTTGGCTCCCCCGGGTTTTGTAGCACCACAAAGACCACCCCCACCCGCCCACAATAGGAACCAAGGTCCTCAACGGGGTAATTTTCAAGGAAATTCTAATCAACGGGGTTTTAATCAAAATCAAGAGAATTTTCAAGGGCAAAACCAAGGGTTCAATAATCAAAATCAAGGATTTAATAACCAAGGTTTTCAAAATCAAGGATTTAATCAAGGTTATAATCAATATCAAAACAAAGGTTTTCCTAATCAAGGTTTTTCTAATCAAGGGTATAATCAAATGAACATGCATAATCCTCAAATGGACTTGGTTCTACAAAAACTGACCGACCATGAACAAATTATGAGAGAGATGCAAGAATCGACCGATAAGAAATTTTTAGCTATGATTCAAACCCTTCGTCCCCAAGGTGCCCTCCCTTCGAACATCGTGACCAATCCTAGGGCTAATGTTAATGCTATTACTACTAGGAGCGGTAAGACCACCGTTGAACCTTCCTATCCCCCACCTAACCAAGGACCCGAGATACCTTCTTCTTCTACCCAACCTCCTTCTTCTTCTTGTGACATACCACCCGTTATGCCTTCGTCTACACCTTATGTTCCACCGATACCTAAGTTTTCTACCACACCTTCGGTTACCAAACCGGTTCTTTCACCTTCCATTTCTACTCCTCTTCCACCAAAGGATGTGAGTGAGCAATCCACTCCAAAGCCTTCATCTCAACCCAATATACCTTATCCCTCAAGGTTGCGGAAAGAGAAATTGAAGAATAAGGATGATATGCAAGTTTCGAACTTCCTAAAAATGTTCAAACAATTGAATTTTAATATCACCTTTGCCGAGGCGCTTGCTCATATGCCTAAGTACGCTAAGATGTTTAAGGATCTTTTAAGTGATAAGGAAAAGTTGCTTGATATTGCCATCACCCAATTGAATGAGAATTGTTCTGCAGTTCTTTTGAGAAAATTACCGGTTAAGTTAGGAGATCCCGGTCGATTCCTTATTCCTTGTATTTTTTCGGGTGTTGAGAATTGTATGGCTTTGGCGGATCTCGGAGCGAGTATCAATCTTATGCCATTGTCCGTGTGGAAACAATTATCTTTACCCGAGCTAGTCCCCACTCGTATGACATTGGAATTAGCTAACCGTACGGTTGCTTATCCGGTGGGGATAGCCGAGGATGTTTTTGTAGGAGTCGACAAATTCACTTTTCCCGCAGACTTCGTCGTAGTCGACTATGAGATGGATCCCCGGGTTCCCTTAATTGTGGGACGACCCTTCTTGAGAATCGGGCGTAAATTGATTGATGTATCCGCGGGTGAACTTATCATGAGGGTCAGGGATGATAAAATCGTCTTTAACATGGGTAAACTTTCCAAACTTCCCGATGAGCCCGAATCCGTGAATTACATCGATGTGCTCGACGAAGCATGTCAAGAACATTTTCACGAGGCTTGTAAGAACGGGATTTCTCCTTTACCTCATGTTGAGACCGTAGCTTCTATTACTCCTTCATTCACTCCATTTGGAGAAAGTGACTTTCTTTTACAAGAATTTGAAGCAAGTTTAGGGGATGTGGATCTAAAATATAACGATTCTCCCACCGATTGGGAAGAAGACATTCGTACCATTGAGAGACTTCTCAATGAGGACCATATTTCTCCACCTACTCCTAAGGAAGTTACAAACGATGATCCAAATTTGACTAAGCCTTCCACCGACAATCCATCGAATTTAGAGATTAAGGATTTACCGTCTCATTTAGAGTACGTTTTCTTAAGGAGGATAATAAGTTACCCGTCATTATTGCTAAGGACTTAAAAGAAGATGAAAAATCCCGACTTATCGATGTGCTTAAGAATCATAAGAAAGCAATTGCTTGGAAAATCTCCGACATCCGCGGAATTGATCCTAATTTTTGTACTCATAAAATTCTCATGAAAGATGAATTTAAACCCGCAATCCAAAATCAAAGAAGGATTAATCCAAAAATTCATGAAGTCATTAAGAAAGAAGTTATCAAACTTCTAGATGCCGGAATGATTTACCCTATCTCGGATTCGCCATGGGTTAGTCCCGTCCATTGTGTGCCTAAGAAAGGCGGAATCACCGTTGTTCCCAATGAAAACAACGAGTTGATTCCTACTCGACTCGTAACGGGTTGGCGAGTTTGCATCGACTATCGTAAGCTCAATGATGCCACTCGTAAGGATCATTTCCCTCTTCCTTTCATGGATCAAGTGCTCGAGCGTTTAGCGGGTAATGATTTCTATTGCTTCTTAGATGGTTTTTCCGGATATTTTCAAATCCCTATCGATCCAAAAGACCAAGAGAAAACCACATTCACTTGTCCCTATGGAACATTTGCTTACAAACGAATGCCTTTCGGCTTATGCAATGCTCCCGGGACTTTCCAAAGGTATATGATGGCGATATTTCATGATATGGTTGAAGAAACTATAGAAGTCTTTATGGACGATTTCTCGGTCTATGGTGATTCTTTCTCTTCTTGCCTTGCTAATTTAGATCGTATGCTTAAACGGTGTGAAGACACTCGTCTCGTTCTTAATTGGGAAAAAATGCCATTTCATGGTAAAAGAAGGCATCGTCCTCGGTCATAAAATTTCCAAAGCCTGTATCGAAGTCGACTGTGCTAAAGTTGACGTCATTGCTAAGTTACCTCCACCTACCACCGTCAAAGGAGTTAGAAGTTTTTTAGGCCATGCGGGATTTTATCGACGTTTCATCCAAGATTTCTCGAAAATAGCTCGTCCAATGACTCATCTCTTAGAAAAGGATGCTCCTTTCATCTTCTCTCAAGAATGTCTCGACTCTTTCGAACTTCTTAAAGGTAAATTAACTAAGGCACCGGTCTTAGTCTCTCCAAATTGGGAGTTACCTTTCGAGCTCATGTGCGATGCTAGTGATTTCGCGGTAGGAGCGGTTTTAGGTCAACGAGTTAACAAACATTTCCAACCCACTCATTATGCTAGTAAGACAGTGACGGGGGCTCAATTGCATTATACCACTATCGAAAAAGAGCTTTTAGCCGTAGTGTATGCTTTTGAGAAATTCCGCCCCTATCTTGTGCTTTCCACAACCATCGTTTACACCGACCATTCCGCCTTGAAATACTTGTTGACCAAGCAAGATGCTAAACTAAGACTCCTTCGTTGGGTTTTGCTCCTACAAGAATTTAAAATCAAAATTCGTGATAAAAAGGGAGCGGAAAACCTAGCCGCGGATCATCTTAGTAGACTTGAGGATCCTTATCAAGGGGAATCTCCAAATCAAGAGATTAATGAATCCTTTCCCCTTGAGACCTTAATGTCTATTAATTCCAATCTTGATGATACCCCATGGTTTGCAGACATTGCAAACAATTTGGCGGGTGGTGTTCTTATCGAAGGGTTATCATCCCAACAAAAGAAAAAATTCTTCAAGGACGTTAAAACGTACTATTGGGACGACCCTTATCTTTTCAAGCAATGTGCGGATTTAATAATTCGTAGATGTGTTGATGGGCCGACGACTTTACAAATCCTTGAAGCTTGCCATAAAGGACCCACCGGTGGTCACTTTGGTCCTAATTACACCGCTAAAAAAGTTTTCGACTCCGGATTCTATTGGCCCACCATTTATCATGACTCTCATGAAATGGTTAAGCATTGTGATGCTTGCCAAAGACAAGGCAAGATCACACATAAAGATGAGATGCCTCAAAATTTCATCCAAGAGTGTGAAATCTTTGACGTATGGGGCATCGACTTTATGGGGCCATTTCCATCATCCAAAGGAAACAAGTACATCCTCGTAGCCGTTGACTACGTATCAAAATGGGTAGAAGCAACGGCTTTACCTACTAACGATGCGAGGGTGGTTGTTAACTTCTTGAAACAATTGTTTGCTCGATTCGGTGTGCCTCGTGTTATTATTAGTGAACGCGGGACTCATTTTTGCAATGATCAATTCCCACGAGTCATGGCTAAGTATGGTGTCAATCACCGACTTTCCACCACGTATTATCCACAAACTAATGGACAAGCCGAGGTTTCTAACCGTGGTCTTAAGCGAATCTTAGAGCGAACCGTGGGAGAGCATCGTGCCTCATGGGCCGATAAATTAGATGATGCTTTCTGGGCTTTCCGTACCGCTTATAAGACACCTATAGGTTGTACCCCTTATCGCCTTGTGTACGGAAAGGCGTGCCACCTCCCCATTGAGTTGGAGCATAAGGCTTATTGGGCCTTGAAATGGGCTAATTTTGATATAAACAAAGCCGATGATCATAGGAAAATCCAACTCAATGAACTCAATGAACTTAGGAATGAGGCTTATGAAAATTCATTAATCTACAAAGAGAAGACTAAGCTCATTCATGATTTCAAGATTAAAAACCGAGAGTTCCATGTTGGTGATCAAGTTTTACTCTTTAACTCTCGGTTGAAAATCTTTTCGGGTAAACTTAAGAGTCGTTGGTCCAGTCCATTCACTGTGGCCCAAGTCTTCCCTTATGGCACCATTGAGTTATCCCAACCAAATGGGCCTAATTTTAAGGTGAATGGCCAACGGGTTAAGTTGTACTATGGAGAGGACATCTCTCATGAGATGATTCCATCCCTCTCCACATTTCCCTTGAATTAATTCGGGAAATCGAGTCGAGCTAGAGACTCGTGATAAATAAATCAAGCATCGTATAACTAGCTTAGATTTTTACCTTTACCATCCTTACCACCCTTTTTCACCTTCATCCATTTCCACCAATAAGTGTGGGGGGGAGCCAAGTAGGTTGTTTGTGTGTTGTGATGTTGTGCAGGGACATGTGCTTTGATGATCCACTTTTGGTACTTTTGACGCGACCCGTGATCCCGTGTTCCCGTGTACCCGGCTCTATCAAAACTATTGTGATTCATACATGTATATAAATAAAACAAATAAATGTAATCACTTTAGTTGTCCCTTCCTTTGCTCGATTTTAAACAACGTACTCAATGTCCTAAGTGTAGGGGAGTTTATTCTCCCACATGCTTAAACATTAAGGACAATGTTTATATTAAGTGTAGGGGGGGACTTCTATCGAATTTTGGTGGGCTTTTCCATGAATTTGACCCCATTTAACCGGAAAATTTAAAAATTTCAACATTTTTCAAAATTTTTGATCTATTTTGGCCTAGTAGTATTTCCATTTATTTTATTTTATTTTGTCATCGCATCGTATTTATATTTTCAATTTCAAGAATAAAGTAAATAAATAAATAAATAAATAAATAAATAAAAAATGGTTTTAACAAGTTTAGATATCTTTGATATATTAGGCCCGTCGTGAATATTTTGACTCAACCCGAGTTTACTTATCCGAGTTTACTCTAGCTAGTATCCTTAACCATATGGACCTTAATTGGTTTATTAGGCTAAGCATCCACGAGTCTCATTCCTTGAGATTTTAAATTGTGGAGAACGAGAGATGATAGATTTGATAATAAGTTTAAGGGTTAATTCTTGCTTATATAAGTTTTTGTGGCTCTTTCTTCCCGCTTGTATATTTAATTGCTTAATAAATGAGGATTTTTGCGGTGTAGATTCGATATCTTATCTCTTAGCCAAATATTTATTCTCCTTGTAATTAAAGCATGAACACATTGAGGGTGCCATCGTTGTGGACTTTCGACTAAGGTGGCTCATAACCACTAAGTAGGAGGTATTCAGACCATGGGACCGCAGAATTTGGCCTACTATATATATCATAAATAAAGAAAGAATAAGATTAAAACATGACCTCAAGGAGCCTTAGGGTGTGGGGCATGTAGCAAGAACTTTGTCATTAGAGCCTTAGGGTGTATGGCATGGTAAGTGTTGAATAAAAATTGATCCAAAAATCAATTCCCTCGTTTATCCTTCAAGGAGCCGTGGGGTGTGGACAATAGATGAGGAGCATTTTTACATCTTAAAGAGCCTAAGGGTATATGATGTGAACTTGCTAAACTCCACATAAAGTCAACATGACTTTGGAGGAATAAGTAATAAGTAGTACTATTTGGCCAAATTTTGGGTTCGGGAATTTATTCCCTAAATCGTGTTAAATCGTCCTTGATGTGGGCTTACTTTAGTGACAACGTTTTTGAGGAAGAGGTTAGGTTTTGAGTATCGGGTTTGCACCGTTTGGCCCTCATTTTTGGACTAATAATTATAAAATAAGTCAAACGAGCCTACGGGTGAACGACAATCAATAAAAGCTAGAGATACAACTTAGGACTTGGAGAAAGAGTATTACACATTTGTCTTATATAAGTGGTTTTAACTTGAGGACTTATGGTAAACAATGATCTCGTTTTTAAGCTTGGTATGGGGAACGTGAAACTTGAGGGTGATTAATATTCATAAAACTAAAGCCCTAATCTAAGTCTTAGATTTCTTTACGAGTTTCTTCCATCAAATAAATTCCAAGTTAATAAATAGTTAAACTTTTGTTCCCTTTAAAGTTTTTATCTTTCCGTCGTAGTAGTAATAGCATATAGTAATAAAGGCCGAGATGGATTAATTATGAGGAAAATGTAACTTTATGCTTTAAAACTATGCATTGCAAGGGGTCATTGCAATGGTCAAGTGTAGGGGATTTAATAAGTGTGAAAACACTTATCCTTTTGCCACTAAAATCAAGGAAAAATGAGACCTAATCATGTGTTTAATATCGTAAAAGTAGGAATTACGCGTGGTTTTGTGTTTTTGTGTTAAATAGGTACAAATGATCAAAAGAAGAGAAAACACGGGATTTCACGGTCAAATGTTGAAGAAAAGTCCAAAAAGAGACGAAGACAAAGTCAAAAGATCAAAAGTGTGCCCAAGTTCACGAAAACCGAAGAAACCGACACGATTTTAAAGAAATGATCAAGGAAGCCGAAATCAAGCTCGTTTTTTAGCCGATTTAATATTTAGAGCTAATTGGGCCTTGTGGGTCCCACTTGTGATTAATGGGCCCAAAAGCCTATTTGTGTGGATATTTTATCATCTTTTGGAAAAATAGCCCAATAGAAGGCTCAAAATAAGATATAAAGTAACGGATAAAGTTTTATTTGGAATTGACGTTGAATTGGGCCAAGCCCAGTAACAAAGATTAAAGGAACGGTTTCAAGTGAGATTTATTCACTTGAAAATCTTGGTCAGTCAATGCCTCAGTCAACATTACACACGTAAACATCCACTCACCCCCACACGTTTAATATTTATTTACCCATTCCAAATCTATTCGATAATAACAAAGTTTCACTCACTGTTTATCCTCTCTCTCAAACACAACCAGTTTACCCACAAACCCTAATTTACCTTAACAAAATTACTCACCCAAAATTGGGGCTTTTCCCAAAAGTGTGTGATTCACACACTTGGGGATTAAATCCCCAAGTTTTTTGGAGCAATCACTCGCTAGTGGTCCTCATCTCAAATCCTACATGGCCTCCTTTCCTTGATTTGATTGGTTATCCCACATCACCACAAACCCTTCCTCCAATCAAAATCGTCCACATCACCCTCAAACTAGCACAACAAACACAAAAATGCCACCCTGTTGATCCGTGTGATGCGAAGACAATTTTCAACCATTAGATGAAGAAAATGAAGAGAGAGAAGAAGAAAAGAAGGATTTAACGGATGGGATTGAATACTTACTCTCGAAGATTCTTGAAGAAGCTCTAAGGGGTTGGCTATAAAAACCCCCTCATATCTGTAATTTTGGGTGCCTTTTCTTTATTTTAATTTTAATTTTCTAAAAAAATAGAATTAGGGTTTATTGTAAGAACTACTGACATATATCTGATAGCTTTCCGTATTTATTTCATATAGTGACTGACGTCGACGGGACAGGATCGGCTTCCAAGGAGCGTATCACCCTTATAGTGATATTAATTCAGGGTGTTACATGATCTCTTCAGCTGCTAGTAAGGATGAGTTAGTCTTACTGGGTTTAGCCCGTATGTTTTACAAATTCACCCATGTTGGCCATCTTGTCTTAGGTTTTCCTCGGGTTCGTAGAGTCGGGTTTCCGGTTTACCCACAACGGAGGAGCCGCCCCCACCAGGCAGGCGGCCACGGGTCATATTCCTTTTTAAAAGTAATGTAATCAAATTTTTATTATTAATGAAATTATTATTTAGTTAAATTTTTGTCTCGTTTGATTATTATTTCAATTTATTTTAATTTTATTTTGATTAAATAAATGTTAAAGTAAAATAAAAAGGTAGCAATCTTTCCGCACTGGGAAGATAAAAAAATAAAAACAATAATATCTTGGTCCGAGGGTACTGTATATGGTATTGTTGATGGTGATGATGATTGGGTAACTTACGGTGGTGTTTGTTCGTTGTTTCGATTCATAGGGGGTTCATCGCCCACCCTACTGCCCAGCGGAATCATCAAAAGGTTATAATCTCTTTTTAATTTTTTTTGTTAATGTTTATTTAGTTTATATGATTTTGCTTGAGGTTGTTTTGAATCTGCTTATTTTCTGGTTGTCTGTTTAATCTGCTTAGGTTAATTTGTTTAAGTTTTTTTATCTGATTTAAATTGTTAAAGTTTCTGTTTGGTTCGTATGATATTTGGTAACTGCTTATTTAGTTTGTTTAGTTTTGGTTATTATCTGCTTATTTTGGTTTTCAATTTGCTTATTAAGATAGTTTGTTTAAGTTGATGTGTTTGGCTTATTCGGTTTTTAACTTTGCTTGCACTTATTACATACATCTGCTTATTCGTGATTTTTGCTTGTGTTTAGTCTGTTAGATTTAAGTTGTGTTGCTTTTTAGTTTAGAATCTGCTTATTAGTAAATCTGCTCATTAAATTTAAGTGTTTTATTTACTTTGTTTTGGTTTTAGATGGCTAAGTGGTTTTAGTAGTGTATTGTTATATGCTTATTTGATTCAGCTGTTACTGCTTATTTGGCTAATTCGTTTAATCTGCTTATTTGGTAACTGTCATAGCTTAATTGGTTTGTTCGTTTTTGCTTATACTACTGCTTAAATAACAGACTCTTTTGGTATGTTATTTTTATCTTTCAAGTTAAAAAAATAAAAAATAATAAGCAAAATATTGTCCCTCCTGGGACTCGAACGCGTGACCTCACGCATAACAGACATACACCATAACCAATAGAGCTAGCACCTTTCTTGAGTTCTATTCTGCTTTGTTAAATTAATATAGGTTAATTTCAATCTGGCAGTTTTATTTAATTAGATTTAATTAAATATTTTAGTTTTATAAATTTAAATTTAAAAAGTTTTACATAAATTTCGTTTTATTAAGTTTTAAAAAAAATATATATAAAAAGAAAAAAAAATATTTTATTTACTTTTAGGAATTTTAAGTATTTTTAAATTTAGTTCAAATTTTATTTAATATAAATTAGTTTTGTTTTAAAAAAATAGATTTCATTTAAAGTAATTAGTTTAAAATTAATTAGTTAACTAGGGTAAACTTTTAATTAAATTTAAAATAGTTTACTTACATTTGTTTAAAAAGTAGTTTTAATCAAGTTTTATTTCTTTTAATTAGATTCAATTTTAAAATAGATTAAATAGTGTTTTATTAAATAGTCTTTTAGTTTAAATATACCAAAAAGAGTTTTTATTCACCAAAAACAATTAATCCACGCTAATTTGAGATCAATTCGAGTGAGTCGAGGAAAAACGAACATTAATTGCTTAATCTGGACTAAAAATCCTAACATTAAGCCATATACACGAGCTTAAAACTTTTGAATAGTTTTAATTTCAGCTCGTGTCCGAGAAAGTTTAATTTCTCGTTCTAGGGGTAAGTTATCGTTGACGTGATTAACTTTTCTTTCTTTGAAGTTCGGGTCACAATCTGTAATATGACTGTGAGCCATAATGGTAAGTTTAACCGCAAAACCCCTAAGACACTTGATTCTTAGATATCGAGTTCTTGTGCACCCGAGGTTTGGAACGGTATACAATAAGACTACTGCCTCGTTTTTGTTGATCCTTGATCTCGGTACCTGCACTTGCATCAACAATTTGCATACTTTCACATGGGTTAGCGATATCTATTTTAGAACTATGAACCATGCGGGGGTTCACAGTCAACCTTGGTAGTGCTAGAGGGAAACATCCTTCCTGTAGGAACCCATTGAGGATTAACCAATTTAAAAGTCCTACCCGTGGGTTGCCACCTAAGAATCTACGCGACATGGTTTTCTTATGCATAATGGAAGACTTAGCGGTAGAAAACCTATTTCCATTGGAATTCCCTCTTTTAGCACGGGAGTTTAACTCCTTCAAGACTTTAGATACACAAGCCGCATGATTTGTCGTGAAGACACTTTTCATGCATACTAAAGAAACACCGTGTTTTGGGTCCGAATGAGATCTAGAATTCCTAGTTCTTGCTTGTGTCCTTTTTTAGGTTCCTCTACATAGTGATTATTAGGCATGTTATTTGACCTATGTTGTGGCCTATTCTTAGAACAATACCTAGAATCACTAGTAGCAGTCTTGTTTGTAGGTTTTGCATAGGTTGATTTGATCACTTTAGACCTAGATAGTGGAGTGACTGGTCTAGAAAGGTGAACCATATCAACTTGGGAGGTAAACCGCGGTCTCGAGGATTTTGGTCGCTCGGATATAAATGCAATCGGTTGTCGAACGGACTGATTTTTAGGCGGTTTCCCCAAGATTGATGGTTTTTCAAGCTTAGTGTCTACATTAGTGCCCTTAATTTTCCTTAACTTGTTTTTCAGAGCAGCTATAGCAAAAACCTTTTTCTGAACCTGAGCCTTTAAATCGGCATTTTCGATAGTTAACAAGGTCGTTGACTCTAGAGTTTGAGACCTCATCTCTACGATAGAATTATTTAACTTATTACAACACTGTTTTAAGGTCTCGTTTTCCTTTTGTAAGATATCTTGGGATGCCAACTTAGATTCAAGTAAAATAATTTGTTTTAACAAATTATCATTTTCAACTTTAGAATCTAAATTTTTTTGATCCAATTTTCATTCAAGAACAACGTTTGATTTTTCAAGTTTTTCAAAATATGTTTCAAATTTGTCCTTTTTCTTCGAAAATTCAAGTGTGGCATCTTCAAGATCTTTTGATTGTTGAGCTATTATCGTTTCAAGCTCTTCAATCCTAGAAGCAGAATTGTTTAAAGAATCAGTCGTAAAACATTTATCATGATTACTACAGCATTCTGAACAATCTCTCCCCCATTATGACTCACATCGGATGAATTAGAAGTGGTATAACTATCACCCTTTTCCATCCCATGTTTGTCATAAATAAGTTCAGAATGCTCAACATGTTGTATTTGTATTGTATTTGTAGGCTCTTCGTCATATACAGGTATGGTGTCATCATAAGAGATGTCTGTAATATTCCCTGACGTGCTGCTCTCATCGTTAACCAAATTGGTCTTCTTTTGTGTCATTCGTATGACCATTATCCTTCTGAATCTGCATATGATTTTCTTGCTACCAATTATCATAATCAAGTTGAAGTCGTGATCTTTGATAAATCGAAGACGAAACCGATGTCATGAGTTTCAACAATGTACCACAGAACTCTTGAACCTCGGTATGTGTGTATTGAAGAAATAACTGGCATATTAATACGAGGCTTTTACCTAGTAAGAAAATTATCGTTGTTCCAGTCTTTTCGAATTGAGAAAGGGAAGAATGTGCGACTCAGTCGTCTTTTGGTGAAAACAAATGTTGTGTCGTTTTAGTAAAAGGAAAGTGCAAAACTCTAAAGTAAATAGCAGGAAATTAAATCTAAACCTAATTGAAAATAACTGACGGGAAATTAAAGCGTGGCGAAAAGTAAATAACGCAAACTTAAAACTATCCTAAAGGCAAACTTAAACTTAAACTAAGGTAAGCTTAAAATAAATCTAAGGCAAGTAAACTTAAAGTGCGACTAAGTAAAAAGGCGGAAAAAGTAATGCTTAAAAATTCAAACTTAAAAACAGAAACTTAAAATAAATTAAAAACACCTCACTCGGAATAATTACTCGTTCGGAATGTCACCTTCACCCGGAATAATTCTTCTTCGTTCGGAATAACTTGACAGATGCCTTGATCCGGAATAAAGTGTTCACCCGGAATAAATGGTTCATCCGGAATAGTAGTTCATCCGGAATAAGTTGCTCATGCGGAATAGAAGCTTCGTTCGGAATAAAGGGGTTCATCCGGAATAACTCTTCATCCGGAATATGTAACTCATCTGGAATGTTGTGTTCATCCGGAATAATCACTTGATCCAGAATAAAGACTTGGTTCGGAATAATCCTTTATCCGGAATAAATCTTTTATTCGGAATAAACACTTATCCGGAATAATAAGCTGATCCGGAATATTACACTTATCCGGAATAAATCCTTTATTCGGAATATTAGGCTTTATTCGGAATATTCACTGATCCGGAATATTTTAGACTAAGACCTTCATCCGGAATATCACTTCATCCGGAATATCTGTTGATCCGGAATATTAAGCTGATCCGGAATAAATGCCTTGGTTCAGAAAGTATTGCTGATCCGGAATAACCTGGGCAAACAAACAGTAGCGAAGAACAAGGAAAAACAATAGCTACGAATCTAAACCAATCTAACCAAAATCAACCAAAAGATTATGCAAGACTAATCACAAATGATCAACTAATGATAATCTATCAATCCAAATCAATAAAACTAACAAAAATAATCACAATAATCAAAACCCACTTGATTAAATCAATAAAAACTTCAAGAACAAGAACACAAACATAAAGCATAAAGATTAAAGATTAAACAAGAAAGGTAGATAGGAGATTAACAAGAAAAGCAAAGGTTCAATAACATAAAAAGGAAACTTATTTGAATTTAAAGGTGCAAGGTAATTAAATGTGCAATTAAAATAAATGGCATGGAAATTAAATGTGTAAATATTAAAGTGGAAGAACTAATTGTCACTATTAGCCAACTAAAACAAATGAAATGCAATGGGCGCTATTTATAGGAGATTAGGGAGGTGATTAGTGGAAGCTTCCTCCTCTCTTTCTTCTTTCTTTATTTCTCGTTTAGTCCTCGTCTTCTTAATTCTTCGACTTTTGTCTCAGGATTAATAAACTCGTCTTGTAATTTTTTCATTAATTTAGACTTGAGTTCTTCGGCTTTTATTAAACTTCCGTCTTTGGACTTTTTCTTCGATAAATCTTCAGAATAGGCCTTGGACTTCCGTTCTTTTTTCACTCTTGATTTCTTGACTTCGTCTTTTGTCTTTTTCTTCGATAAAAGCCCGTGAAAGCCCGTGTTTTCTCCCCTTTTCACATTTTCGTCCTAAATCACAACAAAAACACAAACCACGCATAATTCCGACATTTACGAAATAAAATACACATTTTGGCCTGGTTATTATTGTAATTAAGTGGTAAAAGGATGGGTGTTTACACACCTATCAAATCCCCTACACTTGACCATTGCAATGTCCTTATGCAATGCATTAAGTACAAAGCAAGATTACACTTTTCATCACAATTAATCCACATTGGCCTTTATTAAAGAGATAGAAAATAACAAAGCAAGATTACACTTACCTTAGGGTTTTGGAATGTCATGAATGATTATCATCCTCAAGTTTCACGTTCCCCATACCAAGCTTAAAAACGAGATCATTGTTATCATAAGTTAGAAAACTAACATGAACTCATGTGGGCCAATTATTTACTTAGACCCCCTTATTCCTAGGTGTATCTCTTATATTTTATTATTGTCTTGAATGATCACGAGGATGAATTGTTGACTTATTTCAATAGTTATTTAGGCTGAAAATAAAGTGGGACGATTTAATCAACAGTTAGCTAAAGGACAAAATCTTTTAAAACTGCTTCTCGGGGCCTCATAAAGTTCATATCTTGGCATAACTCGCTTCACGATTTGAGACCTTTCTCGGACCGATATTTGGCAGCGACTTCGTACTTCAAATATTTGAGAGACGTTCATGAAATAATGGTCTTCTCTTCATAATAGGAATTTCTTCACTTGAAGTTTTTGAGAGATTCTTCATACTTGGACCACGACTTCTTCATTTTTCTCCAGTCTTTATTTTGGACTTTGATATACAACGATCCGCCTCCTTTTAGGACTGGAATCTATTTATCCTCATACCTTGCTAGGGTCTTTTCGGATAGACTTCTTCATGATCTTTTTGGGAGTACTTGCTTTTCGTCGTGTGTCTCGATCCTTCATATTGATTTTCGATAAATGATTCTTCACATCACTTTTGGATCTTTAGCAACAAAATGTAGCCCTCATGCCTTGTTAGGGCCTTTTCGGAGTCGCCAATCTTCGCATCCCGCTTCAATAAGGTTTGCCTTAGCTATGAACTCTAATCCATACCGAGCAACTTTTAAATGATCTTGGGCTAGAAGCTAAGTAATTTTTCAAATCGTACAACCTTATTTATTGCAGATAAATTTATTAGCAAGCGATGGGAGAATAGGCTTATAATTAACTCACATAAATTCACGAAAGGATACCAAACTTATAATTGACTCTATCATCTCTCGTCCTCCATAGTTTAAAATCTCAAGGAATGAGACTCGTGGATGCTTAACCTATTAAATCAAATTTTTGGGTTTTCGAGTCGTCTATAGGATCTTGCAAACTCTTAGACTTTTTCAAGTTTAGAAATCGTATTTTAAAGTTCCCTTGATAAACAACTCTCTAGGATCAATTATAGGAACTTGCGAAAAGTTCTTGTTCTTAACCCGTGAGAGTTAGGACTTTCGCGTTTTAAAGCTCCCTATATAAAAGCCTAGCAAAACTTGACTTAAACACGTTAAGGATACTAGCTAGAGTAAACTTAGATAAGTAAACTCGGGTTGAGTCAAAAGGTTCACAACGTTTAAAAATTAAAACCACTTTATTAAAATTTATTCTAGTAAAGAAAGAAAATAACTATACAAAGGAAAAACTAATAGGCCAAAACAGATCAAATTTTTCGAAAAATGTCGAAAAATTGATTTTCCAGTTAAAATGAGGACAAATACAAGGAAAAGGCCACTTAACTTCGATAGAAGTCCCCCTACACTTGATATAAACATTGTCCTCAATATTTAAGCATGTGGGAGTAAACTCCCCTACACTTAGGACATTGTGCACGTTGTTTAAAATCTTGCTAAAGAAAAGACAACTAACGAGATTCCTATTTTAATATTGGAAAATATAAAATAGTGAATCGAAAAGAGTTTAGGATAGAACCGGGAAGACGGAAACACGGAATCACGGGTCGTCAAAAATCATCAAGAGTGGATCATTGAGCGCTCGAATCCCTGAATATGAGAAGAGAAAAAATAGTAAACACCAACGGGTCTCCCCTACACTTAGGATAAAGATAGATAAAAGATAGATACTTGGGTTGCCTCCCAAGAAGCGCTTGATCTTTCTTCATCGAGTCGTGAGCCTGACTCGACCTTGATTATCATAGGAAGAAGCATGAATCACATCCACCGGGATCAAATACATAGTTTTCGTCCATCAAATAGCACAAGCTTAAGGCGAACAAGGCAAGCCAAAGAAGAGTAGGAAAGGTTCCCTTAAGCAAAGATGGAGCACGGTGGGAGAAAGGGTGAAGTGGTGCAAGCATATCTTCAAAAGTTCCAAATATTTTTCCTTTTATTTCATCAGATGGATACTGAGATGGCTTGAAAATTTCGATACCGGGGTCGAACACCTTTTCCTTTAGGGAAAATAGCACTCAGGCTCAGCAGAATTTGAAGAAGATCCGCTCAGAAAATGAAAAACCTCGTCCTCAGAAGGTGGACAAAGAGGTGTCAAAACATACGTGTTGCGGATGTTGGTGTCGTCCGGTGTTGTCTCCTTTAAAAAGAATTTTCTTCAAATCCGTAGAAGGAGGAAGACCATAATCATCAAAGTCCAAAGGAGGTGCATCACTCTCATGAGGGAAGTATGTATTGAGAAAAGTAGAAAAGTCTTCCTCAAATGAGTAGTCATCCAAAGTAGGATCAAGCATGGATGGCGGAGGATCTTCATCATGTGAAGAATCACTCGAAAGAGTATCAAAATCATCATAAGTGGGCATGTCGGGATACTCGGAAGTAAAATCATCATAATCATCCCTATCGGAACTAGAATCATCATCATAAGCATCAAAGATCGGTGGAGAATCATATATGGGTGGAGGTTCCAAATTGGAGAGAGAATCATCCACATCATCTTGAAACAGTGGATTATCATTGCAAGAATCGAATAGAGGATTGTTGTAGATGACAAAATCATCAAGCAAATTAATCATATTCGCTGATTCTCTTCCATAGGATTTGCTTGTAAGCTTCCCCATTTCAAAAACTTGTGCATCATCCCCGACTCTTAAGATGACTTCACACTTATCCACATCTATTAAAGCTCTACCGGTTCTCAAAAATGGGCGTCCAAGTATTAACGGAATACGAGGGTCCATTTCATAATCAACAACGACAAAGTCGACCGGAAAAGTGAATGTGCCAACTTTAATGAACACATCTTCGGCAATACCAACGGGGTAAGCGAGAGTGCGATTGGCTAGCTCAAGAGTCATCTTCGTTGGTGTAAGGTCGGGTAATGATAACTTTTTCCAAACGCTGAAAGGAATCAAATTTATACTTGCCCCAAGATCGGCTAAGGCAGTAAATTTGTCGGTTTGGTTAAAAGTACAAGGTAGCACAAAACGACCGGGATCTCCAAGTTTTTCCGAAAGTTCTTTAAGAAGGATTGCAGAGAAATTTTCATTCAAGCGAGTATTAACAAACTCGACCATCTTCTCCTTCTTACTAAGCAATTCCTTAAACAGCTTGACAAATTGTGGCATTTGGGCAAGAGCTTCAACAAGGGTAAAGGTGACTTTCATGCCGGCAATATTTTCCAAAAAGTTAACGACTTGAATATCATTCTTAGTCAAAATTCTAGCCTTGTTGAGTCGAGAAGGGTAAGAAATGCTGGGGTTGGGTTGTGGAGGTGTAGAAGGTGAAGGTTGAGATGTTGAAGGGTTAAAGGTGGAAGGTGGGGTTGGTGGAGGATTCTTCTTGGGTACTTCTTCACGACGAGGCGGAGACGGTAATGGTGTACTAATACTAGGCGTGGGAGTAGTAGGGATAAATGGTGGTGGAAGAGGTGTAGATGGTGTAACTGGGGGTGGGATAGATGGTCCTACTAAAGTTGCTCCACTACGGGTAGTAATAGCACTCACATTCGCTCTCGGGTTGGTGACGGTGTTTGAAGGTAGAGATCCCGAAGTAGAGGGTTGAGTGGTGGGTAAGAAACTAGCCAGCATATTCTTCAAATCATTCGTTTGATTGCTGAAGGAGGATTGTATATCATTTTGAAGCTCGGATCTAATGTCATTCCCTTGCTTAGTGATATCCCCTTTCAAATTGATAATTTGGCTTTGTAGATTCTTATTTTGCTCTCCTTGGGTTCTCATTAAGGCTTCAACATCTTGATTAATGGGTGGGGCTTGTTGAGCGGGTGGGTGATAAGGATTAGAAGCTCGAGGTGGGATTTGGTTGCTTCTATTGTAATTGTTGTTGGGGTTGTGGTTTTGAGGAGAAAAACCGGGTGAAAGGTAGTTGTTCGAATGGTAACTTAGCAAATTTCGATCCCCTTGAGGCCGGGCTTGGTAATTTTCTGGTGAATAATTACCATAAGCCGCATACACGTTTTCTGGATTGCCTTGAGTGGAAGGAAAATCAGTGTATGGGTGAGGACCGCCGCATGTCTCACAAGGATTGGCTATCGCTTTAACTTGTTGTTGTTGGTTTGAAGCGATGAGCAAGATATTTTTGTTCATTTCGGCCATCATGCGGGTGAACTCGGTCATATCAGGGTTTGCTGAAGTAGAAGAAACATTGACTCTCGGGTTGTTCCTTGAAGAAGCGGAGGAATCCTAGTTTTTGTGATGAGTAGTCATGTTCTCAATAAGCTCTCTACACTCCTCGGGTATCCTTTTCATAAATGTGCCACCGGCGGCTGCATTAATCGTATCACGATCACGAAAAGTCAAACCGTTGTAGAAAGTATAAATTAAGGTAATGGGGAGCATGTTGTGGTTTGGACATCGATCGATCAAAACATTATATCTTTCCCAAGCATCAAAGAGAGATTCATCGGGTTCTTGCATGAAACCGCTGATTTGATTTCGAAGGATCGTGACCATGGATGGTGGAAAGTAGCGCGACAAAAATCGTTGAGTCATGTCGTCCCAAGTATTAATGGAATTCTTCGGGAGACGATCAAACCATTTTTCGGCGTGGTGTGATAAAGTATGTGGAAAGAGCTGTAGGCGAAGAACATCCATAGTAGCACCGGGCAACTTCATGCTTTGAGTAATAGTAATGAATTTGTCGAGGTGCTTGTTGGCATCATCATCAGGCATTCCGCGGAATGGATTAGTTTGCACTTGCTGGATCATGTGATGCTTCAACGAAAACTCCGGAGCCATTATTTGCATCGGCGCAATCGGTCCTCCTCGTCCAAACATTGTGGGTTGACAAAGCTCCTCCATTGTCCGAAGATCGGGCTGTGGAAGAACATTGTTGTTGTTATTGTTGAGGTGCGGTGGATTATCGTTGTTGTTCACACCTGTCATAGCTAAATCTTTAGAAGTCTCGGGCTCTGGATAAATTGAAGATCTAGTACGCATACACCTATAAAAACAATAGAAAAAGATACCAAAGCAATAGACAATATACATACCTATAAAAATAAAAATAAAATCTTTTTGGATTTTTGAAAATTTTTAATTTTTATGTATTTTTAACAATTTTTTAATTTTTATGGGTTCTTTTTTGAAAATTTTTGAGCAAGAAAATAACGCTCATGAATGAACGGATCCCAAAAAGCAACGCGTCTCTCACAGAAAACCGTTAATCTTTACGAAAAGAGCCGGCAACGGCGCCATTTAATACGAGGCTTTTACCTAGTAAGAAAATTATCGTTGTTCCAGTCTTTTCGGATTGAGAAAGGGAAGAATGTGCGACTCAGTCGTCTTTTGGTGAAAAAAAATGTTGTGTCGTTGTAGTAAAAGGAAAGTGCAAAACTCTAAAGTAAATAGCAGGAAATTAAATCTAAACCTAATTGAAAATAACTGACGGGAAATTAAAGCGTGACGAAAAGTAAATAACGCAAACTTAAAACTATCCTAAAGGCAAACTTAAACTTAAACTAAGGTAAGCTTAAAATAAATCTAAGGCAAGTAAACTTAAAGTGCGACTAAGTAAAAAGGCGGGAAAAGTAATGCTTAAAAATTCAAACTTAAAAACAGAAACTTAAAATAAACTAAAACACCTCACTCGGAATAATTACTCGTTCAGAATGTCACCTTCACCCGGAATAATTCTTCTTCGTTCGGAATAACTTGACAAAAACCCTTGATCCGGAATAAAGTGTTCACCCAGAATAAATGGTTCATCCGGAATAAGTTGCTCAAGCGGAATAGAAGCTTCGTTCAGAATAAAGGGGTTCATCCGGAATAACTCTTCATCCGGAATATGTAACTCATCCGGAATGTTGTGTTCATCCGGAATAATCACTTGATCCGGAATAAAGACTTGGTTCGGAATAATCCTTTATCCGGAATAAATCTTTTATTCGGAATAAACACTTATCCGGAATAATAAGCTGATCCGGAATATTACACTTATCCGGAATAAATCCTTTATTCGGAATATTAGGCTTTATTCATAATATTCACTGATCCGGAATATTTTAGACTAAGACCTTCATCCGGAATATCACTTCATCCGGAATATCTGTTGACCCGGAATATTAAGCTGATCCGGAATAAATGCCTTGGTTCGGAAAGTATTGCTGATCCGGAATAACCTGGGCAAACAAACAGTAGCGAAGAACAAGGAAAAACAATAGCTATGAATCTAAACCAATCTAACCAAAATCAACCAAAATATTAAGCAAGACTAATCACAAATGATCAACTAATGATAATCTATCAATCCAAATCAATAAAACTAACAAAAATAATCACAATAATCAAAACCCACTTGATTAAATCAATAAAAACTTCAAGAACAAGAACACAAACATAAAGCATAAAGATTAAAGATTAAACAAGAAAGGTAGATAGGAGATTAACAAGAAAAGTAAAGATTCAATAACATAAAAAGGAAACTTACTTGAATTTAAAGGTGCAAGGTAATTAAATGTGAAATTAAAATAAATGACATGGAAATTAAATGTGCAAATATTAAAGTGGAAGAACTAACTATCACTATTAGCCAACAAAAACAAATGAAATAAAATGGGTGCTATTTATAGGAGATTAGGGAGGTGATTAGTGGAAGCTTCCTCCTCTCTTTCTTCTTTCTTTATTTCTCGTTTAGTCCTCGTCTTCTTAATTCTTCGACTTTTGTCTCTGGATTAATAAACTCGTCTTGTAATTTCTTCATTAATTTAGACTTGAGTTCTTTGCTTTTATTAAACTTCCGTCTTTGGACTTTTTCTTCGATAAATCTTCAGAATAGGCCTTGGACTTCCGTTCTTTTTGCACTCTTGATTTCTTGACTTCGTCTTTTGTCTTTTTCTTCGATAAAAGCCCGAGAAAGCCCGTGTTTTATCCCCTTTTCACATTTTCGTCCTAAATCACAACAAAAACACAAACCACGCATAATTCCGACATTTACGAAATAAAATACACGTTTTGGCCTGGTTATTATTGTAATTAAGTGGTAAAAGGATACACTTGACCATTGCAATATCCTCATGCAATGCATTAATTACAAAGCAAGATTACACTTTTCATCACAATTAATCCACATTGGCCTTTATTAAAGAGATAGAAAATAACAAAGCAAGTAAAGAAATTAAAAACTTACCTTAGGGTTTTGGAATGTCATGAATGATTATCATCCTCAAGTTTCACGTTCCCCATACCAAGCTTGAAAACGAGATCATTGTTATTATAAGTTAGCAAACTAACATGAACTCATGTGGGCCAATTATTTACTTAGACCCCCTTATTCCTAGGTGTATCTCTTATATTTTATTATTGTCTTGAATGATCACGAGGATGCATTGTTGACTTATTTCGATAGTTATTTAGGCTGAAAATAAAGTGGGACAATTTAATCAATAGTTAGCTAAAGGACAAAATCTTTTAAAACTGCTTCTCGGGACCTCATAAAGTTCATATCTTGGCATAAATCGCTTCACGATTTGAGACCTTTCTCGGACCGATATTTAGCAGCGACTTCATACTTCAAATCTTTGAGAGACGTTCATGAAATAATGGTCTTCTCTTCATAATAGGAATTTATTCACTTGAAGTTTTGAGAGATTCTTCATACTTGGACCACGACTTCTTCATTTTTCTCCAATCTTTATTTTGGACTTTGATATACAACGATCTGCCTCCTTTTAGGACTTGAATCTATTTATCTTCATACCTTGCTAGGGTCTTTTCGGATAGACTTCTCTGTTGGGAATAAATTAAGGCCAGATCACTTGAGCGCTAACAAGAACAAATCAAGCGTTGACAGGAACAAAGCAAGCGCTGACAGCTCAAGCGTTGACAAGTTAAAGTCAAGCGTTGACACATTGAAGACAAGCACTGATGGAAGATATAAGCTACACGTTTATTATATTCTAGAATACTTCTAGTAAGGATAGAAACGACAATGTATTTTCTATGTTTATCTTTACCTAGAATAGTTGATACGTAGCTTATTGTACAAGGCTTCTTAGTCTATAAAAGAAGGCCTTTAGGTTAATGTTTAGTATCAAGTTTTATATAAGTTTTCATTCGTAAACATCTTTCATTGTAAGCAAGTTCGACATTCATAATCAAAGTGAAAGTTTTGTTTACATCTTGTGTTCTTGTTTAAGTGTTAAATTCCGCATAACACTTAGATTCACAAAGCATATAACAAAGGTTTCTCTACGTGTTATACTTGATCTAATTTCGTATACACAAAGCTAATCGATCTAAGTTTAGGATCAACAAGTGGTATCAGAGCTTGTTGAGGAACTATTGATCTTTGAAGAACACCAGAACGATACACGAACACCAAAACCCTAATTTTCTCAGAAACCCTAAAAACACCAAAACCCTAACTACATCATGTCTGAAGCAATAACCACCTCCAACTCACCCTTACCAAACATCAAGATTCCCATGCTTGATGCAACCAACTTTGACTTATGGAAGTTCAACTTTGAACAATATCTGGGGATCTATGATTACACACTCTGGGAGATTATTGAATATGGAAACTCATTCAATAAGGCTCAAAAGATTCAGGATGCCATTACTCAAAGATCAGCTGTTGAAGGATGTCCTGATGAAGATAAGAGAGAAAAACCTGGAGATGGTAGAGCTGTAGGTGCTGAAGATATTGCAAAGAAAAGGGTTGACATGAAAGCCCTAAATATTCTGAAAGTCTCTTTAGGACAAGAAAACCAGCACAAATATAGAGGCTATGAATCTGCTAAGGATCTTTGGGAAGCTATTGAAGTTGCATATGGTGGCAATGCAGACACTAAGGAAGAAAAGAAAAAGAAACTTCTGCATGATTATGCTGTCTTCAAAGCTCAACCCAATGAGAAACTGAGTAGTGTGAGAAGCAGATTGCTTGACATCACAAGCAAGTTGTCTTTCATGGGGACACAAGTTGGTGATGTTGACACCAATGCTACCTTTCTTAAAAGTCTTGGTGAGGCATGGAAGATTGAGGCAAGATCTATTCTTGCCAATAATACTTACAAGAGCTCCTCGTTTGATGACATCTACAACAAACTAAGACTGTTGGAAGATGAAACTCTTTCAGCACATGGAAGCAAACCTAGCACCAGCAACATGGCCTTCTTCTCTCATAGTGAAGGTCAATTCAATCAGAAGGACTCTTTTATGCATCCAGTTACTGGATCATCATTTGTCAGCGCTGGAACAAGTCCTGTCAACGTCTCCTTTTCAGACGCTGACACATTCATGAATGACTCCCCAAGAGTTAAACCTGCTGGTTTGGATTTGGATACTGTGTGTGCTTACATTGCTTCTTTGCCCAATGGTTCAGTGATTACATATGAGGACCTTGAGCAGATAAGTGATGAGCACTTGGAAGAGATGGACATCAAGTGGAACATGGCTCTTGCTAGTATAAGAGCAAATAGGTGGAATAGAAGGTTCAAGAAGAAGATGACATTCAATGCTAAAGACACTGCTGGATTTGATAAATCCAAAGTTGAATGCTACAACTGTCATCGTATGGGTCACTTCATGAGGGAATGCAGATCTCCTAGAAGATCTGATGCTGGTAAACCCTCAAGTCAGGTTGTTAAAGCTCAGGATTCCAAAGCCATGGTTGCAGTTCAAGGAATTGATGGTACTGGATGGGATTGGAGCTATCTAGCTAAAAATGCTGAAGAGGACAAAGCTTTGGTTGTTGATATTCAAGAAGAAGAGCATGTTGAATATGCTCTCATGGCACACTCCTCCTCTTCATCTGACAATGAGGTATATGATGATGCTTTTTGTAGCAAAGGTTGTAGGTTAAACACTGATAGACTTAACAAAGAGGTGTTAAAACTTAAAGATGATATGAGCACTGAAAGGTGTAAATTGTCCAATTACCAACTGGCTCTTACTGAAACTGAGAAAACCGTTTCTGAATACAAGAAAATGGAATTTGATTTAAAAGATAAGATAAATATCTTAAAACATGAGCTAGAGGGTAGTATGGATATTAGAAATATCATGACAAAGGTCAATAGAGACCTACAGGCTAAGTTAGATGAGGCCATTAAGAATAAAGATAATGTTGACCTCAAGATTCAAAGATTTGATAGAGCCACCCAAACCCTAGGAGACTGTGTAGCTAAACAAAGGGATCCTAAGGACATGACTGGGATTGGGATGAATGATTACTCTCTGGTTCCACCACCAGCTGGTGACTTCTATGGTGTCCTTAGAAAGGATTTGTCTTGGACTGGTATACCAGAATGCCAAGAAGAGGAATTCTCTCCTCCACCAAGAGTTGTCACTCCAGTAGAAGAGTATCAACAAAAACTGACTGACCTAAATGAGTGGAAGAAAGCTAACCCTACTTTATTTGTTAAGGGAGGTTTGCTGTGTGAAAGTCCCAATGAATCACCACCCATTAAGGTTACTCACCCAGTCACTGGTAAAGCTGTTGACCTAGGCTCAAACACTGTTAGAATACCTACCATTAAATATGCAGAGATGTATAGGAATAATAGGTCACCCAAGAGCCAAGTTAACAATCATGGAACAGGTTTCTACTCTTCTAGACCTAAGATTGTGTCTAAGAAAGCCTGTTACACTTGTGGTAGCTTTTCACATTTGGCATACAAGTGTGTCAACGCTCCAAAATCCAGCGCTGATAGGAACAATTTCAGCGCTGATAGGAAGAAAGTCAACGTTGTTAGGAAGTCAAACGTTGTCAGACCCAAACCTTGTGTGCAGCAAAGTCCACAAGTGATTAGACCTGCCTCATTCTTCTCTAGAAGGTCTAACACTCATGGACAAAGACCTTTTCAAAAGACAAACACCTGGTCAAATAGGCAATGGGTTCCTGTAGCAAACCCTAGGTTCAACGCTGACAAGGGTAATTTCAGCGTTGACAGGACAAAATCCAACGCTGACAGTGATGAAACCATAAATCACGGATCGATTAAGCTTACTAGGATAATCAACGTTCATATGATAAACATAGCGGAATTAGAACATTGATTACGAACAAGGTGTTTCTTTTCCAACGTTTACTTGTATTAAACTTCAAACGATTACAAGTAACAAACCTAGACGTGTTTACAAGGTTACACACGTCTAGAACACACGACTCAACTTTAAGACTACATTGTGAATAATGGGATGAATAAAACCTACGGTCATTGTATTCTATATATACTAGAATACAAGACTTTTCTTACAAGAAAACTTTAATTACATTAGAAGTCCCTCCATCTTTTGCTAATAAGTCCTCCTTGTTGTATGAAAGGGCTGCATATTCTTGTAAAGTTTGATATTTGCATATAAGTCCTTCTTGTTTCATTATTCTTGTTTTGTCTCATCAAATTAATTCCCAACAATCTTCCCCTATTTGATGATGACAAAACCAATCTTCAAATCTTGATCTTTCACAAATGAAACAAGCTTCCCCTTAAAGTAAGATTTCTTGTAAAACATATCACCACATAAGAATAAGTTGTATACCTTGATCTTTGAATCTTCTTCCCCTTTTTGTCTCATCCAATAGGGGTCTTCTAAAGATAAACAACTAATAAACGCTTCCCCTTGAGTGGTGCATGTAAATGAATCACGAACCATGTAGACTCTAATTGTAGATTACGAATGAAGAAAAACGAATATAACCTATTTGTTGAAGAAGTGGAATCTCCCAAGCTTGTACCTTATATCTTGCATTATCCATGTGACGTCGAACTTATATAATTCATGAAACTATAAGCAGACCTTGATCTCTTGTCAAAATCCTCATCCTTTTGTGAGACACTGAGCACGATAATGTAACTCCTTCAAGTGATAGCAAGGTATCTAGTTGCTAGATATGACAAGTCTTCGTCACCATTCATGTAAGCACGAACAAGTTATCTCAAAAGAGAGGCAAGAATCTTTTGAGATATAATAAAATATAAACCTGCGAAAAACAACTCCAACACCAAAGAAGCAATAATCAAACCTCTTCATCGAAACCTCCAATTTGCAATGAAAATTATCTAAGTACAATATCATCCTCTTCTATTATGCAACTGCTGCCTCTGTCGGCGTTCTGCTTCTAATCCAAGTCGGTACGTAACCGCAAGGTTAGCCTTGTCACATAATCAAATAAAACTTTATTGTACCAAACACAATCTTCAAAAACGAGCCATAAAATTTTTAACAGACAGTTCTGTCCGAGATACTTTGTCATCCAATATATCTTATGTATGTATTACTTGTCAGCGCTTAAAAACCATATATCGGACAACACACTGTCAGCGTGTAAATTTATACTTGTCAGCGTCGACGTTGTCAGCGCGTGTTTTATTCTCGTCAACGGCTCGACTCCACTGACACCATCTGTTCACTTGTAAACAAATCCTTCACCTTATAAATCCCACAAACGTGTCTTTGTTTACTTTTTAATGTCCCACATCCTTGTATCTTGGACATAAATAATATCACACGTTTCATAAAGAGAATCAAATAAAGTCCTATAAAATAGGATGTAAAATCTTACCCCATATCTTTCTTTACCTTTAAACATCCAACCCATCACGTCTCCATACTGTACCCAAAACAAATTCACGTGTGAACCAACATACTACCTTTTATCTCTTGCTTTTAATCACCTTGGCTTTGCTAACTTGACCTTTTTCTTGATATGAGCATGCGAACAATATTGGATCGTGAACTGCTCTTTGGATTATTCTTTTGCTGCAACAATAAGTACCATTCATAACAGCTTCACACAGCTCCTTCAAACTGATCATAAACAGATCTAAGGTTCTTGAAACCCTAAAATAAAATATTTAGAACCGAAACTCTAACCTGGTCACGATCTTGTGTTTTGAATTATTAAACATTCATATTTTGAACACCATAATCACGAACAAGTAATCCTTTTTCATAGACTTGAATCTTTTTCATTCAATGTCATATTCAACCTACGATCTGGCAGTCCTTGCTTTGATCTTTTTGCACACGTTTCTTCTAATCCTTGCTACTTGTTGACCATATAAACCCACGTGAGTTGTAGAGAGCATGGACCAATCAAGTATGAGTTGTAAATACTTCTTTTCACCTTAACACACAAATAAATAAAGTCCCACGTGATCTTAATTGAGTCAAAAACTTCAATTTTTCTTGGCATCATATCCATTAATCTTGGGACCACCAATCATTGTTCACACGTCTTCTCTGCCTATTTTTTCATACATCACTCTTACTGTATCACGTACATAGTACCATAATCATCCACGTCCCTATCAGCTTATCAAAGTATTTTCACCTCATGACCTGCTGTAGCTACTTTTAAAATTTTGGGACCTCAAGTACAACATCCATATTTAATCTTGAACAATAATATTCGAATAAAACATGTGTAGATCAGCTTTTCTTCTCATCCCATCACGTGAACAATTGGATTAACACTTTTGCTTTGGGATAGTACAAACTCACATGAATACTTACTTCATTAATTGAAGTGACATACCTTTCTTCATAAGGCAAAGACAATATTATATCCTTCCTGTACACAAACCCTAACCAATATGTACAGATTCACAACCATATAACTCGTACCTTGCTTCAATTAATTTGTACGAACCTTTTTCTTTGGAGCATCATCAACTAATACACACATCAAAAGCATAGATCGACCTACTTCTTTTTGAGATCTAGGGTTTAATATAAAAACCTTTTCTTGTTGCTTTCTATAACACGGCCTGCTGTTACTAACCCTCGAACAGTAACTAGAACCTTACATCAATCGCAGCAAGAACAGCTAATCGATCTAGGGTTTCAATGAAACCCTAAAACGAAAAACTTCTACAAATCACAGCAGCCTCTAATCATGGATGCGATACTTATTTTCTGTTTTAAACTCGATCTAGGGTTTAGGGGATGAAACCCTAAATCTTATTTAATAAAAACATAAAGCAGAAAATTTATACCTTCCTCTGCAGCAATATTCGACGAGCTATAACTTTTTCTTGAAAGCTTAAATCGCAGATCGCTCCGGTGAGATCCAAGATACATATTCTGGGAACCTCCAGCAAAAATTTCGCGACGATCCAACGGTTAACGAAGGAGATATCTCTGTTTGAAAACGGCTGCGCAGTGAGATCCGACCATAAAACCTAGACGGGTTTTTCTTCTTATTCGCCATTCTTCGATTCGAACACCTTGTTGATCCTAGCATCGAGAGCCACCCGCTCTGATACCAATTGATGAAACCATAAATCACGGATCGATTAAGCTTACTAGGATAATCAACGTTCATATGATAAACATAGCGGAATTTGAACATTGATTACGAACAAGGTGTTTCTTTTCCAACGTTTACTTGTATTAAACTTCAAACGATTACAAGTAACAAACCTAGACGTGTTTACAAGGTTACACACGTCTAGAACACACGACTCAACTTTAAGACTACATTGTGAATAATGGGATGAATAAAACCTACGGTCATTGTATTCTATATATACTAGAATACAAGACTTTTCTTACAAGAAAACTTTAATTACATTAGAAGTCCCTCCATCTTTTGCTAATAAGTCCTCCTTGTTGTATGAAAGGGCTCCATATTCTTGTAAAGTTTGATATTTGCATATAAGTCCTTCTTGTTTCATTATTCTTGTTTTGTCTCATCAAATTAATTCCCAACAGACAGAAACGTGCCCAGACCTAAATATTTGCAGCCACAAGGTAAGGGGTCTAAAGCTTCTTCAAGCTTAACATGGAGACCCAAGAAAGATCAAAACCCTAATAATAATGGAATTTCAATGACTTGCAATAGATTTAATTACATTTCAAAGGTCATTACAAAACCTATTGGGGTTAACTGGGTTTTTCATCCTAAAAAGGATGAGAATGGGGTTGTTGTGAGAACTAAGTCTGTTCTTATTGAACAACCAGATGAATCCAAGTCTTCTGAGACTTGGGTTCCCAAAGAAAACTAATTTGTTTTCTTTATGTGTAGGGCATTCAGAGACAGATCAATGATTATGGATATTGGGATAGTGGATGCTCAAGGCACATGACAGGAAAGGAAGACTATCTGACGAACTTCACTCCTATTAAAGATGGTGATAAGGTATACTTTGGAGGGGGCTACGGCACCATTACAGGCAAAGGAACCCTTCTCACCAATAATCGGCGTTTTGAGAACGTCTTCCTGGTAAAAGAACTGGATTATAATCTGTTTAGTGTATCACAAGTGTGTGATAACAAAAATAAGGTTCTTTTCACTGATACTGAGTGTTTGGTGTTAAGAAAGGATTTTAAGATCCCTGATGAGAAGTATGTTGAGTATAGAACACCTAGGCATAAGGACATATACAATGTGAATTTAAATGGGATAAAAGTGAATACAAATATGTCTTGTTTTTATGCTAAGGCCTCAGTAGATGAAAGTAATTTGTGGCACAGGAGACTAGGGCACATAAATTTTAAAAATATAAATAGACTTGTGAGGCTTGGTTTAGTTGATGGTTTGCCTGAGAAGGCCTTCCACAATGACCACTCTTGTGTTGCATGTCTTAAAGGCAAGCAGCACAAGGTCTCATTCAAGTCCAAGCAGGTGCATACTAGTTCCAGACCTCTTCATATGCTTCACATGGACCTCTTTGGTCCAACTAATATAGAAAGTTTGAATGGCAAGTCATATTGTTTTGTTGTTACTGATGACTTTTCTAGGTTTACTTGGACATTATTTCTAGCTATGAAGAGTGACACAGCTGATGTTCTTATTGAATTTATCACTCAAATTGAGAAAAGGTCTGGCAATGAGGTTAAGATGCTTAGGAGTGATAATGGTGGAGAATTTAGGAACAAGAAGCTAGATGATTTTTGTGCCAGGAAGGGAATTACTAGGCAATTCAGTATTGCTAGAACCCCACAACAAAATGGGGTTGCTGAAAGGAAAAATAGAACCCTAATTGAAGCAGCCAGAACAATGTTGGCTGATGCTCACTTTCCTATAGCCTTTTGGGCTGAGGCTGTTAATACAGCATGCTATGTGAAAAATAGAGCATTGGTTAACAAAATTCAGAACAAAACACCTTATGAGTTACTTTGGAGAAGAAAACCTAATATTGGTTTTCTCAGACCTTTTGGTTGTCATGTAGTAGTTTTAGATACTAGTGATGCCTTAGGTAAATTTAGTGCAAAAGGTGATGAAGGTTACTTCATGGGGTATTCAGTGCAGAGCAAGGGTTATAGGGTTTATCTTAAAGAGGACAAACGTATTGTTGAAAGAGTACATGTTAGGTTCTTAGAGAATAAACCTAGTGATCCTGAAAGTGGTCCTAATTGGTTGTTTGATTTGGAACCCTTATCTAGAACTTTAAATTATATGCCTGTCACTAATCCAGACATTGTGAAGGTAACTTCCAATGTTGTGGAGGAACAAATTGTTGATGTTTCAGGTACACAGGATAATGAGAGGGTTGGATCACAAGAAGAAAAGGCATCTCCTACATTTGAATATGTCACAATTCCCATTTGGACAGATGCTTTTGCTGCTGCTGCTGCTGGACAAGATAATGGTGGTCTCCAAATACCACCAGATACAAACATGCATGGTTCTTCAGGCGCTGACAAAGGCAAATCTAGCGCTAACAGGACCAATTCAGACGTTGATGGCTCAGACGTTGACAACAACAGTTCAAGCGTTGTTAGCCCAAGCACTGACAAACAAGGTTCAGACGTTGACAACACCTTTGCACATCTTTTCTCTTCCACTTTTGAACAAGGTGAACCTTCAAATGTTCATGAAGAGATTCCTGTTGATCAAAGAGAGTCTGATGAGGAAGATATTGGCAACATAGAGCGTGAAGTTGAGGACACCCGACTTTTTGAAGGAGGAGTTCTCACTTCCAAAATGAAGAATCACCCCACATCTCAGATCATTGGTGATATTATGACTCCAGTTCAGACCAGAAGATCTCACCAAGGTCTTGGTGGGTTTATTGCCAATATACACAAGAAGGTTGATACCCCTCTTGTGCAAGCATGTTTGTTTGCATGTTTTCTGTCACAAGAAGAACCCAAGAAGATATTTGATGCTCTCAAAGAACCAAGTTGGGTGGAAGCAATGCAGGATGAGCTTCACCAATTTGCAATTCAGGATGTTTGGGAGCTGGTTGATTGTCCTAGATATGTCAGACCTATAGGGACAAGATGGGTTCTTAGGAACAAAAGAGATGAAAGAGGTATTGTGATCAGAAACAAGGCAAGGTTAGTGGCTCAAGGTTATACACAAGAGGAGGGGATAGACTATGAGGAGGTCTTTGCACCAGTTGCAAGGATTGAAGCTATTAGAGTTTTTCTAGCCTATGCATCTTGCATGGGCTTCACAGTCTATCAAATGGATGTCAAAAGTGCATTCTTGTATGGCACCATTGTTGAAGAAGTTTATATCATGCAACCTCCTGGTTTTGAGGATCCAGAGCATCCAGATAAAGTGTATAGAGTCAAAAAGGCTATGTATGGCCTTCATCAAGCCCCTAGAGCATGGTATGGTACCTTGTCTACATATTTGGTGGACAAAGGATTCAAGAGGGGCACCATAGATCAGACACTATTTACAAAGAAGAAAGGCAAAGATGTGTTGCTTGTGTAGGTCTATGTTGATGATATCATTTTTGGGTCTACTGATCCAAAGATGAGTGAGGATTTCTCCAAGCTTATGACAGACAAATTCAAGATGAGTGCTATGGGGGAGATGAACTTCTTTCTTGGTTTACAAGTTCAGCAGAAACAAGATGGTATCTTCATCTCCCAGGACAAATATGTTGCTGAGATCTTGAAGAAGTTTGGCTTTTCTCCACATGAAAAGAGGGCTACTACTCCTATGGATAGAGAACACCCTTGGGGAAATATTGGAGATGGGAAAGATGTTGATGTCAGGCATTATAGATCCATGATTGGATCCTTGATGTATCTTACTACTTCTAGACCTGATATCATGTTTGTTGTGTGTGCTTGTGCACGTCATCAAGTGACTCCCAAAGAATGTCACCTTTATGCTGTGAAGAGGATCTTTAGGTACCTAAGATGCTTCCCAAGTCTTGGTTTGTGGTACCCAAAGGATTCACCATTGGAGCTGATTGCATATTCAGATAGTGATTATGGAGGTGACAAGTTTGATAGGAAATCCACAACTGGTGGATGTCAGTTTCTTGGGAGCAGATTAATATCTTGGCAATGCAAGAAACAAACAGTGGTGGCTAACTCTACAACTGAAGCAGAGTATGTGGCTATAGCAGCATGTTGTGGTCAAGTGTTGTGGATTCAGAACCAGCTGTTGGACTATGGGTATAATTTCATGCATACTAAGATATTTGTGGACAATAATAGTACTTTATGCATCATTAAGAATCCTATACATCATTCTAAAACTAAACACATAGAAATTAGACACCATTTTATAAGAGATTGCTTTGAGAAAGGTTTAATACAACCAGATAGGGTTGACACTGAGGAAAATGTGTCAGATTTATTAACTAAACCTTTTGATACTGGAAGATTTCAGTACTTGGTAACAAGTATTGGAATGGTTAATCTCACTTAATATGTGTTTTGGATTCTTTTTGTAAAAGTATGTACAGGATGATGCATTATTATTGTTGGTCTTATTGATGATTTAGATTTTCCACTATATTTTTCTAACACTGACAAAGGTTGTTTGAACACTGATAAGTGTTTTTGCAACGTTGTCAGCAATATAATTGTCTAACGCTGACAAAGCTTCCTTCAACGCTGTTATGTGTTATCGGGGCGTTGTCAGCAACAATGTTAGTTTTGTGGTTTTCAATCTAAATGTGCAGATGGTGTTAGCAGTATACCATTGGATACAGAGTTGCTTATGGATCAATGGAGTAGCATTTGGACAAGTTTTTATTTATGGATGATGGTTGGAATGTTTCATTCCTATCTTGACATAAATTTTTTATGTTCATGCATGATTTTAGCAAACGTTTTGTATCATAGTTTAAGGGGAGGTTTTAGGAACCTTTAGGATTTTTGGGTATCCATATGATACTCTTATCACAATTCTAGATTGTGTCCACAGGTGAGTATGGGTTAGATTTACTAAACCATGAGGCACTGTAGCATGCATAGTATATCAACTTTGCATGCTGCCAAGACATTTTTGGCCTAGAATTGGTTGTGGTCTGTTGGGAGACTTGGGAATGATTTTGATATGGGATTTACCTGGGAGTAACAAGGATTTTATAAGGTAACTTTGTTGTTAAGAGTTTTGGTTAGCAAGGGACACTAGAGGACTGTTATGTCTATCTTGCTTATGCAAGTGTGCATAACTGGACAGTGCTTGCCGCCCAATAATAATTATCAGCTTTTGGTTATCTTCTCTAGGATAAATTACTTGTTAAGGTCATTTTTCACTTTTTAAAACAATTTTATTTTTGGACGCTGACAAGATTTTTCCAAGCGTTGTTGAGACCAAATTGGACGCTGACATGGCTTTAGGCGAACGTTGACAAGATTATAGCCGTTGGGCGTTGATAGGTTATTTTTTACCGTTGACACTCAATGGGACCTACCCAGTTGTTACTTTTTGACATATTTTCAAGCCGTAATTTTAGGAGTTGTTACTTTCATTAAATACATGAGATAACTTATAACTTTTTCAATATTTTTATGATTAGTTTTTGAAAATCTTTGCCTATTTTTGGGCCAATCACATGCATTCTTTATTTCCTATAAATTTGGCTCCTATTTTAAAACAGGGTATCTATAATTCTTGTCTAACACTTTTCTCTTATCAACCTTCATTTTCTACACTTTAAATTAACAGCTTTCATCAATGGCACCAAAGTTTAACTCAGCAGAATTGGATTTGGGGTTCAAGTCTCAACACAACATGATTGCTTATCTTGTTGCTGATAATGATTTGTTTCCTCAATACACACAAATGGTGGCGTATTTGAACGCATCCCCACTAAGGTATGCTCTTTCTCATGCACCACTCTTTCCAGTCACACACATTAAGCAGTTTTGGAACACTGTTAGTTCCTCAACAGTTAATGGAGTGACCACATTAACTTCTATTGTTCATGGGAGGTCTTGGGTGGTTACTGAGGCCTTGGTACGCCAGGCCTTGCATCTTGATGATGCTGATGGTGTAGCCATCCTTCCCATAAATGAAATAGAACAAGGGCTTAGGGCTTTGGGGTATCCTATTCCTGATGAAGGTACTCTTAATAAGTATCATAAGCAGGAATTTCCCCCAGCCTGGAAGTACCTCATCCACATCCTCCTTCAATGTTTGAGTCCCAAATGTACTACACACAATGAGATCAATAGATCCATTGCTAGTGCTATTGTGTGCATTGCAACAGGGCAAAAATATAACTATTCTAAAATGATTTTTGAAGGGATGTGTAAAAACAAGGGGACAAAAATGACTTTAGCTTATCCCCGTTTTCTGCAAATGATTTTTGATGATCAAGGTTATTGTTCAAGGGATCACAATGATTTTTATAAGATCCCTGAACAAAAGAAAGCTATTTTTACAAAGATGAATTCACCACCTCTTAGAGACTTACCTTTAACCCCAGCCATGCTTGCTGTTATTGCAGCAGCACAACCCCAACCAGACCCTCAACCTCACATTGACCCTCAACCACAACTTGAACCCATTCCTGAACCTTTACCCTCACCTGAAAAAATGCAAATTGACCAAGAACCCTTTGACGCTGACACATCAAATGTTGGCGTTGATGTGCCTATTTCCAACGCTGATACACAATCATCACAATCCCAAACACCCCTTAACCAACCCACATCTACCCATTCTTCCACACCATCTTCCACACCACCTGAATATAGGTTGATAAAACGCCAAAGGACTACTAGAGTGTTCTCCTCTGGTGGTCCTAGCCATGAAGCAGAGAGAACCACCACCACAAGTGTGGCTGGTGACCTGGATGAGGCTAGGACTATTGGTTCTGGCTTAGATGCTGGCCAAGGCAGTCCCACCATCATTAAGTCCTCATCCTTGCCCAATGAACCTGACTTGGGAGGTCAAATCCCCATTTCAGAAGAGGGCAGACTGGAACCAATGACTCTTTTGGAATTGACGGCAGTCTGCATTAGCTTGCAAAAGCAAAATGCAGACTTAGTACAAATTGTCAGCTCACAAGGCCTTGAACTCAAGCAATTGAGGGAGAGGATTGTTGTTTTGGAAAGTGATCATGCTAGGAGGGGTATGGAGGAGTCTTCCAAAGGGGAGGAAGATCAAAGAAATCTGAGTGATAAGGGCAGCCAAGATGGTCAATCAATGGATGTTGCTGAAGCCCTTACAACTTTGAAGGAACAAACAGGTTTTGATACGTCCTTAATCTCTCCAACCAATCTAAATTTATCATTTACAGCTATGTTGAGAGAGGTTACACAAGGCGCTGAGGGAAAATATTTGAGCGTTGACAAGACAAATTTGGACGCTGATAGAAGTATTTTGAGCACTGATAGAGGAAATTTGGGCGTTGACAAACCTGCATATGAAGGTGATGTATTCCAGTCATCATCTATCATCAAAGAAGTTTCTACTCAGGTATTACCATCTACCTTACCAACCATTGCACCATCAGATAAGGGTAAGGGTAAATTGGTAGAAGAAATTGTTCCAAAGAATGCAGCCCAAGTTGAATTTGATAGAAGATTGGCTGAACAAATGATGGAACAAGGTGAAAAGGAAAAGTCACCATTTGTTGTGACTTCTGAAGAAGAAAGTGATGGAGCTAGCTCAGACTCAAGTGTGATGATTATAGAACCAGAAAGGCTTGAGTATGGTGATGAGCTTGCTAGGGAAAAGTTGAGAGACTTAAAATTGCAGGTTGACTTTGACATGCCAGAGGTGGTTCAGATGTACAATTCTTGGGAAGAAAGCTGCATGGATAATCCAGACTTGACTATTTCAGATCAAATATGGGGTTTGGAGCTTCTTCTTAGAGTTCAGAAGGATTGTAAGGTGATTTTGAAGCACAAGGCAAGCAATATTCTCTCAGAATTGAAAAGGGATAGAAGAGAGCTCTACTTTATGTTGCTCAGATGTCATGGAGTTGGATGGACACATCAGAAGTTGAAGGCTTTGACATTTGATGAGTTAGAACATAGGGCTTATCCTATTTGGGTGAGAGTGCAGGAAGAAAACACTCTCAGACTCCTTTCAAATGAAAGAAGGGAGCAACTTGCAGAAGAAATGGAAATCAAGAAAGCTATGATAGTTCCCAGACCAGTGAAGAAGGGATTTAAACTTGAGTTTCCAAAAGATATGAATCCACTATATCCAAGTGAAGCAGTTATTAGAAAGAGCCTCAAGCTCTCCCCATTAGAAGCTTCAGATATGGTGCAGGTGTTACCATTAGATTCCAGGAATCCAATTGCGAGTTATGATGAGGATGAATGTGGATTCTGGAAGATTGGCAGATTTGGCAAGGAGGTACACACTTTTACCACTCTCATATCTTTATTTGCAAGTTGTGATAGAGAAGACTTGGTGGACCTTTGGAGGTTACTAGAGACCAAGTATGAGGCTGAAGCATCAACTTCAGCTAATGGAATAAAACTTTGGACCACATTCAAAAGAATGTGTGGGACAAATGAGGAAGATCCTGAAATATGGAAGGATCTTGAAGATGACCTCAGTGGTCTTCAATGGAGGTTATGTTCAGCTGCTGGTGTATACCATTTGAGTTCTACAAAGTTTGCTGAGTATCTACTTGTGGATGCTCAATATTTCATATCCAATGCTGTTTTGGAAAAGATGAAGGACACTCAGCTGGAGATAGATTATACAAGTGACGTGGCAAAGAATTTGATCAGATTTATTTATTACCAATATGAGAAGGTTTGTCAGACTCCTCCAAGTTCTTAATGCTTATTCAGAAACTTGATCATAAGAGTGGATATCATGTTTAGGGGAGGATTGTTGGGAATAAATTAAGGCCAGATCACTTGAGCGCTGACAAGAACAAATCAAGCGTTGACAGGAACAAAGCAAGCGCTGACAGCTCAAGCGTTGACAAGTTAAAGTCAAGCGTTGACACATTGAAGACAAGCACTGATGGAAGATATAAGCTACATGTTTATTATATTCTAGAATACTTCTAGTAAGGATAGAAACGACAATGTATTTTCTATGTTTATCTTTACCTAGAATAGTTGATACGTAGCTTATTGTACAAGGCT
This sequence comes from Glebionis coronaria, assembly GCA_025667525.1. Classification (NCBI taxonomy): domain Eukaryota; kingdom Viridiplantae; phylum Streptophyta; class Magnoliopsida; order Asterales; family Asteraceae; genus Glebionis; species Glebionis coronaria. The sequence goes on from CM046881.1 coordinate 228,477,748, forward strand.
TCTTAGTCTATAAAAGAAGGCCTTTAGGTTAATGTTTAGTATCAAGTTTTATATAAGTTTTCATTCGTAAACATCTTTCATTGTAAGCAAGTTCGACATTCATAATCAAAGTGAAAGTTTTGTTTACATCTTGTGTTCTTGTTTAAGTGTTAAATTCCGCATAACACTTAGATTCACAAAGCATATAACAAAGGTTTCTCAACGTGTTATACTTGATCTAATCTCGTATACACAAAGCTAATCGATCTAAGTTTGGGATCAACATTCTCCATGATCTTTTGGGGAGTACTTGCTTCTCGTCGTGTGTCTCGATCCTTCATATTGATTTTCGATAAATGATTCTTCACATCACTTTTGGATCTTTAGCAACAAAATGTAGCCCTCATGCCTTGTTAGGGCCTTTTCGGACTCGCCAATCTTCGCATCCCGCTTCAATATGTTATGCCTTGGCTATGAACTCTAATCCATACCGAGCAACTTTTAAACGATCTTGGGCTAGAAGCTAAGTAATTTTTCAAATCGTACAACCTTATTTATTGCAGATAAATTTATTAGCAAGCGATGGGAGAATAGGCTTATAATTAACTCACATAAATTCACGAAAGGATACCAAACTTATAATTGACTCTATCATCTCTCGTCCTCCATAGTTTAAAATCTCAAGGAATGAGACTCGTGGATGCTTAGCCTATTAAATCAAAGTTTTGGGTTTTTGAGTCGTCTATAGGATCTTGCAAACTCTTAGACTTTTTCAAGTTTAGAAATCGTATTTTAAAGTTCCCTTGATAAACAACTCTCTAGGATCAATTATAGGAACTTGCGAAAAGTTCTTGTTCTTAACCCGTGAGAATTAAGACATTCGCGTTTTAAAGCTCCCTATATAAAATCCTAGCAAAACTTGACTTAAACACGTTAAGGATACTAGCTAGAGTAAACTTAGATAAGTAAACTCGGGTTGAGTCAAAAGATTCACAACGTTTAAAAATTAAAACCACTTTATTAAAATTTATTCTATTAAAGAAAGAAAATAACTATACAAAGGAAAAACTAATAGGCCAAAATAGATCAAAAATTTTGAAAAATGTCAAAAATTGATTTTCTAGTTAAAATGAGGACAAATACAAGGAAAAGGCCACTTAACTTCGATAGAAGTCCCCCCTACACTTGATATAAACATTGTCCTCAATGTTTAAGCATGTGGGAGTAAACTCCCCTACACTTAGGACATTGTGTACGTTGTTTAAAATCTTGTTAAGGAAAAGACAACTAACGAGATTCCTATTTTAATATTGGAAAATATAAAATAGTGAATCAAAAAGAGTTTAGTATAGAACCGGGAAGACGGAAACACGGAATCACGGGTCGTCAAAAATCATCAAGAGTGGATCATTGAGCGCTCGAATCCCTGAATATGAGAAGAGAGGAAATAGCAAACACCAACGGGTCTCCCCTACACTTAGGATAAAGATAGCTAAAAGATAGATACTTGCGTTGCCTCCCAAGAAACGCTTGATTTTTGTTCACCGAGTCGTGAGCCTGACTAGACCTTGATTATCATAGGAAGAAGCATGAAACACATCCACCGGGATCAAATACATAGTTTTCGTCCATCAAATAGCACAAGCTTAAGGCGAACAAGGCAAGCCAAAGAAGAGTAGGCAAGGTTCCCTTAAGCAAAGATGGAGCACGGTGGGAGCAAGGGTGAAGAGGTGCAAGCATATCTTCAAAAGTTCCAAAGATTTTTCCTTTTATTTCATCAGATGGATACTGAGATGGCTTGAAAATTTCGATATCAGGGTCGAACACCTTTTCCTGTAGGGGAAAATAGCACTCAGGCTCAGCAGAATTTGAAGAAGATCCGCTCAGAAAATACACAACCTCGTCCTCAGAAGGTGGACAAAGAGGTGTCATAACATACGTGCTGCGGATGTTGGTGTCGTTCGGTGTTGTCTCCTTTGAAAGAATTTTCTTCAAATCCGTAGAAGGAGGAAGACCATAATCATCAAAGTCCAAAGGAGGTGCATCACTCTCATGAGGGAAGTATGTATTGAGAAAAGTAGAAAAGTCTTCCTCAAATGAGTAGTCATCCAAAGTAGGATCAAGCATGGATGGCGGAGGATCTTCATCATGTAAAGAATCACTCGAAAGAGTATCAGCCTCATCAAAATCATCATAAGTGGGCATGTCGGGATACTCGAAAGTAAAATCATCATAATCATCCCCATCGGAACTAGAATCATCATCATAAGCATCAAATATCGGTGGAGAATCATATATGGGTGGAGGTTCCAAATTGGAGAAAGAATCATCCACATCATCTTGAAACAGTGGATTATCATTGTAGAATCGAATAGAGGATTGTTGTAGACGACAAAATCATCAAGCACATTAATCATATTCGCTGATTCTCTTCCATAGGATTTGCTTGTAAGCTTCCCCATTTCAAAAACTTGTGCATCATCCCCGACTCTTAAGATGAGTTCACACTTATCCACATCTATTAAAGCTCTACCGGTTCTCAAAAATGGGCGTCCAAGTATTAACGGAATACGAGGGTCCATTTCATAATCAATAACGACAAAGTCGACCGGAAAAGTGAATGTGCCAACTTTAATGAACACATCTTCGGCAATACCAACGGGGTAAGCGAGAGTGCGATTGGCTAGCTCAAGAGTCATCTTCGTTGGTGTAAGGTCGGGTAATTATAACTTTTTCCAAACGCTGAAAGGCATCAAATTTATACTTGCCCCAGGATCGACTAAGGCAGTAAATTTGTCGGTTTGGTTAAAAGTACAAGGTAGCACAAAATGACCGGGATCTCTAAGTTTTTCCAGAAGTTCTTTAAGAATGATTACAGAGCAATTTTCATTCAAGCGAGTATTAAATTCTTCTTTATATGTAGATTCGGTTGTAGAGTTATTAAATTCTTCTTTGTGAAGTTGCTCAGCTAGTTGTTCAACTTGAGGAATATTGAGTCGATGAATATATGACGATCTTAACCGAAGAGTGTCACAAATTCGCTTCCTTCTTGAAGCCATGAAAGGGTTACTAGATGAGACTGAAGGAGTCGAAATAAAGTTACACCACTTTCTCTAGCGTTGTCTTGCATTTGATGCAATTCTCCCTCTTGCAATGTCGAATTCAACGGTTCCATTGAGGTTCGATGAAAACTGAAAGTAAGGATTACTTACTGATCGAGCAATGAAAGAAAGTAATTATGTTTGTTGTTGTTTAAATAACAATACAGAGTTTTACAATTCGTGGAGAAACCAAGAAATAAATTCGCGGGATTTTACAAACCACCGAATAAACCGTAAACGTTCTTGATTCCTTGAGTAGTGAAGAAAAGTTGATTAAATCCCCAAATTATGTGTTCTTGAGAAACCAAAAATCTCAAGACCAAATAACTCACCTAAATCACGTTTTTGAAAATTTATGAATTCGCAATATTGTTAGAACCTGATTTCAGAATATCAAATAAACCCTGAATTCGGAATAATCACAAACCACCAAAATTTGGAATATTCACAAAACACTCAATTTGGAATAATCACAAACTAATCAATTCGGAATATCAATTCGGAATAAGGCTAACACGTGAATTCGGAATATCACTTTGTCCATCAATTCGGAATAAGAACTAATCTTGAATTCAGAATAACAAATTGATCTACGATTCGGAATACCGACTAACCTTAAATTCGGAATACCGGATTAATCTTCGATTCGTAATACTCACTTTAATTCAGAACACCACTTCGGAATATCAATCCAAATTCGGAATATCAAGTTCACTTGAATTCGGAATATCTCTTTATTCTGAATCCGGAATATAATATTGTTCTTCAATTCTAAATAACAAGAAATGTCTTCAATTTGGAATGTCTTCGATTCGTAGTATATTCTATTCAGAATATGAACTTTATCTTCAGTTCTGAATAACAAGGAATGTCTTCAATTCGGAATATCTTCGATTCGGAATATAAAGGTTGTCTTCAATTCTGAATACCAAAAATGTCTTCGATTCGGAATAAGTAAACTATCTTCAATTGAGACTAAACCTTGAATTCTGAATAAGATTATCTTATGAATTCAGAATAAACTGTTGGCTTCGATTCGGAATCCTGCCCAAGTGTTTCAAATATGTCGGATATTAATAAAAACGAGATTTTTAAATAAAAATCGAGCCAAACACTAAAAAAATTGCGATTTTCACCAAAACAAGAAACCCAAATCCCTACCACAACTATGTAGGAGATTTTAAGAAAGAATTAGAGGCGAAAAACACACACACACAAAAAATTGAACCGTAGGATTTAAGATCAAAACACACGAAATCAATCACCAAATAAACACAAAAATAAAGCAATCATCCCATGGTTCTTGATACCAATTGTAGGATTATGTAAATCTTGCTTAATCTAGAAAGAGAGTAGGGAGAAAAGATGATGGAACATACACACTTTTAGAGAGATAAAGTATAAAGAGAACACCTTCTTACTATATGAAAAATGAGTGAACCACACCCTCTCCATCAAAGGAGAGGGTTTATATACCAAGCCCATAAGATGGGCTTGGGCTTACAATATGGGTCGGCCATACATGACATGGACCGGGTTTTTCCTTGTTTGATTAATAAAAAGATACATTGACTACGAGCTACTAACTTATATATTGTCGGAGTGACCAAATCTTCCTAAATACGTAAAAACGTATTTCCAACATGCACAAACTTAAAACAGAAATGTAAATAAGGAACTCAGCTTCACTTTACAAGGTTTTTATAAAAAACTCTAACTATTTTATTTATAAAATTTTACAAAGAGAAAACTGGAACAAAGGTTATCTTACATTCTGAGAGCTCTTTAAATACTAGTACTAAGAACAATCTAGATATTGAACACATGTGAAAACCCTAACAGATTAATTCCCTAATATGCCTGATAGGTGTGAAAACACCCATCCTTTTACCACTTATTTCTTGCTAAAACGAGACCAAAACGCGTATTTAATATCATTTGTTTGGAATTATGCGTGGTTTGTGTGTTTGTTGTGTCTTCAGAGCCATCCAGATAAATATTGATGAAAACATGGGATTGCACGGGTTTTATCGAAGAAAAAGACGAAAAGACGAAAAGACGAAGTCTATAGTCCAAGAGATGCAAAAGATTTGAAGTCAATGGGCCTATTTGAAGATTTATCGAAGAAAAGGACCAAAGATGGAAGATTTACATATGTCGAAGAACTCAAGTCTATTAAACGAAGAAATTAAAAGACGAGTTGAATTTATTCATCGACAAATCCTGAATCAGAATCTAAAACGTCAACTTTACTGAAAAGACGAGAAGACAAAAAGAAAGGAAGAAAGCCCACTCACCAACCAACCACATATCCTATAAATAGAAGATCCCTTCACACATTAGAAGAAGTTTTTTTCTTTTCTAGTTTTTTTTCTTTTCTTGTTTCGTAGAGTAACCAACACCATTAAGGTGTTGGTGATTTTTCATCTTTGTTTTCACAAATCTTGTAAGGTTTAATCTTTCCTTTTGATTGTTTAACATTAATCTTTCAATACAATCTTTCATTTAATCTTGTTCATTTTCCTCTTGTTGATTCAAAGTTTTAAGTTTTATTTTGTTGAGTTTGATCTTCAAAAGTAAGTGGGTTTTGTATTTTTATTGTTTGGGTTTGATGTTTATCATTAGTAAATGATTGGTGGTTAGTATTGTTTAATCTTTGGTGAAAACTTCGTTGATTTTGGTTCAAATTCGTCATATTGCATTGTTACTGTTCTTCGAGTTCTTAAAATCCCCAGATTCCGAATAAAATTAATATTACGGATCAAGGGTTTTTTGTTAATTATTCCGGATCAGTGAAACATTCCGGATGAAGCATTTCAATATTTATTCCAGATGAAGCATTTTCTTGATTATTCCGAATAAAGGTTTTTTATCTTAAATATTCCGGATCAAGCAGTATTCCGAACCAACAGTTTTCATTTGATATTCCGAATAAGTGTGTTCATTCGGAATAATTAATATTCCGGGTAAATCATTTGTTCCGAATCAGCAGTTTAGTTTAATTATTCCGGATCAAGGTTTCATTCCGAATGAACATTATATTCCGAATTAGTTACTATTCCGCATGAGTCCAATTATTCCGAATAAAGGTTTTTCCGAACGAAGCTTTTGTTATTCCGAATAAAGGTTATTCCGAATGAAGGGTATTGTTCAGTTATTCCGAACCAGCAGATATTCCGAATGAAGCAAGATTATTCCGGGTAAAGAGATATTCCGAGTCAAGCTGTTATTCTGAACCAAGGAATTTTATTCCGGATGAGCAAAGGATATTCCGGATAAAGGATATTTCGGATCAACAAAATTATTCCGGCTCATTTTTTCTTTTGAGTATTCCGAATCAGTGTTTTTCTACCATTCTTGGGGCGTACCATTGATGATCCTCATGACCACATCAAAAGGTTCCTTCAACTCACGAATACGGTCAAATTCAATGGGGTTCCACAAGAGGTAATCCGCTTACAACTTTTTCCTTTCTCCTTAGAGGGACAAGCCCGACATTGCCTTGCAAAGGAACCGCCACAAAGCATTCTTACGTGGACGGACTTAGAGACCAAATTCATAAACTACTTTTTCCCACCCTCTCGTACTACCGCTTTGCGGAATGAAATTATTAATTTTGAACAAAAGTACGATGAGACTTTTAGTGAATCTTGGGATCGTTTTAAAGACCTTTTAAGAAAGTGCCCACAACATGGTTTTACCAAACTGCACCAAATTAATACTTTTTACAATGGTTTAAGCATGAATGACCAAGATTCACTAAATAGTGCCTCGGGGGTAATATTTTGGTTAAGTCTTCTAATGCCGCTTGGGATATTATTGAGAATAAGTCTAGAGTGCAAACCAAGAGTGTTCGGACCAATGCCGCTAGTGCTAGCACTAGTGACAACGACAAGATAATTGACAAACTTACTTCGCTTATTGAATCACTTGTTGTCCACACCGCTAACAATACCAAAAGCATCAACACTCAAAATGCTCAAGTCAATGCTGTAAGCCAACCATGTGAAATATGCGGGGGTCCTCACTCTTACACTACTTGTACCTCCACCCAAGACTATCCTTGTGAGAATGTTAACGCAACATACGGTAATTATTCCACGGGAGGCTATCAAGCACGTCCTCAAAGTGACCGCAACTTGCTCAGCTATCGCTCAAAAAACTTTCTTTCCCCGCCCGGTTTTCCTCCAACCAATCAAAACCAACAACAAAACCTTAACCGAACCAATCAAAACCAACCTCGAGCACCATACTAACCACCTCAAAGACAACCATATCCACCTCAAAATCCTACTCAAGTTTACCAACCCGCTCTTTACCAACCACCTGTTTATCAAGCACCTCCTCCTACCCAACCCACCGTTTTCAACCACGAGCTCGAAACGTACATGCGGACGAATGACTGTAGACCCAGATTATTAATTTGAAGGGCGATATGGTGAAACAAGGGAATGATCTTAGAGCCGATATGCGAAACTCTTTGAGTAGTCAAACGAATGACCTAAGGGACATGATGGCTGGTTTCTTCCAAGGTAATCAACCCTCTTCTTCGGGTACTCTTCCGAGTAACACCGTTGCTAATCCAAGAGGGGAGATGAAAGCAATCACCACTCGCAGTGGAAAAGGTACCAAGGAACCCGAGCTTCCTACACCTACACCAGTGATTGTGACAAAGGAAAATGAGTCCACTATTCCTATTCCTCCACCTCTTACTTCCACCCCTCCACCACCCAAGGATGTGAGTGATCCTACTATTCCAAAGCCTTCCTCTTCTTCCGATATACCTTATCCCTCAAGGTTGAGGAAAGAGAAGCTCAAAAGCAAGGACGATATTCAAGTTTCAAACTTTCTTAAAATGTTTAAACAATTGAATTTCAACATCTCCTTCGCTGAGGCTCTCGCTCACATGCCTAAATATGTGAAGATGTTTAAAGATCTTCTTAGTGACAAGGAAAAGCTTCTTGATATTGCTAATACCCAACTTAACGAGAGTTTCTCCGCGGTTCTCTTAAGGAAATTGCCAACCAAACTTGGTGATCCGGGTCGCTTCTTAATCCCTTGCAACTTCCCGGGAGTAGAGAATTGCATGGCCCTAGCCGATCTAGGTGCTAGTATCAAATTAATTCCTCTAAGCGTTTGGAAGCAATTATCTCTCCCCGAGCTAGTCCCCACCAAAATGACTTTGGAATTAGCTAACCGTTCGGTTGCTTATCCAGTGGGGATAGCCGAAGACGTTTTCGTTGGCATTGACAAATTCACCTTCCCGGCGGATTTTGTTGTCGTTGACTACGAGATGGATCCTCGTGTTCCATTAATCATCAGACGTCCATTCTTGAGGACCGGTCGCACTCTCATCGATGTAGAAGTGTGTGAGTTTATCATGAGAGTTGGTGACGATCAAATTGTCTTCAACATGGGTAAGATTTCTAAACAGCCTTATTCATACGAGAGTGTTAATTGTATCGACGTTCTTGATGAGGCTTGTGAAGAACACTTTAAAGATGCTTGTAAAAGTAGTCTTACCTCTCTTCCCAATGTTGATACCCTTGCCTCCATTGCTCCATCACTAACTCCATTTGGAGAAAGTGATTTCCTTTTGACTGAATTTGAAGCAACTTTGGGAGATGTGAACTTACAATATGACGATTCTCCCACCGATTGGGATGAAGACATTCGTACCATTGAGAAACTTCTCCATGAGGACCATATTTCTCCACCATCTCCCAAGGATATCGCTATCGATGAACCGAATTTGAATACACCTTCCATCGAAAATCCTCCGGATTTAGAGCTTAAGGAATTAACGTCCCATCTCGAGTACGTGTTCCTTGAAGACAAGAAGAAGTCACCCGTCATCATCGCTAAGGACTTGAACGAAGAAGAAAAATCTCGCCTTATCGCCGTGCTTAAAGATCATAAGAAGGCAATTGCTTGGAAAATTTCCGATATCCACGGAATTGATCCAAACTTTTGTACTCACAAAATTCTCATGAAAGATGACTTCAAACCCGCAATCCAAAGCCAAAGAAGGGTTAATCCTCGAATTCACGACGCCATCAAACAAGAGGTTATCAAACTTCTTGATGCCGGCATGATTTACCCTATTTCGGATTCGCCATGGGTAAGTCCCGTCCATTGCGTGCCAAAGAAAGGCGGAATAACCGTTGTTCCCAATGAACACAACGAGTTGATTCCTACTCGTCTCGTTACTGTTTGGAGAGTTTGTATCGACTATTGCACACTCAATGATGCCACGAGAAAAGATCATTTTCCTCTTCCTTTCATGGATCAAATGCTCGAGCGTCTAGCGGGTAATGATTACTATTGCTTCTTAGACGGTTTCTCTGGGTATTTTCAAATTCTCATCGATCCCAAAGACCAAGAGAAAACTACATTCACTTGTCCTTACGAAACATTTGCTTATAAAAGAATGCCTTTCGGTTTATGAAATGCTCCTGGGACGTTCCAAAGGTGTATGATGGCTATCTTCCATGACATGGTTGAAGAAACTATGGAAGTCTTCATGGATGATTTCCCGGTTTATGGCGATTCTTTCTCTGCTTGTCTTGCCAATTTAAAACGTATGCTTAAGCGGTGTGAAGACACTCGCCTTGTTCTAAATTGGGAAAAATGCCATTTCATGGTAAAAGAAGGCATCGTGCTAGGACATAAAATCTCAAAAACCGATCTCGAAGTGGACCGTGCTAAAGTTGATGTCATAGCCAAATTACCTCCACCTTCAACCGTGAAGGGTGTGAGAAGTTTCCTTGGTCATGCGGGCTTCTACCGTCGATTTATCAAAGATTTTCTAAAATCGCTCGCCTGATGACCCACCTCTTGGAAAAAGATACTCCTTTTATCTTTTCCAAAGAGTGTATTGAAGCCTTCAACCTTCTTAAGGATAAGCTAACTAAGGCACCGGTCTTGGTTACCCCTAATTGGGAGCTACCTTTCGAATTGATGTGCGATGCTAGCGACTTGGCTATTGGAGCGGTTTTGGGCCAAAGAGTGAATAAAAACTTCCAACCAATCCATTACGCTAGCAAGACAATGACAGGGGCTCAATTGCATTACACGACAACCGAAAAAGAGCTTTTAGCTGTTGTCTATGCTTTTGAAAAATTTCGCCCCTATCTTGTCCTTTCCACTACCATCGTGTACACGGACCATTCCGCGTTGAAGTACTTGTTACCTAAACAAGATTCTAAACCAAGACTTCTTCGCTGGGTTTTGCTACTTCAATAATTTAAAATCGAAATTCGTGATAAGAAGGGAGCTGAAAACCTAGCCGCGGATCATCTCAGTAGACTTGAGGATCCTTATCAAGGGGATCATCCGAACAAAGAGATCAATGACTCTTTTACCCTGGAGACCTTAATGTCTATCAACTCGAATTTTGATGAAACCCCGTGGTTTGCGAACATTGCAAACTACTTGGCGGGTGGAATTCTCATTGACGGGTTAACATCCCAACAAAATAAAAAGTTCTTTAAAGATATTAAGACTTACTTTTGGGATGACCCGTATCTCTTCAAACAATGCGCTGATTTGATTATTCGCCGATGTGTTGATGGACCGGCAGCTTTAGACATTCTCGAAGCTTGCCACAAAGGACCCACCGGTGGTCACTTTGGTCCCAACTTCACCGCAAAGAAAGTGTTTGACTTGGGATTTTATTGTCCCTCCATTTATCATGACGCTCACGAAATGGTGAAAAATTGTGATGCTTGCCAACGACAAGGCAAGATCACACATAAAGATGAGATGCCTCAAAATTTCATACAAGAATGTGAAATCTTTGATGTATGGGGCATCAATTTTATGGGGCCATTCCCTTCATCTAAAGGAAACAAATACATCCTTGTTGCCGTTGACTACATTTCTAAATGGGTTGAAGCGAAAGCTTTACCCACTAATGATGCAAGGGTGGTTTGTAACTTTTTGAAGCAGCTATTCGCTAGATTCGGTGTGCCTCGTGCCATTATTAGTGATCGCGTGACTCATTTTTGCAATGATCAATTCGCAAGAGTCATGGCTAAGTATGGTGTCAATCATCGTCTTTCCACCACATACCACCCACAAACTAATGGGCAGGCTGAAATATCTAACCGAGGGTTAAAGCAAATTCTTGAACGAACCGTGGGAGAGCATCGTGCCTCATGGGCCGATAAACTTGATGATGCTCTGTGGGCTTTGCGTACCGCATACAAGACTCCGATTGGTTGTACACCATATCTTCTCGTGTACGGGAAAGCATGCCACCTCCCCATTGAGTTGGAGCACAAGGCTTACTGGGCCTTGAACTTCGACATCAACAAAGCCAGTGACCTACGCAAAATCCAACTCAATGAGCTTCATGAACTCAGGAATGATGCTTATGAAAATTCCTTGATCTATAAGGAAAAAACTAAGCTCATTCATGACTCTAAGATTAAAAACCGAGAGTTCCAAGTTGGAGACAAAGTTTTACTCTTCAACTCTCGGTTGAAAATCTTTTCGGGCAAACTCAAATCTCGTTGGTCTGGCCCATTCACCATTGCCCAAATTTTTCCATATGGTACTCTCGAGCTCGCTCAACCTAATGGACCTAATTTTAAGGTGAATGGCCAACGAGTGAAGTTGTACTTTGGTGAGGACATCTCTCATGAGATGATTCCATCCCTCACCACGCTTCCCATGAACTAGTTTTAGGTCGAGTCAAGCTCGTGACTCGGTGAACAAAAACAAGCGCTCCTCGGGAGGCAACCCGAGTATCTATCCCTTTCCGTTTTACCTCCTAAGTGTAGGGGGACCTATATAGGTTGCTTGTGTTTGTATGGTGATGTGATTACAAGGATGAATGCACTTTTGGAACCTTTGAAGAACCGTGCTCCCGTGTTATCCGCAATCCGGTTCTATCTCTCAACTATCGTGATTCAATTTTCTTCATACTCACATTTGAAATTGATCACGTTAGTTGTCTCCTCCTTAGCTTGATTTAACCAACGTGCACAATGTCATAAGTGTAGGTGAGACTTTTCTCATATGCTTAAACATTGAGGACAATGTTTATATTAAGTGTAGGGAGACTTCTATCGAAGTTTTAAGTAGACTTTTCCATTAAAATGCCTTCATTTAACCGAAAAATCATCTTTTTCATCATTTTTCAAATTTTTAATTAACTTTGGCCATATAGTCGTAATTTTTAAATTTTAATCGTTGCTTTCATATGTATATATCCCACAATAAAGTCAAAAATATTAATAAAGTGGTGTAGCTAGTTTAGAAGTCTTTGACATATTAGACCCGTTACGATTATTTTGACTCAACCCGAATAGACTTATACAAGTTTGTTCTAGCTAGTATCCTTAACCATGTAGACCTTAATTGGTTTATTAGGCTAAGCATCCACGAGTCTCATTGCTTGAGATTTTAAATTGTGGAGAACGAGAAATGATAGAGTCAATTATAAGTCGGTATTCTTGCACAAGCACACTTAGTGTGATTATAAGCCTATTCTCCCATCGCTTGCTAATAATTTATCTGCAATAAGTAAGGTCGTACGATTTTATTGAATAACTTAGCTTCTAGCCCAAGATCGTTTAAAAGTTGCTCGGTAATGATAAGAGTTCATAGCCAAGGCATAACTAATGAAGTGGGGCGCGAAGATTGGCGAGTCCGAAAAGGCCCTAACAAGGCATGAGGATTCCATTTTATTACTAAAGATCCAAGGTGATGTGAAAATCATTATTCCCAAAATCAATATGAAGGATCAAGACGCACGACGAAAAGCAATCAACTCCCATAAAGATCATGGAGAAGTCTATCCGAAAAGACCCTAACAAGGTATGAGGATAAATAGATCCAAGTCCGAAAAGGAGGCGGATCGTTGTATCTCAAAATCCCAATTAACGATTGAAGAAATAATGATGAAGTCGTGGTCAACAAAGTTGGAGTATCCCTCAAAAGTCTCCAAGTGAAGAAACTCTATTAACGAAGAGAATACCATTGTCTCAAGAACGTCTCTCAAGATATGAAGTATGAAGTACATGCCAAATATCGGCTCGAGAAAGGTCTCAAATCGTGAAGCGAGTTATGCCAAGATATGAACTTTTTGAGGTCCCGAGAAGCAGTTTTAAGATATTTTGTCCTTTAGCTAAATATTAATCAAATCGTCCTACTTTGCTTTCAGCCTAAGTAAACTATCGCAATAAGTCCAAAAATGCATCTTCGTGATCATTCTAAGACAACAATAAAATATAAGAGATACACCTAGGAATAAGGGAGTTTAAGCATATAATTAAGCCATGTGTGTAAGTGTTTGATTTGCTAACTTATAATAACAATGATCTCGTTTTTAAGCTTAGTTTGGGGAACGTGAAACTTGAGGGTGATAAATCTTCGCAGCAACCAAAGCCCTAATGTAAGTCTTAGATCTCTTTGCAAGTTATTTCCATGTAGCTATTTTCAAGTGAAAATGGTTTTCTATCCCTTTTGTTTCCTTTAAAGCTTTATTTCTTCATATTAGTTTAAATTTTTGTTTTAGTAGTATATTAATAAGGCCAAGTTTGATTGACTATGAGAAAAGTGTAAATTTGCTTTGTCACTAAGCATTGCATGAGGGCATGACAATGGTTAAGTGTAGGGGATTTGATAGGTGTGAAAACACCCATCCTTTTACCACTTATTTCTTGCTAAAACGAGACCAAAACGCGTATTTAATATCATTTGTTTGGAATTATGCGTGGTTTGTGTGTTTGTTATGTTTTCAGAGCCATCCGGATAAATATTGAAGAAAACATGGGATTGCAAGGGTTTTATCGAAGAAAAAGACGAAAAGACGAAGTCTATAGTCCAAGAGATGCAAATGATTTGAAGTCAATGGGCCTATTTGAAGATTTATCGAAGAAAAGGACCAGAGATGGAAGATTTACATATGTCGAAGAACTCAAGTCTATTAAACGAAGAAATTAAAAGACAAGTTGAATTTATTCATCGACAAATCCCGAATCAGAATCAAAAACGTCAACTTTACTGAAAAGACGAGAAGACAAAAAGAAAGGAAGAAAGCCCACTCACCAACCAACCACATCTCCTATAAATAGAAGATCCCTTCACACATTAGAAGAAAATTTTTTCTTTTCCAGTTTTTTTCTTTTCTTGTTTCGTAGGGTAACCAACACCATTAAGGTGTTGGTGATTTTTCATCTTTGTTTTCACAAATCTTGTAAGGTTTAATCTTTCTTTTTGATTGTTTAACATTAATCTTTCAATACAATCTTTCATTTAATCTTGTTCATCTTCCTCTTGTTGATTCAAAGTTTTAAGTTTTATTTTGTTGAGTTTGATCTTCAAAAGTAAGTGGGTTTTGTATTTTTATTGTTTGGGTTTGATGTTTATCATTAGTAAATGATTGGTGGTTAGTATTGTTTAATCTTTGGTGAAAACTTTGTTGATTTTGGTTCAAATTCGTCTTATTGCATTGTTACTGTTCTTCGAGTTCTTAAAATCCACAGATTCCGAATCAAATTAATATTCCGGATCAAGGGTTTTTTGTTAATTATTCCGGATCAGTCAAACATTCCGGATGAAGCATTTCAATATTTATTCCGGATGAAGCATTTTCTTGATTATTCCGAATAAAGGTTTTTTCTCTTAAATATTCCGGATCAAGCAGTATTCCGAACCAGCAGTTTTCATCTGATATTCCGAATAAGTGTGTTCATTCGGAATAATTAATATTCCGGGTAAATCATTTGTTCTGAATCAGCAGTTTAGTTTAATTATTCAGGATCAAGGTTTCATTCCGAATGAACATTATATTCCGAATGAGTTACTATTTCGCATGAGTCCAATTATTCCGAATAAAGGTTTTTTCGAATGAAGCTTTTGTTATTCCGAATAAAGGTTATTCCGAATGAAGGGTATTGTTCAGTTATTCCGAACCAGCAGATATTCCGAATGAAGCAAGATTATTCCGGGTAAAGAGATATTCCGAGTCAAGCTGTTATTCCGAACCAAGGAATTTTATTCCGGATGAGCAAAGGATATTCCGGATCAACAAAATTATTCCGGATCAGTTTTTCTTTTGAGTATTCCGAATCAGTGTTTTTCTAGTAAGGGGTATTTTACTGTTTCTGTTTTATTGTTTAATTTTAATTCAATTCAAGCTTTATTGTTAATTGTTTTTATTAACTGCTTTTAGTTTACTTTTATATCTTTGCGCATTTAAACCTTTTTAGTAGAATAGAAAACCAATCCCTTTTTAGTAACCAAGAACGATAATTCCACTTTGAGCCGTGATCAATTGGAGAAGATACCGAGAACTTAATTGAACCTAGCAAAATCTCTTGTATCAATGCCCTTAGTTTGAAATTTTATTTTTGTCAATCTTGAGCCCAATGTGAAGAATCTGTGATTGCTTGTGATACCCTGCTGTCTTTATGTGATCCAGTCCATCAATTGAAGTTGTGAGGTGTAAGTTAGCATCTCACACCATTGATTCACTTGAGGGTTCTGCTATATTTCCAAAAATGATGGAATAATAGGGCAGGGGAGGGTCCCACAGCTGACATGGGTGAGCTGTGGTGATGTTTGAGGGTTAGGTTTTGGTTATCTCATGGTAAATCACATATCTGGACACGGAATTAGTTTAATTCCTTGGATCAAGGGGTTTGGGTAATTAGGGTTTTTGGTATGAATAGGGGTGTGTTTTGATTCAGTTTAGGGAAAAAAGGGTGTTTAGCGCGAGTTTAATATTAAACTCTTGTTTAAAACAACCGGGTATAAGACTAGTGGGTTGGGGTATTAGGCTGGTCGGTTTTTTTGGTTAATGGTTTGGGCTGGTGGTGGGTAAAGGTTGGTATAGGTCATGTAAAAAGGGTAAATGGGTATGGGATATGGTAGGTTTGGCCCATTGAACTTCCAACAACTTGTAATTTTGGATTCCAATGTTTTCAAAAAGATTTTAGGGTTTTTTCTTTATTTTCACTTTGACCAAATGACAATATAAGTGTTGTCCCTAATATGTGATGATATATACGAATTAAAGAAGAAAGAAAGGAAGAAATGAGAAGAATTTTTAGAGAGAGAAACTAGAGAGAGAAAAGAGAGAGAAGTTACAAATGACCATCCACCCTCCTAACATGCTAGGAGGGTAGTATATATAGTCCACCCACATGCGGGCTTTAATGGACTATATATTGGGCCGGGCTTGTCTTTTGGACTTTAATTAGTTTAAATCCAAGCCCGTGAACCACGACTAAATAACTACTTATTACAACGTTCTAATAAATATTACAATAGAAACCTATGACCGAACATTCTTGTTTGACTCAATATTTTGAGGCTAACAATCTCCCCCAATGTGAGGTCATTCCTCTTTGATATTTGGATTCCAATGGAGATTTATGAATTTCGTCATAAATGAGTCTTGAACGTGTAACAGTAGTTTTGTTCCTTCATGCTGTGAACTTTGAGCCTTTGTCGTTGTCTTTCGACTTTGTCTTCTATCTTGAGATCTTCAAATCATTCTTGACTTGTCTTTGCCATCTTGTGATCTTGTGTCTTTATCCACATGCTCACACTATCAATTGTTGGATAAGTATTTGGGCATGAATATGTGGTTGTGAATCTTTGACTTTGCTGAGTACACCGTGACGCCACCTTCTCGAGACAAAACATAGACACGGACTGAATGGCTTTGACATTCGTCCTAAATCGGTAGCGTTTTACCTCCGGTCGGTGAAGACCGTTATACGATATTAAATATCGTACCTGTGATCAGGTAGATTCAATTAAGAATCTCCTTGACAGGGTTTCGCGGCTGTACTAGCCGTTCTCTTTACTCGACCGTCTCAAAGCAAGACTGCGAACATAAAGAGTGAATCAATTGGATAGATATCCGCTTGATTAAAGTCGTCAATTTAAATTCCTGGAACAAGTTTGATTCATTAAGAATCTTACCATTGTTGCTTTCCAGTTGACACAAGTTTGATTCATAAGAATCTCACAAGTCACCTACCGTAGCGCTGTTTGATGTTGACGCTAGAAGGATTTCCATTCGTCACTGTGAATATTAATGAATATCACTCTGAATGTTCTGGCAAGACCATAAAGATATTGCGTAGAAACCTGAAACGAGTTTGAATCAATTCAGAATCAAACCACTGTTGCTTTTCAGTTTTACATATGTTCAATTCTTAAAGAATCTTGCATATGACCTACCGCAGTGCTGTTTGATGTTAACACTGGAAGGATTTACACTCATCATTGTGAATACTAAGTAGTATCACTCTGAGTGTTCTAGCAATATCGCAAGGATATAGCGTAGGACTCTCTTGATCTTCATCCGTGTGTCCTAACGAGATTTGATTGATCTCTTGGCTCTAGACTCGATTTGTGCACTTTTAGTGGTCGGAGGCTGGAGCAGATGCCACCTATTCAATATCAACTATCTCGGAGTGAGAAAGTCAATAGAAGTCGTGTTGATCTCCGTGACAATAAAACAAACTTCTTTTGAGAGAAGTCTGAGTAGCTAGGAAAGGGTTGTGCTTCACATCACTGGGTCCATGATGAGTTTGTCTTCATGATGGGTTGACCCGGTTTCTGCCTAAGTTGTATGGAGGGCTTCTTTCTTTAGACCCTTTATCCTTACATTTCTTTTTCATTCTTCAACCCCTTCAATGCTTACCAAGACATCATTAATAGCACCTTGTTATGATTGTTCCAGTGCTATCATCAGTACTTAGTCGGCATTCAGCTACGTTCACATTCTACTCCATCTTTCCTAAGGACTTCTAATAATCTATTGGATTGTCCCTGGGAAGATCCCTCCGGTTCTGGTTGGATCATAGGACTTAAATCTAACCACCCTTTTGACACCAATAACGTCGTGAATTAAAGATGTTGTGGGTATTTGATCGTAACCATGAAAACCACTTTAAATTCTAACAAAGTGTTTGAAAAACATTTAACACCTTGCTAGTTTTGTCGTTTCAGAAATGCTCCCCCTTCACATGTGCATCGATAATCGAAAGTGTTTCGCACATGTAGGTAAGAGTTAAAGTGCTTGAGTCTTATATTAGATCACATTTTAATCACATTTTCTCCCCCTATCTCTAATATATAAAATCTTTTGATATTAGAGATACCAAATTTGATTAAAATATATTTTGAAAAAAAATAGTCTTGAAATCTCTGGGAGAAAGATGTGTTAATCTTTTGCATGAAGTTAAAATGCTCCCCCTCAAAAATTGATCCAATTGAATTGTCGTTATGAGGATATGATCCACATTTCGCTTTTTGAGGATGGGAGTTGTTGAACACACAATTTTTGAAAGATTTTGAATATCATTGAAAAATTCTTGAAAAAATTGTGTTCAACGCTTTTTGAAAAATCATTTCTTTTTGACGAAAAGGTTTTTCTAAAGCATAAACTTGAGTTCATAGACTTTGAATGTCTTGACGAATCCACTCAAGTGTAAGAAGATTTAATCTTCTTTTGCTAAGGGTAAGAGTACAAAAGCGTACACTCCCCCGTGAATTTAGATCCGGGTTGCAATCTGAAAGTGATTACAAGCCATTGTGTTGAGCTCAAAACGTTGAATGTTTTGTGACAAGCTCAACCCGTGATAGATTGCTCTACCCGTTGTTTGGAAATATTTGTCCAAAATAGACAATTTCCTTTATTAAAAGAAGAAATGACATGTTTTGAAAAATATTTACAACTTTCATTCGAGCTTTATGTACACACCCGTGTCGTTATTGAGCGACATTTCTAGGTACGTCCATATTATCGATACTGAAAGACATGTCGAGAAGAATATTTTTTGGATTATCAAAGATTTTTTAATTTTGTATTTTCTTTTTCATTAATATTTACAGGTAGATGTTTGATAGATGAATCAAGCAGGCTTCTTTGCCAGAACCTCCAGTTCTGCTGGAGTCAAACATCTCATACCAATTTGCCTAACTAGATACGCAAACCTCTCTTTCGAAAGAGCTTTTGTAAACAAGTCAGCTAATTGGTAATCAGTTCCAACAAAGTATAATTCAACAATACCCTTTTCAACTTGTTCCTTAATGAAGTGATATCTGACATCAATGTGCTTCGTGCGGGAATGCTGAACCGGATTGCAGGAGATGGCTATGGCCGATTTTGAGTCACAGTACATAGGTACTTTATCAAAATGGAAGCCATAATCCGTGAGTTGTGTTCTCATCCAAAGAACTTGAGCACAACACGCAGATAGAGACACATACTCCGCTTCGGCTGATGACAGTGACGTGCAATCCTGCTTCTTGGAAGACCATCCCACAAGCTTGTCTTGACCTAGAAATTGTGCACCACCAGAAGTACTTTTACGTGTATCAAGACACCCTGCATGATCAGAATCTGAATAGGCCGTTAGAAAGAAACCGGTTTCCCTCGGATACCAGAGTCCCATGTGAATGGTATTCTTAAGGTACCGAAAGATCCGTTTAACCTCCTTGAGGTGCTTTTCAGTGGGTCGTGCTTGATATCGTGCACAATAACATGTAGCATGATGAATATCAGGTCTGCTTGCTGTCAAGTACATGAGGGACCCGATCATGGAACGATATCTCGTTTGATCTATGGGTAATCCCTCCAAATCAGCATCTAGCGATGTGGTTGATAATGGTGTCCCAACGGGGTCACATGAGGTCATACCATGCTTTTTTATTATCTCTTGACAATACTTAGCTTGGTTTATAAAGATACCACTTGGGGATTGGTGAACTTGAATTCCTAGAAAGAATTTTAGCTCGCCCATCATTGACATTTCAAATTTGCTGTGCATTACTTTTTCAAACCATTTTGAAAGTTTTGGGTTTGTAGACCCGAAAATAATGTCATCAACATAAATTTGCACAAGCAAAATGTCATCCCCATATTTATAAGTGAACAAAGTTAGATCAATGGAACCTTTTGAGAAACCTTTGGATACCAGAATATTTGAGAGCTCGTCGTACCACGCCCTTGGAGCTTGCTTGAGTCCATATAGTGCCTTGTGGAGACGATACACCTTGTCAGGATAATGAGGATTGACGAATCCTTCCGGCTGCGTGACATAGACTTCTTCCTTCAAAGGACCGTTAAGAAATGCTGTCTTTACGTCCATTTGATAGACAGTGAATCCCTTATGTGCAGCATAAGCAAGAAAAATCCTGACTGCTTCCATTCGAGCTACTGGTGCAAATGATTCTTCAAAATCAATTCCCTCTTTCTGGCCATACCCCTTAGCCACTAGCCTAGCTTTATTCTTGATGATCGTATTCTCTTCATCCATCTTGTTTTTCCAGATCCAACGAAGATTTAATGGAGTCACATCGTATGGTCTGTCAACAAGTTCCCAGACTTTAAGTCTTTCAAATTGTTGAAGTTCATCCGTCATCGATTCAATCCAAGCATGATCAGCCATGGCTTCTTTGATGTTTTTCGGTTCGACAGTACTCATGGCGAGTGCGAACATACAAACATCGCCATCAGTGGCTAGTTGTCGTCTTGTACGAACAGGCTGTGAAGGGTTTCCAATTACGTGAACCAAAGGATGATCTCGGGTCCAATGATGTGTTGACGGATGTCGCTGATAAAACGTATGCATATTTGACGGATCAACATGGAGAGTAGAAGACTCTCCAGTTTCGTGTACCGGTGTACCGAATGGGTTGATAAATTCGTCATCGTCAGATAATGCACCGTCTGCTTGATTTGTGTTCACTGGAGCAATGACAGTAGTTGTGGATGTTGTAGGATCGATTATTGAAGTGATATTCTGAGGAGGTAAATCTGCAACAACCCGTGTTGAAGTAGATGAAGTTGTATCCTTTTGTTGATGATGATCGGTATCATCATTCGTATCATGAGTGACAGCGGAAGACTTCGATGCAACTTGTTTCTCCCCCGTGAAATATTCATCATACATTGGTCCATATAACATTTCCAACTCTTCAAGTGTCGTGTCCACTGTCATATCTGCTCTAGGAACATGTTCAGGAACCAGCTTTGAACTTGACGGTTCATTGCTGTGGTCTTGAGTTCCGAGTTCCGTGCGGTTGTGAACGGAAGTCGTTTGTCTTTGTGGATCGGGACTTAAACTGTTTTGTTCAAGTGCCATTTCTTGAGATTCATCAAATCGGATGTGAATTGTCTCGACAATCAATTTTGTTCTTTTGCTGAACACTCTATATCCCTTAGACTGAGTTGCATAGCCCACAAGAATACATGCATCACCTTTCTCTTTCATTTTATCCAAATTTTCACCATCTCGAATAATGTAGCAAGTACATCCAAAAACATGAAGGTGTTTGAGTGAAGGTTTTCGATCATGAATTATGTGATATGGTGTCTTTTCGTGTCTTGGGATAATTAAGGATCGGTTTTGTGTGTAGCATGCGGTTGACACGGCTTCGGCCCAAAAATATAGTGAAAGTTTTGAAGCGGATAATAATGTTCGAGCAGCTTCAACCAAAGTACGGTTTCGTCTTTCAACAACGCCGTTTTGTTCGGGTGTTCGAGCAATAGATGTTTCATGTTCAATCCCTTCGGCTTCAAAATACTTTCTCAGATTTGAATTCAAAAATTCTGTACCTCTGTCAGTACGAACCACTTTAACTTGAGCTTGAAGACCACGTTGTATCAGTTTAAGAAAGCTGATGAGAACTTCAGGTGTTTCATCCTTGGACCTCAAGAAGTGAGTCCATGTGTACCTTGAGTAATCATCGACAATTACCAGAATATATTTCTTTCCATTGATACTCTGAACACGCATGGGACCACACAGATCCATGTGAAGAAGATCTAACCGACCTTTGGAGCTTGGTGTTGTCTTTGTTTTGAAGCTACTTCGTTTAGCTTTACAAAGTTCACAAGAAGAACAAAGATGATCTTTGATGAATTTCAAGCTTGGAAGGCCTCTCACAATATCTTTCTTGGAAAGCATGTTAATGGTATCAAAGTTGAGATGAGAAAGACGTTGATGCCATAACCATGCCTGAGTCGTTGAAGCTTTAGCCATGAAGCAAATTGGAGTTGATGAAGTTGTGTCTTGAAGTGAAATTGTGTAAAGATCAGTACCCCGTGTACCGGTAAGTAAGTCATTCCCATCATAATCACGAACAAAACATGTCTTCTTTCTGAAAGCAACTTCCAAATCCGCATCACAGAATTGACCGACCGAGAAAAGATTGTGATTGAGCCCTTCGACGTAGTATACCCTTTTAATCGTGATATTCCCCTGAACCAAATCTCCATATCCTAGGATCGGTGCAAATTGATCATTTCCGAATCGGACCGTACCTAGGAACTTCTCCACGAAGTTAATTAGAAGCTTGAGATTCCCCGTCATGTGCTTCGTGCATCCGGAGTCCATTATGAAGAGAATTATTTGTATCACCTGCAGAAAAGTTAGAACACGATGGAGCATTTGCTAAATTGGATACCACAGTAGTTGTGATAGTAGAATCATTAGTGTCCTTATCAACATTTAAAGGCAAACTAACACTCGTTTTCACATTTTCTGTCCTAACTTTAGGCATCCATTTATATCCGGGAGGACATTGATTAGCAAACCACCATTTCCAAGACTTACTGGCAGACTCATATAATTCCTTAATTTTGCTTCTAGGATTCTTAGTGGTGGAGTCTGATGCATTACTTTTCTTAGTGGGGGTTGCACCAGAATGGTTCACTTTGCGTTTGGGTTTACTAGCTCTAATAGGCATTGCAACTTGCTTCTTAGTTCTAGTATCTACGCCGTTGACTTTATTTATAGCACACATAGAATGATTAGCATTAGCACACTTGCCACATTTGACACAAACAAATTTCACATTCATAGCATTCAAAGTTGAATCATTCAAATCGTCATGACACGCGATTACAGACGTTTTATTCCTAGAAACATTGAAAATCCTAGGGTGTTCTTCTACTTGCTTCATCTTCCCTTGATTCTTGTGTTTCCAGACCTTATCATTCTCTTGAGTGCTCTTAAGCTGATGCCGGCTAACACTAGTAGTGGAGACTATTCCTGTAGTAGAAGACACACGAATATTAGTGTTTCTAGAAGTCTGAGGCGAGTGAGTATCTTTGTTTGTGGGCTTAGTGGGCATTCTATACATCCCTGGTTTAATCACATTATTGTGCTTAACGCTTGGTGCTACAGGATTCCTTATGGGTTGAGCTTGTGGTAACCTTTCCTTTCCATCCATCTTGGGGGCAAACACAGGTTTTGCAAACGAGGAATTAGATAAAGCAGGTGGTTTTCCCAAGATAGAGGATCTATTCTCTTTAGAGGCATTGGGTTGTCTAACAAAATTTTTCTTAATGCTAGGTTCCACAATTTTCCCACCCATTTGAGCAATAAGTTTCTGCAACTCAGCTATCGCTCTGTCCCTGTCTTGTAATTGAGCTTTCAACCCTTTAATTTCCAAATTCTGTTCATTCATTTCTCGAAATGTTTGCGAAAGTTTTTCTTGCAATTTATTATCATGTGGAAAACTACCAACTTCTTTTTGCAGAGCAAGTTCAAGTGAATGACAATGTTTTTGAAGGAAATCAGTTTTGTGTTGAAGTAACTCAAAAGCCTTTTTGTCAACATTTTCTTTACATTTCGAAAGCTCAATTTCAAGACGCTCACATTCTTTGAGCTTATCAAGATATTGGCATGCAACTTCAGAATATTCATCAATATCGGCACAAGATGTAAAATAAGCACACATAATATCTTTAGAAACGCATTCTTGCAAGAGTAAATCATATTCATCAGAGAAAACGGACTTGTCCATTTGAAGATCATCAATTGCTTTCTCAAGAGACTCAACATATTGTAAATCATTAAACATTTCAGACCGAATTAAGCTTTCGAATTTAAGAACATTTTCTTTTAGTGTGGCCGCGATCGGTATTAAGATTTGTTTGACAAGCACAGTTATGTCTTGAGGAATTGGTTTCTTCCACTCGTCATTTTGTCGTTGTTTCCAATCATTATCAATAATGGACTTAATATTATCTATGTAATGAGTAAGAAACCCAAATATCTGCCTACTCTTGCTTTTAGAAGCATCTAGGGGCAAGTAGTTGATGAACTTAGAAACGTTTGTTTTCTTAGTGGCAAACGCTTTCTTCCATTGAATTCTCTTTTCCCTGCATTCTAAAAATACTTCCTCACGAGATTTCTGAGTTTGTTTGTGGAACAGACCATAAAGACTATTCTCATAAGCATAATTATATGGTTTCACAAACTCCTTATTAACTGATGGTTGACTATCAGCATCCCAAAGGGCAGTCTCTTCACTATTGGCACTTAGAGGCATGCAATCAAGATCTGTCCTTTCAGTCTCATCAAGATAAAGATGCGGGTTCGCAGCTTGAGCTTTGGCAAGGTACTCAGGACTTGCAAAGCTAGCTTGACCCTTAAACATCGATGGAGGTGCTAGCATTCTTACGGATTGAATATAATCATGCGTTTTATAAACAACGTTCTTCAAAAAGTCAACTTGTGCTTCTAGTTTCGTAACTTTTTCGGTTTCTTTATCATATCTACTTTTGAAGTCTTGTTTTAACGCATCTACCTCTTGTTTCTTATCCTCTAGAATTTTAGCAGAATCAGTAGTGATCATAGAGAGCTTTTGTTCAAGTTCATTAACTTTGGTATTGGCAAGGTACGTTTTTTGACGTTCATCCATTAAGAAAACATTATATTGACGCTTTTCTTTAGCTAATAACTCAAGAGTGGTATTATATTTGTTTTCAAAATCGTCCTTTTGACCTTTTAACGCACTTCCCTTGTACCCCTCAAGCTCTTTGGTTTTCTGAAGTAGCTCATCTCTATAGCTTTCAGTCATCTCAGTAGATTTGATAAGAGCAGCTTTGCATTCTTCAAAACTTTGAGTGAGCGTAGCGTTTGCCTTCTTTAATTGCTTTTGACTCTTTTTATTTTCAGTGACATCTTTTTGTAAAGTAGCAATTAAATTAGCAAGCGCAATACGTTCCTCTTCATCATATTCATTTGCATGTTGATCATCCTCAGACTCATTATTGCACATGTCTGATGAATCGGGTGTGGTGTTACTATCAACCGTTTCCATCATACACGTGTCATTAATGGCATTGGGTAGATCACTATGCTCAGGGATATCACCAAACACATTATATTCATCAGTAGTGTGTACCTTATCGATTGGCTCAGTGTCAAAGATAGGACCATTGTCATCTTCAGTGACTTTGAAAACTTCTTCAACATGTGCCATGTACGAGTAATGTGCTTCTAATTCCTGGTCGGAGGCTTCATCATCAGTGTCATCAAGCATAGCTCCTTCCTCAGCTGACAGTTTGACCCCTGCTTCCATCTTCTTGCATAGCAGCATCTTTTCCTTATGGTAGCTAGAGTCTCTAACCCTTTTCGGCTTCCTGCATTCCTTTGCCATATGCCCATATCCTTGGCAATTAAAACACTGAATCCCACTCTGCTGAACCACTTGACTTCCAACCGTTTCCCTATTCCCAGTAGCAGCAGCAATCCTCTGAGTATCATACTTTGCAGTTTGTCGATCATATCTTGCAGAAGCCTCAACATGCGTTGGATTATGTCGATCATACCTAGAAGGACTTTCACCACGTCGACGTGTGTCATACCTTGGAGGACTCGCAACATATCGGTTCTTTGTGTTAGATGATGTTCAAAGATTGTTGTTGGTGGGTTTGTAGATCTTCTGGTAAGTCTTCATAATGAAAGCAATTTGTTGTTTCATCTCATGATTCTTCTGAGCTTGATCTTCATCACTATCTTCTTCAGAAGATGACTCAGATGGTGGTGAAGGTGCTCTTGGTGCTTTGCCGCGTGATCTTGTGGATGATGAAGACTTGGATGATGTGGAATATCGTGGTGAGGATGATGGGCTAGAGTATGGCTTAGGAGCACGAGATCGATGATCTTGGACATTTTGAGTGGTAGTTAATAAAGCAAGTGGATTAGCCGTCTTTGCAACTCGTTCAGCTCGAATCTCATTTGCTTCATGCTGAAATTGTTTCAAGATATCAAAGAGAGTGTGATAGTTTACCTTGTCTAACTGCTTCTGTTGTTTCACCAAAGTGACAAAACGTGTCCACTCTGGTTGGAGTTGTTGTAGAAATTGCACATTGACTTGCATGGTGGAGACTTCCAAGTTGTTTCTTGTCATATCATTCATCATCTTGTAAAATCTTGAATAATAGGACTCAATTGATTCTCCATCCAATGTAGTAAACTTACCAAAGTTCCAAAACAAGTTTGTTTTGACATCTTGCTTGTTGAGAGACTCTCCTTGTTGCAAGCGTTCAATGGCCGTCCACATTTCTTGTGTTGTAGGACATGCATCGACTGTGGAATAAATATCATCTCCAATTCCACTTAGGATCATATAGATCGCTTCTTTTTCTGCATCATGCCAAGCACGTTTCTCGGGTGTAAGGTCAGATAAAGTTTCCTTTTTCTTTGTTGCAGGTACTTCTGGACATGTGTCTGTGGCTGGTGTATAAGGAACATCAATTTCAGAAAAGACATATGGGCCATGGTTAATACATTGTCTCAAGGCATCACCATTAGGTCTTGTATCAAGATAACGAAGAAAGCGTGATTGCCATTGAGCATATCGACCAGCCACAAGCATTGGTGGTCTCTCTTTATTACCCGCGACCATGATGTTGTTGTTCGTCACACGATATTCTGCAGTAGAATCCATCCCAAAATTCTCTGAAATGATGAAGTGAATATGGATCTTAAGTAGATTTGTTGTGATTGTTGTTGTGGTTTAAATTCCGAAAATTGCAATTTTTCTCCAGGCCGACAATAAATTCTCCAGTCCGACAAAAACGGTAGTCCAAAAATTTTGTAATCGCCAAAATTTGAAATCGAGCTAGAAATGTCCTAAAACTAGTATGGAAAAAATTTGAATTTACTTGACGAAAAAATTTTAACTTTTTTTTTTTTTTTTCTTTTTTTTTTTTTGATCTTCGTGTAAACGATATTACGAAACTAGTCTAGATGGTGGCTAAGTCGAAAAAATACTCGAACAAAAATTAGCTAAACAAGTCATCGGAATGTTCATCGGAATGTGCCATCGGAATGTCCATCGGAATGTTGCTTAGATCGGAATGTCCTTTTGATCGCAATGTGCACCTGTCGGAATCATCTAGATCGCAATGTGCACCTGTCGGAATATTCAGATCGCAATGTGTACCTATCGAAATCCCAGATCGGAATAAGGGGCTATCGCAATACTGATCGCAAAGTAAAACCCTAGGGTTATTGCGATCGAAACCGTACTTACCTTTCCTAAATTGAAGCTGTCGCAATAATGGTGCTTTTTCTTCCAACTTTTTAGGCAACGGTTTTTGGCAACTTTTAGGCAACAAATTAGCAACTTTTAGGCAACAAATTCGTGATTTTTACCAAACCAAAACAACCAAATCTCTAGAACAAGTATATAGATGATTTGTAGCAAGATAAAGAACACGAAAACCACAAAAAAATTTGAATTCGAGTTGATTTATGGAAGAAATCACACGAATCAAATATAAGAAGAACAACCAATAACAAATCTACCCCGTGGCGATTGATACCAAATGTTGTCCCTAATATGTGATGATATATACGAATTAAAGAAGAAAGAAAGGAAGAAATGAGAAGAATTTTTAGAGAGAGAAACTAGAGAGAGAAAAGAGAGAGAAGTTACAAATGACCATCCACCCTCCTAACATGCTAGGAGGGTAGTATATATAGTCCACCCACATGCGGGCTTTAATGGACTATATATTGGGCCGGGCTTGTCTTTTGGACTTTAATTAGTTTAAATCCAAGCCCGTGAACCACGACTAAATAACTACTTATTACAACGTTCTAATAAATATTACAATAGAAACCTATGACCGAACATTCTTGTTTGACTCAATATTTTGAGGCTAACAATAAGTCCTTCTCTTTTGTATATCTTTAAACAAGAACTATTCTTGTAATTTTTGAGATCTTCAAGGGCTAATTGTGTTATATCTTGAAATTTTAGGGACCCAAATGTAGTTTTTGAGTTTTACAAGGGTATAAAATGACAAGTCTTCAAACTTGAGGGACCAATATTGTAATTTCTTTAAACTTCAAGGACTTTTCTTGGAAAATCACCATTCGGTTCTGGTTCTTTGTGCGACTTCATTTCCCGTGTTTGTTTTTGCTTGATTCTTGTTATCGTTTGGTGAATTCACGATTATGAAGCTACAAACACGCATTGAACAAATACAAAGGGTTTTGCACGGTTTTTATGGTACTTTTACACATTTTAAGCCTGATTTGGACGACGAGACCATGTATAATTGTGGTCTCATCAGCCGTGTAAGTATGAGGAGTGAGGACCTTATAAGACTTTAGCTGTAGTTTTTAAAACTTATTTCTCTTAGCTCTTGGAAGCTCTTTCCTGTTTATTACATATTGCGTATTAGATTCATAATCACCATGGTTAGTGCAAAATATGTGATGGAGTTTGAGATGAGCTTAGGCCACTTACTAGGTCGGGACTTCAAGCTCCCTTTGGATTAGATCTAATTCTAAACTAAGTAATTGGAACGATTTCTTTTTGTGTTGTATGCGAGGTTTCTTTTATAGGCAAGTTGACGCTAAAAACATAGATGATGCGAACACGTGTACCCACTAAAATATTAATAGATAAGATGGAAGATAAAAACATAGATGATGCGAACACGTGTACCCCACTTAAAAATCACATTCCCCGTCATCTACGTCCTCAATTGCCCGGTTCAACGGATACTATTCGTCATAGTCCCGAGGGGAATATTGGCGTTATACCTTAATTTTTCTCTTATGCTAACTTTCAAATCTCTTTGTCGCGCTTCCTTGTCATTGTTCTAGACTATTTTAAGATCAAACTCGCTCAACTCTCGGGTATAGTTGTTGCAAAGGATTTCCCACCTTGAAATCTTATGCCGTGTTTACAGTTATGAGCCTACTGTTGGGCACTTTCTGACTTTCCACGTGAATTCTTTGAATAAGGGATGGTTTTTGTTTAGTAAACATTCTGAAGGTAAGAATGGCACAACATGCTCTTCCAAACCCTTAGATTCCCTGAGGAACTAGAAAAATAAGTTTTTCTGGGTTAACGAGGGTATCCTTTGTGACACCCCCAAAATAGACATGCAGCGGAATGAACTTGGGTCACATAGTGGATCATAGAACAAATGGCATACAAAGCATAGATCATATTATATGATATTTAAAATAAAAGGTTACAAATATTGTCTTAGTACAAATAGTTGAAAAGTTGAATATTAGTTTGTTACAATCATCCTAGTGAAAAACAAATCCCCCAATCGTTATTATGCTCCAAAGTGATGCTCAGTTCATGCACACAGAATCCTGCTTAGTTACCTAAGAAAAACATGCTTAAAACGATCAACATAAAGTTGGTGAATCCATAGGTTTAGTAAAATCATAGTTCAGGATTGCAAAAAGTTCCACATAGTAATGCACAAAGCAAATACTATAAAGCAATTACATTTCCTTATTGCAAGTAAACTAAAGCTAGACATCGTAGTTGTCCACAACAAATGGGGACCACCCAAAGCTCGCCCTAAAATATCCCACATGGTAACGTTTGTTGTCCAGGCCTAGAAACAGTGAGCGCTACTCACCCAAACAAGGATTGTCAGTCCCAAATAGATCTATTTATAACATTCGTGCTATCCCACATTTAACAGTTCACAATCCACGGGTCATGGGAATCATACAATAGGAAAAATGTAATCATAATGTACTCAAGTTCTATTTGCGTCCTTTAAAATGTACTGCATGTTTTCACCCCCAATATTGCACAAAAACATTTAATATATTTAAAATATGGGGCCATGAACTCACCTGAATAATAATGCTCGAGAATAGTCAAAGTGTCCAAGTCAAAATATGCAAGATACGTCAAATACCTAAGTAAATGAGTAGGTCATAGTCTATGAATAAAAAATATATCCAGTTCAATTAATTGTTCGTTCGCCCTCGTTCTTAATAGATCACAAGTATACATATTGCTATCACTTGTTTTATATATAATATTATGACTTTAAGTATATGCACGCTTGTTCATATAATATTAACTTGTATCCTCGTTGGCTATTGAAAAAATGATATACACATTTATAGTTGCGTTTATAAATAAATGTATTATATTCATTTAGTAATTCATTAAGTTTCAAGAATAACCCTTAGTTTCCAAATAGAGTCAAAACTAGTCCTTATACAATAAATTTACAATTTCTACCCCCATCGTTTTAGAATAATGCCCGCCTAGTTTCTCAAATTGGTAACATGCCTCTTTTGGTCCTTGTATTAGTAATATGTTAAACTAGTTCTTATTATTCATATTAACCCCTTCAAGTTTTACCACGTGACACTATTGGCCCAAATAGTTTTCCACATCCTACCCTCAAGTCTTGGCATTTACATTTTTAGTCCCTCTAATTGTAATATTACATATATGGCTCGAAAATATATCTCTCTTCTACCCTTGTGTCTATGTTATGTCAAAAACAGCCCCTAGGGTTTTAAAAAAGCCCCCAATGTAAACCTAGGGCACGAATTAGGTTTCGAAAGTGGCAAGTTTAACCCCTAGGGTTTACAAACTCACGTCGAGACTAATAGGGCTCGTTTTAAATTCACCAAATGTCAAGTTTAGTCCCTAGGGTTTGTAAAATCCTAGGCTTCATTTTTAGGGCTCGTAATATGTTTCTTATTTGGAAAAAATGGTACTCGACTTCTCAAACGTGCGTTTTAAATCAAAAATGTTTTAGAAACGTGTTATTCGATTAGGTTTAGGGTCAAATAAGTCAAATGAGTCAAGTAAGTTATGGAATAGATATTTTAAGTCTCGGCTTTGCCTAAATGGGCTCCATGGCTTATTGGGCCTTGAAATTTATAGTTTATACACATCAAGGTTTTTAATAGCCCATTAAGAGTTTCTAGGTTCAATAAGTCTTCAATAAGCTCATGTGAGCTTATTTAGTATTCTTCAAGCCAAGAAATAATTCATAGGGCATATTACTCACTTATGGGCCTTTCTTAGGCCTTACACCTTTTGGTAATGTCTCAATAATAGGCCAAAGAAAGTCTTAATCCCGATACTGTTAGGGGGTTTGTAATCAAGTTTTCCAAAATATACAAATGTTTTTATAAGTTCCCTCTAGCTCGTATGATATTGTTTAACAAATAATAAGCCGAGAGTTTCCTATGGGCTCATGGATCCTTTTTGTTCTTGGTTATGGGCCTTAAGGCCCCCGTAGACTTATCATGATACAAAACGCATTCGTGTGTTTCTAAATGATTACTATGGGTCGATTCAAGTTTATGTTTACATTAAAAACAATATGTTAACGTTATATTCGAGTTCAAATCCATGTTAAAGTCTAGACATCGAGTTACATGTTTACATGCACGTGTACATATGTTAATACATTCGATATTAGGTCATGTGTACCCACGTTTAGCTAGTTCGTTTCTACGTGTGTTTAAATAGATTAATCGTTCGTTATATGCTACTAGTAGAAAGATAGACGAAATATGAACATGTATCACTTACTTAGAGTCATTAGCACGATGCTATGATCTAAGTGAAACGAACACGAGTCTTACTTTGAATGAAACTTGGTTTCTCGTCGTCTTCACCCCAAATGTCGTGTCTTACTTCTTTGTTTCTTCGTGTAAATGTAAATGAGTTGTGTCTTAAATCAAATGTGAGTGTAGCCTTAGGTTTACAAGGTATGGGAACATGAATGGGGAACAGTTTGGTTTGAGTGGTATTCTTAGCTCACGATTACAAGGAGAAAGAAAGAATGATGGATGAACTTTTATGAGAGTTGATTTGTGAGTGTGTAAATAAGTTAGCCTCTAAGTTTATACTTGTTGTTTATATGGTGAATGGTATTCGGCTAGCTAAACTTCCCATGGTTTTGATTTGAGTTTAAGTACAAGCTTTAATGATCCTAGGTTATATGTTTTGTTGTTTTATGTAGACTTTGAAGTGATGCAAATAATTATGCCCAAACCGAGATATATTACGAGTTCTTAGGTAGAATGAGATGACTATGAGATTGGTTAAGGGAACACAAGTACTTTCCCTTAATTGTTAGGTGTAAGTGCATATGCTAACAAGTGGTAATAATCGGTATAGCATAAGCTTGATCCAATTTTCCATGATGAAGGGAAGATGTGTTTATTTCTTGGTGGAGAAGAGGTACTAAGACTTTGTTATGGGAACTAGTATTAAATATGAAGGATGTATTTACTTGTACATATGTGACGTGTGCAACAATGTAGCCAAAGGAGGTTTAGTTTAGCTTGGTTTAAAATGAATCGTGTGAATTTAAGGTATCCAAGTAAATTTTAAGCTTATAAATCGGCTAAACTTAATCTAGACAAGTTTATTATGTTAAATCCCTTGTTTGATCTTGATCTAGGGTAACACACGCGTGAAATGAATAATCAAATAGTTTGTGAACTTAAAATTTGACTAAGGGTGTTCCAAAGAAAGTATAGTGTGTTTACTTAATATAAGTTGTGACATTTTGATTGTTGTTGATCAAGTCTTGGTAAAATGTATCCAAGTTCGCGACAAAAGTTAATATACATAAGTTATATTCCGTTCTAGTACGTAATAATTTAAATCATCACTAGGAATTATATATAATATAATTCATATGATCAAGCTCATGAAAATGTGTCCAAGGACATTAAAATGAATAAAAATGGTAGCTCTAGGGTTAAACTGTCTAATTTCTAAGTAATATACGTAAGTATAAAATATCTACTACATTGTGAACTTGCATGCAAAGGTGGTTGATCCAAAATAATATAAGGTTAAAAATAATAATTATAAGACTGATGACGTGTCAAAGGTAAAAATTAGAAATGTTACATCCTTCCCGTTGTTCATCCTTGGTTTGGTTAGAGTAAAGTTGTGAAGGATCCTCCTTCTTTTTGAATGAAGCTAATAAAGAGGCATTTCGTTTTCTTTGCACTCCCCGTGCCATTTCATAAGTACCTAGAAGCGTTTCTTTTCCTCATTGATCTTGGTTCTTATTATCCCTTTAGTGTTGATACATATCCTCATTTTCTTGATGCTACCGAAAGGGATTAGTTCTTTTCCTTTTTTTTCTCTCTTTTTTATCTGTGGATTTTGCATATTGATCCTTTTTCTTTTAATTTTTTGTAAAAAATATGGATTTGCCTACCTTCATTAACTGCTTTGATTCCGTTAATGTTTCAATTAAGGTCAGGGTTCTTCGTGAGGTATCGGTGTTAGAAGCTACGGTTGATCGCGTGCTTCTCGACCCTCCTTTTTTTAAGCCTATAATTTCTAAAGTTAGTATGGGCCCGATGGTGGTATCCATGATGACAAGATTGTAGAAAACTAGAAAGGGGGGGGGATCGAATAATTTTTACCGATTAGTTTTAATTACTTTGAAACTTTTTCGTGATCGATCTTGGATATAGACGAAGTGTGAATTAGCAAAGTAATAGACTTGAAGTAATAAAGAAACAAACCACAATACAAAATGATTTATAGTGGTTTGGCCTGGCAAGGTCTCACTTATCTTGCCCATACTTCCACTTCTCGAGTATCCACTCGAGAATTCTACTTCACTAGCAAATGAATCTCCTTTACACCGGTGGAGAAAACTTCACACTTATGCTTACAATCTTTAACGACACCTAAGCTAAAATGTCGTGTTCTTTACAAAGGCACAACAACGCCTTGTACACTATATACTTGTGGTTTACAACACCAACCACATTATACAAGTAGATAGATTAATGGGTACAACAATGATGATTGTGTAGGTAACACTTAACACATTCAAACAAAGTGAAGCCTTGAAGGATCAAAGCTTAGAATTGATATTTCTCGTGACCGATCTTGAAATGCACAAGGATCTAAATCACAAGCAAGAAAAGAATAGACAAGAGAGATTAGAGAGTTAGTATATATGCAGAGATTATAGAGAGAAGAGATATAGAATGGATGAGGATTAAGCTTGGACAAGGTTGGTATTTATAGGCACTCATCAGACAGGCACAAAACCCGTCGACCCTCTTAACAAGGGATCCGCTAGGGTCCCGCAGGTCTGAATTTTGTTGCCTCATAAATGTTTGTCCAAGATCATAAGCAAACATTGTATTTTTCTAGGTTTGACTTTTGTATATCTGACAAGAGGGTCAAAGAGTCAACATTTGGTCCATTTCATTTTTCCATATTTTGTTTATATAAGTTGTGTAAACTTTTTATAAAATTTTAGTACAAGTTCATGGACCTAAAAGACTTACATGTTTCTTGTGATTCAAACATAAAAATATGTATGATGTTTTGTCATTAACAAAACGTTAAGTATGATTAAAATGTAAATATCAAATCTCCCCCTTTTTCTTGAAGACATAACATGAACTTATTTTTAGTTGGTATGTACATCAACGTACATACAATTTTTAGAAATATGGACTTATATTTCTCTTCTACCCCTTTTTTTGAAAGAAAAAAGGAAGGTTT
Organism: Glebionis coronaria; assembly: GCA_025667525.1. Classification (NCBI taxonomy): domain Eukaryota; kingdom Viridiplantae; phylum Streptophyta; class Magnoliopsida; order Asterales; family Asteraceae; genus Glebionis; species Glebionis coronaria. The sequence goes on from CM046881.1 coordinate 228,512,400, forward strand.
TATGGAAAAAGGTTTGAGAGAGATGTTGCGATATCATGATTAAGTAAGATAGATATCAAGTATTTTTCCATGTACTCCCCCCGGCTCAAACTCCCTCTAATTTTGAGAACCGGGAGCTATGGATTATTAAAATCCTGTAAGAAAAGGGTTAGAAAGATACACAACATGTTTACATGTACATAAGATAGCCCAAAAATTAGACTATACAAATATACACATTTTATACAAGTGAAAAATAAAATATGTAAATTATGTTGTGAAGAAGATTAATTGAATCTTATGGCACTCCCCTTAGATTTATGCCCATATGAATAAGTATGACTTATAATTACCATAAAAGAAAGTTAGTTTCTCGAGTCCAATAGTCGAGATAGGAATATGAGCACAAAACATTCAAATACATTTATCATATATGTATAAATCTTAACTTGAATAAAAAGGGTTCATTCATATTGCCCCAACGTAAAATTACAGCTATTAAGCATGTGAAACATTTGGTTAAGAGAAATGAATTACATTGATAAAGGAAAAAGAAAAGTAAAAAATAAATCAGCAGACCCACGGACCCTTTTGGGTGTCAGACCCCTGTTGGCAGGGGTCTTACGGGGTTTGTGGCTGACTGTGGATAGAAAGATAGAAAATTAGACAATGAGATCCTGGGAGCTTGTAGACATAATGCTAATGAGAAGGAGGATGTAGGAGTGCATTAACACTCTGGAGAATGTTGTTCAAAATGAACCTCATTTCATCACGGTGGTCTGTGACAATAGTTTGTGTAAAACGACAATGGTCACAAACATGAGGTGTGTTGGTGGTAGGGATATTATGGTGAGTAGCATGAGAGGAGGGATTTGGAAGTCTCTAAGACGTTCAGTCTCATGGAGGTGCATGTGGATCATGTCATTGAAGGCATAGAGATGATTTAGTTCATCAATGTGTGCTTGCCTTTATAAAGCGGGCGAAAGCACACTGGTGTTAAGCGGGCAAAAGCACACTGGTGGGTGAGAAATGTGAGTGTGTAGTGGGAATGTAGGGTTCGATTGGGGATGACCCATACCGAGGTGAGTTGTTTAGTCCCATAAATGAGGGAATATATGGAGAGTCCCTCGATGGTAGAGAGAGGCCATCGATAGGTTGAAGATCCGGTGAAAAGGATGTTTAGGATATGTGGTTAAATGCGGTTTGGGATGGTTGCGAGAATATAGGAGCGGGAGAACTAGGTGGAGCATCTTCCTTTTCGTATAAAAATGGATTTGGTGATGTTGGAGGTGTTGCAAATAGCTCCATGGGTTGGAGATTGGTACTTCTATGGATAGTGGAGGTCATTGTAGGCGTATGAGTTGGTGCGGGAGGTGGAGTGGTGGCAATAGGTGTTTTGGTAGGAGGAGGAGTAATTAGAGATCTAGGTTGTTGAAGAAAGGTTCCTAGATTTTGTGGTATTTCAATGTGATGAGGTGAAGTGATGTCGGAAAATTGGTTTGGTGATGGTGGCGATGATGTTTGAGGAGTGGTGCAACATGGTTTTACCCAAAGAAAGATATTTGTCCTAGATTTTAGAATTTGTGACGAACTTTTGGTCATGGTGATACTTAGAGAAGCTGGGATTTTGGTCTTTTAGAGTGGATGAAGATGTGATAAAGAAGATGAATATGAATGTCCTTAAATAGGTGTTTTTGGATAATGAGAAATTTAATGAAGTGAAGTTAGATTGGAGGAATGAAAAAGATGAGTAGGTGTTTAATTGAGCAGTCATTTTAGAGTCAATAATAATAAGAGGACGCTAAGTGTTTGGAGAAATGTAAGAATTAATGGTGGGTAATAATGAAGTTTTGCATGTAATCTGCAGATACACGGAACCTGTCGGACCCTTTGGCAAGGGATCCGCCAGGGTTCGAGCAGAAACGACCCATATTTTGAATTTTGATTTATGGAAGGAGCTAGACAGAACCGGCCGGCCCTTGTTCAAGGGGTCCGACGGGGTCCATACCTATCTGAGACCAGCAGATTCTAAATGAGACAAATTAGAGGTTTTTGACCCGAGTCATAGCTTTTTTAGATTGGGAATAGAGAGGGCAATGTTTCACATGAGTTAACTTTGTAATTTGACTCATAGAGGGTAATAGAATGTACCTTTTACTTTCCTTGTCATGATTTGCCAAACATGTGCAATGAGCCGTAAGACATATAAAGGTTAAGCATCAATCATCAACAATTGTTAGAGTAACAAAACAGAAAAAATAAGACAAGCATGATGTGTTAAGTGTTTTACAAAGTACCATTATTTAAAGTATGGAACAACGTCCATTTGTACCCATTCACTCATCATTCTTTACTTGTTCTTCTTTTTGTCCATATTGGTGAGAAATCTTCCAAGGCACTTGAGCATACCCTTTGTTTGATTGAACTCGGGAGATGCGTTAGGTGTCTCGGGTAAGAGACTAAGGTAGTATAAGGGTGGTAATCTAGAACTTGGGAGACCATCATTGTCACTCCCCGATGATTAAGAGCTTGATGGATGTTAAGGCCTTTTTCCTTGTCACTCTTTCATTACTAATAGGAGTCATGACCCTATCAACAAGGTGATATATTCCCTTTCTACAACTAAAACTAGATAGAATGGGTGCTATGGAGTGATAAAGGCAAGTGAGCAACATTTCATATGGAAGTACGAAGGTGACTAAACTACGGGTATGGGACATTCTATTCACTATGTAATATGCAATATTGAAGGGTTTCTTGGTTTCTAAGCTATAAAGCATGTAGCTCTCACATGCGTTTATGTGATCCTTGTTTACCACTAGGCTCATGACGTTGCACTTCAAAATGTTTTCCCACTTCTTATACTTATACTTGAGTTCTTTGGCCTCCATTCCATATGGATCTTTGTGGATAACCTTATTTGTATTTGAAAGTCTATGGTGTTTGGCTCTTCGCTTAAATAGGGTTGTTTGGACAAGGTCCTTTTCGTCTAGTCTAGTATCATACCTATCGTGAGCATATCCTAGGTATGTTGGTTTTCTCAAGGGTTGTGAGAGAGTGGAGGTCGGAGGAAAATTATGCTTCTTGGTTAGGAATCCTAAGAGTGTTAGCAAATTGGTCTAGGGAGTATGAGTAGTTAATGCCATTTGCTCTAATGTTCACAAAAAGAATTTGATTTTCATCAAAAGTCACAGTGACGGACATATAGAATTCTAGAACAAATTCGGGACAACTTTGTTCATTTATGTCTAAGAGGCAATAAAAGTTGATTCTATAAAATACCTCACGGATGTTAGTATTATCCATGAAAGATGGGTAGACAACACGACCTTCATGGAAGGTATGGTTTTCTAACTCCTTACACAAGTCTTTTTGTGCGGAAGTGAAGTGTTTGGACCTATGGTGTTTTGGGATATAGCTAGCGGTGTCTTTGTGATCATATGTCCAAGCGGATGGCATTTTGATCCTAAGGCATAAATTTTCCAAGCTAGTCAAAGTTTGGAGAATGACAAAAAAAAGTGCCTAGTGTGTGCCTATATGCAACAATTGTGGAGGTGCGGTTATCTCGACCCGAAGAATATTTTAAAAAAATTGCAAAGTGCATAGTTTTGAGATAACCCAAATGCTCCTAAGTTCAATGTAGCTTCAAATGAACGTACCCGAAAATTCATATGAATTATGCAATTTGTTTAGCGTTCATGAGTCTTTATGCCATGATTAAAACATCGTTTTGGATATTTGTTATTTGCAATGTTTGAAAAATGATTTTTTGGAATGACCTAAGTAGTGGAAATGATCTTTTGAAAATACTTTAATCGATTAGGGATTCCTAGCAATTCCTAGTGATTATGTTAATGGTTTTATGCATAAAAAGTGTTTTAACAACATAATTGATCAATGCATTGGTTAATTTCACTAACCTAGATGAATCCCTAATTTCGATTTTGTTCGATTAAATAGAACCCTAGACTCATATTAAAGATAATGTGATGGTAAAAGAATGGAAATAAGATAGAAACACTTATAGTGATTGATTAGCACAAAGAAAATGGTTAACTTTGCCCTAGGATTGGTAGAGAGATGAAATTTCGGTGGTGGTCGTTGTGTTAGAAAGAGTGAAGTGGGGTTTTTAGTTTATAGGTGTTTGTCTAGCTGTTTTAGTGTTTTTCTATATTTGCAGATAGACGGACCCTTACACAGACCCTTGGGGGAAAGGGTCGGGTTCCGTCAGTACAGAGGACATAACACTATTTTCCTTAACATGAAATTTCCATTAATACTAAACCTATCCTTAATAGGTTAAATGGCTCACGCTTAAGGGGTTTTGTTATAATATCGGCTATATTATCTTCCAAAGATACCTTTTCATGGAGATGTTACCTTTTAAAACATTTTCTCATAGAAAATGATGCCAAATCTCGATTTGTTTGGTTCGTGAATGCAACATGGGATTTTTGATGAGATCAATGACACCTTTTGTAACATCCCGCCTACTCAGACTACAATATTGTCCACTTTGCCCGCAGGCTCACGGCTTTTTTTGTGGCCCTCTTGTAAGTACTTCCCAGCTGGTCACCCAACCTAGTACTACTCTGACATGAGCACGTTTAACTGCCAGTTCCTAAGAACCCCACTTGCAGTAGACCACAAAACGCGTTGTGTCATGAGAAGGTGAATGTTATCTTATGAACCATGGATCTCTCCTTGCCACAACCGATGTGGGATTTACCTAGGGTGTCACAATCACCCCCCCCCCCCCCCTTCGGGACTCATCGTCCTCGATGAGGTTTGCCCCACCATCTCGAACGGCTCAGGAGTGGCTCTGATACCACTTTAAACATCCTGCCTACTCAGACTACACTATTGTCCGCTTTGCCCGCAGGCTCACGGTTTTCTTTGTGGGCCTCTTGTAAGTACTTCCCAGCTGGTCACCCAACCTAGTACTACTCTGACATGAGCACGCTTAACTTCCAGTTCCTAAGAACCCCACTTGTAGTAGACCACAAAACGCGTTGTGTCATGAGAAGGTGACTGTTATCTTATGAACCATGGATCTCTCCTTGCCACAGCCGATGTGGGATTTGCCTAGGGTGTCACACCTTTGTTGTAAAATAGAATTGTTACATCTTCCAACTTGATGTCGTAGTCAACAAGTGCTTGTTTCATCCATAATGCTTGTTGACATGCTTTGCATGCCGACATATATTCAGCCTCGATTGTAGAAATGGCAAGTGCGGTTTGCTTTTTCGAGAACCATGATGGGAGACAACATCCGATAAATGTACATACACCACTTGTGAAAAACCCGCATGATTTTACCATGAACAGTACACTTATAATCATACGTACAAGATTAAAACTTTCTTTTTATAACATGAATATATATTTCACGAATATTAATTACAAGAATTATGTACGTATAATTACACGATAATGATTATGTACGTGATAGTATACCACTATTAAGTACGTGTTGGTATGCAATAATTAATTATAATAATTATAATTATGAACTTGTAAACTCGAACATTAAAACACGATCTTTAAACCACATATATAGGTATTAATACACGATAAGTAATTATAATTATAACATGAACATTCGAAACACGAACTAAGTGTACGTTTTAATTAAACACGAAATATACAAACAAATGTATAAGTATTTTGTTTGGGCCGTGTAGACAAGAAGACAAGAAGAAAAAGCATGGGCTCTAGGCCCAACAAAAGTCCTAGGTCGACTTTAATAAAAATATACTGGGGGTATATTTTAAGATTAGACAAAAATACATAAAAACCCTAAATCCTCTCAAGCCGACGTTTTTTTTTCTCTTTTGGGGATCCCTCTGCCGTCATCTTCCATCTCAAGGACCAAGGAGATTCGTGGTTGATCAAGGAAGCAGGGTGTGTGGTTCGTTTGTTAATTCATTTAACCCTAAACATGAATCGGTTAGTTTTTATCTTATTTCTTTTAATTTATAACGAATTGTGCAAGAACACATAAAAGAAAAAAATAGAAATTTGTGATGATTATAACGTGGGTTAGCAAGGCAGAAGGTTTTGGGTTCATTTATGTGTTCGGGGCTGTAAGTCGAGACTCATAGGAGTCTCGGTGGTAACACATCTCCACCAACCGCAACCCTTAATGGGGTTTGGCTTGGTTTTGTTCTGTCAGTGGAAACCCCAGCAGGGTGTTTGTTCAGACAGTGGGAACCGAGAGCCTTATGCTCTCGGTGGGAATTTATGACGAGCAGGGGAAACCGATTACTGCCGGTGGCAGTAACACCACTGCCAGGGGGAACTGGCAGATTAAGGGGTGTTTGGTTTTTGATTTAAGACAGATTTAAGGGGGTGTTTGGCTGTCAGTTTTAAGGACAAAAGGGGCTGTTTGGTTCGGCTTATATGTAAACATAACACGGGTTTCACGGGTTTTTACGGGTTCGGTTTACAACACGCTTTAATAAAATAATACACGGGTTTGGGTTATTATTTTTACAAGTTTAATTAGCTTTACATGTATGTTAATTTACAAGTAATTAAATTAATTTAACATGATCTATAATTAATTTAATTAGAACATGGACTTAGGTTTATTATTATTACTTAATAATACATGATTATAACCTAAGTATTTATCAATTTAATTTAGACTATATTAATGAATTAATTATTAAACATGACATATGATTATATAATTATCATGACTTAGGTTATATTAATTATAAATATTAATACATGTTTTAACCTAAGTATTATTTACACTTTAATTTCATTAAATCAGGTTATATTTAATTAAATCTTATAACATATAGTTTATTTAAGTTACATGCAATAATTAATAAACTATACTATTTTTTGGGTATACCTAGGTTTTCGACTCGACATTACGAGCCGACTAATCCCAGGGCGACCACATGACTTAGAATATTAATCACTAACACTTAAGCTTGTCTTATTAGCTTAATAATCCAGCTTAATTCTATTTATGGAAACTTTCTATTTTTTTGGAAACTTATTTATTTTAAGCAGCTAATCTATTTATGGAAACTTTCTCTTTTTAGAAACTTATCTATTTTAAGCAGTAAATCCATTTTTGGAAACTTTCTATTTTTGGAAACTTTCTATTTTAGGAAACCGGCTATTTTTACAAAGTTACTTATTATTACACAACAAGTATAATAATACAAGAAATACAAGAATACTTAATCAGAATATCCAGAATACATGTTAAACACAACATAACGATAAAATCAGTAAAACAAGACATGAACGTATAAAACAAGCTAAGACATGATATAGAACCAGTTACGTATACAGTAATCAGAACACTTATACACGTATATTATTTATGTAGCATTAGTGAGATCGAAGTAGGACTCTCTTTCGTTCGTCTTCTTCGTTCACTGGAAATAAGGTACGGATTCTCCGTCCTTTCAGTATGGACATTCTTTCCTTATTAGGATTCCCCGTATGTAGCCAACTGTTTTCCCAGTATATGTTTTATATGTTTTGATTGCTTATGTTTAGTTAAATTCCTAAAGCCATATACATGCATGACCAGTTTCACCTAGTTATGGAGGTACCATAAGCATGACACTGGAGGCACCAGTGTTATGACTTCACCACAGCGGCTCGTGGCGTCCCTTCAGCTTTTGGCCATATTATTATTATCATGTGGGGTGTATGGGTGCATCCTAGGTTACATGTTTTTACAGATTATTCAGGTGAATGTGGTGTGTGCCTTGCATCCTTCACAAGGAGCTGATCCCTACTACCCATTTACTAGTTAATTAGAGGCAGCCCCTCTAATTACATGACGAGGTCACCCCTCCAAGTATTAATGTACGTTGATATTTCATGACCTATATTGGCTAATGGTGAACATGTTAAACAGTTTTTATAAGATAAACATAAGGCTTTTCAAACTATAAAACCAGTTTTACTAAGTTATACCAAGTTTTCCGGGACTTATACATTTCCGCTGCTATTAAGTCTTTATTATGTTTCAGTCATTCATACTATGTCATATACTGAGCGTTTTGCTCAGCCATTACTTTCCTTTCCATGTTCCAAAACGGCAGGTATCCAAGGACAGACTCAAGCATTTGGAGGACGTGCATAGAATGGAAGCTGCCATAGACTTCTTCTCATTTTTGCCTTCATATACTTATGCTTGTTTAGTCATTTCTTTTTTCATTTACTTTATTTATGTTTTGGGCTTATGTTTGGGAACCGATGTTTGATTCCGGTTATCCCTATGGTCATGTATGTTTACTACATATTACGTTGCATGCTTTGATGACACGCCATAATTACGCGTAACGGTCCACTTATCAAAGTGTGGTGTTACAATTATGGTATCAGAGCCCAGGGCTTCGACCTGTAGGCTCTAAAACTTGACCTGTGACTAGTGGGTAGTCACCAGGAGCTTCCTAAGCCAACGCTTGTTATTCCACGTATTGATGTTTTCAGCACCTTTTTGTTTTAACCATGACGTTTTCAGAACCTTGTTGTTTTAACCATGATGTTTTCACCAGTATCGTTTTTACTAATATGGAATGAACAACAGTCATCCATAATTAGTTATGTGTCATTGTCTATGCATGATGTTCCTCATGAACTGTAACTATGTGGACTGAACCCCAGTAGTTCACAATTAGTTACATAATTTTTTTTTCTGTTAAGTTTTGACAATGATTTTAGTTACTTATTTATGTTTCATGCATTCATGCATTTATATCATATGTCATATGTTGCAGGAATTTTGACTAAGTAATGGTTGGTACAGGACTGGCCCTATTTAGTCGTATGTGTTTTTATCGAAACTTTTAACTTTGGGACCGACCCATAGGCGTCCCCGCGCCATGTCATTTTGTTTTGGGTAAACTGACCATAGGCGTTTACCTCCGCACATAAAAGTTTTACAAACTGCATCATGCATTCATGCACTGTTTTCACGCATAAATTTTTTTCATGATTATTGCATAAAATTTTGTTCATGTTTAGTTATATAATGCTCTAATCAAATTAATCATATCAATTTTGTATTGTGAACCGATCCATGGTCGTTCACACTAGTTATTTTCAAATTTCATCTCATTACGGTCATATTTATTTCATGTCCACTCATTAAAATTTTCATGATCTTTATGTCGATTATGTTTTCATGCTACCATGGTTAACTTCATTTTCATGTTGATTATGTTTATACTCCTTCAAGATTAATTTCATTCCAAGATTTTTCATACTGATTTCATCTTCATGATTAAGTATGTCTTAAGTCTCCTTATGTTGATTATGTTCTCATCATGTTGATCATGCCCTCATGCTAGACATTGAAAGATTCCAGTAAATCCTGCTTTTATGATAGTCATGGTTGGTCACCATTAACCATGCTTCAATGCTTATCATTGTTGAATTTTGTTTCACCAACCTTCTGGGTGTTTTCTCTATGTAACCAGAATGATGTTTATGCCGAAATCGCTGGACTATAATGATGATCAGTCCAGTTTGGTCTTCACACCGTTTAACCAATTATTCCCTGTAAAATCATGTCAGATGATCGACCCATATGGATCATTTCATGTGCATTCCATGTGTACCACATGTACCGTATTCCATGTGTATTACACATACTTTCATCCAGGTGTATTTTACCTGCAATGCTCTACGAGTATTCGCTAGTCGATTCTGAATCATCTCAGGTGTACTCCACTTGCTGATACTCTATAAGATTGCTGATGCCGCTTGATGTTACTAAGGGTTGATGATGCGGATGTTGGAGACGCTACGAGATGCTGATGCTGTTCACAACCTGGAGATCTTACAAGACGAAGACAAAGGCGTTGGATCAAAGCGATCGGACGAGAAGATGCTTCACCACAAGACGATTTCTATCGATCATTGTCCCTAATTCTTAGTTACATGTCATACGTCATTCAGTTGTCGTTTCAGTCATATGAGTGCGAACCGGTACCAGCCGGCCACTCAGCTGAATAGTTACATGAATCACAACCATGATAATGACCGTCATGGAACTGACAGACAGGACGATAGTAACCACTACTATGACAACAACTATCCTAGCAATCGTAACCGAAGCTCCGGCCGCGGACGTGATCAGAGATACAAAGGATCAGTATTCCAACCGATCCGTCAATTCTGGTATAATAACCTAAAGTTTTGTTGTTCTATTTGTTTCACACCTCAAGACACATGTCAAGACATCAGTTAAGACACATGTCTCATGTATGCTTTCAGAAGACACATGTCAAGACACCAGTCAAGACACATGTCATGTTTATATTTCTAAGACACGAGTCAAGACACATGACTCACGTCAAATTCTAGAACATCCCTAAGAAATCCAGGGTACCCTCCAAAGGGTATATCTATTTTGTTGTGCCATGTATTAATCAGGCCTCAAGAATTCCAGTACCCTCACCGGCGTATCAGTGACATCTGTCACGTTTGCTCGATGACACTTTCATTTCTTGCACCCATATTTCATATATTTATGACAATAAAGGACGCCATTCGTATTCCCCATGTATACGAAGGTCTTCCTTCAGCCTAATGATGAGATCCAAGCTGCTAACGCATTACCTCGAACAAATTATGGACTACAAACAGCACACCCTGCTACGATTCATGATGTTGTACAGTAATGTTCAGGCTCCTGAATACATTCAGCATGGTTTTCCATCAGGAAAATCTGTACAGATTATCTATGTTTTCTAAACACGTACTTTGTTAGCCATGACTGCTAAAATTTTCTAGCTGTCGATTAAGACACGACCACTGAGGTCCTTTTACGCATAACCAGCGGATTATTCCAAAATCTTCCCATACATTTCAGAAGAATCTTCAAGGAGAAGGACGGTAATATGAGATTATGTGTCGACTACCGTCGATTTAAAACAAATCACCACCCATAACCGTTATTCTCCTCCACGTATTGACAACACGTCCAATCGACTTTAGGGTGTTAATCACCTTTCCAAGATCGGACTCATGATCATGCTGCCAACAGTGACGAGTGAAAGAGCAGAACATTTTCATGACTGCTATTCGTACACGACTCGGTCATGCTAGATTCGTGATTTTGTTTCCAATAGACAATACGTATGGAAAGAAACAATAGTTTAATTCTTATTTGGATTATCTATGTCTATTTGAGCAATCAAGTAAAAATGTGAAAACTATTAACTACGTATCCGTAAAAAAATTAGCAATTACCAAGTTTCTATTCAAATAAAGACAAAATTGTAAATCTATGGAATTAATGTGCTAAAAATGTAAATGATTGAAACTATAATGCGTGAAATGTAAAAATCATAAACTATAAGGACCAACTATGCAAATTGTAACTAATTACAAACAAAATGTAACAATTTTTAAAACTTCTTAACTGAAATTGACAAATGACCAAAAGTTATGGACTATAACCAAGCAAACCCTAGATTTATGAAAGATTAGCTAGTAATTCACACAGTTACAAAGTAAAGGGACTAAAGTGCAATAAAGTGAACTATTTAACCAAAAACGGGCTACAAAGATTATTAAGCTCGTATAAGCTCTAGAATCAATCAAATAAGCTCAAACCAATTTTAAACAGCTTAAAATCCAAATTCACTTTGGCTACTACAAGGAATAAGCTTGAAATTCAGTAAAACTAAAATAAGCCAACTTGGATAAGCCAACAATAAGCAATCTAATAAGCTAGTCTTGCACAAACAGATTTTTGAGATGAATCTTGTTAATCAGTCCATAGAGAGTCTGGAATCTCTTCTTTTAAGAAAAATGATCAAGTAATGAATCTGGAAATTGAAAATAAGCTGAAACTAGCTTACTGACTAAGTTTGACCAAAATTTTGAAAAAGCTGAAAACCTCCAGATCTACTCAAGAACACTTTCTAAACAATAATATGAAAGAAAATTGCAAGGTTTATGAAGTGGATTTGCTAGTTCAAGAAATCTGTTAGCACTTGGTTTACAGAAACTTGCAGTTGCTCAACAGCTTTTTAAAAAGCTAATTTCTCACTTGAATCTTAAAACTGTATAGTTTCCTAATAAGCACTTAAACTTTGGATGTTGTATGACACATAGAAACTGGTTTGAAGAAATTTCATCAAGAATTGAACAAATGACAAGCAATTGAAAACAACTACTTTTTTATGAACTAGTTAAGCAAAAATTAACCCAAACCTTTTTACAACTAATTGCTTGTTTGACTTTCTTTTTTACTTTAAAACTACTCAACTTTGTTTACAATGACTAATGGAGTGTAAATGAACAAGGTTTAACCACTTAACAACACTTAAACTACAATTTGAGAGTAAATCCAAACACTAGTTACTGATATGAAGAAAACTTTTGTGAAGAGATTTAGAGCAATTGGTTGAACTGGTTTAAAACTGATATCTAGCTAAACTTAATGAACAAAATGAAACACAAATGAACCAATATTATGCAGTAAAACAGACTAAGACTCAAAATGCACAAGTAGGCTATCAAACTGATGAAATGAAATCAGTAACTAGTGATAAGCAAACAAATGAGTATCAAACTAACTAGAAACTATCTAAACATCAGAATCAATCCAAGAACAAACTAAACACACTTGATCAGATCAACAAGTAAGATTAAACTAGAATTGAGCATGCAAACTGCTGTTTAGAGGAATTAAACTCAGAAACTATGAAACCTTTTAGCAAAAGGCCTCCACTGATGGAGTAGGTAGGCGCTGAGCCTCCTAGATAGTGTTAAACCACCACCTTATAACACTATTAACCACTAATCAACATCTACATTCATCATCATCACCATTTTTACTCAAATCTACTTCAAAATCAACAAGAACAGCTACTGGATCAACAAAAACAGGAATGAACAGCAACAAGTCTTCAACAAGAGCTCCTTATGATCAAAGGTGATCACAAGCAACTCATATCAACACAAGATCAACAATAATGCAGGTATTGAATAGGAGGTTGAAGGAAAAGGAGGGAAATTTATTATTTGAATGTGAAAGTTTGTTACAAAATCTGGTAAGAGGTTACAACTACTATAACTAACTCAAGAGTTTGTTAGACTCTTAAGGTCGTTACACTAACAACTAACTAGCTAGGATTGAGAGAGAAAAGGAAAGTGTGTGAAATTTTCACACTTAGGCTACATCTTACAAATGAGAGGGCTATTCCCTATTTATAGAAAAAAAGTGAGAAGTAGTTGGAGCTGATGACGTGTCTCAACCAATCAGTTGCTGCCAAGGGTCCTGGTAATTGAGCACGTGGGTTGAAATCGTCGTTCAAAAAATAAGCACTTTTCATGTTTAAAGTTTTTCTTGGTATGTAGTAGAACTCCAATTCGTGCCTGGGTTTATTTGAGGAAGAAGGTGATACGTCGTAGATTTGGATTGGGTGAAATGTGATCACACGGATCATTATCTTTTTGTGGATATAATGAATATGGGTTGGCGTGTTCTGATTGGGTGAAAGTTAAGTGAGTGGGATTTTACTTTTGCTGACGGCGCATTTAATAAGCTGGTGAGGTGGCTTATTTGTTGGAAATCCATGTACAAAAATTCTTGCACTGTCATTGGTTGATAGCCATTCACACGGATTAAGCCCTTTATATACTTTGAAAAATGGCAGCTTAAGTCCTTGTACTTTGGCAGATTCATAATTAAAGCTTAGCACTTCATTCCTTTGACATAATTGGTCCCTTGACTTTCATTCTTGTTTAGTTTGACCCTTTGACTTGGTTGACTGAAGAGTTGACCATGTTTGACTTTTATCTTGACTTTTGACAAATTTACACTTTGAGTCCTTCAACTTTGGAGTGTTGTCAAGATAGGTCCCTTATCTTCAAAGTCTTGTCATCTTTGATCCTTCTTTGTCTTTTTCATCCAAATAAGCTTCATTTCTTCTTGTTTGCTTGAAAATGTATCCTTCTTACCTATTTATACACAAACACAAAACATACCACATAATTCCGCTTTATAGCACAAAAGTTAGGTATTTTCCTTGTGTTTTAGGGTGATTTGTTGATTAATTGATATGAGTTTTTGCTCATATCAATTAGTCTCATAAATACTCTAGTAGCATTATAGACTTAATAAATTGAGTTTCCATGAACTCATAAACAAATTTATCAGTATTTTCATTGAGAACAACCTGATTTTTTTCTCAAGGTATAGAGAACAGCATGAAGACCATATTTGCACTATGTTGCAAATTATACGACAGGAGAAATTTCACCTTGAAATTTTCCAATATAAATCTGGTTAATTACAGTGACACGCTGAATCACATAGATTCGCACGGTTAATCTTACCATGACTCAGCTTATGCGTAAAGGTGAGAACCCTACACTACATTAGGTGTTCCAGAAAATCCTACACTAAGAGAAGTCTAATTTCGGAGACTTATAATTCCGCAAATTTCTATGTATCAAGTTTCTACAAAACAAAATATAGTTACGTTCATATCTAAGTACCTGACATACCAACAGGCTAAGATAGAACACCAACTGACTAGGATGTTTTCCATCATCGGAAAAAGGTGAACAGAAATGGGACAAGATCTCCATGGATTTTGGTTACCAGATTAACACAAACTCAGAAGAATCATGGTGCTATCTGGGTTATTGCCAACAATTTGACCAAGTCTGTAGAATCCTTACATCCGCAAGGATTTTAGAACCAGCAGATTTATCGGACGTGTTCCAGCCAAGGCTCATCCGATCACTTGGTAATCCCTCAGCTATCGAGCCAGACAAAGGTTCACATTTGTGCTCCTGATTCACATTCACGTCTTTGTTCAAATTTTACTACTTGCTTTCACACTCACGTTCACGACACTATTCACGTTCATGATTGTCTCCTGGCTTACGATTTTACGTTTATTTTCGTTCTGGTAAGTTTTGCAAGAACTTGAGAGACCAGACTCAAGTTTAGTATAACCCTATATCCTTAGATATACGTTTCACGTCACATTCCACGTCTCACCTTATAGCATTTGGAGATACCGCTACTGTATTCCATGTTCACGATATGTTTCACATGTCATGTTCCTTTCACGTTTCTCATATCACGTTCACGATATGTTACACGTATCATTGATCACGATATGTTGCCAATATTACACTCACCATATCTCCACGTATCACGTTCAAAAAGTTTCACGTATCACGTTCAAAATTTTTCACGTACTACGTTTCGGTATGTCTCGCACATTATTGCCAGGACGGGACTAATATCAGTTAGTCTAAGCCATTTTGCATGTAACGCTTCATTTACACTGGCACATAAATCCTTATTTACTCGATCAATTCAGGAGGATCCCCTCGTACGTTGATGACCAGAAACTTTCTATATCGTCACGACAAGGTCGTGAAGATTTAGATTGTTTTTCCACCAAGACTTTTTAGAGGACCGTTCTAGGCGGGAAGCCACTGGGATCGGAAGGGTCCATCCAGACTTCTTATCCGTTTTCTCTTATTGATTTGATACGTTCTTTCAGTCACGTCACGTTCCATGTCCTTTTTAGCCATGTCACGTTCCACGTTCCCTTCTACCATGTCACCTTTATGTCCTTTTATCTTACATGCCCTCTCAGTTTGATTCGGGTATGTTTCTCTTTCAGTTTATTTTATCTATAATTCGGGGACGAGTTATTCTTTTTAGGGGGGAAGAGTTGTAAAACCTGCATGCTTTTACCATGAATAGTACACTTACGTACAAGATTAAAACTTTCCTTTTATAACATGAATATATATTTCACGAATATTAATTACAAGAATTATGTACGTATAATTACACGATAATGATTATGGACGTGATAGTATACGATAAATATTAAGTACGTGTGGGTATGCGATAATTAATTAAAATAATTATAATTACGAACATGTAAAATCAAACATTAAAACACGATCTTTGAACCACGTATATAGGTATTAATACACGATAAGTAATTATAATTATAACATGAACATTCGAAACATGAACTACGCGTACGTTTTAATAAAACACGAAATATACAAACAAACGTATAAGTATTTTGTTTGGGCCGTGTAGACAAGAAGACAAGAAGAAAAAGCATGGGCTCTAGGCCCAACAGAAGTCCTAGGCCGAATTAAATAAAAATATACAGGGGGTATAGTTTAGATTAGACAAAAATACATAAAAACCCTAAATCATCTCAAGCCGACGTTTTTTTTTCTCCTTTGGGGATCCCTCTGCCGTCATCTTCCATCTCAAGGACCAAGGAGATTTGTGGTTGATCAAGGAAGCAGGGTGTGTGGTTCGTTTGTTAATTCATTTAACCCTAAACATGAATCGGTTAGTTTTTATCTTATTTCTTTTAATTTATAACGAATTGTGCAAGAACACATAAAAGGAAAAACTAGAAATTTGTGATGATTATAACGTGGGTTAGCAAGGCAGAAGGTTTTGGGTACATTTATGTGTTCGGGGCTGTAAACCGAGACTCATAGGAGTCTCGGTGGTAACACATCTCCACCAGCCGCAACCCTTAATGGGTTTTGGCTTGGTTTTGTTCTGTCAGTGGAAACCCCAGCGGGGTGTTTGTTCAGACAGTGTGAACCGAGAGCCTTATGATCTCGGTGGGAATTTATGACGAGCAGGGGAAACCGGTTACTACCGGTGGCAGTAACACCACTGCCACGGGGAACTGGCAGATTAAGGGGTGTTTGGTTTTTGATTTAAGACAGATTTAAGGGGGGTGTTTGGCTGTCAGTTTTAAGGACAAAAGGGCTGTTTGGTTCGGCTTATATGTAAACACAACACGGGTTTCACGGGTCGGTTTACGACACATTTTAATAAAATAATACACGGGTTCGGGTTATTATTTTTACAAGTTTAATTAGCTTTACATGTATATTAATTTACAAGTAATTAAACTAATTTAACATGACCTATAATTAATTTAATTAGAACATGGACTTAGGTTTATTATTGTTATTTAATAATACATGATTATAACCTAAGTATTTATCTATTTAATTTAGACTATAGTAATTAATTAATTATTAAACATGACATATGATTAAATAATTATCACGACTTAGGTTATATTACTAATAAATATTAATACATGTTTTAACCTAAGTATTATTTACACTTTAATTTAATTAAATCAGGTTATATTAAATTAAATCTTATAACATATAGTTTATTTAAGTTACATGCAATAATTAATAAACTATACTATTTAATCACATGACTTAGAATATTAATCAGTAACACTTAAGCTTATCTTATTAGCTTAATAATCCAGCTTAATTCTATTTATGGAAACTTTCTATTTTTTAGAAACTTATTTATTTTAAGCAGCTAATCTATTTATGGAAACTTTCTATTTTTAGAAACTTATCTATTTTAAGCAGTAAATCTATTTTTGGAAACTTTCTATTTTTGGAAACTTTCTATTTTTGAAAACTTTCTATTGTAGAAAACCGACTATTTTAGAAAGTTACTTATTATTACACAACAAGTATAATAATACAAGAAATACAAGAATACTTAATCAGAATATCCAGAATACATGTTAAACACAACATAACGATAAAATCTGTAAAACAAGACATGAACGTATAAAACAAGTTAAGACATGATATAGAACCAGTTACGTATACAGTAATTAGAACACTTATACACGTATATTATTTATGTAGCATTAGTGAGATCGAAGTAGGACTCTCTTCCATTCGTCTTCTTCGTTTACTGGACATAAGGTACGGATTCTCCGTCCTTTCAGTATGGACATTCTTTCCTTATTAGGATTCCCCGTATGCAGCCAACTGTTTTCCCGGTATATGTTTTATATGTTTTGATTGCTTATGTTTAATTAAATGCCTAAAGCCATATACATGCATGACCAGTTTCACCTAGTTATGGAGGTACCATAACCATGACACTGGAGGCACCAGTGTTATGACTTCACCACGGCGGAGTGATAGCTCGTGGCGTCCCTTCAGCTTTTGGCCATATTATTATTATCATGTAGGGCGTATGGGTGCATCCTAGGTTACATGTTTTTACAGATTATTCAGGTGAATGTGGTGTGTGCCTTGCATCCTTCACAAGAAGCTGATCCCTCCTACCCATTTACCAGTTAATTAGAGGCAGCCCCTTTAATTTCATGACGAGGTCACCCCTCTAAGTATTAATGTACGTTGATATTTCATGACCTATATTGGCTAATGGTAAACATGTTAAACAGTTTTTATAAGATAAACATAAGGCTTTTCAAACTATAAAACCAGTTTTACTTAGTTATACCAGGTTTTCCAGGACTTATACATTTCCGCTTCTATTAAGTCTTTATTATGTTTAAGTCATTCATACTATGTCATATATCCGTGCACTGAGCGTTTTGCTCATCCGTTACTTTCCTTTCCATGTCCCAAAACGGCAGGTATTAATGTATGAGAATTTTGTGCAAATTCTTTTAAGCAATTAATGTTCGTTTTCCTCGACTCACTCGAATTGAAATCCAATTAAACGTAAGATTAATTTGTTCTTGGTAAAACGTATTTTTTTGGGTATTTTAAACTAAAAACTATTTAATTAAAAACTAATTAATTAACTATTTAAACTATTTTAAGCAACTTTGAAAACTATTTTAACTTTTAACAAAACTTAAATCTAATTAAATGAAAACTATTTTTAAATGAAACTATGTTAATTGAAAACTAATTTTAAAACTAAAATCTATATTAACTAAAATTTAAACTAAATTTAAAAACAATTAAAATTTACAAAAGTAATTAAAAATATATTTTTATATTTTTGTATTTTTTTATGTTTTTTATTTAAACTAAACTTTATAAAGAAAACTTTAAGTAAAACTTTTATATTAAAAATTAATTAAACTAGAATTATATTAAACTAAATTAATAAATCTGACAGCTAATATTTCCTATATTAATTAAATGTTAAGAGGTTAAACTAAAAAGAAGAAGTAGAGGAGTTGGTTAAGGCTTTGGTCTGTTGAGCGCGAGGTCAGGGGTTCGAGTCCCACTATGACCTTTTTGCTAATATTTATTTTTGGACTCAAAGAAATAAAACAGACCAAATGGGTCTGTTTCCTTAAAGCAGATAGTAAACAAACACAGCCCAAATAAGCAAATAAGCCAAATCTGTAAATAAGCAACCCTACAATATGCAAACTAGAAACCAGCAAAATCAGATAAACTAAAACGTTATAAGCTAAAAACTAAATAAGCAAATAAGCTAAAAGCGAAAGTAAGCAGATATAAGCAATCCTAAACAAACCCGAGTATCCAACCAGTAAGCAAAAAACCAAGTAAGCAGATAAAATAAATATAACAGTAGATTAAACCAAACAATAATATGAATAAAACACAAGCAAATTTAAACAAACCGAATCAAAAACAAAAACAATAAGCAGATCTCACAACCAAATATCCAAACCTAAGCAGATTAAATAGACTTTAAGCTAAAACCAATATCAAACTTAAACAAAACTAATATAACTAAGCAGATTTAATCAACCTCAAACACAAGCAGTTAAAATAAACTAATTAATAAGAAAAACTTGTAAAATAAGATAGAGATTAAACCTATTGGTGATTTTTGTTGGGAAGAAGGTGGGCGCTGAACCCCCTTGTGAACCGAACCCGAATCAAACAACACCTCCTTTATTTACCCAAACATCACCAACAAATCATCCTCGAACCAATTAACAACAATCGAACCAATTTTTAATCTTCCTAGTGGGGAAAGATTACTACCTTTTTTTTATTTCAATATTTTATTTAAATAAAAACATATTAGCGATTAAAAATTCAATTAAACTTAAATGATTAACAAGACGAAATTAAACCGAAATTTGAAATTTCATTAATATTAAAACTGATTACAATACTTGATAAAAAAGAAATTACATTAAACCTAAAATCTAATTTTTCATAAAATAAAAATTAAACTAAAAAGAAAGGCACTTCAAATTACAGAATAATAGGGGGTATTTATACCCAACCCCCAAGGCTTCTTCATGAAGCTTTGTGAGGAAGAAATCGAATCTGAGCCGTTAAACACTTCTTTTCTACCTTCTCTCTCTTCATTTCTTGATCTTGCGGTGGAAAACGCATCATAGATCACACGGATCACCAACATGGAATTTTTGTGTTTGTTGTGCTAGTTTGAGGGTGATGTGGAGAATGATCATTGGATGGAGGGGATATGGTGATGTGGTTTGTCCAATCACAAAAGGGATTGGTGCCATGTAGGATTTGAGGACCACCAGTGAGTTCTTCTTCGATTATTTTGGGGGATTTATTTCAAACTCGTGTGAATCACACGGATTGGGAAAAAGCCCCAATTTTAGTTGAGTAAATTTTGTGATGGTAAATTAGGGTTTCGGGTAAACTGCGTTTGTGTTTGAGAGAGAGGAAGATAAACAGTGAGGGTGACTTTGTTTGTAACGAAAGTTATGAGTGGGTGTGGGTAAAAAATGTTTTTATAAAACAATGTGGAGGTGAGGGTTAAGTAGACACGTGTGTGAGTTGGTGTAGGGTGTTGACCTCAAGTGAATAAACTTTTCACTTAACCGTTCCATTATGTAGATAATCAAATGGGATTGGCCCAATTAAAACATTTCCATCCGTCTCTTGACTTGGGCCATATGGGCTTTTTTACCAAGAATGAGTAATACCAAATCCACTATTGGGCTTTTGAGCCCAATAAGTAAATGTGGGACCCACTAGCCCGTTAAACTCCATATAAGATTAAATCCGCTAAAGACGAGCTCGTTTTTGGCTTTCTCGATCTTTTCTTCAATCTCGTGTTGATTTTGCCGATTTTCGTGAATTTCGGCACACTTTTGGTCTTTTGACTTTGTCTTCGTCTCTTTCTTGGACTTTTCTTCAACATTTGACCGTGAAATCCCGTGTTTTTCTTTCCTTTTGATCATTTGTACCTATTTAAAACAAAAACACAAAACCACACGTAATTCCGACTTTTACGATATTAAACACATGATTAGGTCTTGTTTTTAATTGATTTTAGTGGCAAAAGGATAAGTGTTTACACACTTATTAAATCCCCTACACTTGACCATTGCAATGACCCCATGCAATGCATAGTTTTAAAGCATTAAGTTACATTTTTCTCATAATTAACCCATCATGGCCTTTATTAAGATATACTAATACTACTATGATGAAAAGATAAAAACTTTAAAGGAAACAAAAGTTATAACAATTTATTAACTTGGAAATTATTTGATGGAAGAAACTCGTAAAGAAATCTAAGAGTTAGATTAGGGCTTTGGTGTCATGAATATTAATCACCCTCAAGTTTCACGTTCCCCATACCAAGCTTAAAAACGGATCATTGTTTACCATAAGTCCTCAAGTTAAAACCACTTATATAAGATAAATGTGTAATACTCTTTCTCCAATTCCTACGTTGTATCTCTAGATTTTATTGATTGTCATTCACCCATAGGCTCATTTGAATTATTTGATAATTATTAGTCCAAAAATGAAGGCCAAACGGTGCAAACCCGACACTCAAAACCTAACCTCGTCCTCAAAAACGTTGTCACTAAAGTAAGCCCACATCAAGGATGATTTAACACAATTTGGGGAATAAATTCCCGGACCCAAAATTTGGCCAATAGTACTACTTTATTAATTATTCCTCCAAAGTCATGTTGACTTTATGTGGAGTTTAGCAAGTTCACATCATATACCCTTAGGCTCTTTAAGATGTAAAAATGCTCCTCATCTATTGTCCACACCCTAAGGCTCCTTGAATGATAAACGAGGGAATTGATTTTTTTTATCAATATTTATTCAACACTTACCATGCCATACACCCTAAGGCTCTAATGACAAGGTTCATGCTACATGCCCCACACCCTAAGGCTCCTTGAGGTCATGTTTTAATCTTATTCTTTCTTTATTGATGATATATATAGTAGGCCAAATTCCGCGGTCCCATGGTCTGAATACCTCCTACTTAGTGGTTATGAGCCACCTTAGTCGGAAGTCCACAACGCTGGCACCCTCAATGTTTTCATGCTTTAATTACAAGGAGATAAAAGATTTGGCTAAGAGTTAAGATATCGAATCGACACCGCAAAAATCCTCATTTATTAAGCAATTAAATATACAAGCGGGAAGAAAGAGCCACAAAAACTCATATAAGCAAGAATTAACCCTTAAACTTATTATCGACTCTATCATCTCTCGTTCTTCACAATTGAAAATCTCAATGAATGAGACTCGTGGATGCTTAGCCTAATAAACCAATTAAGGTCCATATGGTTAAGGATACTAGCTAGAGTAAACTTAGATAAGTAAACTCGGGTTGAGTCAAAATATTCACGATAGGCCTAATATATCAAAGATATCTAAACTTGTTAAAACCATTTTATTCATTTATTTTTTTTTATACTTTATTCTTGAAATGGAAATTATTACGATGCGATGACAAAAGGAAAGAAAATAAATGGTAATACTATTAGGCCAAAATAGATCAAAAATTTGAAAAAATGTTGAAATTTTTTTAAATATTCCGGTTAAATGGGGTCAAATTCATGGAAAGGTCCACTAAAATTTCGATAGAAATCCCCCTATAATTAATATAAACATTGTCTTCAATGTTTAAGCATGTGGGAGAATAAACTCCCCTACACTTAGGACATTGAGTATGTTGTTTAAAATCGAGCTAAGGAAGGGACAACTAAAGTGATTGCATTTATTTGTTTTATTTATATACATGTATGAATCACAATAGTTTTGAGAGAACCGGGTACACGGGAACACGGGATCACGGGTCGCGTCAAAAGCATCAAAAGTGGATCATTAAAGCTCATGTCCCTGCACAACATCACAATACACAAACAACCTACTTGGCCCCCCACACTTATTGGTGAAAAATGGGTGAAGGTGAAAAAGGGTGGAAAGGATGGTAAAGGTAAAAATCTAACCTAGTTAAACGATGCTTGATTTATTTATCACGAGTCTCTAGCTCGACTCGATTTCCCGAATTAATTCAAGGGAAATGTGGAGAGGGATGGAATCATCTCATGAGAGATGTCCTCTCCATAATACAACTCAACCCTTTGTCCATTAACCTTAAAGTTGGGCCCATTTGGTTGGGACAACTCAATGGTGCCATAAGGGAAGATTTGGGCCACGGTGAATGGACCGGACCAACGGCTCTTAAGTTTACCCGAAAAGATTTTCAACCGAGAGTTAAAGAGTAAAACTTGATCACCAACATGGAACTCTCGGTTCTTAATCTTGGAATCATGAATGAGCTTAGTCTTCTCCTTTTAGATTAATGAATTTTCATAAGCCTCATTCCTAAGTTCATTGAGTTCATTGAGTTGGATTTCCTATGATCACCGGCTTTGTTTATGTCAAAATTAGCCCATTTCAAGGCCCAATAAGTCTTATGCTCCAACTCAATGGGGAGGTGGCACGCCTTTCCGTACACAAGGCGATAAGGGGTACAACCTATAGGTGTCTTATAAGCGGTACGAAAAGCCCACAAAGCATCATCTAATTTATCGGCCCATGAGGCACGATGCTCTCCCACGGTTCGCTCTAAGATTCTCTTAAGACCACGGTTGGAAACCTCGGCTTGTCCATTAGTTTGTGGATGATACGCGGTGGAAAGTCAGTGATTGACACCATACTTAGCCATGACTCGTGCGAATTGATCATTGCAAAAATGAGTCCCGCGATCACTAATAATAGCACGAGGCACACCGAATCGGGCAAACAATTGTTTCAAGAAGTTAACAACCACCCTCGCATTGTTAGTAGGTAAAGCTTTTGCTTCAACCCATTTTGATACGTAGTCAACGGCTACGAGGATGTACTTGTTTCCTTTGGATGATGGAAATGGCCCCATAAAGTCGATGCCCCATACGTCAAAGATTTCATACTCTTGGATGAAATTTTGAGGCATCTCATCTTTATGTGTGATCTTGCCTTGTCTTTGGCAAGCATCACAATGCTTAACCATTTCATGAGCATCATGATAAATGGTGGGCCAATAGAATCCGGAGTCGAAAACTTTTTTAGCGGTGTAATTAGGACCAAAGTGACCACCGGTGAGTCCTTTGTGGCAAGATTCAAGGATTTGTAAAGCCGTCGGCCCATCAACACATCTACGAATGATTAAATCCGCACATTGCTTGAAAAGATAAGGGTCGTCCCAATAGTACTTTTTAACGTCCTTGAAGAATTTTTTTCTTTTGTTGGGACGATAACCCTTCGATAAGAACACCACCCGCCAAATAGTTTGCAATGTCCGCAAACCATGGGGTATCATCAAGATTGGAATTAATAGACATTAAGGTTTCAAGGGGAAAAGATTCATTAATCTCTTGATTTGGAAGTTCCCCTTGATAAGGATCCTCAAGTCTACTAAGATGATCCGCGGCTAGGTTTTCCGCTCCCTTTTTATCACGAATTTCGATTTTAAATTCTTGTAGGAGCAAAACCCAACGAAGGAGTCTCGGTTTAGCATCTTGCTTGGTCAACAAGTATTTCAAGGCGGAATGGTCGGTGTAAACGATGGCGGTGGAAAGCACAAGATAGGGGCATAATTTCTCAAAAGCATACACAACGGCTAAAAGCTCTTTTCGGTAGTGGTATAATGCAATTGAGCCCCCGTCATTGTCTTACTAGCATAATGAATGGGTTGGAAATGTTTGTTCACTCGTTGACCTAAAACCGCTCCTACCGCGAAATCACTAGCATCGCACATGAGCTCGAAAGGTAACTCCCAATTTAGAGAGGCTAAGACCGGTGCCTTAGTTAATTTACCTTTAAGAAGCTCGAAAGAGTCGAGACATTCTTGAGAGAAGATGAAAGGAGCATCCTTTTCTAAGAGATGAGTCATTGGACGAGCTATTTTCGAGAAATCTTGGATGAAACGTCGATAAAATCCCACATGGCCTAAAAAACATTAAAGTCCTTTGACGGTGGTAGGTGGAGGTAACTTAGCAATGACGTCAACTTTAGCACGGTCGACTTCGATACCGGCTTTGGAAATTTTATTTCCGAGGACGATGCCTTCTTTTACCATGAAATGGCATTTTTCCCAATTAAGAACGAGACGAGTGTCTTCACACCGTTTAAGCATACGTTCTAAATTAGCAAGGCAAGAAGAGAAAGAATCACCATAGACCGAGAAATCGTCCATAAAGACTTCCATAGTTTCTTCAACCATGTCATGAAATATCGCCATCATACACCTTTGGAAAGTCCCGGGAGCATTGCATAAGCCGAAAGGCATTCTTTTGTAAGCAAATGTTCCATAGGGACAAGTGAATGTGGTTTTTATCTTGGTCTTTTGGATCGATAGGGATTTGAAAATATCCAGAAAAACCATCTAAGAAGCAATAGAAATCATTACCCGCTAAACGCTCGAGCATTTGATCCATGAAAGGAAGAGGGAAATGATCCTTACGAGTGGCATCATTGAGTTTACGATAGTCGATGCAAACTCGCCAACCTGTTACGAGTCGAGTAGGAATCAACTCGTTGTTTTCATTGGGAACAACGGTGATTCCGCCTTTCTTAGGCACACAATGGACGGGACTAACCCATGGCGAATCCGAGATAGGGTAAATCATTCCGGCATCTAGAAGTTTGATAACTTCTTTCTTAATGACTTCATGAATTTTTGGATTAACCCTTCTTTGATTTTAGATTGCTGGTTTAAAGTCATCTTCCATGAGAATTTTATGAGTACAAAAATTAGGATCAATTCCGCGGATGTCGGAGATTTTCCAAGCAATTGCTTTCTTATGATTCTTAAGCACATCGATAAGTCGGGATTTTTCATCTTCTTTTAAGTCCTTAGCAATAATGACGGGTAACTTATTATCCTCCTCTAAGAAAACGTACTCTAAATGAGACGGTAAATCCTTAAGCTCTAAATCCGGTGGATTGTCGATGGAAGGCTTAGTCAAATTTGGATCATCGTTTGTAACTTCCTTAGGAGTAGGTGGAGAAATATGGTCCTCATTGAGAAGTCTCTCAATGGTACGAATGTCTTCTTCCCAATCGGTGGGAGAATCGTCATATTTTAAATCCACATCCCCTAAACTCGCTTCAAATTAAAGTCACTTTCTCCAAATGGAGTCAATGAAGGAGCCATAGAAGCTACGGTCTCAACATGAGGTAAAGGAGAAATCCCGCTCTTACAAGCCTCGTGAAAATGTTCTCCGCATGCTTCGTCGAGCACATCGATGTAATTCACGGATTCGGGCTCATCGGGAAGTTTGGAAAGTTTACCCATGTTAATGACGATTTTATCATCCCCGACCCTCATGATAAGTTCACCCGCGGCTACATCAATCAATGTACGCCCGGTTCTCAAAAAGGGTCGTCCCACAATTAAGGGAACACGGGATCCATCTCATAGTCGACTACAACGAAGTCCGCAGGAAAAGTGAATTTGTCGACTCCTACAAAAACATCCTCGGCTATCCCCACCGGGTAAGCAACCGTACGGTTAGCTAATTCCAAGGTCATACGAGTGGGGACTAGCTCGGGTAAAGATAATTGTTTCCACACGGACAATGGCATAAGATTGATACTCGCTCCGAGATCCGCCAAGGCCATACAATTCTCAACACCCAGAAAATTACAAGGAATAAGGAATCGATCGGGATCTCCTGACTTAACCGGTAATATTCTCAAAAGAACCGCGGAACAATTCTCATTCAATTGGGTTTTGGCAATATCAAGCAACTTTTCCTTATCACTTAAAAGGTCTTTAAACATCTTAGCGTACTTAGGCATGTGAGCGAGTGCCTCGACAAAGGTGATATTAAAATTCAATTGTTTGGACATTTTTAGGAAGTTCGAAACTTGAATATCATCCTTATTCTTCAATTTCTCTTTCCGCAACCTTGAGGGATAAGGTATATTGGGTTGAGATGAAGGCTTTATAGTGGATTTCTCACTCACATCCTTTGGTGGAGGAGGAGTAGAAATGGAAGGTGAAAGAACCGGTTTGGGAACCGAAGGTGTGGTAGAAAATTTAGGTATCGGTGGAACATAAGGTGTAGATGAATGCATAACGGGTGGTATGTCACAAGTAGAAGGAGAAATAGGGCGTGTAGAAGAAGAAGGTATCTCGGGTCCTTGGTTAGGTGGGGGATAGGAAGGTTCTACGGTGGTCTTACCGCTCCTAGTAGTAATTGCATTAACATTAGCCCTAGGATTGGTCACGGTGTTCGAAGGGAGGGCACCTTGGGGACGAAGGGTTTGAATCATAGTCAAAAATTTCTTATCGGTCGATTCTTGCATCTCTCTCATAATTCGCTCATGGTCGGTAAATTTTTGTAGAACCAAGTCCATTTGAGGATTATGCATGTTCATTTGATTATACCCTTGATTTTTAAAACCTTGATTAGGAAAACCTTGGTTTTGATATTGATTATAACCTTGATTAAATCCTTGATTTTGAAAACCTTGGTTATTAAATCCTTGATTTTGGCTATTGAACCCTTGGTTTTGCCCTTGAAATTCTCTTGATTTTGATTAAAACCCCGTTGATTATAATTTCCTTGAAAATTACCCCGTTGAGGACCTTGGTTCCTATTTTGGGCGGGTGGGGGTGGTCTTTGTGGTGCTACAAAATCCGGGGGAGCCAAATAGTTATTAGACTTGTAAGACAAATGGTTAACATCAACATTTGGTTTAAAATGAACCCGCTCATTTTTATTGTTGTTATAAGCATAAACTTCTTGTTGATTATTGTAAACCTTGTCACAATTATAGTACGAATATGGTCCACCACAAGTCTCACACGTTTCACAAGTTTCTTTCACGGCATTCACATGTGTAGTGGGAGGGTTATCTCTTAAAACAAGGTGTTTCACAATTGAAGTAAGATCCTTAATTTGATTAGTCACCTCATTATCACTAGCACTAGCTATTGTAGTCCGAACACTCTTGGTTTGCACTTTAGCCTTGTTTTCAATTATGGCCCAAGCCTCGTTCATGGATTTTACAAGAATATTGCCCCCCGTGGCACTATTAAGTGAGTCTTGGTCATTTAGAGTTAAACCATTGTAAAACATATTAATTTGATGCACTTTAGTGAAACCGTGTTGTGGACATTTTCTTAAAAGCTCTTTAAATCGATCCCAAGACTCACTAAATGTTTCCCCATATTTTTGTTCAAAGGTGATGATTTCATTCCTTAAAGTGGTGGTCCGTGATGGTGGGAAAATGTAGTTTATGAACTTGGTCTCTAAGTCGATCCATGTGGTAATACTTTGGGGTGGTTCCTTATCAATCCAAATCCAGGCTTGTTCCTCGAGGGAAAAAGGAAAGAGTTGTAAACAAATGGCCTCTTGTGGCACCCCATTGTATTTGACGGTATTTGCCAATTGTATGAAACGTTTGATATGAGCGTGTGGGTCATCATTAGTACAGCCTAAAAATGTTGTAGCGGAAACCATTTGAATAAAACCCGTTTTAAATTCAAAATTATTAGCTCCAATATCCGGCACCACAATCGCGTCATCGTTTCCTTCAACGTGAGATTGTAGAATCTCAATCATTGGTCGATTATCCGTTGCCATCGTGTTGTTTAAAGCTCGATTCTCGGGATCGGCTTTAATGACGGTCTTTTTGTTTTTCTTCTTCTTCTTTTTAGAAGAATTAGAAGTATTTGGTACACCAATCGGTATGTATGTACGCGCGCGAGTGCGCATACAATTAAAACTTGGAATGAGGTAGGTGACCTCGGTCGACTTTGAGAGGAAAAGGATTTTCCCTCTCGAGGTGCAATATGAAAAAGCTACAAAAATATATACTTAATTATTACTTGAGTTGGCAAACCAATAATTGGTCGTCCCTCTCAATATACACACAAGCAAGCGGGGAAACGAGGTGGCACAAAGCACTTAAAAACCTTTTTCCTTAGACGGCCTTTTATAGCGCGTCGCCTTATACCCACCTTATAGTTTGTATATATCGAGTTCAAACGTCTTACTAGTATTTATCTATTTTGCCTTTTTATTTCGTTTAGGATGCGAATACAATAGTTAGGTGATGAAATCCCAACTAAGGCCTTATTTGAAAAGTAGGTAAATTAATTGTGCTACGTAATATAATATAATAAATGGAAAATCTTTTTGTATTTTTTTAGAAAAAAATATATATTCACAATAAAAATGAAAGAAATCGAACTAAGAAAAATAACACTAATACGTAATATTTTTGGTGTAATACTTTTAGGAAAAAGTATTACTTTTTGATTTTTTAATTTTTTTTGTTGCAAATCTTAGGAAAGAATTTGATTTTGTGATTTTTTATTTTTTTTTGTATTTTTAAGTTTTTGATTTTTTTGTGTTTTTGATTTTGTGCAAGAAAATTAACGTTCAAAAAGAACGGATCCCAAAATCCAAACGTCTCACGAAATCTTCAATCGTAACGAGCGAAACGGCAGCGGCGCCAATTTAATGTATGAGAATTTTGTGCAAATTCTTTTAAGCAATTAATGTTCGTTTTCCTCGACTCACTCGAATTGAAATCCAATTAAACGTAAGATTAATTTGTTCTTGGTAAAACGTATTTTTTGGGTATTTTAAACTAAAAACTATTTAATTAAAAACTAATTTAATTAACTATTTAAACTATTTTAAACAATTTTGAAAACTATTTTAACTTTTAATAAAACTTAAATCTAATTAAATGAAAACTATTTTTAAACGAAACTATATTAATTGAAAACTAATTTTAAAACTAAAATCTATATTAACTAAAATTTAAACTAAATTTAAAAACAACTAAAATTTATAAAAGTAATTAAAAATATTTTTTTTTATTTTTTTTATTTTTTATTTAAACTAAACTTTATAAAGAAAACTTTAAGTAAAACTTTTATATTAAAAATTAATTAAACTAAAATTATATTAAACTAAATTAATAAATCTGACAGCTAATATTTCCTATATTAATTAAATGTTAAGAGGTTAAACTAAAAAGAAGAAGTAGAGGAGTTGGTTAAGGCTTTGGTCTGTTGAGCGCGAGGTCAGGGGTTCGAGTCCCACTATGACCTTTTTGCTAATATTTATTTTTGGACTCAAAGAAATAAAACAGACCAAATGGGTCTGTTTCCTTAAAGCAGATAGTAAACAAACACAGCCCAAATAAGCAAATAAGCCAAATCTGTAAATAAGCAACCCTACAATATGCAAACTAGAAACCAGCAAAATTAGATAAACTAAAACGTTACAAGCTAAAAACTAAATAAGCAAATAAGCTAAAATCGAAAGTAAGCAGATATAAGCAATCCTAAACAAACCAGAGTATCCAAACAGTAAGCAAAAAACCAAGTAAGCAGATAAAATAAATATAACAGTAGATTAAACCAAACAATAATATGAATAAAACACAAGCAAATTTAAACAAACCGAATCAAAAACAAAAACAATAAGCAGATCTCACAACCGAATATCCAAACCTAAGCAGATTAAATAGACTTTAAGCTAAAACCAATATCAAACTTAAACAAAACTAATATAACTAAGCAGATTTAATCAACCTCAAACACAAGTAGTTAAAATAAACTAATTAATAAGAAAAACTTGTAAAATAAGATAGAGATTAAACCTAATGGTGATTTCCGTTGGGAAGAAGGTGGGCGCTGAACCCCCTTGTGAACCGAACCCGAATCAAACAACACCTCCTTTATTTACCCAAACATCACCAACAAATCATGCTCGAACCAATTAACAACAATCGAACCAATTTTTAATCTTCCCAGTGGGGAAAGATTACTACCTTTTTTATTTCAATATTTTATTTAAATAAAAACATATTAGAGATTAAAAATGCATTTAAATTTAAATGATTAACAAGACGAAATTAAACCGAAATTTGAAATTTCATAAATATTAAAACTTATTACAATACTTGATAAAATAGAAATTACATTAAACCTAAAATCTAATTTTTCATAATATAAAAATTAAACTAAAAAGAAAGGCACTTCAAATTACAGAATAATGGGGGTATTTATAGCCAACCCCCAAGGCTTCTTCATGAAGCTTTGTGAGGAAGAAATCGAATCTGAGCCGTTAAACACTTCTTTTCTACCTTCTCTCTCTTCATTTCTTGATCTTGCGGTGGAAAACGCATCATAGATCACACGGATCACCAACATGGAATTTTTGTGTTTGTTGTGCTAGTTTGAGGGTGATGTGGAGAATGATCATTGGATGGAGGGGATATGGTGATGTGGTTTGTCCAATCACAAAAGGGATTGGTGCCATGTAGGATTTGAGGACCACCAGTGAGTTCTTCTCCGATTATTTTGGGGGATTTGTTTCAAACTCGTGTGAATCACACGGATTGGGAAAAAGCCCCAATTTTAGTTAAGTAAATTTTGTGATGGTAAATTAGGGTTTGGTGTAAACTGCGTTTGTGTTTGAGAGAGAGGAAGATAAACAGTGAGGGTGACTTTGTTTGTAACGAAAGTTATGAGTGGGTGTGGGTAAAAAATGTTTTTATAAAACAATGTGTGAGGTGAGGGTTAAGTAGATACGTGTGTGAGTTGGTGTAGAGTGTTGACCAGGTATTGACCTTAAAGTGAATAAACTTTTCACTTAACCGTTCCATTGTGTAGATAATCGAATGGGCTTGGCCCAATTAAAACATTTCCATCCGTCTCTTGACTTGGGCCATATGGGCTTATTTACCAAGAATGAATAATACCAAATCCACTATTGGGCTTTTGAGCCCAATAAGTAAATGTAGGACCCACTAGCCCGTTAAACTCCATATAAGATTAAATCCGCTAAAGACGAGCTCGTTTTTGGCTTTCTCGATCTTTTCTTCAATCTCGTGTTGATTTTGCCCGTTTTCGTGAATTTCGGCACACTTTTGGTCTTTTGACTTTGTCTTCGTCTCTTTCTTGGACTTTTCTTCAACATTTGACCGTGAAATCCCGTGTTTTTCTTTCCTTTTGATCATTTGTACCTATTTAAAACAAAAACACAAAACCACGCGTAATTCCGACTTTTACGATATTAAACACATGATTAGGTCTTGTTTTTCCTTGATTTTAGTGGCAAAAGGATAAGTGTTTACATACTTATTAGGTATCCAAGGACAGACTCGAGCATTTGGAGGATGTGCATAGGATGGAAGCTGCCATAGACTTCTTCTCCTTTTTGCCTTCATATACTTATGCTTGTTTAGTCATTTATTTATTCATTTACTTTTTTATGTTTTGGGCTTATGTTTGGGAACCGATGTTTGATTCCGGCTATCCCTCTGGTCATGTATGTTTACTACATATTACCTTGTATGCTTTGATGACACGCCATAATTATGCGTAACGGTCCACTTATCAAAGTGGGGTGTTACAACTTGTACTTTTTATATCGACATAGTCACCGGCATGATCAGAATCTGCATAGACAAGGGTTTCCATGCCCGTGCCTTTGGGATACCATAGTCCAAGGTAGGATGTTCCTTTGATATATCTAAAAATTCTTTTGACCACTTCAAGTTGTGACACATTTGGATTGTCCTGGAAACGAGCACACATACAAACACAAAACATAATATCCGGCCTACTAGTCGTAAGATAAAATAAACTACCAATCATGCCACGATATTTGGTGCTATCAACATAGTCATTAGTACCATCTTTGGTTAGGTTAGTTTCGGTTGACATTGGGGTGTTTGTTGGTTTAGATTCTTCTAGAACAAATTTCTTAAGCGTTTCTTTTATGTATTTAGATTGATTGAAGAAAATCCCGTCTTCTATTTGCTTAATTTGTAGACACAAGAAAAAATTAAGTTCACCCATCATACTTATTTCAAATTCTTCATGCATAATTTTGGAGAACTAATCACATAGTTCTTGACATGTAGACCCAAAGACAATGTCGTCAACATATATTTGGACGATAATTATGTGTGACCCCTTTTTTCTTAGTGAACAACATTGTCCACTTGTACCATTGAATATTTATGTTCGATTAGAAAAGACTTAAGTCGGTCGTACCATGCCTTGGGTGCTTGCTTGAGACCATATAGAGCCTTTTTGAGTTTATAAACATGATTAGGTTTTTCAAAGTCTTCAAAACCGGGAGGTTGTGCAACATACACTTCCTCATTTATAAAGCTATTTTGGGAATGCACTTTTAACATCCATTTGATAGATTTTGAAATCGTGTGCACAAGCATAAGTAAGTAAAATTCTTATGGACTCAACAACCGAGGCATAGGTTTCGTCATAATCTATACCTTCTTGTTGATTATACCCTTGAGCAACAAGTATAGCCTTGTTTCTTGATACTACGCTATTTTCATCTAGTTTATTTCAAAAAACCCATTTTGTTCTAATTACCGTTTGATTTTTAGGTCTTGGTACCAAATACCAAACATCATTAATCACAAATTGATTTAATTCTTCTTGCATAGCAAAAACCTAACTTTCATCAATAATAGTTTCATCAATATTTTTAGGTTCAATTTGAGATACGAAACAAAAGAAATTACTTTAATTTTAAGCTTGTGACCTTAAGGTGCGTTCATTTAACTTTGCAATAACATTTTCTAAAGAATGTCCTTTTGTTTCTTTGATGTTTAAGGGTTTGATTTTTAATGGATCATTTCCCTTATCTTTTTCAACATGTTGGTTATTGTGTTGGCCTTCAACTAGATCATCATATACCAAAGGTAATGTTCTAGAGGGAGGTGGTCTTTCGTTGAAGGTTATGTTCAACGATTCCTTGACACACATGGTTTGTTTGTTTAACACGATGTAAGCTTTGCTATTTTGAGAATATGCAAGAAATACTCCTTCGTACGACTTTGGGTCGAACTTAGTGAGATAATAATTAGTGTTAAGAATAAAAATTTTTCTCTCAAACACTTTAAAATATCCAATGGTCGGTTTTCTTTCTTTTAATATTTGATACGGTGTTTTATCTAGAAATGGTCTAATTAAAACAAGATTTAATATATAAGTTGAGGTATCAACCACATGACACCAAAACTTTTGAGGCATGTTTGACTCATTTAACATTTTTCTACTCATCTCTTGAAGTGTTCTATTTTTGCGTTCAACTATCCCGTTTGATTGAGGTGTTCTTGGAGCCAAGAAATTATGAGTGATACCCTTGGTGTCACAAAAAGCTCCAAATTTCACTTCATTGTCAAACTCCCGACCATGATCCGTTCGAATTGACACAATTCGACAATTTATTGATTTTCAATTTTCTTACTTAACATCTCAAAATGGTAAAAGGCTTCATTTTTAGTTTCCAAAAAATTTGTCCAAGTAATTATGAGTAGTCATCCACGATAACCAAGGTATAAAAATTTCCTCCAAAACTTTGTACCACAGATGGACAAACAAATTCATATGTAAGAGTTCTAGACACTTAGTTGTGGTGACAACATTTTTAGCCTTATGGCTTGCGTGTGTTTGTTTTCCGATTTTACAAGCGTCAAAAAAATGTTGATCATATTTTACTTTTGGTAAGTTTCTAACAAGACCTTTGTTGGTCAAAGATTGTAAAGGACCCATGTTGATATGACCAATACGCCTATGCCAAAGGGTTGAGGTGTCATGTAAATTGGTCAAACAAATAGCATCTTTTGATGAGTCAAACTTCATCATGTATATTTTATTTTCCTAATTCCTTTTGCTATTGTTATTCCGTCTTTTAGTATTTTACTACCATTTTCTTCGAAGAGGATTTTGCATTTGTTACTACAAAGTTGACTAATGCTAAGTAGATTAAATCCTAAATTTTTGATGTGAGCAACATTGTCTATGGTGATATGGTCATTAGAAATCATACATTTTCCGATGATTTTGATTTTGATGTTGCCACCAAAAATAAAATTACCTCCGTCCGTTGATGTGTAGGTGTTAAAAATATTTCTATTACCCGTCATATGTCTTGAACATCCGCTGTCCTTGAGCCATCTATCCGGTTCAAGTCCAACCTTCAAGCATACCTACATAATTTGAAACTCAAACGTTTGGTCCCCATCGTCTCATGGGGCCCGTTTGGGTTAAACATACTTCTCATGGCAATCCCGATTGGAGTATTTCCAAATACATCCCAAGGTACCAAATTTCCCATTGAAAACTGATTATGGTAGTCATAGTTGAAGGGTACTTGACTATATTTTCCTAGCACACTTTGGTTGCTTTTTGGAAATGGGCATTTGAGGTAAGAAGGTTTAGGTCGAGTTTGTATGTTTCTAGCTCTAGAATTTCTTTCAATGTTTCTAAAACTTGTGTTATATCTTTCCGGATTGAATGGTTTAGGTTTTCTGGACACAACCACGAATTCGGCATGATTTCTTCTTTGTTCATCTGTTAGACCCACGGACCCCTTGTAGGGTGTCGGACCCTTGTGCAGAGGGGTCCGACGGGTTCTGTTCTGTAACTGCATTTTTTGAAATGTTGTTAGTGTCGTTTTGTGGTGGTGTCTTTGAGCAAGAAGCTACATTTTGTTTTTCAAACCCCAACCCTGTTTTATCCTTGCTATCTCTTTGATAGTTGAGCATTTCATCAATGCAATTTGCGTTTTTGCTAAATTTTGCAAATTTTAGACTTTGTTTGGTTAATGCCTCTTGACTAGTTTTAAGTTTCTCAATTTCAATGTTAAGCTCTTGACACTTTTCACATTTATCTTTAGGGTTAACTTTTTCTAGTCTTAGTAATTTAGCCTTTAACTCATAAACTTCGTTTTCTAAACTTCCATTTTTAGCTTTTATATGTTTATTTTTGTTTATGATTTTAAGGCTTGACTCACACATTTTGTTATATTCAATTTGTAATGAGGAGAAATAGTAGGAGAAGTCAGAATGTACCTCATTTGTTTCGTGTGTCATAAGAGCTAGCTCTTCCTTTTTGGATTCATCACCTTCATCATCACTAGTGCTCCATGCTCCACTTACGAAAGCTCTTTGCGTCTTTGTATTTTCCTTTGGATAATTACCAATAAAGTGATTTAGATCACCATATTAGAAGCATTTTCTTTCATCCTTGGCCTTTTTTATGTCAAAGGGCTTTCGAGAAGTTTTCTTATTGTCTAGTGGTTGCCTTACAAGTATTCCCCGTCTTTTGAGGAATTCCTTAAAGTCAGGTACGACCATGGCATACTCTTCGTCATCGCTATCGGACTCTTCATCATCTCTAGATTCAATTCGAGCTTTTAATGCTAGTGACCTTTGTTTTTCTTTCTTTCCTTTGATGATTTCAGAGTCTTTTTTCATCACCATTTCATATACCTTGAGGTTCCCGATGAGTTCGTCTACTGACAAGCTTGAAAGATCTTAGATTCTTTAATTGTCGTGACTTTAGCTCGCCATTTTGGATGGAGGGCCCTTAGAAATTTCCTGACAAAGTTTATTTTGTAGAAAGACTCGTCAAGTGCTTTAAGTGATGTTATGATAGTGTTAAACCGAGCAAATCCCAAATCAATTGACTCTTCTTCTAGGATAGAAAATTGTTCGTATTGTTGAAAAAGTAGATCAATTTTATTATCTTTGACTTGCGAGTTTCCTTGATGTGTGACTATAAGTGAGTGCCAAATTTACTTGGTGGTTTGACACATGAAGATTCTTTCATACTCCTTTTTAGGTAGAGCAATGTAAAGCATCATTTTGGCTTCATTATTTTTCTCCAACATTTTCTTTTGTTCATCGGTTTGCTTTTCGTGTGGAACTGATTCAAAATGGTTAGTGTAGACATTTCTAACGGTTGGTGCATAATCACCTTCAATGATTATATACCAAAGGTCTATATCCTTAGATTTCACATAAGTTTCAAAATAATTTTTCCAATAAATAAAATCGTCGGTTTCAAAGAGTGGTGGTCTTTGCATAGATTGACCTTCTTTGTAATTTTCAGAATCCATGAATCGGTTCAAGTTTTAAAGTACACTATACTTTAAAGATCTTGAGTACGTATCTCTTGATGTCAGTTGTAGAAAACTAGAAGGGGGGGGGGGGTAAATAGTTTTTACCGATTAGTTTTAATTACTTTGAAACTTATTCGTGATCGATCTTGGATATAGAGGAAGTGTGAATTAGAAAAGTGATAGACTTGAAGTAATAAAGAAACAAACCACAATACACAATGATTTATAGTGGTTCGACCTAGCAAGATCTCACTTATCTTGCCCATACTTCCACTCCTCGAGTATCCACTCGAGAGTTCTACTTCACTAGCAAATGAATCTCCTTTACACCGGTGGAGAAACCTTCACACTTAAGCTTACAATCTTTAAGGACACCTAAGCTAGAATGTCATGTTCTTTACAAAGGCACAACAACACGTTGTACACTATACACTTGTGGTTTATAAAGCCAACCACACTATTATACAAGTAGATAGATGAATGAGTACAACAATGGTGATTGTGTAGGTAACACTTAACACATTCACACAAAGTGAAGCCTTGAAGGATCAAAGCGTAGAATTGAGATTTCTCGTGATCGATCTTGAAATGCACAAGGATCTAAATCACAAGCAAGAAGAGAATAGACAAGAGATATTAGAGATTTAGTATATATGCAGAGATTATAGAGAGAAGAGACAGAGAAGGGGTGAGGATAAGCTTGGACAAGGTTGGTATTTATAGGCACTCATCAGACAGGCACGAAACCTGTCGACCCCTTACTCAGGGGTGTGCCACGGTCCGGCAGGTCTGACTTTTGTTGCCTCATAAATGTTTGTTCAAGATCATAAGCAAATATTGTATTTGTCTAGGTTTGACTTTTGTGACAAGAGGGTTAAAGAGTCAACATTTGGTCCATTTCATTTTTCCATATTTTGTTTATATAAGTTGTGTAAACTTTTTATAAAAGTTTAGTATAAGTTCATGGACCTAAAAGACTTATATGTTGCTTGTGATTCAAACATAAAAATATGTTTGATATTTTGTCATTAACAAAACGTTAAGTATGATTAAAACATAAATATCGTTTTAGTGCGATATTTTCATTTACAAATATTGTTTCTTTTGTTGGGACTTCTGGTACTCCTGTTGATTGTATTGCCTAGGCTGGCCCATCTAGTAGGCCTGGGGTACGACAAACAAAAGAAAGTTGTCACCAGAGTAGGTAGGTCTGGTCATTCTTCCAAAAGGTCGAGGGAAAGTCATAAGACTTCTCATATTTTATCTTCCACGGATAGTGGTTATTTTGCTTTCACTCGACATACTCTTTTAGAGAGGAGTACCCTGAATGTGGAGGTTGGGTCACGGCTGCGACCATTTATTACTTCTTTTGTAACTCCTTGCCCCCATCGCAAGGTTGGCGATGAGGTAGTTTCTAGGCCTGGATTAAATTTTCGTACTCAACATCCTTCACAAAGGTTCATTGTCCTTTCGAATTCGTCCTCTTTGAGGAAAATGTTGAGAGTGATCGGGGAGGTTCTTTGGTCGGTTCTGTTCCAACTATAGCCGCACACGTTGTTCCTATGGCTCCAATATATGGGGAGAACACTATTTCCGATACTCCTTTTTCTCAGGGATTTTTTGAAGATGCTCTTAGCGATTCGGATGCTAGGGTTGGGGAAGACATTGTTGGTTCATCCAACCCTGTTGATATCCTTGATCCGAGCGGGGAGGCTCTTGACTGGTTCTATGTTCTTCAAGATCTTGATGATACTTAGTATTAAGATCATTAGGAATTAGAGTGGTAATATTATGAGGGTGTGATAATTGATAATATAGCGTAGGTTTATAAAGACGTACGCGTTTTAAGAAAAATGCGTGTGAATTTAAAAACCAACGGATTCGTTCTTCGAGAAGTGATTGAAATGGGCCAATTATAGTTGTTTGGATTAGTCGACATTCTTGGAATGAGAAAAGGTTTAAAAGTAAAGACGAGTTACATTAAACAGATTATGCTACGATGAATCGCGTTTTCACGTAAATTGAGACGAAAAATGTAAAACAATGAAAAAAATAAAAATAATTTCAAAAACTTGAAAAATACTTTCTAAAAGTTCAACAAATAATAGAAAGTCAGAAAACAATTTTTAAAACTTTTTATTAATTATTTATTAATTTTTAAAATCTATAAAAAGACTTAAAAATAAAAATAGATAAGAAAAAGTTCAAGTTCTGATTTTATTATTTGTAAACCTCAAGCTATATTAATAAAGACTGAAAAATATTTTTTAAAAATTTTAAAAATTAATTTTCTATTTTTAAACTACTTAAACAAAAACAGAAAAGAAAAATGATTAAAAATATTAAGTGAAATGGGAAAATTCTGAAAAAATCACAAAAGTCCTAAATCTAATCTATTTTATGGGACTTATCAAAATAAGCTAGAAATAACCTAATAAGCCACGAATTATTTAAAATTGAGAAAAGAAAAAAGCGATTAAGTAACAAAGAAGTTGAAACCATGACAAGAAAAAAGAACTAGTACACTGGTAAGGCCTCTGACTCCTACACGATGGGTCAGGAGGACGAATCCAGGTTAGTATCTTTTTGGAAAAAAAAAATTGTTCTTGGATAGGAACAAGTCCCACAAGTAGTTGGCTTATGGGACGAAATTAAGCAAGATTTTACACAAAAAAGCAGGAAATAAGCACAGATTAAGCTAAGGATCAATACAATAAAAAATAACTAGTAGTGGTACTAAGAATAAGCTAACAAGGGTAACTAGTTTACCAATGTTAGTTATAAACCTACATGCTTTACCCTACAAACACAAAATCAAATTTTAAGCAGAAAATTAAGCTATGAACAAGCTTATAACTATAATAAAAACCTAAAGCAGATCTAGTTCTTTCCTAAAACTACAAGCATACCAGACTTAAACTCTTGAAACCCTAACATGAATCTGTTATGGCCTTTGGTGTGTTTTATTTATTATAGGCTCAAATGTGCTCAAGTGAATGACACAATTCGAAACTTATGATAATTCAACACTCATAGACATATCAGATATGAAGATTGGCAAATATATATCAGCTATTAATAAGCAAGACTATATCATACAAGATTCACAGAAAACAAAAGATATCTTAAGCAGAAAGTTTTAAAAACATGCAATATGAAATCTTTCCACTGAACTTATGAATCTAAGATTAGAAGTCAACTAA
The DNA here is from genome assembly GCA_025667525.1 of Glebionis coronaria. Classification (NCBI taxonomy): domain Eukaryota; kingdom Viridiplantae; phylum Streptophyta; class Magnoliopsida; order Asterales; family Asteraceae; genus Glebionis; species Glebionis coronaria. Next base: position 228,552,523 of record CM046881.1, read on the forward strand.
GCTAAGGATAACTAAGTTGTGAAGGCTCAAAGGAAGTGTCACTCAAACCTAAGCTTACATCGACCAAACACCCCTTAAACATGGCAGTTAACAAATTTAAACCATGAAATAGAAAATACAAACATGAACAGCTAAGAAATGTACTTAATCATGAAAACTAACACTAAACCATATTAACTAAGCAAAAATAATTAACTACCAAGAACACATAAGCAGACTACCATACAAGCATCTAAACAACCAAGAACTTAAGGGAATTCAAAGCCTTACCAATCCTCAACCATTTAGGCCAAGATCATGTTTGACTTAATCAACCAGCAGAACTTCTTGAAGCTTAGCAGCTTAATAGAGAAGGCTTATGACTTCTTGTTTGGGTTCTACAACAGAACCAAGAAGCTGATGAGTAGAGAAGGTGAGAAATGGCTTCAACCTGTTTCACACCATGAAACAACACACTACAAGCTCACCAAACTGATCAAAAGCTCATTTGTCAGATGGGCTTTTGAGGAGCTTAATGAACAGTAAATGGATATACTTGAAAAAACTGAATTTTTTGAAAAATACTTGGAATAGAATTTTGCAAAGACTATATGGTAACAACATAAACTAATAAACCCTTATATGTCTCACAACCACTTGATTTGTCAAATCAGGTGGCCATGATCAACATATAAGACCTTGGGTTCCAAAAATTTAAGAAAAGTCTTGAAATATTTTTGGTAAAAATCAAAACATCTTGCATAAAAGTAAATTGTGCATAAACTAAAGAAAATTAGTAAAAGGAACTTAGAAATAATGCAAGGCTTTTGAAACACTTTAGATATTCATTACAAAAGGTTTATAAAAATTTTTGGAACAAGAGAAAGGTTACATGGCTATCTGCTATTTATACTACTCCTATGAAGATTCTAGATACAATGTGAGGTACAGAAAACCCTAGTTGTAATTTTAACAATTCCCCTGTGAAATTCGAATTTTGAAGACTTCAATCTTGGTTAAAATTAAGCACATGTGATCTCTGCCATGGATAGTGGTGTACCAACTGTGGAAAAGTGATCTTGTCCATCTATTATGTTGTGGGGAACACACCATGAGATCACGAACGTCTATTTTCCTGCCAATATTTGTTTGGGAGCCAAAAATGGTGCAGGGCACACATGGGTAGGGGAATGGGGTGACGTGGCTGGTGGTTTATGAGTGTGGTTATGTCCAAAATACGCTTAATCAAAGATCTGGAAAAGATTATGCCAAAACCCTTTGTTTTGATTAGATTATAGAAATTAGGTTTTATGGTAAATAAGGTGCATATGATATGCTTGGGATTAGTGGGTTTTATTTAGCGCCTTAAATTAAATTAAGATTAATTAAAAACAGGGCCGGGTAAAAAGAATGGGATGGTTGGGTTTTTGGTAGTGGGTTGGGTTTAAGTGTGGGCTTGGTCGGGTAATTGGCGCGCTTAGGTTTGGTTTTACCTGTATTTAGTCCTTCCACTTTACATTTGGCATAATCAGTCCCCATCAATTAGCAAAGTTTAACAACTATTTTTCCTTTGTTAAATAGTTTGCATTTTGGCACTTTGTCCCTTGTGTTTTGTAAATAATGGTAAAGGTCTTCTTTTGCAATTCTTTTGATCTTCAAGGGCTAAACTTGACAAGTCTTCATACTTTTGAGATCAAACTTGTAATTTTGAGATTTATAAGGGTATAAAGTGTCAATTCTTCAAAGTTGAGGGACCAAACTTGTACATCTTCAATTCCTCAAGGTCTTTTTAGAAACTTAACATTCGGGTCATGTTCTTTTGTGCGGCTTCGTTTCCCGTGTCGTTTTTGCTTGTTTCATGTGATCTTTTGGCAATATCGTGATATTTGAACCTACAATAACACAATGAACAAATACAAGGGTTTTTGCAAGGGTTTTTGCAAGGTTTTTATGATATTTCTGTATTTTAAGTCTGATTTAGGCGATGAGACTATGTATAATTAGAGTCTCATCACTCCCCCATACTAAACCATTGTCTTGCCTTCACCTAGTTCTAGAATTAAGTATCGTAGCACTTCCAAAATTCATTTTTATTGAACATTTAATAAAAATAAACTTAACTAGATGTGTTTTAGACATAATGTATTGTTTTCATCACGATAAAGTGACTTTTAGGGTCAAAGAATAAGAACACGTGAATGCTTCATAGAAATAATTTCGTCGTCCCTGATTTTCACTTAATTCCATGATAAGCGTAAAACGAGATCATTGTTATTATAAGTTAGTAATGCTAACACTACTCATATGCCTTAATCACGTACTTAGACTCCCTTATTCCTAATGAGTATCTCTTATATTTTATTTTTGTCTTAATGTTCACGAAGATTCATTTTCGACTTCTACGTGAATAGAGATTAAGGTCCAAAAATAGAGTGAAAATGGTGTAAACAGAATCTTTGAATTAGTAACCTTTTCTAATAGATAACAATGTCAAAAAATTAAGTCAACAAGTAATATTCGATAAACATGATTTTACAACGGATTTGAACATTTGACTTATTACCAAGACTTTTATATGCCCCTTACCGGATGGGCTTTATTATCTTTGGTTTACCTCCGCTTTTTATGGCTTTGGTCTTGGCTTGCCTTTTGTTTAACCTCGCCATGAGGTGTTTATTATGGACAAAGACGTATATCCTCAACGTCAAAACGTAATTTTGGATCTTTAAAGCTTCGAAGTTTTAAGTCCTTCACTTTGATTTCGCATAGGTTTTTCAGCCTTGTGAGCTTCAAATGTTTGCTTAATTTTGGGTGAGATGACCTTAAAAATTATTATTGGGGAAGCTTTCAATTATTCGGTTTTCCATTACTCAAATCCGTGACACTGGCGAATCCTAAATGTTTTCTCAATTTAATTACATGGAAACTACTAGCTAGTTAAAATCCAACAATAAAGATTAAACCGCAAAACAAAATTTATTAGCAATTTAATATATACAAGCGATGGGAGAATAAGAAAAAAATTAAAACACATGAGTTTTGAAATAATGCGAATACTCTACGTTTAGCATGGTAACTTATAATTGACTCTATCATTTATCGTCCTCAATTTAATGAGACTTAGCCTAATATAGTTAAGGAACGAAGCTAAGTGCTCAACACGCACGATCGAGTCAAAAATTACTCTTATTCTCACCGACAGAAAACCTACATTCTATCTCTTAAACTATAACACCCCATTTTGGTATATGGAATATCACGGGATAATTATGGCGTGTCATCAAAGCATGCAACGTAAATGTCCAAAAATATTAAATGACCATGAATGGAAATACCGGAAACAAACATCGGTAGTCCAAGTATAAGCTCACACACATGAATATAAGTATTGAAATGGAAAAGAACTAAATAATGTCCAAAGAAATAAAGTAACGTAATGTATGGAAATGCATAAATAATGAAGGCTAGATAGCTTCCATCCGTCTGCACATAAACTCAAAGTCTACGAGCGTCCTTGAGTACCTGCCGTTTGGGAACATGAAAGGAAAACGATTTAGCATAACACCCAGTGAACGGATATAAAAGTATAGCATGAGATGACATATGCATAAAAGACTAATAGTAGCGGAAATGTATAAGTCCTAGATAACCTGGAACATGTTCATAAAACTGGTTTTATAATTTGAAAAGACTTATGTTTTTATATGAAAAACTGTATTAATTAGCCAATAGCCCATACAGGTCATGAGGTTCCACCGTGCATGAATACTTGGAGGGGAGACCTCATCATGCAATTAGAGGGGCTGCCTCTAATTAATTAGTTTGGGTAGGAGGGATCAACTCCTTTTGAAGGATGCAAGGCACACATCGCATTCACCATGAAAATATTGGAAAACATGTAACTAGGATGCACCCATACGCCCACATGATAATATAAATATAAGGCCAAAACTGTAAAGGGACGCCACGAGCAATCACTCCGCCGTGGGGAAGTCATAACACTGGTGCCTCCAGTGTTATGGTTATGGTACCTCCATAACTAGGTGACACTGGTCATGCATGTATATGTCTTAGGCATTTAAACTAAACATAAGTAACCAAAGCTTATAAAACATATACTTGGGAAAACAGTTGGCTGCAAACGGGGAATCCTAATAAGGAAAGAATGTCCATACTGAAGGACGGAAAATTCGTACCTTGTGTCCAGTGAACGAGGAAAGATGAAAGGATGAATAGTCCACTCCGACCTCAATAATGCTACATAAATAAGGGACATGTATAAGTTGTCTGATTACTGAGTACGTTACTTTTTATAGCATGTTCTTAGCTTGTTATGTATGTTCTTGTCATATTTTACTGTTTTAAATGATATACTGTATTATTCATGTATTTCATGTACTATGATTAAGTATTATCTTGTATTCTTTTATTATTATACCTATTGTATAATATAAGTAACTTTCTAAAAAATAGCAATTTTCCAAAAATAGAAGTTTCCAAAAATAGAAAGTTTCCAAAAATAGAAGTTTCCAAAAGTAGACCAGTTTCTAAAAATAGAAAGTTTCTAAAAATAGTAAGTTTCCTAAAATATAAAGTTTCTATATTTAGAAATAAGCTAGATTTATAAGCTAATAATATAAGCTAGTGTTTACTGATTAAAAGTCATAAGGTCAAGTAATTAATAGTATAATTTATTAATATAAATATTATAGGTTAAAACTGATTATTAATTAATAATAATAGTTCATGTTTTATTAATTAATAATATATCATGGTTAATTAATCAACTATAGGTTATACAAATTTTATTAAGTCATGGTTTAATTAAATTAATTCTAATAAAATACTTAGGTTAACAAGTATTATTAATTAAATTAATAAACCTAAGTCACGAATTATTAATTAATTATAAGTCCATGTTTTTAATAATTAATTAATAAACTATAGTCTAAAATAAATAACAAAATACTTAAGTTAAAACATGTATTATTTATAAAATAATATAACATAAGTCCATGATTAAATTAAATTAATTTTTATAGCATGTTAATTAATTTAATTATCCTTGTAAAAAATAACTTGTAGATAATCCCGAGCCCGAATCCCGAGACAAAACCAAAACCCCGACACCAACCACCACCCATAGTCGCGGCTGGTGGTTGCGCTGCCGCGGCGGCGGCTACTGCCACTGCTGCGCCATGGCTACCCACTGCCCGAGCAAAGTTCCCACCGGCATAAGGCCGGTGGTTCCCCCTATTGTGCTCGCTGTTCCCACTGTTCGAGCCAAACAGCCACCGGCTTGAGCCGGTGGTGCCTGCTGTTGGACCGAGACCCACACCGAGCCCCTTAGGGGGTCTCGGTTGTGGCGAACAAAGGATACCAAGATTCATACGACTCTCGGTTGGCTGCCGAACCACAAACCCAAACCAAACGAACCCTTTCCCTTGATTATTTAAATCCATTACATGTTTTATTTACTTGTTTTTAATGATCTAACATGTGTTCATAAATAAATAAAAATAAAAGGATGAAGGTTTGATGATATACCCCAATACTTGATTGAAAAATAACACGAACCCGAACAAACCAAAGATCTAAAATCAAAACGAAACCATCCTTGTTCTTTGTTGATGGCCCGACTAGGAAGAACCAAAAAGGGAGGCTAGGGTTTTTATTTTTCTTGTAAAAATGTGTAAATGGTTTTCCTGTGTTTTCTTTTTACCATTTAGTTAAAAATCAAAGTGGGCTTGGCCCCCTTCCTTCCCTTGTCTGCGACTACCACAAGGCCCAAAGGTAAAACCGTGCATTTTCATGTTTAAGTAATTTACGTGTTCGTTCGTTTTAATTATTCATCCTAATTCGTGATTAATGTTCGTGTTATATATATTTCGTATACATATCGTGTTCTAATAGTTGTGTTATAATTATTATACGTAATAATTATCGTGTTTTAAATGTTTGTGATCATATGTTCATGATTATAGTTATTATTCTTATTAATTATCGTGTACTATTACGTACTTAATAATTATCATGCATTAACACGTACGTAGTTCCTGAATTTAATGTTCGTGACACGTGTACATGACATAAATGGAAAGTTTTTATTGGTTCATATGTTTACGTAGTGTACTGTTCATGGCATTTATATGCGGGTTTTACAACTCTTCCCCCCTAAAAAGAATAATTTGTCCTCGAATTATAGATAACATAAACTGAGAGAGGAACATACCCGAATCAAAACTTGAAATGAGGGTAAGAAGTCCAGATACACTCATCTGTCTCCCAAGTGGCTTCTCGCTCGCTATGGTCCCTCCAAAGGATTTTGACGAATGGAATCGTCTTCTTCCTCATGACTCGTTCCTGACAATCAAGAACTCGTTCGGGCTCCTCAATGAAGGTAAGATCTTCACGAATCTGTTCAAGTGGATACTGAACCATGTGAAAGGGATGATAATTGTACCCTCTAAGTAAGGACACATGGAAAACGTCATGAAAGTGAGAAAGCTGCGGAGGTAACGCTAAACGATACGATACTTCACCGACTCGCTCGATGATATCAAACGGTCTGATGAATCGAGGACTGAGTTTTCCTTTGATTCCAAAACGTCTAACACCAGTACTGGTGATACCTTAAGAAAAACATGATCTCCCACGTTGAAATGCAAATCCCTACGATGCTTGTCGGCATAACTCCTTTGACGTGCACGAGCTTCTTGCAGTTTTGCCTTAGCTACAGCGACTCTCTTGTTGTTCATCTCTATCATCTCCGGACCTTCAAGTGTTCGCTCACCAACCTGATCCCATCATATTGGGGAGTGAAATTTTGATTTTGCTAGGTTAAAAAGTTCGTTTTCTCGGTGTCTTAATGAATTGATTTCCGGTTAAATGTGTGACTTAATTGTTTTTGGTTAAGAAAAAGGGAAGTTGATTATCTATAACTAATTAAAAAGTAAATGCGAAAAGTATTTAAAAACAAACTAAAGACAAGTACAAATAATAAAAGTACAACAAGGTAAATATTAAAAACTAAAAATTAAAATGATATTAAAACGAATATTAAAACAAATAATAAAACGAAATTTAAAACAAAACAATTAATAAAAAAGAACTAAAAGACGAAATTAACTATCGACTCTAAAATAAAGTTTACTTAATGAAAAAGGAGAGAAAAAACTAAGATGGTACTTTAAAGCTAAACGAGGCAAAACATACAGCGGGTACTAAATAAAAGATAAAACTAGAACTTTACGAAAAAATATTAATTTTAAAATTAGACGAAAAATTCAACTAAAAATACGTAACTTTCAAAATTAAAATCGGAACAACTTTCAGATTAAACTAAACAATTACAGAACAAAATAAATAAATAAACAAGCTAGCAGGCAGCTAGCTCAAGCTAGCAACCTGCTAGGTGAAAGTGGCGCAAAAAGAAAGCATGTAGGCATGCTGGTCATTTCCATCGCAATGTTAGGAATGGGAAGTGGAGCCATCGGAATATAAGCTAAGAAAAAAAAGTATCGGAATAAAAATAAAAAAAGTATCGGAATAAAAAAGTATCGGAATGTCTAAAAATGAAAATGTCGGAATATCAACTAAAAACAAACTATCGGAATACCAATTATAAGAAAAGTATCGGAATATTGTTTAAAAAAGAAAAGTATCGGAATATGACTATCAAAATTTGGGCAGCATTTCGTCGAAATATACCTTAAATCCCGATCGCAATATACGATCGCAATGAGCGATGGCAATCCTCGATCGGAATAAGGGGATATTACACTTCGATCGCAAAGTAGAACCCCTAGGGTTATTGCGATCACAATAAAGCTATCGGAAAAAGCAATCACAATGTCAAAACCCTATTGTGATGGAAAAATCACAATATTCGGATGGAGTACAATAAGCAAAAAATCAAATAAGCACTTCTAAAAAGGACACTTAACAACAACTTTACCAACTCAATAAGCACAAATTTGAAAACTTTTAAAATACGAAATAAGCAAAGTTTATCAACCAAACTTTTAAAAAAGACTAAACTTTTTAAGAAAACTAAAAAAGTGAATAAGCTAAATACAAAATAAGCCAATAAGCATGATAAGCTCAAAGCTTATGTTGTATAAAAACTTAAAGAGAAACCAAAAGATAAACTTTTTAATAAATCAAACATCAAGATTAAACAAAATCAACGATAATTTTTGGATCAAACAAGTAAAAATCAAAAAAGGTAAAAAGAGATTGAATATGAAAAACTTGAAATTAAAGATGAAGATAAAAGATTCAAATACAAGATTAAAGTGAAAAGCTTAAAATTTTAAAGAAAAACTAGAGAGAGAAAGTGAAAAACTAGAGAGATAAAATAAAATTACACTACTCCTAGTCTAAACTAACTAATTCCTAAAAATGACTAACACCTCCGAATGACATATTAGGAGGGTTTATATAGGAGGAGAGGAGGAGTGTTGATGCTTTCTTCTTTCTTTCTTCTTGTCTCGACTCGATTTAAATTCTTTGTCTTTCTCGACGTCATCTCGGGATTTGTCGATATAAATTGAACTCGTCTTATAATTTTCGTGTTTAATTAGACTTGGTTTTTCGACTTCATTAAACTTCCGTCTTTAGACTTTTTCTTCGATAAATCTTCATAATAGGCCTTGGACTTCCGTTCTTTTTGCACTCTTGATCTTTTGACTTCGTCTTTTCTCGTTTTCTTCGATAAAAGCCTGTGAAAGCCCGTGTTTTCTTCCTTTTTCATCTTTTAGTCCTAAAACAAAATAAAAACACAAACCACGCATAATTCCGACTTTTACGGCATTAAATACACGTTTTGGCTTGGTTATTATTATAGTTAAATGGTAAAAGGATGGGTGTTTTCACACCTATCAAATCCCCTACACTTGACCATTGCAATGCCCTCATGCAATGCATTAGTTACAAAGCAAGATTTACATTTTTCATCATAAATAACCCACCTTGTCCTTTATTAAATACTAAACACTAAGGAAACTAAAAGATAGAAATATATATAAAACAAGTAAAGAAATCAAAGACTTGCTTTGGGGTTTCGGCTGTCATGAATGTTTATCATCCTCAAGTTTCACGTTCCCCATATCAAGCTTAAAAACGAGATCATTGTTAATATAAGTTAGCAAACTAACACGAACTCATGTGGCCCAATTATTTACTTAGACTCCCTTATTCCTAGGTTTATCTCTTATATTTTAATTTTGTCTTGAATGATCACGAGGATGCATTGTTTGACTTATTTCGATAGTTATTTAGGCTGAAAATAAAGTGAGACGATTTAATCAATAGTTAGCTAAAGGACAAAATCTTTTAAAACTGCTTCTCGGGACCTCTTAAAGTTCATATGTTGGTATAACTCGCTTCACGATTTGAGACCTTTCTCGGACCGATATTTGGCAGTGACTTCATACTTCAAATCTTGAGAGACGTTCTTGAAATAATGGTCTTCTCTTTATAATAGGAATTTCTTCACTTGAACTTTTTGAGAGATTCTTCATATTTGGACCACGACTTCTTCATTTTTCTCCAATCTTTATTTTGGACTTTGATATACAACGATCCGCCTCCTTTTTGGATTTGGATGTATTTATCCCCATACCTTGTTAGGGCCTTTTTGGATAGATTTCTCCATGATCTTTAGGGGAGTATTTGCTTTTTGTCGTGTGTCTCGATCCTTCATATTGATTTTTGATAAATGATTTTTCGCATCACTTGGGATCTTTAGCAACAAAATGTAGCCCTCATGTCTTGTTAGGACCTTTTCAGACTCGCCAATCTTCGCATCCCGCTTCAATAAGTTATGCCTTGGCTATGAACTCTAATTAATACCGAGCAACTTTTAAACGATCTTGGGCTAGAAGCTAAGTAACTTTTCAAATCGTACAACCTTACTTATTGCAATTACATTTATTAACAAGCGATGGGAGAAAAAGCTTATAATCAACTCACATAAATTCATGAAAGAATACCAATCTTATAATTGACTCTATCATCTCTCGTTCTCCACAATTTAAAATCTCCAGGAATGAGACTCGTGGATGCTTAACCTATTAAATCAAAGTTTTGAGTTTTTAAGTCATCAATAGGATCTTGCAAATTCTTAGAATTTTTCAAGTTTAGAATTCGCATTTTAAAATTCCCTTGATAAACGACTTCCTAGGATCAATTATAGGAACTTGCGAAAAGTTCTTGTTCTTAACCCGTAAGAGTTAAGACTTTCGCGTTTTAAAGTTCCCTATATAAAAGCCTAGCAAAACTTGACTTAAACACGTTAAGGATACTATCTAGAGTAAACTTGGATAAGTAAACTCGGGTTGAGTCAAAAGATTCACACCGTTTAAAAATTAAAACCACATTATTAAAATTTATTCTAGCAACGAAAGAAAATAACTATAACAAAGATAAATACTAATAGGCCAAAATAGATCAAAAATTTTGAAAAATGTCGAAAAATCAATTTTCCAATTAAAATGAGGACAAATACAAGGAAAAGCCCACTTAACTTCGATAGAAGTCTCCCTACACTTAATATAAACATTGTCCTCAATGTTTAAGCATGTGGGAGTAAACTCCCTACACTTAGGACATTGTGCACGTTGTTTAAATCTTGCTAAGGAAGAGACAACTAAAGTGATTCCTATTTTAATATTGAAGAATATAAAATAGAGAATCAAAAGAGTTTAGGATAGAACCGGGAAGAAGGGGACAAGGGATCACGGTTCGTCAAAAGTCATCAAGAATGGATCTTTGAAAGCTCGAATCCCTGCACATGATAAGAAAGAAAACAACAACCACATACTAGGGTCTCCCCCTATACTTATTATAAAAACAGATAAAAAGGATAGATTATCAGGTTGCCTCCCGAGAAGCGCTTGTTTTTGTTAACCGAGTCATGAGCCTGACTCGTCCCCGAATAAAATGGTCCACGGGGAAGCCTCGAATGTAATACCGGGATCAAAGACATTGTCCTCGTTCCCGGAGGAAAATACAACAGGGGAGGCCGGAGGATAAGTCTTGAAGGGTAGAAAAGTCCTTTCAACATACGAAAAGTATGTGAAATCATGATCCACGGGAGGTGGGTGGGTAAAGGAATCAAAATGTCATCCCCAAAAGACATATGATTGTCACTGAGCGACAAAGCCGTAAATTTATCACTCATAAAATAGTCAATGTCACCCCCCGGGTCAAAGCACTCATCCTCCGTAATGGTGTCTAAAGGAGTGGATGAAAGGTGCTCGGGAGGGGAACTTGGGACAATATCGTCATGCAGCAAATTATCAAAAATAATATCCCCCTCCGTGTCATCATCATCAATACCCGGAGGTATTGAGAGAATGTCGATTTCTTCCATAGCTGTATCATTATTCTCAACTGAAGTAATAGACGGAGGTAAAGACTCGAAAATAGGAGCAGAATTCAACGCTTCAATTTTAGAAATAAGAAGATGAACTTTCAGTAATTTGTCACGAAGAATAACGTCTTCCACCTCATCTACAAGACCAAGTTCAGTGGTGAACTTCTCGTAAGTCGGAGTAAATAAATCAACATCGTCCTCATCTCCCGGAGGAAATGGGGAGAGATGAGAAATTTCAAAAGTGAAATTCTTATAGCATGGAGAAAAATCATCATCATTCAGATCGACCTCTTCCGTAAGCTCCATAAAATTCGGTACATCACAAACCTCATCAAAGAATTTATCAAGACCAAAATCACTAATCTAACTCGATATATCACTATCCTTAGACGCATTAGGGATATCAAGAGTAGGAATAGTAATCTCAGAAGATGGGTTGAGATCATAGATATCATCCTCGTCATCATCATAATAGTAGTATGGACGCACAAGAGGAGGAGTATAATCACTAAGATTAGATACTTGTTCTTGTTGCTGTCGCTTTTCCTCCTCCCTTGCTTCGCGTATGCTAGCTAATTCTTGTTGAACGTATTGAAGTGTATTCAAAAAAATGGCTCGTTCTTCTTTACACATTCCAATAGAAGGTTGATGATCGAGGGTGTATTGTGGGGGCTTAAAATTGTGAAAACCAAATTATAGCACGGATTTGGTCCATCATAAATCATTGGTTGAAAAGAAGTAGAACACGGGTTTGGCTCATAATAATTCATCGGCTGACAATAAGAAGTATCGTGAGGGCCCCCACAATTGTTGCAATATGGGTATTGAGGAAAACACGGTGCTTCTTGTAGATAGCTATTACCATTGTCATAATTATAACCCAGTTCTTGCTCGCCATGAGGCGGGTATCGAATTGGACACGAAACATGCCAATGAGAATCGCTTCCACGATATATGCAAGGGGGAGAGTAGGTGGATTAGAAGAAAAGGATGAATTAGTCGAATTGCACGATAGACAAAATCCAAATGGTGAATCGGTTGAAATGGGTGGAAGATCTTTTCCGCATTGCTCGCATGAACACCATTGACATGAGTCGCACCCATATACTCGTCTCCCACACCCTACGCAATGAACATAAGAATCCATGAAGAATTAAAAATTAGAGGGTTAAGAAAAAGAATTAAACACAATAGAGGGTGAAGAGGACTGTTTTTGGTGCAAAACACTAGGAAAAATAAATGCTTTTTATGATTTTTTTTAAATGTTTTTGTATGTTTGAAATTTTTTATTTTTAGGATTTTTGAAAATATTTTTGAAAAATGCAAGAAATATAACGTTCACGAATGAACGGATCCCAAAATCCAACGCGTCTCTCACTAAAAACCGCTAATCTTCACGAAAAGAGCCGGCAGCGGCGCCATTTGAAATTTTGGTTTTGCTAGGTTAAAAAGTTCGTTTTCTCGGTGTCTTAACGAATTGTTCCGGTTAAATGTGTTACTCAATTATTTTTGGTTAAGAAAAAGGGAAGTTGATTATCTATAACTAATTAAAAATTAAATGCGAAAAGTATTGAAAAACAAACTAAAGACAAATACAAATAATAAAAGTAAAACAAGGTGAATATTAAAAACTAAAAATTAAAATGATATTAAAACGAATATTAAAACAAATAATAAAACAAAATTTAAAACGAAACAATTAATAAAAAAGAACTAAAAGACGAAATTAACTATCGACTCTAAAATAAAGTTTATTTAATGAAAAAGGAGAGAATAAAACTAAGATGGTACTTTAAAGCTAAACGAGGCAAAACCTAAAGCGAGTACTAAATAATAGATAAAACTAGAACTTTACTAATAAATATTAATTTTAAAATTAGACGAAAAACTCTACTAAAAATACGTAACTTTCAAAATTAAAATCGAAATAACTTTCAGATTAAACTAAACAATTACGGAACAAAATAAATAAATAAACAAGCTAGCAGGCAGCTAGCTCAAGCTAGCAACCTGCTAGGTGAAAGTGGCGCCAAAAAAAGAAAGCATGCATGCATGCTTGTCATTTCCATCGCAATGTTAGAATGGGAAGTGGAGCCATCGGAATATAAGCTAAAATAAAAAAAGTATCGGAATAAAAATAAAAAAAAGGTATCGGAATAAAAAAGTATCGGAATGTCTAAAAATAAAAATGTCGAAATATCAACTAAAAACAAACTATCGGAATACCAATTATAAGAAAAGTATCGGAATATTGTTTAAAAAAGAAAAGTATCAGAATATGACTATCAAAATTTGGGCAACATTTCGTCGCAATATACCTTAAATCCCGATCGCAATATACTACCGCAATGAGCGTTGCAATCCGCGATCGGAATAAGGGGATATTACACTTAGATCGCAAAGTAGAACCCCTAGGGTTATTACGATCACAATAAAGCTATCGTAAAAAGCTATCACAATGTCAAAACCCTATTGTGATGGAAAAATCACAATATTCGGATGGAGTACAATAAGCTAAAAATCAAATAAGCACTTCTAAAAAGGACACTTAACAAAAACTTAACCAACTCAATAAGCACAAATTTGAAAACTTTTAAAATACGAAATAAGCAAACTTTATGAAACAAACTTTAAAAAGACAAAAATATTTTAAGAAAACTAAAAAAGTGAATAAGATATATACAAAATAAGCCAATAAGCATGATAAGCTCAAAGCTTATGATGTATAAAAACTTAAAGAGAAACCAAAAGATAAACTTTTTAATAAATCAAACATCAAGATTAAACAAAATCAACGAGAGTTTTTGGATCAAACAAGTAAAAATCAAGAAAGGTAGAATGAGATTGAATATGAAAAACTTGAAATTAAAGATGAAGATTAAACATTCAAATACAAGATTAAAGTGAAAAGCTTAAAACTTTAAAGAGAAACTAGAGAGAGAAAGTGAAAAACTAGATTGATTGGACTGAAAATTGGATATATATGGAAAATAAATTGAATTGAATATAGTAAGTAAGAGAGAAAATAAAATTACACTACTCCTAATCTAAACTAACTAACTCCTAAAAATGACTAACACCTCCTAATGACATATTAGGAGGGTTTATATAGGAGGAGAGGAGGAGTGTTGATGCTTTCTTCTTTCTTTCTTCTTGTCTCGACTCGATTTAAATTCTTTGTCTTTCTCGACGTCGTCTCGGGATTTGTCGATATAAATTGAACTCGTCTTATAATTTTCTTGTTTAATTAGACTTGGTTCTTCGACTTCATTAAACTTTCGTCTTTAGACTTTTTCTTCGATAAATCTTCAGAATAGGCCTTGGACTCCCGTTCTTTTTGCACTCTTGATCTTTTGACTTCGTCTTTTCTCGTTTTCTTCGATAAAAGCCTGTGAAAGCCCGTGTTTTCTTCCTTTTTCATATTTTAGTTCTAAAACACAATAAAAACACAAATCACGCATAATTCTGACTTTTACGACATTAAATACACGTTTTGTCTTGGTTATTATTATAGTTAAGTGGTAAAAGAATGGGTGTTTTCACACCTATCAAATCCCCTACACTTGACCATTGCAATGCCCTCATGCAATGCATTAGTTACAAGGCAAGATTTACATTTTTCATCATAAATAACCCACCTTGGCCTTTATTAAACACTAAACACTAAGGAAACTAAAAGATAGAAATATATACAAAACAAGTAAAGAAATCAAAGACTTACATTGGGGTTTCGGCTGTCATGAATGTTTATCATCCTCAAGTTTCACGTTCCCCATACCAAGCTTAAAAACGAGATCATTGTTATTATAAGTTAGCAAACTAACACGAACTCATGTGGCCCAATTATTTACTTAGACTCCCTTATTCCTAGGTGTATCTCTTATATTTTCATTTTGTCTTGAATGATCACGAGGATGCATTGTTTGACTTATTTCGATAGTTATTTAGGCTGAAAATAAAGTGGGACGATTTAATCAATAGTTAGCTAAAGGACAAAATCTTTTAAAACTGCTTCTCGGGACCTCTTAAAGTTCATATCTTGGCATAACTCGCTTCATGATTTGAGACCTTTCTCGGACCGATATTTGGCAGTGACTTCATACTTCAAATCTTGAGAGACGTTCTTGAAATAATGGTCTTCTCTTTATAATAGGAATTTCTTCACTTGAAATTTTTGAGAGATTCTTCATATTTGGACCACGACTTCTTCATTTTTCTCCAATCTTTATTTTGGACTTTGATATACAACGATCCGCCTCCTTTTAGGACTTGGATGTATTTATCCTCATACCTTGTTAGGGCCATTTTGGATATATTTCTCCATGATCTTTAGGGGAGTATTTTCTTTTCATCGTGTGTCTCGATCCTTCATATTGATTTTTGATAAATGATTTTTCACATCACTTGGGATCTTTAGCAACAAAATGTAGCTCTCATGTCTTGTTAGGACCTTTTCGGACTCGCCAATCTTCGCATCCCGCTTCAATAAGTTATGCCTTGGCTATGAACTCTAATTAATACCGAGAAACTTTTAAACGATCTTTGGCTAGAAGCTAAGTAAATTTTCAAATTGTACAACCTTACTTATTGCAATTACATTTATTAACAAGCGATGGAAGAAAAAGCTTATAATCAACTCACATAAATTCATGAAAGAATACCAAACTTATAATTGACTCTATAATCTCTCGTTCTCCACAATATAAAATCTCCAGGAATGAGACTCGTGGATGCTTAGCCTATTAAATCAATGTTTTGGGTTTTCAAGTCATCTATAGGATCTTGCAAATTCTTAGACTTTTTCAAGTTTAGAATTCGCATTTTAAAGTTCCCTTGATAAACGACTTCCTAGGATCAATTATAGGAACTTGCGAAAAGTTCTTGTTCTTAACCCGTAAGAGTTAAGACTTTCGCGTTTTAAAGTTCCCTATATAAAAGCCTAGCAAAACTTGACTTAAACTCGTTAAGGATACTAGCTAGAGTAAACTTGGATAAGTAAACTCGGGTTGAGTCAAAAGATTCACAACGTTTAAAAATTAAAACCACTTTATTAAAATTTATTCTAGCAACGAAAGAAAATAACTATAACAAAGATAAATACCAATAGGCCAAAATAGATCAAAAATTTTGAAAAATGTCGAAAAATCAATTTTCTGGTTAAAATGAGGACAAATACAAGGAAAAGCCCACTTAACTTCGATAGAAGTCCCCCCTACACTTAATATAAACATTGTCCTCAATGTTTAAGCATGTGGGAGTAAACTCCCCTACACTTAGGACATTGTACACGTTGTTTAAATCTTGCTAAGGAAGAGAAAACTAAAGTGATTCCTATTTTAATATTGAAGAATATAAAATAGAGAATCAAAAGAGTTTAGGATAGAACCGGGAAGAAGGGTACACGGGATCACGGTTCGTCAAAAGTCATCAAGAATGGATCTTTGAAAGCTCGAATCCCTGCACATGATAAGAAAGAAAACAACGACCACATACTAGGGTCTCCCCCTACACTTATTATAAAAACAGATAAAAAGGATAGATTATCGGGTTGCCTCCCGAAAAGCGCTTGTTTTTTTTAACCGAGTCATGAGCCTGACTCGTCTCCGAATTAAATGGTCCATGAGGAAGCCTCGAATGTAATACCGGGATGAAAGACCTTGTCCTCGTTCCCGGAGGAAAATACAACAGGGGAGGCCGGAGGATAAGACTTGAAGGGTAGAAAAGTCCTTTCAACATACGAAAAGTATGTGAAATCATGATCCACGGGAGGTGGGGTGGGTAAAGGAATCAAAATGTCATCCCCAAAAGACATATGATTATCACTGAGCGGCAAAGCCGTAAATTTATCACTCATAAAATAGTCAATGTCACCCCCGGGTCAAAGCACTCATCCTCCGTAATGGTGTCTAAAGGAGTGGATGAAAGATGCTCGGGAGGGGGACTTGGGACAATATCGTCATGCAGCAAATTATCAAAAATAATATCCCCCTCCGTGTCATCATCATCAATACCCAGAGGTATTGAGAGAATGTCGATTTCCTCCATAGCTGTATCATTATACTCAACTGAAGTAATAGACGGAGGTAAAGACTCGGAAATAGGAGCAGAATTTAACGCTTCAATTTTAGCAATAAGAAGATGAACTTTCAGTAATTTGTCACGAAGAATAACGTCTTCCACCTCATCTACAAGACCAAGTTCAGTGGTGAACTTCTCGTAAGTCGGAGAGAATAAATAAACATCGTCCTCATCTCCCAGAGGAAATGGGGAGAGATGAGAAATTTCAAAAGTGAAATTCTCATAGCATAGAGAAAAATGATCATCATTAAGATCGACCTCTTCCGTAAGCTCCACAAAATTCGGTGCATCACAAACCTCATAAAAGAATTTGTCAAGACCAAAATCACTAATCTCACTCGATATATCACTATCCTTAGACGCATTAGGGATATCAAGAGTAGGAGTAGTAATCTCAGAAGATGGGTTGAGATCATAGATATCATCCTCGTCATCATCATAATAGTAGTATGGACGCACAAGAGGAGGAGTATAATCAATAAGATTAGATACTTGTTCCTGTTGTTGTCGCTTTTCCTCCTCCCTTGCTTCGCGTATGTTAGCTAATTCTTGTTGAACGTATTGAAGTGTATTCAAAAAAGTGGCTCGTTCTTCTTCACACATTCCAACAGAAGGTTGATGATCGAGGGTGTATTGTGGGGGCTTAAAATTGTGAAAACCAGAATTATAGCACGGATTTGGTCCATCATAAATCATTGGTTGAAAAGAAGTAGAACACGGGTTTGGCTCATAATAATTCATCGGCTGACAATAAGAAGTATCGTGAGGGCCTCCACAATTGTTGCAATACAGGCATTGAGGAAAACCCGGTGTTTCTTGTAGATAGCTATTACCATTGTCATAATAATAACCCAGTTCTTGCTCGCCATGAGGCGGGTATCGAATTGGACACGAAACATGCCAATGAGAATCGCTTCCACAATATATGCAAGGGGGGAGAGTAGGTGAATTAGAAGAAAAGGATGAATTAGTCGAATTGCACGATGGACAAAATCCAAATGGTGAATCGGTTGAAATGGGTGGAAGATTTTTTCCGCATTGCTCGCATGAACACCATTGACATGAGTCGCACCCATATAATCGTCTCCCACACCCTACGCAATGGACATAAGAATCCATGAAGAACTAAAAATTAGAGGGGTTAAGAAAAGGAATTAAACACAATAGAGGGTGAAGAGGAATGTTTTTGGTGCAAAACTCTAGGAAAAAGAAATGCTTTTTATGAGATTTTTTTTAATGTTTTTGTATGTTTGAAATTTTTGATTTTTAGGATTTTTGAAAATATTTTTGAAAAATGCAAGAAATATAACGTTCACGAATGAACGGATCCCAAAATCCAACGCGTCTCTCACTAAAAACCGTTAATCTTCACGAAAAGAGCCGGCAGCGGCGCCATTTGAAATTTTGATTTTGCTAGGTTAAAAAGTTCGTTTTATCGGTGTCTTAACGAATTGATTTCCAGTTAAATGTGTGATTCAATTGTTTTTGGTTAAGAAAAAGGGAAGTTGATTATCTATAACTAATTAAAAACTAAATGCGAAAAGTATTTAAAAACAAACTAAAGACAAGTACAAATAATAAAAGTAAAACAAGGTGAATATTAAAAACTAAAAATTAAAATGATATTAAAACGACTATTAAAACAAATAATAAAACAAAATTTAAAACGAAAACAATTAATAAAAAAGAACTAAAAGACGAAATTAACTATCGACTCTAAAATAAAGTTTACTTAATGAAAAGGAGAGAATAAAACTAAGATGGTACTTTAAAACTAAACGAGGCAAAACCTAAAGCGGGTACTAAATAAAAGATAAAACTAGAACTTTACGAAAAAAATATTAATTTTAAAATTAGACGAAAAATTCAACTAAAAATACGTAACTTTCAAAATTAAAATCGGAACAACTTTTAGATTAAACTAAACAATTACGGAACAAAATAAATAAATAAACAAGCTAGCAGGCAGCTAGCTCAAGCTAGCAACCTGCTAGGTGAAAGTGGCGAAAAAAGAAAGCATGCAGGCATGCTGGTCATTTCCATCGCAATGTTAGAATGGGAAGTGGAGCCATCGGAGTATAAGCTAAAAAAAGTATCGGAATAAAAATTAAAAAAAGTATCGGAATAAAAAAGTATCGGAATGTCTAAAAATAAAAATGTCGGAATATCAACTAAAAACAAACTATCGGAATACCAATTATAAGAAAAGTATCGGAATATTGTTTAAAAAAGAAAAGTATCGAAATATGACTATCAAAATTTGGGCAGCATTTCGTCGCAATATACCTTAAATCCCGATCGCAATATACGATCGCAATCCTCGATCGGAATAAGGGGATATTACACTTCGATCGCAAAGTAGAACCCCAAGGGTTATTGCGATCACAATAAAGCTATCGGAAAAAGCTATCACAATGTCAAAACCCTATTGTGATGGAAAAATCACAATATTCGGATGGAGTACAATAAGCTAAAAATCAAATAAGCACTTCTAAAAAGGACACTTAACAAAAACTTAACCAACTCAATAAGCACAAATTTGAAAACTTTTAAAATACGAAATAAGCAAACTTTATGAACCAAACTTTAAAAAAGACTAAACTTTTTAAGAAAACTAAAAAGGTGAATAAGCTAAATACAAAATAAGCCAATAAGCATGATAAGCTCAAAGATTATGTTGTATAAAAACTTAAAGAGAAACCAAAAGATAAACTTTTCAATAAATCAAACATCAAGATTAAACAATGTAAGACTTAATCACACGACTTATAGAATAAGAAATATAGATGAATAAGATCAAGATTAAAACTAAGAATGGAATATTAGATTAGATGAATAAAAGAAAAGAAATACAAAGAGGATGTTCCTAGTGAGAGAAACTAAGGAGAGTTTCTCTCTCTAAAATAAGAAGAAGAGAAACATACAATAAGAGACACACACACAAATGAGGATGGTTATGCCTTTTATACTAAGGCTTACATGAATAGGAGGCCTTCCTCATTTGTGTGTTCGGGACTAATTCCCGTCACATACATAAAAATGACATAGAACTCTCGACACTGTTGAATAGCATTTTCCACGAGCTTCGCAACGGTATATTATATGACCATCACTTTAAATACTTCTAACAATCTCCCCCTAAGGGGTGGTCATATATGTGACTTCACTTCTTTGACCATCACTTTAAATACTTCTAACAATCTCCCCTTAAGTGGTGGTCATGTATTATGTGACATCACTTCTTTGTTGTTGCAGACTTTAAAGCTTGTTGTCTTGAGAGTTCCTTCATCGTTCCTTTCATGACTTGTGATCTTTGATCTTTGATTTTTGCCTTGACTTGATCTTGTGACTTTGCCAGATTGTGTTCTTGTGTCTTTCCCCACATACTCATGTTCTGTGTTGACTTGAAAGCTTGTTAACAATCTCCCTTGATCATCGGAGTAGCGGAAGTCTTTGTCTTTAGATGTTCTTGAGCCTTCTTCATTTATATGAGCATGTGGTCTTAAATTACGACTTCTTGAGGTTACGCCACCATTTGCATTCCTTCGGTTTCCCGTTATACAGTAAGAATACTGTACCTGTGATTAGGTAAGTTCAAAGAACTTCCTTGATAGGATTTCCGGCTGTGGTAGCCGTTCTCAATACTTGAATATATCGAAAGATAATTCATAGTAAGGAGTGAATCATGCAGTTCCATTCTGCTGATTAAGTCGTCAATTCAATTTCCTGGAACAAGTTTGAATCAATTAAGAGTCAAACCATCGTTGCTTTCCAGTTGACACAAGTTTGATTCATATAGAATCGCCCAAGTTACCTACCGCAGTGCTGTTTGATGATGACACTTGAAGGATTTCCATTCGTCACTGTAAATACTGAAAAGTATTACTCTGAATGTTCTGGCAAGATCATAAAGATATTGCGTAGAGACCTGGAACGAGTTTGAATCAATTAAGAATCAAACCACTGTTGCTTTCCAGTTAGCATATGTTTAATTCAAACTGAATCGTACATATGACCTACCGCAGTGCTGTTTGATGTTAACAGTGAAAGGATTTCCATTCATCACTGTGAATACTAGAGAGTATCACTCTGAATGTTATAGCAATACCACAAGGATAGAGCGTAGGACTCTATAAATTATCGCTTGTGTTCTAATGAAGAACAACAATTGATATAAGGGATAAGTGTCCTAATGAGATTTTTGATGAATCTCGATGGCTCTAGACTCTATAAGTGCACATTTATTTGGTGATCGGAGGCTGGAGCAGACTGCCACCTATTCAATATCTACTATCTCGGAGTGAGAAAGTCGATAGAAATGAGTTGAACTCCGTGACAATAAAACAAACTTCTTTAGTGAGAAGCTTGAGTAGGCTGGGAGGGGTTGTGCATTGCATCACTAGGTCCATGATACTATGTCTTCAATACCAGAAATCATCAACGTGATTCTGATAGTATATGTATTGACCCGGTTTCTGCCTAAGTTGTATGGAGGGCTATTTCTTTTCACCCTTTATCCTTACATTTCTTTTTCATTCTTCAACCCCTTCAATGCTTACCAAGACGTCATAACTAGCACCTTGTTGTGATTGTTCCAGTGCTAGCTTAAGTCATTAGTCGGCATTATTCCCATACACTCAACTACTCCATCTTTCCTAAGGACTTCTATTTTCTAATGGATTGTCCCTGGGAAGATCCCTCCGGTTCAGGTTGGATCATAGGACGAATACCTAACCACCTTTTGACACCAATATCGTCGTGAATAATTGTGTTGAAGGTATAGATATCGTAACCAGAAAAGACTTTCTTAATCACCAAAAACGCTCCCCTACATATGTGCATCATAAAAGGAAAAGTTTTTGCACATATTAGGAAGAGAAAGCACTTATATCAAATATCTTATCCAAGATAACACATTTTAATCACTATTCTCCCCCTCAAAAATTGCATGACATTGAAATTTTTGTGAAACTAGTGATGAAACATGGAGAGAATAATGTGTCATGAAACTTTGGAACAAATGTTTATGAAATCATTATACTCCCCCTCGAAAAGAGATTCTATTTAAAATAGGGGAGTATATGAGCACATTGTTTTGAAATACTTTGAAAAATTGTGCTCAAAAGACCGAGAAAAATTATGTTCGTGAGCTTAAAACTTTGAATGTTTTGATATAAGCTCATGACCAAGAAAGATGAATTTCTCGTTTGTTGAGGATAAGTCAAAGACTTTCCTTTATTTAGGGACCGGGTTATAGTCTGACATGTGACTATAAGCCATTATGTTGAGCTCAAAACTTTGAATGTTTTGTGACAAGCTCAACCCGAGATAGATTGCTCTACCCGTTATTAGGATAAGTTATCTTAAAAGATACACTCTCCTTTATTTGAAGTTCGAGTTACAGTCTGACATTTAACTATAAGTCGTGTACATGAGCTTAAAAACATGGAATGTTTTTATCGGAAGCTCATGACCGAGAAACTTTTATTTTCTCGTTGTTAAGGATAAGTTATCATCCGTGATCAACTTTCCTTTCTCTGAGGCACGAGTCACAATCTGAAGTAATTGCAAATCATTAAGAAAGAATAGAAATGACATGTTTTGGAAACATTTGAAATTTCATTCGAGCTTTATGTACATACCCGTGTCGGTATTCAACGACATTTCTAGGCACGTCCATATTATCGAAACTGAAAGACATGTCGAGAAGAATATTTTTGGTATTTTTGAAAGATTTTCACATTTTTTTTTATTTTTTTTCATAGGTTTTATATTTTTGTATTTTGATTTTCAATGTTTTCGAAAATAATCTAAAATAGACCTTTGTACAACAGAAGAAGGTGATGTCGAATGTACAGAACTGGAACCCTTTGAAGAAATGGATTCAGAATCCGCTGAAGTACCTGCAATGCCAGAAGAAGAATTTGCACAAATACTAGTGTTAGGAGTAACAAATGCATTTTCTACATTCAGAACACTTGCATTAGTGCTGGAGTAGGTGTCATCACTCTTCTTGATAGGAATCCACTTAAGACCGACTTCCTTGAAGATCCTACCTGTGGGTTACCACTGAAGACTAGATCTAGGGTTAGTGTTCTCTTTCACAGTGGAAGACTTCTATGGAGAGAAACTAGGTCCTGCATTGATCCGCCTTGAGGATTTATTGTCATTGCTTTTCTTTGTGACGGGTGGGAATCTCCTTGTTGTCTTATGGGATTCTGCATTCTTTCTCTGTGTGAAGGCACGATAGTTTACCTTATAGAGGTATTGCAAAATGCAATGAGCATGGTTTCCATGGTGAATGCCCTCTTGCACGTGGGACAAACAGGGAGTTTGGGATTCTCGAAAGGCCTTGTGTACCTAGGGTTTGCTGACCGTTCAGGCGCCATGTTCGAAACACGACTACTCATTGGTGGTTGCCAATTCCTAGGTTGTTGGGGAGGGGTCGTAGGTTTTGGTTGATTACCATTAGAAGTGTGTTGAACTCTAGCGGTTGTTGGTTTACTAGGTTTTGAATACACATGGTTAACTTTCTGAATGTTCCCTTTTTGCTTACCATCCCCTAGGTTGTTGGTTTGACCAACGTCATTTGAACCTTTAGATTCCTTTGTGGGCGTAAGAGTCACACACTTGGGAGTACTCTTAGAAGTAGTGCAAGGTGCATTCACAGAGTTGTGTTTAGCAAGGGTGGGTTTTCTAAATGGAGGAACATAGAGTGATATGGCTGGTTTTGGTACAGTCGATGGCACATCGGTATTAGGAGGTAACCTAGAAACATTAGAAGGCGGTTTTCCTAAGATAGATGGCTTTGGAACTTTTTACGCATTGGGTTGTCTAACAACTGCTTTTACAACCTTAGGTTCCACAGTTTTTCCACCCATCTTTCCAACAAGTTTCTGCAACTCAGCAATCGCGATGTCTTTGTCTTGCAGCTGAGCTTTCAGATCAGAAATATCCTTACTCTTTTCATTCAATTCACGAAATGATTCAGAGAGTTTTACTTGTAAATTACTGTCCTCAGGAACGTTTCCAACTTTGGTTTGCAAAGCAAGTTCAAGAGAATGACAATGTTTCTGAAGAAAATCATATCGGTGTTGAAGAATCGTGAACTCTTTTTGATTAACATTTGTTGAAGGCTCATTATTTTCACCTCCTAACTGAGCTTGCATCTGTTCGATTGTTTGTTGCAGTTCACTGTAAGCTTTATCATACGAGAGTTTTTCATCCTTACATTCATCACATTTTTTGACATATTTATTCCAAAGATCGGTGAATTCGTTGTCCTTTTTGATGACATAAGACTCCATTTTCTCTTTCGTACGATCAAGCTCATTTTGGAGGGTTGCATTGTCTGACACGGAGATGTTTACCGCAACGGGGTTACTATCAACACAATCACCACTGTCACTTACTTTCGAGAGACATGCAAGGTCGCTTTCCAAAACTTTAATTCTATCAAGAGATTCATCAGCCTCCTTCGCCAAAGATTTAAAGTCTTCAACAAATTTGGCTAGTTCTTTTAGAAAAGCGTTCTCAAGATTGCCTATCCTCGCATCAACTTGATTAATAATCGGATTGATTTCAGTATGAAGCACTTTTTGTAACTCGACATGAACGGGTGATGTAAAGTTTCCTCCAGTCATTTTGGCGTTAACAACCCGTTTGAGTATGACAAAATTATCTTTGAGCTCGTTTAGATACCTACGTGTGATACTCGGTTTCGGAGGGTCATCAGACAATTCCTCACTTGGTAGCAAAAGCATTTCAGAACTCGTTTTAGACCGAACAAAAACAGTTGGAGGATTAACTTTCGGATAATAAACAGGTGTCACTTCTTTATTAAGCGTTTTCATTCTTAAACGAGTCTCTACTGCAAGTTCAGTAGTTTCCTCGGAATCATGCACACTAGGAGGATCATGTTCATCATACAAGAGCACACTACCATTATATAAGGTTTCATTAGTGGCCTGAACTTGCTTAAGATATCCTGGATTAGGAGGAAGAGGACAACCTAAGGCCAATTTGTATCGAGTGTAGTTTATCTCATTCACTTTTGGTGCGAGCATATTTATTGTCTGCATAGTTTGGCCACGTTTTACCAAAAGGTTGTCTAATTCCCTAATCCTATCCTGAGCTTTGCAAAAATCCTCAAGAAGCCCATCTTCTCGAATTTTGAAATCATGTTTCAACTTTTTTCGTTCTTCTTTTAAATCCAAAATAATAGATTTTTCGGTTGAAAGCTGTTTGTTAAGAGATGTGATTTCATCATTCAATTCGCTTATCTTTTTAGCACTACTCAAGTGTAAGGCATTTAATTTCTTAGTGGTGCATTTTTCTTGATATACCGATGTAGCATGAGCTTGTTCAAGTTCCTTGATTTTAGCATGATGAATCTCAAAACTTTTCTCCCGTTCCTTATATCCCGCAAGCTCAGTGGTCAATTTGGCATTAGTTTCTCTAAACTTATTATTAACCACATTCGCATGAGCAACATCCTTGGCAAGCTTATCAAATAATGATTTATAATACGCATGCGTCTTGTCAGGAAGGGTTGTAGGTTGGGCTACTTGATCCCCACTAAGGTCCACACTGGGTGCATTAGATATAATATTGCTATTATTCGTTTGAACCCCGTGTGTCTCAGTGGAAGGCTCAAGTGACTCAGTATACTCTTCCTCCTGATTAGACATATTATATAACTCATTAGCATTAAGACTTGGGTGTACCTCAGAGGAACCGTCTGAATCATACACAGGAGCTCTGTCAGGTTGAACTACCGATGTGGATGATTGCTGCGAATTAGCCATCAAAATGAAGTCGGGAGTCACCACTTCTTCCTCATCATATGCTACTGCAGATGCCATAAGATCAAACTCTTCAGCTAGAAGTGGAATTCCCACTTCTTCCTTTTGTGCTATTAGAAGCTGAGACTAGAGATGGGCAACATTCCTCTTCTTTCTTACATGTCTATCACTGTGCTCAAAACCCGCAGCATCACTATCTTGTTGATAAGTCATAGTAGAAGTCGTGTGAAAAACAGGATCTCAATTCGTAGAAAGCGAAAGTTGGAGTGTCAACAAAATCAAACTTTGCCAAAATTTTCCAGCCTGACAAAAAAAATTTCTCAGTCCGACAAAACGGTAAGCCGAAAAAAAATTTGAATCACTAAGTTTTGAAATCGAGTTAGAAATAGGCAATAACTAGTAGGGAAAAAGTTTGACAAAATGCAAATTTTAATGAAAAATAAAACCTAAAAATTTGAAATTTGGCCTAAAAATTTGAATTTTGGTCCGAAAAATTGAATTTTTGGTCAAAAAAATTTCGCATTGCCAAAATATGAAAATGAAGCTTAAATGGCCTAAAAATGGTCTAGGAAAAATAAATTTTACTATGGTTTTCCAGCCAAAAAATTCTTTTTTTTTCTTTTTTTTTTATATTTTTTATAATCTTCGTGTAAACTATGTGTCGGGACAAGTCTAGATGGTGGCTAAGTCTAAAAATGACTCAAACAAAATTTCCTCGGAATAATGGGGTTTTTCAGAAAAAATAACTTTTTCGGAATAATGGTTATTTCGGAATAAAGACTTTTTCAGAAAAAAGACTTTTTCGAAAAAATGGATTTTCAGAGAAAAACATTTTCGGAATAAGTGGATTTTCAGAGAAAATGCATTTTCGGAATAAGAGGATTTTCAGAGAAAATGCTTTTTCGGAATAAATGGGTTTTCAGAAAAAATGGCTTTTTCGAAATAAATGAGTTTTTCAGAGAAATTGGCTTTCTCGGAAAAATGAGTTTTTCAGAGAAATTGGCTTTTTCGGAAAAATGAGTTTTTCAGAGAAACTGGCTTTTTTGGAAAATTGAGTTTTTCAGAGAAATGGCTTTTTCGGAAAAATGAGTTTTTCAGAGAAATTGCTTTTTCGGAAAAATAAGTTTTTCAGAGAAAATTTTTCGGAAAAATGGGTTTTTTCAGAAAAATGTTTTCCAGAAAAATGGCAAGATTTCGGAATCTAAAGCCCTTTTGCGAAGATTATTCCGAAAAATACATGGAGACAGTATAGAGACGACAGAGATGAACTTAAACCACCAATATCAATAACCACTTCGATCACACCAATAACAATACCTCAAAGCCTCAAATACAAATCGAATCCAATATCCTAAACCCAAAACCCACGAAATCAATACCAAATCCACACCAAATCAACACCAAAGCTAACTACGAATCCCTTGGCGAATGATACCACTTGTAAGACTTAATCACACGACTTATAGAATAAGAAATATAGATGAATAAGATCAAGATTAAAACTAAGAATGGAATATTAGATTAGATGAAGAAAAGAAAAGAAATACAAAGAGGATGTTCCTAGTGAGAGAAAATAAGGAGAGTTTCTCTCTCTAAAATAAGAAGAAGAGAAACATACAATAAGAGACACACACACAAATGAGGATTGTTATGCCTTTTATACTAAGGCTTACATGAATAGGAGGCCTTCCTTATTTGTGTGTTCGGGACTAATTCCCGTTACATACATAACAATGACATAGAACTCTCGACACTGTTGAATAGCATTTTCCACGAGCTTCGCAACGGTATATTATATGACCATCACTTTAAATACTTCTAACAAACAAAATCAACGATAATTTTTAGATCAAACAAGTAAAAATCAAGAAAGGTAGAAAGAGAATGAATATGAAAAACTTGAAATTAAAGATGAAGATTAGAGATTCAAATACAAGATTAAAGTGAAAAGCTTAAAACTTTAAAGAAAAACTAGAGAGAGAAAGTGAAAAACTAGAGAGAGAAAATAAAATTACACTACTCCTAATCTAAACTAACTAACTCCTAAAAATGATTAACACCTCCTAATGACATATTAGGAGGGTTTATATAAGAGGAGAGGAGGAGTGTTGATGCTTTCTTCTTTCTTTCTTCTTGTCTCGACTCGATTTAAATTCTTTGTCTTTCTCGATGTCGTCTCGGGATTTGTCGATATAAATTGAACTCGTCTTATAATTTTCTTGTTTAATTAGACTTGGTTCTTCGACTTCATTAAACTTCCGTCTTTAGAGTTTTTCTTCGATAAATCTTCAGAATAGGCCTTGGACTTCCGTTCTTTTTGCACTCTTGATCTTTTGACTTCGTCTTTTCTCGTTTTCTTCGATAAAAGCCCGTGAAAGCCCGTGTCTTCGTCCTTTTTCATCTTTTAGTCCTAAAACACAATAAAAACACAAACCACGCATAATTCCGACTTTTACGACATTAAATACACGTTTTGGCTTGGTTATTATTATAGTTAAGTGGTAAAAGGATGGGTGTTTTCACACCTATCAGGGCGTGACACTTCCTGCCATACAACATCTCAAGCGGTGCACACTTGATGCTAGCGTGCCAACTGTTGTTGTATGCAAATTCTACCAAGCAGATGTAGTCGTCCCAACTTCCTGTCCATTCTAAAGCACACGCTCGAAGCATGTCCTCTAATGTCTGAATGGTTCGCTCCGACTGTCCGTCTGTTTGAGGATGAAAAGTCGTGCTAAGCTTAAGTCTGGTGCCCTAAGCTTTCTACAGACTTCTCCAAAATCGCGAAGTAAACCGAGGATCTCTGTCCTAGACGATACTGGATGGAGCACCATGAAGTCTCATGATCTCCTTCTGATATAACTTAGCGAGTTTGCTAACTGCATCATCTTTGCGGATCGGTAAGAAATGAGCTGACTTGGTAAGTCGGTCAACGATAACCCAAATGGCATCATTCCTCCTCTTGGTCTACAGAATTCCGGTGACAAAATCCATAGTGATCTTGTCCCACTTCCACTCTAGAATGTCTAATGGTTGTAGTAGACCACTAGATCGTTAATACTCGATCTTAACCTGCTGGCAGGTAAGACATTTGGAGACATAGGTAGCAACATCCTGTTTCATACCACTCCACCAAAAATATTGTTTGATGTCGTGGTACATCTTGGTGGAACCAGGATGAATGGAGAATGGGGATTTATGAGCTTCAACCAATAACGCCTGCCTGAGTGTATGATCATCAGGAACACAAAGTCTAGTGCCCTTCCATAAGATACCGTCGTCATCTAACTGAAACTCCGTCTGCTGCTCTAAGTTCTGAATGATTGCCCAGATTTCACCATCATCCTTCTGAGCTTCCTTGATCCTAGAGAGTAAGTCAGGCTCCACTCTAAGGTTAGCCCAGTAGCCATGCTGTCTGTAAAACCCCTGATTTTACCTCTTTGACTTTGTCACCTTATGTACACATCTTGCTTGAATCTATGTAATTCCATCTCACCTAATTTTATGAAGCTTCAGCCTCTCATTTAATTACACTGTCAATTCTAGTATATTTATATACATATGGGAACTTTTGTCATCTTTAGCTACTTTAACTTTCACCTAGCCACGTTATATCCATTTAATATCTACAATATACTTTAATAAAGAAGTTACCTTCTATATTATACCTAGTCATACCTAAATAAATCACATTCATCATATACATATACTAGAAACCCTAAAACTTAACCAAATTGACTTGGACTCGAACCTACTTCTACAATATTATACCTAGACTCCTAATAACCATACCAAAACACTAGACTCGAACCCAAGACTGCCCTAGGCATTTCTTAGTTGTCGAATACACCACAACAAACATTTACACAAACTTTAAACTTTAAAAACCTATACTAGACTTTGAAATAAAACTTGTACAAACACTCCTCCATTATGGCACACTATTCTTGTCAACTCATGCCCCCCTTGACTCTTGAAACCGGCGGCTATATACATGAAAGGCCAAGGTGTACATTGTGTTGCCATTAATGAAATGTACTAAATATCTAAGTACTTAGATTCACCTTGTACTAAACGTAGGAACTACAAACTCCATCTCTCTCTTAGACGTGTTTACAAACCGAACCACACCATTTCACCAACCTTGGTTACTTAACAACCTTAAAAACACACTCTCATTTGTAGAAACCTTCCATTTTCGGATCTACATACTACCTAGACGAAAACACATTTACTCCACCTTAGAAACACCAAATCTTGGTCTCAACAACATTAAGTGCAAGTCTCACTAGTATCTTGGTGATCAAGACAAAGAAATACATCCTAGGTCACGACTAAAGTTCTAACCGTGTAGAACTCGGCTAGAATCAAGGAGGTTTAGCTAGTTTTGTTCACCATCATCATCTTTATCAAGAAAGTAAGTACCATCTTCATACCCTAGTTCATACATCATTTTTCTACTCTTCATTGTATACCTACTAGTAAGAACCATAAGAAACACGACTAGAAGTACATGCACATGTGAAAATCATACTAAAACTCAACTAGAAACCCATGGCATAAATTTCTATAGTGGTAAACAAATCTAAATCATGAACCTATGGAAATAACTAGCCTTGCCTTAAGAACTCTAAATGAACTAGACTTATAAAAACTAGTAGCACACCTAATAAGCTAAAACAATAAGCCTTGAGTTTAAGCCATAAGTCTCGGCTTATTATTATTTTTAAGCCGAGTATAAGTCCTTGGTTAACAAGCCCATGTAGCTAGAATGAGTATCTAGGAATATAGGAACTTAGTTAATAAGTTAAGTACCTAAATAAGCTCACTAGTATAAGCTCATAAGCTTACATAAGCCACGAACCAAATAAGCTATAAGCTTAAATATGCCGAAACATAGTAGGCCCATAAGCCCAAGAAAAGTGTTTAGATTAAATGTAAATGGCTAAAAATATGTTTACTAGTATTAAACAAGCCCACTAATAAGCCCGTTAGGCCCAAGATACTAAACGGAACCTTAATGGGCCAACCGAGCCCACTAAGCACCAAAAATTATTAATGGAGACTTTTTGTACCATTTTTATCATTAAGTGAAAGTACTAGTCAAAAGTGTAATTGTATAAAACTTATACACCTATTTCGTGACTTATAACAAGTACGAGGACCAAACTTGCCAAATTTAAAGTCTAGGGTTGCGTTTTATAATAGCCGAACCTGTATTAAACCCCGAGGACCAAACTTGCCATTTTTATAAACTCAAGCAAGCCCTAGAAAACTTTTCGAGCCATATTAATTCATTTTGAAACTTAAGGGACTAGTATTGTCAATTCTATAGACTTATATAAACCCTAGAATACTATTTGTGCCTTTTTTATATATTTCAAAACCACAAGGGCTTATTTTGCCACATTTAGAATACAAATCAAGCCCTAAGGGGGCTGTTATGTAACATGTGTACACCCCCTTAACCCTAAACCAAACTATAAGGACCAAATTTAAGAATACCCGAAAGATATACAAGCCCTAGTTACACGTGTAACTAGGGGGACTTGTTTTGCCAACCTTTGAAACTAAAACAAGCCCTAGGGGCGTTTATGTAATTTGCCAAGAGTATATATATACTTGAGGGACTAAAATTGTAATTTCCCTAAACTTAAACAAACCCTAATTATATATATATATATATATACTTTCCTTAAATATTAAAAAGTGTAAACTTAAATAAACCGATAAATACGAAAACCATTTTCTTTCTCAAACTTGTCATTTAAATAAATTTTATAAACATCGAGGACTTTTAATTAAATGAAATGTAACACGTTTTTGTAAACATTATTTATATAAGTTACATATAAACTAAATGCAATTAATTTATAAGAATGAATATATAAATTATATTTATTATTAGTTTTGTACATTTTAAATATATATAAAACCTTATTTTATAAATATTTAACTCACCTTATAATGGTACAAGTATGAAAATATTAATTAAACGAATTAGTTACTTGAACGATATTAATTATTACGCACTTAAAAATAAGTACTCTATTACTTGTACAACGATAAATTAAATTACAAGAATCATAATAAAATACTTAAACCAGTATAAGCATGCACAGATTGTTTCAGTGACTTTTATGCATCCTATTATACTTTTACTGAGACTGTATAATTATTTAGGTTGTTGACTGTGTTGTGGGCACCACTTTGGATTCTTGTGACTTATTACTGTATTACTGAGGTGAGTTCATGGCCCCACTTTATATATTGACAAACTTTTAAATCCTTTATGGGGAAGAAATCATGCAACTTATTTTATGGATGTAAACTAAACTGTATCAACTTTTTATTACATTTGCCTATTGTAGAATTCCTCATGACCCGTGAATTGAAACTATTAAAATTGTTGGATTACCTGAATGTTATAAATAGATCTATTTGGGATCGACCATCCCCATCTGGGTGAGTCATGCTCACTGTGCCTTGGTCGGGACAACAGGTGTTTACCATGTCAGAACGGAATATTGGGTGCATTATTATTAATGCGAAGGGTTCTCATTTGTTGAGGGCTTAACTTGTCAAGTGTCAGTTTCGGGCAATAGGGAATGTAATTACCTTTAAATATTGATGCTATGTGCATTACTACTTCAGTGCCTGTTTTACTATCCAAACTTATTTATTAAACCTGTGAATTCACCCACTTTTTGTTGACCCTCAAAAGCATGTTTTTCTCAGGTATTCGAAGCAGGTAGTTATTATGTGCATGGACCTCAACATTAGGATAGGCAGCATTCTAGTACTCATCTAGGGATTTTAGTATTGGGAATTACAAACAATCTTTTATTTATGTTGGAACCATTTTTAATAACAATTCGCACTACTGATCATGTAATAAATGTTTGATAATCTTTTATCTGATGCTCTATGTACTATCTGCTATTGATCCACCTACGTGACACCCAAATATTATTTCCACTGCATTTGACCAATTTGTGTGAGACCCCCAAAATCTAACTTGGAACAACTAGGCAACGAGGTGGTAACACGTCATAGTACAAAAAACAATTAATTACAGTTCATATAAAGCTGACGAAATAATAACATGTACATTACATCATAAAAGGGTCAGAGTTTTTAAACATAGGTCCCAGAGTTTTAGAAGCGGAAAATTATATTATTTCTTCTCGATTTATAACATAAAGTTGCCCAAAAGATAGAATAAACTCCTAACAGTTTTTACTAAAAGCAGTCTTTTAAAAGCATCACAGAAATCTCCAAGCTGCGATAATATCCTGCGGGTTCCCATCCAAGCAAAGCTAAGTAATAATACCTGAGATTAAACATGTGAAATCGTCAACACAAAGTTGAGTGATATTCATAGGTTTAGCAATAAGGATGTGGAACACACACATTCATTTGTAAAACAAGTAGTATGGAGTATGGTTATATACATCAACCATAGTCCGAAATCATTATTATTGTTGTTCAGTTCATGAACTGAAGCTTAACTCAGTGTAAGTTCCTCTAGAGAGTATTCAGCCTAAATACTAAAGTAATAAACAAATATCAGTGCGTCAAGGTACTTGAGACGGGGATAGTCAATCCCGATGGATCCACCCACAACATTCGCGCTTAGTACTCGAAATTAAAGGTTCATGATCAGGAGAGGAAACTTAAGGCTAGACTAAAAGCAATAATAATATTGAAAACCTGAAATCATACATGTTCTGGATAGCATACAAGTTCTGGATAGCATACAAGTTCTGGATAGCATACAATTTTTTTAAATGGTTGTGTTGCACCATGTAAAATCTCACCCCGTGTTTAGAAACCATGTACAAGTAAAAAGGGGCTATGAACTCACCTTAGCCACGAGGTAAGTCAATCACGGTACTCAGCAACTGAGTAGAAATGGTAGTGGTAGACGATCACCGACGATATGGATGCCCGGGGAAACACGAAAACCGCAACCTATCAAAATAAGGTGCGCATTAAGACTCGAACTCAAATATCGATATGTACCAAATATAATATGACTCAAATGTTTTCAAAGTATTCATGTTTCAAAACCATTGATACGAACCAAATGAATTCATACTAACCCATTTATTCCAACACTACACGATTAAATACTTGTGTACTTGAAATTGACCCGTCATAAGACGCCAAGTCAACGCAAGTCAAACTATCATTTAACCTTATTCGGAACAGTAGCTAAGTCATTTATATAATGACTAAGCACTTGAATAAGTCACCATGTCCAATGATGAATACTCAAACTCACGCAACACAAACACCGAACTATGTGTCCAAAATTAGAATCAGCAAGTACACCCTGAATGTACACACCGATCTACCCTATCTAGACTTGTTCGTTTTAGATGAAATTTGGTGTCAAGGTCACTTATAACCTGTATAAGACCTCACCAAAAATTGAGCCAAAGTTCACACTTTAAAATCCATCAGCTCGGCACTTTACTCGACTCCAAATTTGGGACAGATTTGTGCACTTGTTTTGTAAAACCGTTTAGACCACTTTAAAAGCACTAATTCGACAATTCGTCTTTTGAAACCACTACTAGACTCATCAAATTAAGTTTGTAAACTTTGAAAATAAGTAGTATCCATTATCTAAACAAGCCTAAAGTCCCCGAGAATCGACCCAAAATCACCCATAATTTCGGATTGTGCCGACTTGCGTCTTCCGGTACACGAAAACTAAAACTAGCATAACTTTTGACTCGTAATGACTTAGAAGCTCTATCTTATACCAAAACGAGCGTCTCGGAAAACTCTACAACAATATCTATTAAACTTAGCCTTTCATAGACCTTAAACCCACGAAACAATCTGTTTAAAGCTGCTGTCCCAAAATACCTTTTTAGAAAACAAGTCAAATCAATTTTCCAACCAAAACCATTCATTCCCATACCTCTAGGATCACTATACCATCATTCCTATCAACCAAACACTCCTAAAAACACTTGTATGAAAAATCTAACAAAATCAAATATTAAAAACAAGATTTTTTAGGATCAAAAAGTGATGATCTTACCAAGATCATCACATGCATGAGGTTTTAAACATCATTCAACCATGGAATCATAAAATCTTCAAAAGTTGATGCATGTATGAAATTTTTGTATAGATAGAATCACAAGAACATTTTAGGATGGGGTCTTGTTTTAATTTTGGATAGATTTAATGTAAAATAAAAATTTTGGGGGTGTTTATGGTTGATGGTGGTGGCGGAAGTAATAAGAAAAAGAGAGGGAGAGAGTATTTGTGTGTGTGTGTGTTTTTGTATGTAAGACATGAGAAGAGTTGGTAAATTTTTGGCTTATATAGTATGGTTGGGGTGTATTGCAATTAGTTAACAGTTTTGGACCCAAAAACAATTTATTAGTTTAAAGGGTAGAAAATGGTTATTTGTAAATATTGAAAATATTTACGGGGCTCGAGTTTCGTAAAAATATTTTTCAAAAGTTACAATGCATCATGAAAATGATTATATGATTTCCCGACACGACTAAATACGTAATTAAAACGACAACATCGAAAATATTAATTATCGACACAATCGATAAATAAATGTAAAATTTTGGGCATCCGTCCGTATCGCCATCACTAGGAATTCTCGTTGTAAAACGCACGCGGGTGATTTTAAATAAAAAACTTTGATTTAAATTAAATATGGAAAAATAAAATAAGATTTTTATAATTCCAGATAAATATTGTCAATGAACAGAAAATACTTAAAAAGTATAATTTATTTAAAATTTAAGAATCTCAGTATTTACATATAACATTACAAGAAAACGTAATACGTTGGAAAATTCAAGAAATACGAATAAAAGAATAAAATAATGCTGAGAAAGTACATGTTCTCACAGTCTTCCCCCTAAAGGAACTCTGATCCCTAGAGTTCTCCTGAAAACAGTAGAAGATGCAAACAAGAGGAGGTACAAAGTGTAGAACAATTTTCATTGCTTCCCAGGTAATTTCTGCACCACGGCGAATCTTCACAATTAGAATTCACTACGCTTCAGTTTCTTAGTTCCTTTTCGAATAACTTTTCGAACTCGGATTAGAATAATGACTTTTCAGTACGGAGAAATATTCAAGAGATAGTATTGATGGAAATACGTACGATAAACTAACAAGAATGAACACAAGAATCGCTTAAACGGACAAAGTGCGTTAAAATGAATCAGGATTGGTAATCAACAAGGATTTGCAAATCGCGCAACTTGTAAAACATGACAATCTAAAAATGTAAGAATCTGGTTACAAGTGAAATAGAAGGGAAAAATGAATTACATATGATCATTTAAAATACAAGTTGTCAAAATCAGTTGTCTGGTATTTTGGTATTACTGTAAAACTAAGTTTATATATTTTCTTGATTAAAAGAAAATTTTACAAGGTGTAGTGATTTAAAATTAAACTATCTGTATTTAGTGAGTATGATGTGGCTATATCTTTTTCTTATCAGGTTTTTCAAAGCAAAAGTAGAACAGTTCAAAATAGTTATCCTGATCGGCTTAAGGACTTTTGGTTGACTATATGAAATTATCGTTAAAACTCAGGTTTATCGTTATTATTAGAAAAAAAATCAGGTTTTCCAAGTTATTTAGAATCATTGTTAGAAATTATAAATTAATTTAATAATTTCATTATATTGAAAGTAACGTATGATAAAATCAATTACTTTAAAAGATATAGCTTGATATCCTTTTTAAATACTAGTTATAGATTTACCAAAGAGGATGTATAGATCCGGTACTTAACTTGAAACAGTTATTTTGGTAATTTAAACATTTGATAAAATGTATAAAACCTTCTTAAAAATTAATAATAATTTTTAGAAATCCCAGAATGTGATTAAGGTATCAAATGGTAAACACGTAACATTTTCTGGTTTTCAAAAGGTGACAAGATAGCAACGAATATGAATTATATAAAGGTCAACAATTTGTATGCGAGCGATAACACAAGGGAATAAAACGAAAGTCGTATCAATTCTTAACAAACGTGATAGAATAGATGCGTCGATGATAAAAATAATAAGAAACAAAGGATTATAGCAAGTCATCGCTTCTTGAGTGCAGTTGGTGACACCAATAACGGCTTATTAAGTTCTCGGTGGTCGATACACAATCGAAAAAGAAAAGCCACACAACCAATTTTCGAATCATAGAAATTCTTAAGAAGTCACTTGAGCGAAATTCCAGTAAAATGAGCAACATTAGCAGTGAGAGACGAAGTCACGCGTGGTTCACACGAATGAGTTTCAAGGCGATGAAGTCTAACACACATAATGACGGATACACGAAATCATTGGTCACTTCCAGTCATGAATCACTAATCGCGTCCAGAGACGTTTCGAAGGTCTACCAAAATAGATAGAGATGGTCGATCATAGAAGCATAACAACGTTGAAACTTTCAAATCTGGTATCAACGGTAAGAATTTAGGCAAATGGTAACGAAAATTGTATCATGAGGATGATGAGGTAACAAGTAAAGTAAGAATCGCTGAGTAAGGAAATTTGTGCTTGAGGCATGTACTTTGTTCAAGAAAATGTAAGGGTTCATATGTGTAAGTCGTGAATTGTTGTTACTCGCATAAGATGTAAAAGTTTTCAAAACTTTAATTTTATCAAACTTTTTTAAGGAACATAATAAAAAAGTTGGTTCTTGGTATTTAAGGTGACTACTATTCGGCCTTGCATGGCTCCTTCTAAATTAAGCATAGGTGATCAGGCCATGCATAATTTAGGACTAGCAATGCGATGCTCATCTTCGTCAAACCAGTATTACATATCATATGATTTAAAATATGTATATAATAGCATTTGTAAAAACAGGTATCAAAATAACATATGAAACTTTTCGCCTATAAGTTACTAGCTAACTGTTTAAATCAACAATTTGTATAGTTACAATGGTTCTTTATAAGACCGTATTAGAACAATTTGTAAAAATACATTGTAAAATTAATATAAATTAATTTTATAACATAGCATTCAATTATTTAAGAAAGCCCAAATGAAACCTTTTGTAAAATGATTCGCAAACAAGACCAGTTTGAGTTTATATGGTAACATGACAATAGTTTATAATGTAGCAAGTGGGTTACAAGAGGGATCTAACACCCCACCAAATGCTATGCGCAACGGAACTACAACATTTGGGTGCTAGGCAGTTATCATCGCACACAAGATATATCGAGCGACTCCAAAGAGACGTCAAAGTTTGAACATAAATTAAAAATTGTTAAAAATGTACATGTCTACGGTTTTCCAACCCCAAATGATAAAACAGAGTTTGCGTTTCGGTCCCCATGAATCTCAACCCCAAAAGATACAGTTTTCACAACAACATGACATAAAGTTTAAAATGTTCAAGTAAGAATGGGAGGAAAAACAAGTAGACGCCAAGCCACACACACAACTTCCATCCAATGCATGCTCCCTGCTAAACTTCATCGGTTACCTGAAACACATGCTAAATTTGGTCAACAAAAACGTTGAGTGGAATTCATAGGTTTTACAATTCATTTTTGAACATATGTGTAATAAAATCATTCACGATCATTCATAGACTTGTCGATCAAACAATCTATTTTCAAGGTTATGAAAATTGTGTTTAAGCTCATGACACTAAACCGTTAACTCAATCACCCGCGTAATAATTACCGGCGTGATTCAGATGAAACCAGTGCCCCTACTAAAGGCATCAGTTGCAATTATACCTTATCTCTTATCACAAATTATTCGTCCGTAGGGGGTATCAACGTACTAGCCCTCGTCTCGGATAGGGTAGTCAACCCCATACTACTATCACTTTGTATAAGCGGCTATTTCCAATCCACGCTAGGATTAAACAATAGTTAATAGTTCATGAAATTAGGGCCTTTTGCAACTAGGTACTCAACACAATTTCGAAGGCAACATTCGGGTCCAACAATCATTCATGACATATGTTCATTTTGGAAAACTAGCATGCATTTCCCTCGCGGGTAAAACAATTTAAAACAATAATAAGCGAGGCTATAAATTCACACCTTATATAACAAAGTAGTCGACGATTCGAGTGACGGTCACTAACGATGATGAGGATGCCCGGGAAAATCAACACCTATCAAACCAATAACGCGTAATGAGTAATATCATTTATAAACCTTAAGGTACTATATATAATACATACATATAAGTCAATTGTGATAATTACAACTCACACCAAAACCAAACAATTAAGTGTTACTCGTTTTATACCATTCGTCCATGTTATTAACGTTATTCCCTTTTACGCATTTTTCGCCGATACTTACCAAAAGTACCGACTGTTTTACTAGACTTAAACCTTTTTATAAAAATTGAGAAAATTCTCAAAGATACCTTAAGACCTGTAGAAAACACATTCTTAATCCCATTAAAATTTTTTGCTTTTACGACCCGTTACTCAACACTTTACCAAAACTACGTTTTTCGGACTGAATTTACACTTTAACCAAGTCGGACTCATTTGACTCATTTAAAGTATACCATTGACCCATTTGACACCTAAGTCTTATAATAGACTCAAATATGCAGGTTTGAGACCAAAAATCAACCTTTGACTATTTACCAAACTATACCTATAGTCCCCGGGATTTGACCTAAAACCAAGCATAATTTCGGATTATGACGGTTTTCATCTCCCGGTACACGAATTTTAAAACATCATAACTTTTGACTCGTTAGGAGTCGTAAGCTCTATCTTATACCAAATCGAAGCTAAGAAGACGCTCTACAACTATATCCTAGTCACAAGACCTGTTTACAAAATAATGTTTATGAAAACACTTCAAAATTTCTGCCTAAAATCACCTATCCCAAAATCAATCCAACACTCGTTTCCAAACCCATTTATCGACACTAGACCTCAACTTAAGCACTCCTAATCATACTCAATCACACTAATCAGTCCTAAACACCCTAATAATCAAATCCATCATAAAACCCAAACACAAAATCAAACATGCAAATGGTTTTACCCATTCAAAATATCTAAAAACAAGAATACATACAAAATCCATCAACAAAATATCAACCACCATGATCCCCCAAACACCCCCTTTGTGCCGTGGGGTTTGGGTGATCAAAACCCCTCAACCAAATTGATTTTGGTTGATTTGTTTAGTGATTACACATCCTACATACTTGAATTAAACATGCATACATCCAATTTACATCAAAACCCACTTTGAATAATCCATTGATTTTTGGAAAAAAAATTGTGGATGCATGTATGATTAAAGTATATGAAAAGGATTAGAATGAAGTAATTAGATGTGGTCTAAACTTACTTTTGATCAAAACAAGCTAGAAAAAAAATGGTGGTGGTGGTTTGGGGTGGTTTGGCCGTCGGCCTAAAGAGAGAAAAAGGGGAGGGTGAAAAAATTTTGAAGTGAAATGTTTAGTGTGTGTGTTTGGTTCTTCCTTTTGTAAAAATGGGAGGGACCTTGGGTGCAATATAAGCTTTCTTTTGTCCTTAAGTAAAAACGACCTCATAAGTTTACCGGATTGACTCACTAGTCATTTTTGAAAATTTTACGGGAGTCGGGGATCATCCCGAACACTCCAAAATACTTTTAGGACACTTTAAATGTACCCGAAAAGCAATAAAACTCACCCGACTCGACTTAACACGAAACGAAAGTAAAATTCTCGAAAAATTATAATATCGGTAAAACGACAATAATCATAGAAATTTGGGCATCCATCGGGATCGTAGTCGTCATCGTTCTTCTTAAATCGTCAATCGTCAAAATTATGACCTCGAATATCGGTTTCAACCAAAATGGTAAAATATATAGCAAATAAAATTTATTAAAAATTTCAAAAATAAGCGTAATTTAGGGTAATGTAAGTGACCTCGGTTCTAGGGTATCACATCCATCCCTCCTTAAAGAGAGCGACGTCCCGGCGCTCGCCTCTTCTTATACTCACATTTCGTGCCGTTGGAACAGATGAGGATACCTTTCCTTGAAAAAGTCCTCACGTTCCCAAGTGTATTCCGGTCCACGCCTAGAATTCCATCGAACCTTTACAATGGGAATTCTACTATGCTTCAGCCTCTTGACCTCTCGGTCCATAATTTCCACGGGTTCTTCCACGAAATGCATTTTGTCGTCCAGTTGAATCTCGTCCAAAGGAATCACCAATTCCTTATCCGCCAAACTCTTCTTCAAATTTGATACGTGAAACGTGTCGTGAATAGCACTAAGCTCGTTCGGCAACTCTAACTTATACGCTACCGGTCCAATTCGTTTAACGATCTTAAATGGTCCAATATACCTCGGACTCAACTTTCCTTTCTTCCCAAAACGAATTACACCCTTCCACGGCGAAACCTTAAGCATAACCATATCTCCGACTTCAAATTCCAACGGTTTTCTTCTGTTATCGGCATAACTCTTCTGTCGGCTTCTCGCAGCAAGTAATCGGTTCTTGATTTGCACGATCTTCTCTGTCGTCTCCAAAACCATTTCAGGTCCAGTCAATTGACTTTCTCCTACATCACTCCAACACACAGGTGATCTACACTTCCTTCCATACAACGCTTCGAATGGTGCAGCCTTGATGCTTGCATGATAACTATTATTATACGAAAACTCCACTAAAGGCAAGTGGCGTTCCCAACTTCCTCCAAAATCAATCACGCATGCTCGGAGCATGTCCTCCATCGTCTGAATAGTTCGTTCACTCTGGCCATCAGTCTCCGGGTGATAAGCCGTGCTCAAACTCAATTCAGTGCCCATCGCACGTTGAAGAGATTTCCAAAATTCCGAAGTAAACCTACTATCGCGATCCGAAATGATCGATAAAGGTACTCCATGTCTGCAAACGATCTCCTTCACGTACACACTGGCCAGCTTCTCCATACTGTCCGTCTTCTTCATAGGTAAGAAATGAGCAGATTTTGTCAATCTATCCACTATTACCCAAATCATATCACATCCACTAGGAGTTCTGGGTAAACCCGTCACGAAATCCATAGTGATTCTCTCCCATTTCCATTATGGGATCTCTGGTTGTACCAACAGCCCAGACGGCTTCTTATGTTCGGCTTTAACCTTCGCACAAGTCAAACACTTACTAACGTAACGAGCAATATCCGCCTTCATATTCGGCCACCAATAGACTTTCTTCAGGTCATGATACATTTTATCCGATCCAGGATGTATCGAGTACTTCGACTTATGAGACTCGTTCATAACCAAATCTCGTACTCCAGGCTTTCCTTCCTCGGATGGACACAACGGTAACCAAATCCGATTCTCGAAATATCTCAGCCCGTCTGACCTAACCACAAAATAATGTTTCAACATTCTTCCCAAGTTCTCAGCATCAACATTCTCTTTCATTAATCCCTTCTCTTGAGCCTTCAGTATTGTTTCGGCTAAATCAACACTCTCAGTCATCACTAAAGCTCTGACTCTCAAAGGTTTCTCTCGATCCTTCCTACTAAGTGCATCCGCTACGACATTCGCCTTACCAGGATGGTAGCGAATCTCACCGTCATAGTCACTCAGTAATTCTACCCATTGCCTCTGTCTCATGTTCAACTCCTTTTGGTCTAAAATGTGCTGCAAACTCTTGTGGTCGGTGAATACAACACACTTCGTCCCGTACAAATAGTGTCTCCACAATTTCAACGCAAAAACTACAGCTCCTAATTCCAAATCATGCGTCGTGTAGTTTTCTTCATTCTTCCTCAGTTGTCTCGACGCATAAGCAATCACTTTCTCACGCTGCATCAACATCGCTCCATAACCCTTACGAGATGCGTCACAATACACTACAAAGTCTTCAGTTCCTTCAGGTAATGACAATATCGGTGCAGAACATAACTTGTCCTTGAGTGTTTTGAAAGCGAATTCTTCCTCATCTCCCCATTCATACACCCTATTCTTCTCGGTAAGTTTTGTCAATGGCTTCGTAATCAACGAAAATCCTTCAATGAATCTCCGATAATACCCAGCCAAACCAAGGAATTGTCGAACTTCAGTCGGCGTTGTCGGTGCCGACCACTCCCTGATCGCTTCGACCTTGGCAGGATCCACGCGAACTCCTTTGCTATCAATTACGTGACCAAGGAATTGCACAGACTCTAACCAAAACTCACACTTCGATAACTTCGCATACAGCTTCTCTTTCTTCAGCAGATCCAATATCTTTCTCAGGTGCTTCTCGTGCTCTTCCTTACTCTTAGAGTAAATAAGAATATCATCGATGAATACAATGACAAACTTATCTAGGTACGGCTTGCATACTCGATTCATAAGGTCCATGAATACTGCAGGCGTGTTTGTCAACCCAAAAGGCATCACTCGAAATTCGAAGTGTCCATACCGCGTACCAAAGGCAGTTATTGGAATATCCTCCTCTATCACACGCAGTTGATGATACCCTGACATCAAGTCGATCTTTGAGTATACACAAGAACCTTGTAATTGATCAAACAAATCGTCAATCCTCGGCAATGGATACCGATTCTTAACCGTCAGCTTGTTGAGCTCTCTATAGTCGATACACATCCGAAATGACCCATCTTTCTTCTTCACAAACAACACTGGCGCTCCCCATGGTGACGAGCTTGGTCTAATAAATCCCTTATCCATCAACTCCTTCAGTTGATCTGATAACTCCTTTAGCTCTGATGGTGCTAATCGATAGGGCGCACGAGCAACTGGTGCAGCTCCCGGCATAAAATCGATTCGAAATTCAACTTCACAGGTGGGTGGTAAACCCGGCAACTCGTCTGGAAAAACTTCCGGATATTCGCGAATTACAGGTACCTCTTCTAACTTCATCTCTAAGTCACCATCACTAGAAACTTGTGCCAAAAACACATCGCATCCATCTTCTACATACTTCATCATTTTCAAACAAGAGATCACCTTCAAACGAGAAGTGCATTCATCTCCCTTCACAGTCAAGACTCTATTCCTCAACGGAATCTGAACTAATCTCTCTCCACAGACGATCACGGCACTATGCGCCATCAGCCAATCCATTCCAACGATCACATCGAACGATCCTAGCTCTATGGGCATTAAGTCGATTTCAAAAGCGTAATTTCCTAACTTCAAGGTACACCCTTTTAGTATAGAATTTGTACTAACGATCTTCCCATCGGCTAATTCCACATTATAACTAGTCGTTAACAATACTGGTTTTCTATCGATATGACGACTAAATTTAACATCTACGAAACTCTTGTCGGAACCAGAATCAAACAATATACTAGCATAACAAGCGTCTAGCAAAAACGTACCGGTAACCACGTTAGGGCCTTG
The DNA here is from genome assembly GCA_025667525.1 of Glebionis coronaria. Classification (NCBI taxonomy): domain Eukaryota; kingdom Viridiplantae; phylum Streptophyta; class Magnoliopsida; order Asterales; family Asteraceae; genus Glebionis; species Glebionis coronaria. The sequence goes on from CM046881.1 coordinate 228,597,115, forward strand.
TGGTTTATCAACCGTCCCTACTTGATACACGGCAGCAGCATTGTTATCTCCTTGTCTGTTTCCAACCTTCGGGCAATTTCCTTGCTTATGTCCTCTTTCTCCACATCCAAAACAACCCATCACTCTCGTAGCATTCGCCCCAGTAGCTACCCCTTTCGCTCGGCAATCTGACATCCTATGACCCGCTTTTCCGCACTTGCCACACGCAGGTGGGCAACTCCCTACATGGTACAAATTGCATCGACCACAGTGGGGATTTACCTTCGCTCCTCTGGGGTTTGTGACAGCTCTCATCCCATCATTCCTTCGCTGGTTGAACTGCTGATTGCGGTTCTGACCTTGGTTGTTACGGTTTCCACCTCGGTTTTGACCCTGGGATTGATTACTCTGAGCCGCCTCCCACTTCCTCTTGTTTCCTTCAGCAATGAAGTTCTTCTTGTCTTGCAGTTTGACATCCATAAGCGCGTGAGCCATTTGGACTGCTTCATCAAACGACCCCAGGCTTAGATGAAGTCGTCTCACCCTTGATATTACTAGACAGACCTTTGATGTACTGCTTCATCTTCTTGCTATCATCGGCAAAGGCATCGGGACACAAAAGGCTCAATTCATTAAACCTCCTGGTATAAGCAGTGATATCATTGTTTCTCAAAGTCAAGTGTCTCAACTCATCTTCCAATTGACCCAGCTCCTCTTCGGGACAGAACTTCTTGGTCAAAAGAGCCTTAGTAGCAGTCCAAGTTCTTGCATTCGCTACTGCTAACCCAACAGTGGCTACTTGAATGTTCCACCAACTCAATGCGTCATCAAGAAAAGTAGCAGCCGCAAACTTGACCTTATTCGCCTCTGAACAACCACTAATCTCAAAAGTACTCTCGACCTTTTCTAACCATCTCCTGAGTTCTAGAGCTCCGCCAGTTCCACGAAACTGCGTGGGACCGCATTTCATAAAACTAGAGTAAGTACACTCTCTCGGGGCTTGCTGTCTCCCCACATTTCTGCCTTGATCTGGGTTTCTATCTGCTCGATCTGCTTCTAGTCAATTCGCAATGGCTTCCTGAATCATCGTGTTCACACGGGTTGCTGTTAGCTTTGGAGGCATTGTGAGTTCTCAAGTACACCTCTCTGCAAAGACAGGGAAAATAGAAAAACAATGTAAGTATACACATCAATATTAAGATGGATTTCTCTTTCAAGACATAATATAAATACAACGACACATCACTACAAGGTTACTAATATTCATCAATTCACATCACAAAAGAGCAAATTAAAGACATATCACAGATCATGAAAGGTAAACATGGATTGTATTGATAAATCAACCAAAATTGTGACAAGTATTACCACTACAACCATTCACCATAAAACTTAAGTCTTCAAGTTTTTCGTCACAATACCATCATACAAAATTATAAAATAGTTCTATTACAACGATCAAAGATAAAGTACAATACAAGCAACTAGTCATGTGGTGATCCACACGACCTCTTGGATGGCGGTTCATCTTCATCCTCCTCGGGCTCTTCGTCGCTGTCTTCCTCGTCCTCTTCATCCATCTTCATCTTTCCTTTGTCATTCGGCCCACATTCAATCGCCTTCTTCGTCCCAGAAGTAGACCCACACTCAACTGCTACCTGATTTCCTACATTGATACAAACACCCTTGGCAGGTGGCTGGACCATGAAATCATTAGCCTCCATTTCCAAGTCATCCACAAATCTCCAATCTGGGGGCAAGGATGCTCTCACTCGATGCTCCTAACTTTGCATCCTAGTCAATCTCGCTTGATCTTCCCTAACCTGCTCAAGACTAGCACTCAGGTTCGCTATCATCGATCTCAGACTGTTGATATCACTCTTGTTTGCATTTCCATCAAACTCAATCCTTGAAGTTCTTGCCAATAACCTCTGGTGTGCCCTCTCATTCTTATCAAACCTCTTGATTACCCTGGTCTCCACCACGTACCGCTTGTACATCAACCTATCCATTCTCCTCAAACGACCCTCGGGATCCCAATAGTTTCTTGGTCTCGGAAAATAGACCCTCGCGATATTTTCGTGAATAGATTGTGATTTAGATGTATTGCTGGATTCTGCACCACTCCCATTACTTACTCGAATAAACCCTGGCACCGTCCTCAGGTAGTCCTTACAATTGTCCATCGGGGGACGAACGGGTTGCTGTTCATATCGGTCGGTTGGAGGCACTTCATAACCCTTTGGCGAATTTGGAGATTGAAATAATTCAGGTTCGGTCTGACCGACAGCATTCTCAGGAATTCCATCATCCACCGGTTCCTCTTCCTCTTCCTCAGAATCCTCACTAACATCGCTACTAATACTGAAGTTGTCCACGTCACTTTTGTCACTGTCATTTTCCGGCTCTACCGCTTCTTCTGGAGCGATCCATCCATTGTCATTATTCGGCGGGTTCGGAGGAAACGGTCCCCCCTCGTGTCCTACGACGAAATCGTCTCCATTTCCGTTAGGCGGTACCTCGGCCATTCCTGCAATAACAGAGAATTTTGGAGGGTACGTAAGATTACTATTCAATATTTATAAATACATGCATGCAAATGCAATGCAAAGGTGGTACACATGCCCAAAATGCGATAATATGATGCTCATGCATAAGTAATACAAGAATTACGGTATCGGGTACTCCACGTATAATTTCAACGTTTTACATATAGTAGTTCAATATCTACGTAATAAATACCCATATATATACCTCAACTCAAAAGTATACATCAATACCATGAATACAAAAAAAAAACCTTACCGGAGCCATGCAGGATAGTTGTGTGCTTGGACAATTTCTTACGACACCAAAAGTTATAGTTTAGGAATTTTCAAAACGACCTAGTTCTCTATAACTCATGGCTCTGATTACCAATCTCTAACACCCCACCAAATGCTATGCGCAGCGGAACTACAACATTTGGGTGCTAGGCAGTTATCATCGCACACAAGATATATCGAACGACTCCAAAGAGACGTCAAAGTTTGAACATAAATTAAAAATTGTTAAAGATGTACATGTCTACGATATTCCAACCCCAAATGATACAACAGAGTTTGCGTTTCGGTCCCCATGAATCTCAACCCCAAAAGATACAGTTTTCACAACAACATGACATAAAGTTTAAAATGTTCAAGTAAGAATGGGAGGAAAAACAAGTAGACGCCAAGCCACACACACAACTTCCATCCAATGCATGCTCCCTGCTAAACTTCATCGGTTACCTGAAACACATGCTAAATTTGGTCAACAAAAACGTTGAGTGTAATTCATAGGTTTTACAATTCATTTTTGAACATATGTGTAATAAAATCATTCACGATCATTCATAGACTTGTCGATCAAACAATCTATTTTTAAGGTTATGACAATTGTGTTTAAGCTCATGACACTAAACCGTTAACTCAATCACCCGCGTAATAATTACCGGCGTGATTCAGATGAAACCAGTGCCCCTACTAAAGGCATCAGTTGCAATTATACCTTATCTCTTATCACAAATTATCCGTCCGCAGGGGGTATCAACGTACTAGCCCTCGTCTCGGATAGGGTAGTCAACCCCATAGTACTATCACTTTGTATAAGCGGCTATTTCCAATCCACGCTAGGATTAAACAATAGTTAATAGTTCATGAAATTAGGGCCTTTTGCAACTAGGTACTCAACACAATTTCGAAGGCAACATTCGGGTCCAACAATCATTCATGACATATGTTCATTTTAGAAAACTAGCATGCATTTCCTCGCGGGTAAAACAATTTAAAACAATAATAAGCGAGGCTATAAATTCACACCTTATATAACAAAGTAGTCGACGATTCGAGTGACGGTCACTGACGATGATGAGGATGCCCGGGAAAATCAACACCTATCAAACCAATAACGCGTAATGAGTAATCTCATTTATAAACCTTAAGGTACTGTATATAATACATACATATAAGTCAATTGTGATAATTACAACTCACACCAAAACCAAACAATTAAGTGTTACTCGTTTTATACCATTCGTCCATGTTATTAACGTTATTCCCTTTTACGCATTTTTCGCCGATACTTACCAAAAGTACGGACTGTTTTACTAGACTTAAACCTTTTTATAAAAATTGAGAAAATTCTCAAAAATACCTTAAGACCTGTAGAAAACACATTCTTAATCCCAAATAAAAGTTTTTGCTTTTACGACCCGTTACTCAACACTTTACCAAAACTACGTTTTTCGGACTGAATTTACACTTTGACCAAGTCGGACTCATTTGACCCATTTAAAGTATACCATTGACCCATTTGACACCTAAGTCTTATAATAGACTCAAATATGCAGGTTTGAGACCAAAAATCAACCTTTGACTATTTACCAGACTATACCTATAGTCCCCGGGATTTGACCTAAAACCAAGCATAATTTCGGATTATGACGGTTTTCATCTCCCGGTACACGAATTTCAAAACATCATAACTTTTGACTCGTTAGGAGTCGTAAGATCTATCTTATACCAAATCGGAGCTAAGAAGACGCTCTACAACTATATCCTAGTCACAAGACCTGTTTATAAAATAATTTTTATGAAAACACTTCAAACTTTCTGCTTAAAATCACCTATCCCAAAATCAATCCAACACTTGTTTCCAAACCCATTTATCGACACTAGACCTCAACTTAAGCACTCCTAATCATAATCAGTCACACTAATCAGTCCTAAACACCCTAATAATCAAATCCATCATAAAACCCAAACACAAAATCAAACATGCAAATGGTTTTACCAATTCAAAACATCTAATAACAAGAATACATACAAAATCCATCAACAAAATATCAACCACCATGATCCCCCAAACACCCTCTTTGTGCCGTGGGGTTTGGGTGATCAAAACCCCTCAACCAAATTGATTTTGGTTGATTTGTTTAGTGATTACACATCCTACATACTTGAATTAAACATGCATACATCCAATTTACATCAAAACCCACTTTGAAAAATCCATTGATTTTTGGAAAAAAATTTGTGGATGCATGTATGATTAAAGTATATGAAAAAGGATTAGAATGAAGTAATTAGATGTGGTCTAAACTTACTTTTGATCAAAACAAGCTAGAAAAAAAAATGGTGGTGGTGGTTTGGGGTGGTTTGGCCGTCGGCCTAAAGAGAAAAAAAGGGGAGGGTGAAAAAATTTTGAAGTGAAATGTTTAGTGTGTGTGTTTGGTTCTTCCTTTTGTAAAAATGGGAGGGACCTTGGGTGCAATATAAGCTTTCTTTTGTCCTTAAGTAAAAACGACCTCATAAGTTTACCGGATTGACTCACTAGTCATTTCTGAAAATTTTACGGGAGTCGGGGATCATCCCGAACACTCCAAAATACTTTTAGGACACTTTAAATGTACCCGGAAAGCAATAAAACTCACCCGACTCGACTTAACACGAAACGAAAGTAAAATTCTCGAAAAATTATAATATCGATAAAACGAAAATAATCATAGAAATTTGGGCATCCATCGGGATCGTAGTCGTCATCGTTCTTCTTAAATCGTCAATCGTCAAAATTATGACCTCGAATATCGGTTTCAACCAAAATGGTAAAATATATAGCAAATAAAATTTATTAAAAATTTCAAAAATAAGCGTAATTTAGGGTAATGTAAGTGACCTCGGTTCTAGGGTATCACAAGGGAAATAAGGAGTAGTTCAAGAAAGTCAATGAAATGGATACAAGGTGATAAGGTTTCTAGACGTTTAGCCGGAATCGTCATGAGACACGTGCCAAAATTATAACGAACGTTATGAAAGCAAGATCTTCAATTCCCGGTTCAAATCAATGGTACGATAGAAGCAAAGAAAGACAATGTAGAATGACAAATAAGTCATAAAAAATAAAGGAATATGAAATCCGTATGTGTTCACATCGTAATTTATTTGAGAAAAATACACTTTTAAAATAGTAGAACATTAGTTTGTCAAATCACCTGATTCCTAAAAGTTCAAGATTTATGTATGACCGAGCTCAAGTTACCGTTTGTAAACGTTTTCAAACACAATCAATGTTTCATGGTTGTAAAATGTCATTAGTTACAGTTTAACGAGCTCACACGAACTCAAAAACGCTTCAATCCATATTGTTAAATTTTATTAGTTTTGTCCCTTTTTCAGTCAACTTTGACTTTTTGGTTTAACTAGACCAATTGATTCACTAAATGACATTTTAAGACTCGAAGTCTAGAGTAATTTGGTGTAAAACGATGTTTTGGACAACTTTCTAGTTTACTCGAGACTTGAAACGGATCAAAAATGGACGAAATTGCCCTTGCGTTAAATCTGTCAGCAAAACGATATTTTAGAACTACGCAAAAAAAATTCTTAAATTTTACAATCCCAAATGTGCATAACTTGCTCGTTTTAAAGATTTACTAACCAAGTTTTATGTCCTAAACGAACGTCTCAACAAGTAGAAATATATATATTTATGTCTAATGTTATAAAAATATTTTCTCGACACTGTAAAATTTCTTGTAAAGTTTCTGTATAAAGTATATTCTTCGATACATCTTGAAATTAAATCTAAATTTCATAATAACTCAGAATTAATGTACACACAAGACTTGTGGATTCCATAAAGACGAAAGAAGATAAACTGTGTAATTAATCATGTAAAGAAAACACAGTATGGAAATGGTTCAAGAATGCCAACGATAATCTGAAAGATCAAAAACGACGCACATCATCCGTGTCTTCGGCTGCAAGATGCAATGCAGGAAGGTATCCTGGCGGCGTGATTTTCCAAAATCACAAGACATACCGAGAAAGAAACAAAATATTAACAAGTCACACTCCTGAGGCGAGGAGGTTTAATGAAAAATGGAGGGTACAAGTAGGATCGTATTGAAAACAATTGTCACATAATAAAGGACGATCATGTGTTCAAGGTACAACGGATGTTGTAAGTCGAAGTCGAAACGGAGAATGGTCAATGAAATAAGAAGTAATCCATGTACAAGTGTCGTGTAAAACGGTGGCTTAAAGGTAAATCAAGATTATGAAAACCCACAATATTATTCAGGTACTGATTCAACGAATGCTTCGAGATGTGTGACTCACATGGTGTCCTTTATTCTTTTCCGGAGACACATTGAGCTACACAATGGTCTATAGACTAGAAATTCAATTTCGAATGGTCGGAAAGAAAATCTGCGTATCTAAATAGATATTTTAAACGAAATAAACAATGAAAGCAACATGAACGGTAGTAAGAATGAACATCAGGAGTTCTATCGAAAACAACACTTATTTAATTCCGAACAATGGTATCACGAGAGTATGCACAACATGTAGCAGTGTGTCGAGAAAAACAGATGATTCAAAACGAACGAGTATATGAAGTCAGTCGTATCACGCGTAAATGAAATAGCAATAGTACTCAGAAAATGAGTATGAAAAGTCGGCATCATACGCGCTTTGAATACAAGTATGTAACGTCAAAACAATATAATATCATCGTAACCAGATCAGTTCACCAGAACAAGAATTCCATAAATAGAGTAAGAGCAAATGTAATCACAATAATATCGAATGAAAATCCATGAAGCACAAGGCTTTGAAAAGACATAGTAATTATCGTCATTGGGGTAACGTAATATTTCAGCATGTAATCCAAAAGATTAATACTATAACGATAATTAAAAGTAAATAATAAGGATTAGAGAGTTACCCGCAAAGATATCGAACGACAATGGCAGATTCTGTGTTTGACACTTAGAAACAATAAAATATTTGAACTTTCGGTTATAGACTAAGTTTTTGAAAAATGACTCAGATCCCTATAACCATCGCTCTGAAACCACTCTGTGAGACCCCCAGAATCTGACTTGGAACAACTAGGCAACGAGGGGGTAACACGTCATAGTACAAGAAACAATGAATTACAGTTCTTATAAAGCTGACGAAATAAAAACATGTACATTACATCATAAAAGGGTCAGAGTTTTTAAACATAGGTCCCAGAGTTTTAGAAGCGGAAAATTATATTATTTCGTCTCGATTTATAACATAAAGTTTCCCAAAAGATAGAATAAACTCCTAACAGTTTTTACTAAAAACAATCTTTTAAAAGCATCACAGAAATCTCCAAGCTACGATAATATCCTTATGGCTCCCATCCAAACAAAGCTAAGTAATAATACTTGAGATTAAACATGTAAAATCGTCAACACAAAGTTGAGTGATATTCATAGGTTTAGCAATAAGGATGTGGAACACAAGCATTCATTTGTAAAACACGTAGTATGGAGTATGGTTATATACGTCAACCATAGTCCGAAATCATTATTATTGTTGTTTAGTTCATGAACCGAAGCTTAACTCAGTGTAAGTTCCTCTAGGGAGTATTCAGCCTAAATACTCAAGTAATAAACAAATATCAGTGCGTCAAGGTACCTGAGACGGGGATAGTCAATCCCGATGGATCCACCTACAACATTCGCGCTTAGTACTCGAAATTAACGGTTCATGATCAGGAGAGGAAACTTACGGCTAGACTACAAGCAATAATAATATTGAAAACCTGAAATCATACATGTTCTGGATAGCATACAAGTTATGGATAGCATACAAGTTCTGGATAGCATACAGTTTTTTTAAATGGTTGTGTTCCACCATGTAAAATCTCACCCCGTGTTTAGAAACCATGTACAAGTAAAAAGGGGCTATGAACTCACCTTAGCCACGAGGTAAGTCAATCATGGTACTCAGCAACTGAGTAGAAACGGTAGTGGTAGACGATTACCGACGATATGGATGCCCCGGGAAACACGAAAACCGCAACCTATAAAAATAAGGCGCGCGTTAAGACTCGAACTCAAATATCGATATGTACCAAATATAATATGACTCAAATGTTTTCAAAGTATTCATGTTTCAAAACCATTGATACGAACCAAATGAATTCATACTAACCCATTTATTCCAACACTACACGATTAAATACTTGTGTACTTGAAATTGACCCGTCATAAGACGCCAAGTCAACGCAAGTCAAACTATCATTTAACCTTATTCGGACCAGTAGCTAAGTCGTTTATATAATGACTAAGCACTTGAATAAATCACCATGTCCGATGATGATACTCAAACTCACGCAACACAAACATTGAACTATGTGTCCAAAATTAAAATTAGCAAGTACACCCCGAATGTACACACCGATCTACCCTATCTATACTTGTACGTTTTAGATGAAATTTGGTGTCAAGGTCACTTATAACCTGTATAAGACCTCACCAAAATTTGAGCCAAAGTTCACACTTTAAAATCCATCAGCTCGACACTTTACTCGACTCCAAATTTGAGACAGATTTGTGCATTTGTTTTGTAAAACCGTTTAGACCACTTTAAAAGCACTAATTCGACAATCCGTCTTTTAAAACCACTACTAGACTCATCAAATTAAGTTTGTAAACTTTGAAAATCAGTAGTATCCATTATCTAACCAAGCCTAAAGTCCCCGAGAGTCGACCCAAAATCAGCCACAATTTCGGATTGTGCCGACTTACGTCTCCCGGTACACGAAAACTAAAACTTGCATAACTTTTGACTCGTAATGACTTAGAAGCTCTATCTTATACCAAAACGAGCGTCTCGGAAAAATATACAACAATATCAAATAAACTTAGCCTTTCACAGACCTTAAATCCACGAAACAATCTGTTTAAAGCTGCTATCCCAAAATACCTTTTTAGAAAACAAGTCAAATCAATTTTCCAACCAAAACCGTTCATTCCCATACCTATAGGATCATTATACCATAATTCCTATCAACCAAACACTCCTAAAAACACTTGTATGAAAAATCTAACAAAATCAAAGATTAAAAACAAGACTTTTTAGGATCAAAAAGTGATGATCTTACCAAGATCATCACATGCATGAGGTTTTAAACATCATCCAACCATGGAATCATAAAATCGTCAAAAGTTGATGCATGTATGAAATTTTTTTATAGATAGAATCACAAGAACATTTTAGGATGGGGTGTTTTAGTTTTTGATAGATTTAATGTAAAATCAAATTTTTGGGGGTGTTTATGGTTGATGGTGGTGGCGGAAGTAATAAGAAAAAGAGGGGGAGAGAGTATTTGTGTGTGTGTGTGTTTTTGTATGTAAGACATGAGAAGAGTTGGTAAATTTTGGCTTATATAGTATGGTTGGGGTGTATATTGCAGTTAGTTAATAGTTTTGGACCCAAAAACAATTTATTAGTTTAAAGGGTAGAAAATGGTTATTTGTAAATATTGAAAATATTTACGGGGCTCGAGTTTCGTAAAAATATTTTTCAAAAGTTACAATGCATCATAAAAATGATTATACGATTTCCCGACATGACTAAATACGTAATTAAAACGACATCATCGAAAATATTAATTATCGACACAATCGATAAATAAATGTAAAATTTTGGGCATCCGTCGGTATCGCCATCACTAGGAGTTCTCGTTGTAAAACGCACGCGGGTGATTTTAAATAAAAAACTTTGATTTAAATTAAATATGGAAAAATAAAATAAGATTTTTATAATTCCAGATAAAATATTGTCAATGAACAGAAAATACTTAAAAAGTATAATTTATTTAAAATTTAAGAATCTCAGGATTTACATATAACATTACAAGAAAACGTAATACGTTGGAAAATTCAAGAAACACGAATAAAAGAATAAAATAATGCTAGGAAAGTACAGGTTCTCACAATTTGGGGGTATCATAGAATGGTATCAGAGCGATAGTTATAGAGAACCAGACCAAAAAATTATAAAATATAAAAATAAAATTTTTATATAAACTGGACTATAACTGCTTAAAAATCTTTTAGGATTTTTGGGACTAAAATAGTTAAGCATATAGAACATAGAGCATGCATTTATTATGTGATCTATATGAGCATTGATTATTAACTTTTGGTAAAATGATCTTTGATATGAGTGATTTTACTCATATCAATTATATCTAAAAACGATGAATAAATGCAATAAATGTTCAAATATACCTTGTATATGTGTTGTTTTGTTGTTTCATGTGTGTATGTACCAAGTTCACGAAACCGGCAAATATCGACACGAGATTGAAGAAAGTTCATTAAGCCAAAAGACAAGTCGTTTTAAGACATGATTCAAGTTAATGAAGTTTATTGTCAAAGTGGGTCCCATTTCAGCTTAATGGGCTTAGAAGCCCATTAATAAAGTCTTGAAGCTAAAAAGCCCAACAAGGGCCCAATTACAAGATAATATGGGACGGATAGAATATTTTGGGTCCATTTGAATAAAAGCCCAATACTAAATTATTAAGGAACGAAGGAAGTATCATTTGGGAAAGTCTAATAAGGTCCAAAAGGTACCAATTTATGACGGGGGAGTAATATTTAGTTGGGTTCAAGGGCCCATGTTACAAAGAATTGACGGTGGAAGGAGTATAATTATTTACCTTGGTCAAACCTTTTCGACACAAACAAGAAAATCAACAAAAGAAAAAGAAGTCGACTAAAAGGATTTTGGGGGAAAAACAACCCAGCATATAAACCCTAGATTTTAGGGGTATTCATTCAAGCAGAAATTGGGTTACACGCGCTTTAATAAACTGCCAAGTATATCGGGAAGAAGATACTGGCACAAGGCTCCCACGTGGACTCTCAACACGTCACTCCTCAATTGTGATTGGTTGATTTTGTGACACCCCAGGCAAATCCCACATCGGCTGTGGCCAGGAGAGATCTTGGCTCATAAGAAAATATTTGCCTTCTCATGACACAACGCGTTTTGTGGTCTACTGCACGTGGGGTTCTTAGGAACTGGCAGTTAAGCGTGCTCATGTCAGAGTAGTACTAGCCTGGGTGACCAGCCGGGAAGTACTTACATGAGGGCCACAAAGCAAAGCCGTGAGCCTATGGGCAAAGCGGACAATATTGTGGTCTGAGTAGGCGGGATGTTACAAGTGGTATCAGAGCCACTCCTGAGCCGTTCAGGATGGTGGGGCAAACCTCATCGAGGATGATGAGTCCCGAAGGGGGGGTGATTGTGACACCCCAGGCAAATCCCACATCGGCTGTGGCCAGGAGAGATCTTGGCTCATAAGAAAACATTTGCCTTCTCATGACACAACGCGTTTTGTGGTCTACTACACGTGGGGTTCTTAGGAACTGGCAGTTAAGCGTGCTCATGTCAGAGTAGTACTAGCCTGGGTGACCAGCCGGGAAGTACTTACATGAGGGCCACAAAGCAAAGCCGTGAGCCTATGGGCAAAGCGGACAATATTGTGGTCTGAGTAGGCGGGATGTTACAGCAGGAAATGAGAAATGGTGGAAGAATGGGTTGTCAAGCCACCAACAACTACAAAATGAAGGGAAATCTAATATATATATAGGGAGATTAGGGAGGAGCTTAGGAAGCTTCCTCCCTCTTTCTTCTTTTTTTAATTGCACCATTAGTCCTTAAGCCTTCTAATCTTCTTAAATCTTGGACTTTAATGACTTTTGGCTCGGGATTTCTTTGAACTCGTCTTGGAATTCTTCAATAAATTAGACTTGAGTTCTTCGGCTTTTAGTGAACTTCCATCTTTTGACTTTTTCTTCGATAAATCTTCAGAATTGGTCTTGGACTTCCGTTATTTTTCCACTTTTGATCTTTCGACTTCTTCTTATGTCTTTTTCTTCGATAAAAGCCCGTGAAAGCCGTGTTTTCTTCACTTTTCACCTTTTCGTCCTAAATCACAACGAAAACACAAACCCCGCATAATTCTGACATAAATGACATAAAATACACGTTTTGGCTCGGTTATTATTGTAATTAAGTGGTAAAAAGGATGGGTGTTTACACACCTATCAGCCCACATGTAGAGTGAGCTATATATATCCCCTCCTAACATGTTAGGAGGGGTTGGTTCTCATTTTCATATTCAGTATTACACATATTTCTCCAACCTCTCTCTACTTTCTCTCTCTAAGTTCTTCATCTCTCTTTCTCTTGTAACCATTCCATACTTAAGATAATCGAAGGATTACGTAGACCTACAGTGTAAGTTTGCTAGTGTAGAATTTATCAAAAGCCTTTTCAAAACTTGTGAAGCTTTTGAGATCCAATAAGCTTATAAGTTAGCTTATGTGCTTATACTGACAATATAAGCACATAAGTTCAAGGTATAAGCTTATTATTATATTTCTTGTTCAAATTCAAGTTCTTGCAAAAGTGTTTTCATAAGTTTTTCCAAGTTTACTTTTTCTGCTAATTTACTTATTGTTCTAACAGCTCTCACCAAAATCTGTTGACACCAGCTTTTGGGCAAGGCTTTTGGAGCTTGTATTGTTTGTGTTTTGGTGTTGTGATCAAAGCAGGTACCAATAAGAAAATACATTGCCCAAGCTAACTTTTGTAGTCTTTAGGCAGGAATGTTGTAGTCCAATCTTCATTCTTTCATTCCAACAGCTCCCATAAGCCCTTGAATCTTGAAGCACTAGCTGGTGGTATCACCAAGCTAGACTTGACCTGAAATGGCCAAGTGAAGGTTTGGTTGAACTCCCTAGTCACTTTTAGGTTTTTGGTGCTATGTGCTAAGTTGTGTGAATGACTACTATGCTTTAGTTAGGAGTTAATCTAGTTTCTTTGGTTAGTTTATGCATGTTCTCAGTCATTTGAAATGATTTTAAAGTGATTTGTTAACTTTTCCTTTGTTAAAGTTTAAATCAGATAGGTATAGGGGTGTTTAGGACTGTAGAAATAAGGTTTGTAGTGACAACAATACTTAACAAAACAGGGCTACACTCCTTATACTTGTTTAGTTGAGTGGTTTAAGGTGATTGCTTAAACCAACTTAGTTGCTTTGATTTGATGTCTGCAAGTTGGTAATATGTTAGTTTAGCACTTGTTTTATCTCTACTTGAAGTTAAGTTCAAATTTGGTAGCTTATTGTTGGCTTATTGCTCATTTAAGATTCACCAAAACGTTTTGTACATGCACCTGTCTGAGGTCTTTATTCTTGGAGTTTCCATATATCGGATAAAGGTTCATACCTTTTTATCCGATATTTGACATTAGGGTATTATCTGTTTGCTTTTTCTGCTGAACTGTGCTCATTGTCGGCTTATTTGAGCTTCGTTTTTGCTTGTTTTTAGCTTATTTCCACCTCCTAATAAGCCACTGCTTATTGGGAGTTTATTTGCCAAAAGAAAAAAAATAATAAGTCCAAAAAAGATCATCTGGCATGGATTCGAACTAGGGACCTATCGCACATAAGTGATTAGCCTTACCATTGTACCAGAGTCTTTTTCTTGAAAGACTTAAGTACATCTTAATTATATAACATCTTTCATTTACCCAACTTAAAATAAGTTGTAGCTTATCATAAGCTTTATGGCTTATTTGGTTGGATTTTCCTGTTATTCTTATTTTTTCTAGATAAAACATTACTTTTAGGATTTTTAAAAAATTGGTTTAGGATTTTTCCCACTGCTCATTTATTGTTAATCATTTTTTCTATTTTTTGTTTTTGTTAATTAGTTTAAAAATAGATAAAATTAGTTTTAATTTTTTGAAAAATACTTTTTAGATTTAAAAAATATTTTTAAGGTTTACAATTGATAAAATCTTTGTTTGAGCTTTTTCTTAAATATCTTGAATTTTATGTCTTTTATTAGATTTTAAAATATAATAATAATTTATTTAAAAAGTTTCAAGAAGTTTTGTTAATTTTTCCACCTTAATTATATTTTATAAGATTTATATGCAATTTTTAGATTAATTTTATTTTTACGTCTCATTTTGCGTTAAATCGCGTTTTTCGTCGTAGTTTAATTGTAGTGTAATCCGTATTTATTTTTCTCTCTTTTTATCACCAAAAATGAACAAATCCAAATAACGTTTTTAATTTTGGCACACACATAAGACCTCCCTAGAGAACGAACTCACTTGTCGGATTTTACATTTTCCTAAATGTAACCTTTTAATACTTTGCCAAAGTTTCTTGTACTTTTTTCTAAAAGGTATATACTAAAAATACTACATCAACGGTAGTGAAGCACCATGCAATAAAGACCATGACTAACTAAACCAAATGTGAAACTCATTGAAGAACATAGCTTTATTAGTCGAATATCCAATATCTTCATTTCTAATTTATGTTGTTGTAAAAAGATGATTTGAATAAATGAGACGTCAAACCATGGAAGTCATCATTCACTTTAGTAGCCACCCAATGTTGAAAGACAAAAAGATTCTTTTAAATTAGTTAATAACTAATCAAGGGCGAATGACAATGTCAAAACCTTCATCGTGAAGAAAAAATGACAAGCATCCAAAGTTTTCAAATTTGTTCTCTATTAGAAAATGGATAATAACACCAATACATGAAACATGTCTTTAAAAGTGGAAAAAAATCATGAAGAAAACTTTGTCTATTAGTTTTATTTGGGATGTCGATTTTTTTGAATACCTCACTTTTAAGAAATAATATGTAAAATGTAAGGATCTTTTGTTTTTAATGTAAGTTTATGTTCAAAGAAGAAAAAGGTTACAGCCAGCGTTATATAGTGAAGTCTTTTGTTGTGACAAAGAAAACAAAACACCCCGTTAATTCATAAATAAACCACCAAAAAATATGTTGTTCCACGAAATTTTGATTCGCATAAGCTATAGATTATCTAACATGTGAAGTTCCGTGAGGTGGTTGGTGGTTAAGTTTAAGCTTATTTTGGAAAATACCACATCCATATAATGTTACGGCCTATGCTTGAAGTGAGTCGGACCAAAAGGACCACTACTATCTATCTTAGGGTTAGGGTTTCATTTTTATGTTTTATAAATATTATGCTATTGTTCTTAAATCAGTCAATCAAATAAATCAATAAACATGTCTAGTTTCTCTTTTCTAATTCTTATGGAGCAAACACTCGCTTGAAGTGGTTCTATCTATCCCGGTACACTCTAATCGGGTCGTATCAATTGGTGCTTTCATTGAGAGTCCTCAACTCGTTGAAGGTTTTTTTTGATCTAAGGATCCAATAAATAAATAAACTGTTCATCGACAATGTTACTGTTGATCAGCAGCACTGATCATCGGGGGTCCTGTTCATCGCGCACTGTTCATTCGGTAGTACTGTTCATCGGGGGTACTGTTCACCGAGTACTGTTCATCCAGAAAAAAAATAATTAAAAAAATAATTATTTTTTATTTGTTTTTCGAATTGCTATGGCATCGAGTAGGAGCGATCGGGATGCACTATCTAAACTTCTGCAGATGGGTACGGTGACCGAATATCAGAGTGAGTTTGTAATACTTGCAAATCGGGTAACGGAAATCTCTACAAACTTACTGAAGTGTTTTTATATTTTTGGCCTAAAAGTGCCATTACAACGGGAATTGTTGAGATTAAGACCTACAACTTTAGTCGAAGCTTTTTATTTAGCCCGTATCACTGAGGCTCGTGTGACAACCACGGTTTTGAGATTCGTCACTTATTTCTATTTTGTGCATATTTCGTGTCTTTATGTGTTTATGTGTTATGTGGTGGGAATAGATTGTGGTTTGGACATCGTTTTCGGGTAGGGGGTACCTTGTGAGTGAAACAATGTGTGATATTTTCATGTTCATGAGCTGACATATAAGTGACTATGAAATAAGATGGTGTTATTTAGTGGTTTTACGTATACGTATATGTATTATAAAAAATCGTATTTTTACGATTTAAGGCATAGCATTTAGAGGTCTCGGATGAGGTAATTAGTCACGGGAGTATTTTTCGGGATGCTTTTAAGTCATTTAGGACTTAGTTAATTAGTTTATTTCATATTTCAAGAGTTTTTATAAAACTGTATATTTTACGTCTTTTACGGTATATGCGTAAATTTGACTAGTTTTAAGGTTTGGAGGTTTTGGAGGATTTAGGAGCTGAAATAAATTAAGGTAATATTATTAATACAATTATTAATAATAAAAAGAAGAAAAAAACGAAATTAAAGGGGTATAGGTCGGTTATGTGACGCAAAAAAAAAAAAGAAAAGAAAAAGAGAAAAAGTAGGGAATTATATATGGCAACTTTAATTGGGTTATGATTGGTATTATAACTATATAAGGTGTTAACTAAGTTAAAAAAAAATAATCCCTGAGAAATCAAAGAGTCGACGTTTTTTTTTGGGTTTTTAGGGTTGTTCTTATTTTTTTGTCTTCCATTATTCTTAAAGTAAAAACCTTCAATCCTTTTTCAAGTTAATTGTTTTTAATTCATTCTTAATCATTATATGATGGATTTAGGTTAGGTTTTATTATAAAATCTGTTAATTAATGATAAAATAATGATTAGATTAATTAGGTCTTGTAATTAATTAATTGTTGGGTAATTAATTAGGTTAGTTTAATTAAATTTGTAATTAAAAACTGGGCAGAATTTAAGGCTTATTGTTTTGATCATATCTAGAGTTCTAGGAACATTCGTTAATCGAACCAAGTATCCCTGAAAGGAATTTGAGTTGGATTTTGAATGAAAGAAACGAGGAATAAATTGGAATTCGGGAAGTGGGTCAAAAACATGTTACAACAGTCGGAGGTCAAAATAGTTTTGAAATCAGTCGGGTTTAATTTAATGTTTTAAGGTGGTTAGGGTACTTAGGAGTACAATTGAACTTTCAAACGAACATGAGAGTTAGCTTATATGTTATATAAGATATCTGAAAGAGGGCTAATAAATTGGGATAGTGTAATACCCTCTGATCATAACAAAATTTTCATATGTTCAAAATCGGTAAAATCTGGATAGGCGAAAGTATAAGTTGTATAACGGGGACTTAAAATTAGCTTTGATGTTGGGGAAAGGGCTGAGATTTTGGTTAACACATATAAGTTTATGGGGTTTTCATTGCAAGGAATGTGGTTTAGGTTTAGTGGGCGTTTGACTCTTAATACGGAGTATCAAAATCGGGACTGTTTTGGGTAAAATGTTAATGGGACGGGTTATGAACTTAACTAAGTTAAGGGCTTTATAGAGTGGTGTAATGGGATGCTTATGGCATATAAATGAGGTTAAGTTGTAGGAGAAGGTTAGATATCCATCATAGATTGATGAGGCATTTTGGTATGTGGTTCATGTCTTGATTGTATATGTTTGTGTGTTTAGATTTTCGCTAGAGCGCGGATATTTAGAGAAGCTTGATCAGGTGAGTTTCATAGTCCCATATCTTTTAATGATTTTGACTTCCATATGGGATGGAAGAGACACTTTATGGTTTTGTAACTAATGTTGTGAATGTTTTTATGGTTTGAGATGGACTTGTGTGTACACTTATGTGATTAACTGCTATGTGATTTCTTGATTGTGTTTATTGTTTGGATCGGGGGACACGTACCATCTCTGTGGATATTGGAAAGGCGGGTAGCCTTGTTTTGGTTCATAGGTGTATGGGCGCCTATGGGATCTTGTGGTGATTGGTAAGGCCTGGCGCCTTAGAATTGTGATGATTTGTTAATCTTGACAGTTAGTTGTTAATGCATGTTTGTAGCACATTGTCCATATGCTCTTTAATTAATGGTTATTATTCACAGCTTATGACTTGATTTTGGCGTTGGAGTCTAAACCTATGACTCTCACCAACATTATGTTGATGTGTTTTATTGTCTCTTTCAGGTGAGAATGTGGTTAATCGTGAGAATAGGAGTGGCTAGCTTTGGAGGCTTAGGATTGCATTTGGACGAACCCCCTTTCCTCTTAGCCTTTATTTTATGTTTGAATAAGTGATACATTATGGACACCTATATGTTGATGCGTGTATTTGTATGTCTTTGGTAAGGGGTAGACCTGTTACCTAGTTACCTAGACGTCTCCATTGTTTGTGATATTGTCATGACATTGTGTCACCCATTTATGATATTTCCATTTCATTTAGTTATCTCTATAGACACGCTATTGTTGTGATGATATCCATATGTCGTGCCCCATATTCCGTCATGGTGGGGTGTGACAGAATGGATTCAGAGCCAATGGTTATAGAGAATTAGGTTGCCTAGTCTCGTAGCCTAGTCTATAACTTAAGGGTCCCTGCATATAGGCGTCATGGGAGTATGTGCGCATTATATAAATTGAAGTTTTTATGGATGTTATTGGTTTTTATTTGCGATATTTTGTTGAGTTTTGACTAATATGGATTGAACCATAGTCGTTCATACTTAGTCACTTGTTTTATTGAAATTTAGGCTAGTATGGATTGAACCATAGTCGTTCATACTTAGCCACATGTTATGTTCTTTTCGAGTTTTGACTAGTGCGGGTTGAACCATAGTCGTCTACACTAGTCATGGTTGTATTTTGTGTAAATTGTACATTATAGTACATAACTTGGTATATGGTAGTTTCCGTCTTTTGTGTATTTTCACAAACATTGTTAAGTTATTTTGTGTACCTGATGTATAGTAATTATCTTTTGATGTTTAAGTCATGTGCCCTAAAAATCATGTGATGATTCGAGTTACTAGGAGTAGGTGGATAGGAAGGATTTCAAGTTGTTTCCACTCTTATGGGCAACAAGACTTATAACTGATTATGATGTTGTTTTGGAGTTTGTCTATGTTTTTTTAGCTAGATTATGGATTTATGTATTCCAAGAGTTTGACTATGTTATTTTAATAGATGGAGTTTTGGACCTTATTGGTTAAGTGGTTATGAGCTTATGTGAGTAGATGGATTTATGTGTTATATGTTGTATTGATTCTTATAAGTGTCATCATAGGAGCGAGTGCATTGGAGAAAGGGTAATTGTATAAGTATGGTGGCCAACATAGTTATACAAGTACCACAACTTCAATGAGTTCCTAAGTATGATTGCATGAAAGAGGGTTAGTACATGCTTGTATATGATGAGATGTGGATTTTGGGTATATGTATAATATATGGGTCTATGTAACAGTTGCCTATGATATGGCTATTTTTTAGTGTGTTATATGTTTTGGGTTATAGTCATGTTGTGTGATCATGCGGGCACACGATATGGACTGGTTTTAGTGATGGGTTTTATGCCTTGTTGTAAGATGGTGATTACTCGTATGGAAAAACGAGTGTATGACGAGATTGATTGATATGACATGTATGGTAACGAGTATGTTTTGGGTGATTTAATAGGTATATATATGCGGATGTATATATACGAGTATGTGCTAAGTTATGATATATGGTCGTTCAGTAGTTATTATAACTTGAACCTACCTTGTGTTTGCTCGTGTTTTATGGTGCTGGAGTTTGATAGAGTTCCAACGACGTTTTGAGTCTTTTGATGTGTGTCTATATTTGGGTATGTATTTTAATTAATGAGAACTACTAAATTTTCTTGCAAATAAGTCTGGCTAATCATAGGAAAACGATTTTGAAAATAATTTGTAAGTGTATGGTATGTTATCGTGACTTACATATTTTTTTTAAGTTTGTGGTAGTAAGTTATAAAAAAAATTGTCTTGAAAATAATTGGGTTAGTTTTCTAGATAACATGTGATAATATATTTTAAAGGGTGAAGAAATTTTACAATAATTTTCTTAAGTGGAGTTAAAATTTTAGAAGTATTTAACTAGACGGAAAGAGTAAAAAGGGATATTTTATTATAATAATGATAATAATAACATCACACCTTGTAAACATGTAATAGTTTAGTTATAACCACCCTAAATGGATTATATAAAATAATAATAATAATATAGAATAAAATGAAAGAAAAAAAAATACTATATCTTATAAACATGTATTGGTTTCATAATAACAAGCGAAATAAAATATGAGTAAACAAGATAATGGTTAGAATAACTTTGTAGTATAGTAACTAGTTGATATCTTTGATAAAATAATGAAGATAAAAGATGAGTTTATGGTTAAAAATGAGTATGATTGATTTTATTAGTATTGAAGCTTGGTTCTTATGAGAAAAACAAATTGGGACGAAAGTTTCAAAATTTTCTAAGGTATCGAAATTTGGTAATACTAATCGTGACGAGTCTAATTTTCCGTTGTTGGCACACTCCATTGATCTTTCGTATTACATTGTTTTGCTTTCAGTTTTTTTGGCTAGGGTTCATTTTACCCTATATTTTAGTTTGGGACACGATTGTTTGGTTTTGTTTTGGTACACGTCATGGTTGATTTAGTTATGCGGTTGTGGAAACATTATGATGAGAGGATAGAGTTGGGTAGTGTTACTTATGGTTAGATATTAGAATGGAGAGATGTATTTTGGTTTAAAGGTTGTGTTAAAGGAATGATTAAGATTAATGGAGTTTTGAAACTTAGATTGGTTACGGGAGTTAGGGAGTAAGTAAAGTGGGTTGACTGGTCGTGGGAACGAGATTTCATGCTATGAGAAGTTGGTTGAAGTACCATTAGGAGATCAATGAAAGTACTAGCGGATGTGAGGGTAGAGTAGAAAGTTTCTAATAATGGAAATATTGGGCAAATAACACGCAAGGGAATTGGTATAGTTATGGAGGCAGGGTAGTAGTAGACACGTGAAGGAAAACATGGATGTAAAAGAATGATTGGTAGGAAGCTGATTAATGGTGAAGTACAACAAGTAAGGAAGAGTGAGCCATTAAGGGGTTGAAGTACCTTTAGAAATATTGTGGTAGATGAGTTGAAGTTAGAAGCTACTGCGTAGTGTGAAGTTCTTAGGTAACATCATGGAGACGAGAAGGATTGCATGAAGAGCTACATCGTGAAGCAAGGAGATGAAAGGACTACGTGCCGGCTGCAAGAAGGATGCAAGATATTTCGAAGGAGTCACAGAAGTTGCAAAAGGTGACAAGCACTATGATGGGAATCTCCGTATGGTTCGTGACGGAGAAGGACAGATCGAGTACCGGAGTGGAGTTACAAAGAGCTGAACTAATGGATCGTGATGGAGTGACTACATAACATGGGAGATTAAGAACTCGTGGAAGTAACAAGGGGAGTCGAGTGACTACACAAAGATAGAATTTTGTGGCAATCAATATCGAGGGATGAGCAGTGAATCTGAGCTGAATAAGTTCGTGGAGAAGTGATTAGAGGGTCAGTCCAGTGAAGGTGTTTATGAAGGATCTTTGGAAGAGACAGTTATGCATTATCCAATGCACTAACGATTTCCATAGAGTTGATGAATTGAGTGTGAAATTTTGGTTGGACATGATAGTGAAGGAATTAGGGAGAACCTTTGAAGGATAGAACCAAGTATCCCTCGAAGTTGATGATTGAAGTACCACATGATAGGTGCAATGTCAAGAAGAGAGTTATGAGACCTATGTAAGAATTTATAATAGGGCTTGGTTTAGACAATGAAAACTAATATGGGTTTTAGATGAGAGTCTGATTCGAGTGGAATCACGAGAAACTCTAATATATCCCTATTAGGAGGGAGTAGGAGTATTGGTCGTAAGGAAAACAAGTGAAGCTACTTAGGTAATTTCAGCGTGTAGACGACTTGATAGACGAGAAGCATCACATCGTGATGTATGGCATGAGTTGAGGAAGAAGAAGGAAGTGTGGATAGAAGCGAATCATGAAAGAAATAGGTCGAGATAGGAACCGAAGGTAAAACTTTGGTAGAGCCTAATGAGTAGAATAAAGCACAAAGCAGGCTAATATGTTGTAGTGGAAAAGGGAATGGAACTGACCTATACTTTATGATTGGAAGGCTTAGTATCGATAATCGAAGGGATGAGGATTTATAGATGTGATGTGTCATGAGAGACGAAGGGCCTGGTCTAACTGAGACGATACGAGGAGCACTATCACTTTGAAGATAAGACATTGTGTAGATATAAAGGAAGAAATGTAGCTAATTGTCTTAGAAAGAGTTAAATATATTCAAGGGTAAGTTGAGTATAAAGGATCACTAAAAATCTTTCGTTGAAGAAAGTGAAAAAAGAAGTGTATGGGTGCTACTAATGAGCTATCTAAATTTAATGGAAGTAGTTGTAGCATGGGTTTGGATGGCAGTTGACAGAATTAACTAATGAATATGTGAAAGACTATGAGAACCCGTACTTTCCCAACATTATTTTATTCTTTTTATTCGTGTTTCTTGAATTTTCCAATGTATTACGTTTTCTTGAATACTTTATATGTAAATCCTGAGATTTTTAAATTATACTTTTAAGTATTATTTTGTTCATTGACAATACTTTGTATGGAATTATAAAATTTTTATTTTATTTTTCCATATTTATTTAAATCAAAGTTTTTGATTTAAAATCACCCGTGTGCGTTTTACCACGAGTTTATTCAAAATCAATGTACAACGAAAATTCCTAGTGATCGCGATACCGACGGATGCCCAAAAGTTTACGTTTATTTATCGATTATTTCGATAATTAATATTTTCGACGATTTAGTTTTAATTACGTATTAAGTCGTGTCGAGAAATCATATAATCATTTTTTTATGATGCATTGTAACTTTTGAAAGATATTTTTACGAAACCCGAGCCCCGTAAATATTTTTAATATTTACCAATAACCATTTTTACCCTTTAAAACTATTAATTGTTTTTAAGTCCACAAGTTTCAAAATTGGCAATATTAGCCCCTCCACTTAACCACCATATAAATAGCCTTTTTTTCCACTTCACACACACATACACCATTTAATAAAACAAGAACATACAACTCTTTCCCACCTCCTTGTTTTGCCACCACCTTCCCACCCTAAAACACCATCATCCATCATGATTAGATAAAAACAAAGTAAAGTCCCATCCCTAAAATCTTAAGGTGATTCCATTGATACCAATTTTTATTACATGCATCAAGTTTGCACAAAGTTATGATTTCATGGTGGATTGATGTTTAAATCATCATACATGTGGTGTTTATGGTAAGATTATGTTGTTTTTATCATAAAAAGTCTTGTTTTTAATCTTTGATTTTTGTTAGATTTTTCATACAAGTGTTTTTAGGAGTGTTTGGTTGATGGGTATGATAGTATATTGATCCTAGAGGTATGGGAATGAGTGGTTTTGGTTGAAAAATTGATTTGACATGTTTTCTAAAAGGGTATTTTGGGACAGCAGCTTTAAACAGATTGTTTCGTGGGTTTAAGGTCTGTGAAAGGCTGATATTATTTGATATTATTGTAGAGTTTTTCGAGACGCTTGTTTTGGTATAAGATAGAGCTTCTAACTCATTACGAGTCAAAAGTTATGCTAGTTTTAGTTTTCGTGTACCGGGAGACGCAAGTCGGCACAATCCGAAATTGTGGCTGATTTTGGGTCGACTCTCGGGGACTTTAGGCTTGGTTAGATAGTTGATACTACTGATTTTCAAAGTTTACAAACTGAGTTTGATGAGTCTAGTAGTGGTTTCAAAAGACGGATTGTCGAGATAGTATTTTTAAAGTGGTCCAAACGGTGTTACAAAACAAGTGCACAAATCTGTCCTAAAATTGGAGTCGAGTAAAGCGTCGAGCTGATGGATTTTAAAGTGTGAACTTTAGCTCAAATTTTGGTGAGGTCTTATACAGGTTATAAGTGACCTTGAAACCAATTTTCATGTAAAACGGACAAGTCTAGATAGGGTAGATCGGTGCGTACATTCGGGGTGTACTTGCTGATTTTTATTTTGGACACGTAGTTCAATGCTTGTGTTGCGTGAGTTTGAGTGTTCACCATCGGACATGGTGACTTACTCAAGTGTTTAGTCATTATATAAATGACTTAGCTACTGGTCCAAATAAGGGTAAAGGATATTTTGACTTGTGTTGACTTTGCGTCGTATGACGGGTCATTTTCAAGTGTTTTAACGTGTAGTGTTGGAATAAATGGGTAGTATGAATTCATTTGATTCGTGTCAATGGTTTGAAACGTGTATACTTTGAAAACATTTGAGTCATGTTATATTTGGTATATATATCGATATTGAGTTCGAGTCTTAACACGCGCCTTATTGTGATAGGTTGCGGTTTTCGTGTTTTCCCTGGGCATCCATATCGTCGGTGATCGTCTCACTACTTTGTTTCTACTCGGTTGCGGAGTACCGTGATTGACTTAACACGTGGCTAAGGGCCACGAAATTTCTAAGGATCAAGGAGGAGGAATGTTTAATTTGCGTGTTTGGATTAATTCCTACTTGTTATGAAGGTATAGTCACTCCTAGCATTTTAGTTTTGATGTTACTAGTACTTTGATTCTTTTTATTCATGGATTTTGAATTCCTTGGGTGAAACCCACTGAGATTATAGATACTTAGGGTATATTAGGACTTAGGACACTTGCGTGGCGATTTGGTATAGCCTAAGTGTTGCTTGATTGAGGTTAGGTAGCTAAATGGAGTCGTTTTTGTAGTATGGAAATCACCACAGAAACAAACAGGTCATGGCAAAATTTTCTTAAACATATGACCTTGTTTTTATTTTAAAAATGGATACCCACTGATGTGATTAGTATGTGTTGAGTTGGATGGAAACGGGAAGTGTTCGGATGAGCCCGAAACGGTCGTTTTACTAAACTAGGTCAAATCTGAATGTTATGCTTAAAACGTAGGTAAATCGACTTGGGTAAAAAGGATTAATTTATGATTTTATGACTTTTTACAGTAGCTACAAATATAATAAAACTTCTCTTTTTTGTTTCGTGTCAAAATCTTTTACCGATTGGGATTTATGCTTAATCTACCGTAAGGTACGAAAGACGTTTACAACTTTCTGTTTTGATAGTCTGTCACTAAAAGTGCATTTCCCGTTGATTAAAAAACGTTCTAGGGCTGTTCTTTCCCAACTTTTAAAGGTAAGAGAAATACCTATACATGTCAAGAAATTTCACCTCCTGTACTATTATAGATTTTTAGATATGACCAAATCTTCACAGCCTTTTTAAGAAAACTGAATGCAGTCCCTTGTTTTGGTTTTTCAAACCGAGTCTTAAACGTGTTCGGAACCCACACATAAATGCTTGGACCATCATACAATGTTCATATTAGGTTATTACAGTAGGTTAAGGTGTTGGGTCAAAATTTTAACTTAATCTTAGGTCTCGCCATCGCACGCAAGTTACCTAGTCATACTATGTCCCACCACTTCTAAAACGTTATTGCTTCATTGAACGCATTCTTATTACGCGTCACCATTGCATAGGTCCGTGAAGACTTCTTTTTGCTCAGCCCCTTTTACCTTGTGATTACTTACTAAAGGTGAGTTCATAGCCCCTTTTACTACTTGTACATTGTTTCTAAACGCGGGGTGAGATTTTACATGGTGGAGCACATCCATTTAAAAACTGTATGCTATTTAGAACTTGTATGCTATTCAGACTTGTATGCTTTCCAACAGTTTTCATTGATATTATTGCTTATAGTTAATAGCCTTAAGTTTCCTCTCTTGATCATGAACCGTTAATTGTCCCGTATGCTTTGCGCTAAGCGCAAATGTTGTGGGTGGATCCATCGGGATTGACAATCCCCGTCCCGATTACCTTGACGCACTTACATTTGTTTATACTTGAGTATTTAGGCTGAATACTCCATAGAGGAACTTACTTTGAGTTAAGCTTCGGTTCATGAACTAAACAGCAATAATATTGGTTTCAGACTATGGTTAATGATCATAACCATTTTCTCTATTTACTTGTTTTACAAGAATGCTTGTGTTCCACACCTTTATTGCTAAACCTATGAATTT
Organism: Glebionis coronaria; assembly: GCA_025667525.1. Taxonomy (NCBI): domain Eukaryota; kingdom Viridiplantae; phylum Streptophyta; class Magnoliopsida; order Asterales; family Asteraceae; genus Glebionis; species Glebionis coronaria. Next base: position 228,623,781 of record CM046881.1, read on the forward strand.
CACTCAACTTTGTGTTGACGATTTTACATGTTTAATCTCAGGTATTATTACTTAGCTTTGCTTGGATGGGAGCCCGCAGGATATTATCGCAGCTTGGAGATTTCTGTGATGCTTTTGAAAGATTTGTTTTATATAAACTATCAGAAGTTTATTAAATCTTTTGGACAACTTATTGTTATAAATCGAGACGAAATAATATAATTTTCCGCTTTTAAAACTCTGGGACCTATGTTTAAAAACTCTGACCTTTTATGATGTAATGTACATGTTTTTATTCGTCAGCTTTGTATGAGCTGTAATTCATTGTTTCTTGTACTATGACGTGTTACCCCCTCGTTGCCTAGTTGTTCCATGTCAGATTTTGGGGGTCTCACAGAGTGGTATCAGAGCGATGGTTATAGGGAACTGAGTCATTTTTCAAAACTTAGTCTATAACCGAAAGTTCAAATATTTCATGTTTTAAGTGTCAAACACAGAATCTGCCATTGTTGTTCGATATCTGCGCGGGTAACTCTCTAATCCTTATTATTTACTTTTAATTATCGTTGTAGTATTTCATCTCCTGATTACATGTTGAAATATTACATTACCTTAATGACGATAATTACTATGTCTTTTCAAAGCCTATGTGCTTCATGAATTATCATTGAATGTTACTGTGATTACATCTGCCTATACTGTATTTCTTGAATTCTTGTTCTTGTGAATTGATCTTATTGCAATGATATTATATCGTTATGACGTTACATACTTGTATTCAGAGCGCGTATGCTGCCGACTTTTCATACTCATTTTTCTGAGTACTATTGCTATTTCATTTATGCGTGATACGACTGACTTCATATACTCGTTCGTTTTGAATCATATGTTTTTCTCGACTCGCTGCTACATGTTGTGCATACTCTCGTGATACCATTGTTCGGGATCAAATAAGTGTTGTTTCCGATGAAACTTCTGATTTCCATTCTACTACCGTACGTGTTGCACACATTGTTTAATTTCTTTAAAATATCTATTTAGATACGCAGATTTTCTTTCCGACCATTCGTAATTGAATGTCTAGTCTATAGACCATTGTGTAGCTCAATGTGTCTCCCAAAAAGACTAAAGGACATCGTGTGAGTCTCACATCTCGAAGAATTCGTTGAATCAGTGCTGAATAATATTGTGGGTTTTCATAATCTTGATTTACCTTTACGCCACCGTTTTACGCGACACTTGTACATGGATTACATCTTACTTCATTGACCATTCTACGTTTCGATTTCAACTTAGAACATCCATTGTACCTTGAACACATAATCGTCATTTATTATGTGATGATTGTTTGGAATACGTTCCTACTTGTATCCTCCCTTTTCATTGAACCTCCTCGCTCCAGGAATGCCACTTGTTATTGTTCCGTTTCTTTCTCGATATATCTTGTGATTTTGGAAATCATGCCACCAAGAGACCTTTCTGCATTACATCTTGCAGCCGAAGACACGAATGACATGCGTCGTTTTTTTTTTATGTCTCCGATTATCGTTGGCATTCTTGAACCATTTCTATACTATGTTTTCTTTACATGACTAATTATACAGTTTACCTTCTTTCGTCTTTATGGAATCCACAAGTCCTATGTGTACATTAATTTTGAGTTATCATGAAATTTGGATTTAATTTCAAGTTGTGTCGAAAAATATACTTTGTACAGAAACTTTACAGGAAGTTTAACAGTGTCGAGAAAATATTTTTATAACTTTAGACATAAAAATATATATATTTCTACATGTTGAGACGTCCGTTTAGGACATAAAATTTGACCAGTAAACTTTAAAATCGAGCAAGTTACGCTCATTTGAGATTGTAAAATCTAAGAAGTTATTTTCTGAATAATGCTAAAATATCATTTTCTTAACAGATTTAATGCAAGGGCATTTTCGTCCATTTTTATTCCGTTTCAAGTCTTGGGTAAAACTAGAAAGTTGTTCAAAACATTGTTTTACATCGAAATGCATTATACTTTGAGTCTTAGAATATCGTTTAGTGAGTTAATTGGTCTAGTCAAACCCAAAGGTCAAAACTGACAAAATTTAAAAATATGGATTGAAGCGTTTTGAGATCGTTTGAGCTCGTAAAACTTTAACTAATGATATTTTGCAAACTAAAAACAATGATTGCGTTTGAACAAGTATAAAATAGTAACTTTGAGTTCGGTCATACATATACATAGATCTTGAACTTTTGAAAATTCGGTAACTTCCTAATATAGAAACTTTTTGGAGTGATTGTACTATTTGTTAACTAATACCCTACTTTCTTAAAAGTATATTATTGTCAAATTAATCACGACGTGCACACATACGGATTCCTTTATCTTTCTTTTATATATGACTTATTTGTCATTCTACACTGTATTTCTTTGCTTCTATCGTACCACTGATTTGGACCGAGGTTGAAGTTCTTATTTTCATCGTTCATTATCATCTTGAAACGTGTCTCACGATGATTCCTGCTAAACCTCTTGAAACCTTAGCACCTTGTAACCATTTCATTGACTATCTTGAACTACCCTTTATTACCCTCATGTAACCCACTCGCTATTTTATAAGTTACCATATAAGCTCAAACTGGTATTGTTTGCGAAACATTTTACAAAAGTTCCACTTAGACTTTACAAAATACTTGAATGTTATTTTATAAAATTAATTTATATTAATTTTACCATGAATTTTCACAAATTGTTCTAATACGGTCTTATAAAGAACCCTTGTAACTACACAAATTGTTGATCTAAACAGTTAGCTAGTAACTTATTGGCGAATAGTTTCATAAACTATTTTGATTTATGTCTTTACAAATGCTATTATATACATATTTTAAATCATATGATATGTAATACTGGTTTGACGAAGATGAGCATCGCATTGCTAGTCCTAAATTATGCATGGCCTGATCACCTATGCCTAATTTAGAAGGAGCCATGCAAGGCCAAATAGTAGTCACCTTAAATATTTAACTAATAATCAAAAAAATTTTTAACTATGTTCCTTAGAAAGTTTGATAAAATAAAAGTTTTAAAAACTTTTACACCTTATGCGAGTAGCAACAATTCACGATATACACATATGAACCCTTATCTTTTCTTGAAAAAAAAACATGCCTCAAGCACAGATTTCCTTACTCAACGATCCTTGTTTACCTGTTACCTCATCATCCTCATGATTTTCGTTACCACTTGTCTAATTTCTTACCATTGATACCAGACTTGAAAGTTTCAACGTTGTTATACTTCTACATCGATCAACCTTCTTTATCTATTTTGGTAGACCTTCAAAACGTCTTTGGACGCGAATTAGTGATTCATGACTGGAAGTGACCGATGATTTCGTGTAATTGTCATGATGTGTGTTAGACTTTATCGTCTTGAAATTTCATTCGTGTGAATCATGTGTTGATTTCGCCTTTCATTGCTAATGTTGTTAATCTTACTGGAACTTCTCTCAATTGACTTCTTAAGAATTTTCTTTGATTCGAAAATTCGTTGTGTGGCTTTTCCCTTTCGGTCGTATTTCGACCACCGAAAACATAATAAGCCGTTATTGGTGACGCCAACCGCACTCGTGAATTAATCTTGCTATAATCCTTGTTTCTTATTATTTTTATTATTGACGTGACTATTCTACCACGTTTGTTAAGAATTGATACGACTTCCGTCTTATTCCTTTGTATATTGCTCGCATACAGATTGTTGACATTTATATGATTCACATTCGTTGCTGTCTTGTCACCTTTTGAAAACCAGAAACTGTTACGTGTTTATCGTTTGATATCTTAAACACTTTCTTAAATTTCTAAAAAATTATTATTAATTTTTAAGAACATTTTATACATTTTATCAAATGTTTAAATTACCAAAATAACTGTTTCAAGTTAAGTATCAGATCTATATATCCTCTTTGGTAAATTTACCTAATGTTTCAAAGGATATCAAGCTGTATCTTTTAAAGTATTTGATTATATCATACTTTATTGTCAACCTAATGAAATTGTTTAAATTAATTTATAATTTCTAACAATGATTCAAAATAACTTGGAAAAAAAACTGATTTTTCTAATGGTAACGATAAACCTGAGGTTTTAACAATAATTTCATGCAGTCATCCAAAAGTTCTTAAGCCGATCAGGATAACTATTTTGAACTGTTCTACTTTTACTTTGAAGTCCTGATCAAGAAAAAGATTTGACAACTGTTTACCCATTCATTTTATATAGAGTTTGATTTTTAAATCACTACATCTGGTAAAATTTTCTTTTAATTAAGAAAATATTTAAACTGAGTTTTTAAAGTAATCCCAAAATGCTAGACAACTGATTGAGACAACTTGTATTTTAAATGATCATATGTTATTCATTTTCTTTTCCCTTCTGTTTCACTTGTGACTGGATTATTACGTTTTAATATTTTCACGTTTTATAGTTGCACGATTTGCGACCCCTTGTTGATTTACAATCTTGGTTCATTTTATCGCACTTTGCCTGTTTAAGCGATTCTTGTGTTCATTCTTTGTAGTTTATCGCACGTATTTCCAACAACTCTATCTCTCGATGTATCTCCGTATTGAAATATCGTTATCCTAATCCAAGACTGAAAAGTTATACGATAAGGAGTTAAGAAACTGAAGCATAGTGAATTCTAACCGTTAAGATTCGTCATGGTACGGAAGTTTACCTGGGATGCAATGAATTTTGTTCTACACTTTGTACCTCCTCTTGTTTGCATCTTCTACTGTTTTCAGGAGAACTCTGGGGACCAGAGTTCCTTTAGGGGGAAGACTGTGAGAACCCGTACTTTCCCAACATTATTTTATTCTTTTTATTCGTGTTTCTTGAATTTTCCAATGTATTACGTTTTCTTGAATACTTTATATGTAAATCCTGAGATTTTTAAATTATACTTTTAACTATTATTTTGTTCATTGACAATACTTTGTATGGAATTATAAAATTTTTATTTTATTTTTCCATATTTATTTAAATCAAAGTTTTTGATTTAAAATCACCCGTGTGCGTTTTACCACGAGTTTATTCAAAATCAATGTACAACGAAAATTCCTAGTGATCGCGATACCGACGGATGCCCAAAAGTTTACGTTTATTTATCGATTATTTCGATAATTAATATTTTTGACGATTTAGTTTTAATTACGTATTAAGTCGTGTCGAGAAATCATATAATCATTTTTTTATGATGCATTGTAACTTTTGAAAAATATTTTTACGAAACCCGAGCCCCGTAAATATTTTTAATATTTACCAATAACCATTTTTACCCTTTAAAACTATTAATTGTTTTTAAGTCCACAAGTTTCAAAATTGGCAATATTAGCCCCTCCACTTAACCACCATATAAATAGCCTTTTTTTTCACTTCACACACACATACACCATTTAATAAAACAAGAACATACAACTCTCTCCCACCTCCTTGTTTTGCCACCACCTTCCCACCCTAAAACACCATCATCCATCATGATTAGATAAAAACAAAGTAAAGTCCCATCCCTAAAATCTTAAGGTGATTCCATTGATACCAATTTTTATTACATGCATGAAGTTTGCACAAAGTTATGATTTCATGGTGGATTGATGTTTAAATCATCATACATGTGGTGTTTATGGTAAGATTATGTTGTTTTTATCATAAAAAGTCTTGTTTTTAATCTTTGATTTTTGTTAGATTTTTCATACAAGTGTTTTTAGGAGTGTTTGGTTGATGGGTATGATAGTATAGTGATCCTAGAGGTATGGGAATGAGTGGTTTTGGTTGAAAAATTGATTTGACATGTTTTCTAAAAGGGTATTTTGGGACAGCAGCTTTAAACAGATTGTTTCGTGGGTTTAAGGTCTGTGAACGGCTGATATTATTTGATATTATTGTAGAGTTTTTCGAGACGCTTGTTTCGGTATAAGATAGAGCTTCTAACTCATTACGAGTCAAAAGTTATGCTAGTTTTAGTTTTCGTGTACCGGGAGACGCAAGTCGGCACAATCCGAAATTGTGGCTGATTTTGGGTCGACTCTCGGGGACTTTAGGCTTGGTTAGATAGTTGATACTACTGATTTTCAAAGTTTACAAACTGAGTTTGATGAGTCTAGTAGTGGTTTCAAAAGACGGATTATCGAGATAGTATTTTTAAAGTGGTCCAAACGGTGTTACAAAACAAGTGCACAAATCTGTCCTAAAATTGGAGTCGAGCTGATGGATTTTAAAGTGTGAACTTTAGCTCAAATTTTGGTGAGGTCTTATACAGGTTATAAGTGACCTTGAAACCAATTTTCATGTAAAACGGACAAGTCTAGATAGGGTAGATCGGTGCGTACATTCGGGGTGTACTTGCTGATTTTTATTTTGGACACGTAGTTCAATGCTTGTGTTGCGTGAGTTTGAGTGTTCACCATCGGACATGGTGACTTACTCAAGTGTTTAGTCATTATATAAATGACTTAGCTACTGGTCCAAATAAGGATAAAGGATATTTTGACTTGTGTTTACTTTGCATCGTATGACGGATTATTTTCAAGTGTTTTAACGTGTAGTGTTGGAATAAATGGGTAGTATGAATTCATTTGATTCGTGTCAATGGTTTGAAACGTGTATACTTTGAAAACATTTGAGTCATGTTATATTTGGTATATATATCGATATTGAGTTCGAGTCTTAACACGCGCCTTATTGTGATAGGTTGCGGTTTTTGTGTTTTCCCCGGGCATCCATATCGTCGGTGATCGTCTCACTACTTTGTTTCTACTCGGTTGCGGAGTACCGTGATTGACTTAACACGTGGCTAAGGGCCACGAAATTTCTAAGGATCAAGGAGGAGGAATGTTTAATTTGCGTGTTTGGATTAATTCCTACTTGTTATGAACGTATAGTCACTCCTAGCATTTTAGTTTTGATGTTACTAGTACTTTGATTCTTTTTATTCATGGATTTTGAATTCCTTGGGTGAAACCCACTGAGATTATTGATACTTAGGGTATATTAGGACTTAGGACACTTGCGTGGCGATTTGGTATAGCCTAAGTGTTGCTTGATTGAGGTTAGGTAGCTAAATGGAGTCGTTTTTGTAGTATGGAAATCACCACAGAAACAAACAGGTCATGGCCAAATTTTCTTAAACATATGACCTTGTTTTTATTTGAAAAATGGATACCCACTGATGTGATTAGTATGTGTTGAGTTGGATGGAAACGGGAAGTGTCCGGATGAGCCCGAAACGGTCGTTTTACTAAACTAGGTCAAATCTGAATGTTATGCTTAAAACGTGGGTAAATTGACTTGGGTAAAAAGGATTAATTTATGATTTTATGACTTTTTACAGTAGCTACAAATATAATAAAACTTCTCTTTTTGGTTTCGTGTCAAAATCTTTTACCGATTGGGATTTATGCTTAATCTACCGTAAGGTACGAAAGACGTTTACAACTTTCTGTTTTGATAGTCTGTCACTAAAAGTGCATTTCCCGTTGATTGAAAATAGTTCTAGGGCTGTTCTTTCCCAACTTTTAAAGGTAAGAGAAATACCTATACATGTCAAGAAATTTCACCTCCTGTACTATTATATATTTTTAGATATGACCAAATCTTCACAGCCTTTTTCAGAAAACTGAATGCAGTCCCTTGTTTTGGTTTTTCAAACCGAGTCTTAAACGTGTTCGGAACCCACACATAAATGCTTGGACCATCATACAATTTTCATATTAGGTTATTACAGTAGGTTAAGGTGTTGGGTCAAAATTTTAACTTAATCTTAGGTCTCGCCATCGCACGCAAGTTACCTAGTCATACTATGTCCCACCACTTCTAAAACGTTATTGCTTCATTGAACGCATTCTTATTACGCGTCACCATTGCATAGGTCCGTGAAGACTTCTTTTTGCTCGGCCCCTTTTACCTTGTGAATACTTACTAAAGGTGAGTTCATAGCCCCTTTTACTACTTGTACATTATTTCTAAACGTGGGGTGAGATTTTACATGGTGGAGCACATCCATTTAAAAACTGTATGCTATTCAGAACTTGTATGCTATTCAGACTTGTATGCTTTCCAACAGTTTTCATTGATATTATTTCTTATAGTTAATAGCCTTAAGTTTCCTCTCTTGATCATGAACCGTTAATTGTCCCGTATGCTTTGCGCTAAGCGCGAATGTTGTGGGTGGATCCATCGGGATTGACAATCCCCGTCCTGATTACCTTGACGCACTTACATTTGTTTATACTTGAGTATTTAGGCTGAATACTCCATAGAGGAACTTACTTTGAGTTAAGCTTCGGTTCATGAACTAAACAGCAATAATATTGGTTTCAGACTATGGTTAATGATCATAACCATTTTCTCTATTTACTTGTTTTACAAGAATGCTTGTGTTCCACACCTTTATTGCTAAACCTATGAATTTCACTCAACTTTGTGTTGACGATTTTACATGTTTAATCTCAGGTATTATTACTTAGCTTTGCTTGGATGGGAGCCCGCATGATATTATCGCAGCTTGGAGATTTCTGTGATGCTTTTGAAAGATTTGTTTTATATAAACTATCAGAAGTTTATTAAATCTTTTGGACAACTTATTGTTATAAATCGAGACGAAATAATATAATTTTCCGCTTTTAAAACTCTGGGACCTATGTTTAAAAACTCTGACCTTTTATGATGTAATGTACATGTTTTTATTCGTCAGCTTTGTATGAACTGTAATTCATTGTTTCTTGTACTATGACGTGTTACCCCCTCGTTGCCTAGTTGTTCCATGTCAGATTTTGGGGGTCTCACAAAGACCGTCATAGGTAACTTTTGTAAGGAAATTGGAATTTTTAAGTGGTTTGGGGTACGGACTAAAGGGATTGGATGAACATGATTGGATATGAGTATATCCGGCTAATTGGAGATAGATGGAAGAAGTGAGAAATTGATACAAGTATAGGAGTCGTGTTAAGAGCTTGGGTGACTAATTTAGAGGGAGGTGGAAAACTCGTTAGCGATGTCTGAGTTTTCATATAATGATAGTTATCATACTAGAAGTCGATGAATGTCATTTGAGGCACTATATTGTCCTTATGGTGGACTAAAATTGGTGAAAGGACTACTAATGTAGTAATGGTGTTTATGGAAAGGATGAGAGCAACAAGAGATGCAATGTTGAAAATGAGGAAACCACTAGAGTTTAGTGACAAAGTTATGTAGGAAATTTCACCCATAGTAACGGGTGGTATATTTTGGTAAAAATGGAAAAGTTGATGTCGAGTTTTGTAGGTCCATTTATGATCTTTGGAAAGATCGGACTAGTAGCTTATGGGTATAGAATTATCTGGGGAATTAAGTGGTGTACATGATATATTTCATGCATTAAGATTTGGTAAATCTGGTTTGAGAATGCATATTTGCATATACGGTTATTCGGGATTTGTGATAATAAGAGTCTTTGATTTTTCAAAGAGTCATTTGTAAGATTTCTGGACTGTGAGGTCGAGAGTTTGAGAATGAAGAAAAATATTGTTGGTTAATATATCTATTAAATTGAGTCATGAACTAAAGTTCACGTGGAAATGAGAGGAGTTCTTTTAGAAAAGGTATCATCATGTGATTTGTTGATTGATGTGACTGATCCTAAGGAGTAAATCTCGGGACGAGATTTCTATTAGGAGGGAGTGATGTGACAATCACGGTTTTGAGGTTCGTCACTTAGTTTTATTTTTTGCATATTTCGTGAATTTTCGTGTCTTTATGGGTTTATGTGTTATGTGGTGGGAATACAGTGTGGTTTGGACATAGTTTTCGGGTACGGGGTACCTTGTGAGTGAAACGATGTGTGATGTTTTCATGTTCATGAGCTCACATAGAAGTGACTATGAAATAAGATGGTGTTCTTTAGTGGTTTTACGTATACGTATATGTATATAAAAAATCGTATTTTTACGATTTAAGGTTTAGCATTTAGAGGTCTCGGATGAGGTAACTAGTCACGGGAGTATTTTTTGGGATGTTTTTAAGTCATTTATGACTTAGTTAATTAGTTTATTTCATATTTCAAGAGTTTTTATAAAACTGTATATTTTACGTCTTTTACGGTATACGCGTAAATTTGACTGGTTTTACGGTTTGGAGGTTTTGGAGGCTTTAGGAGCTGAAATAAATTAAGAAAAATTAAGGTAATATTATTAATACAATTATTAATAATAAAAAGAAGAAAAAAATGAAATTAAAGGGGTATAGGTCGGTTATGTGACGCAAAAAAAGAAAAGAAAAAGAGAAAAAGTAGGGGAATTATATATGACAACTTTACTTGGGTTAGGATTGGTATTGTAACTATATAAGGTGTTAACTAAGTTAAAAAAAACATAATCCCTGGAGAAGTCAAAGAGTCGACGTTTTTTTTGGGTTTTTAGGGTTGTTCATATTTTTTTTGTCTTCCATTATTCTTAAGGTAAAAACCTTCAATCCTTTTTCAATTTAATTGTTTTTAATTCATTCTTAATCATTATATGATGGATTTAGGTTATGGTTTATTATAAAATCTGTTAATTAATGATAAAACAATGATTAGATTAATTCGGGCTTGTAATTAATTAATTGTTAGGTAATTAATTAGGTTAGTTTAATTAAATTCGTAATTAAAGACGGGGCAAAATTTTAGGCTTCTTGTTTTGATCATATCTAGAGTTCTAGGAACATTCATTAATCGAACCAAGTATCCCTGAAAAGGTTTGAGTTTGCTTTTGAATACAAGAAAAGAGGAATAAATTGAAAGTCGGGAAGTGGGTCAAAAACAGGTTACAATAGTCGGAGGTCAAAACAGTTTTGAAATCAGTCGGGTTTAATTTAATGTTTTAAGGTTGTTAGGATACTTAGGAGTACAATTGGACTTTCAAACGAACATGAGAGTTATTTTATATGTTATATAAGATATCTGAATGAGGGCTAATCAATTGGGATAGTGGAAGACCCTATGATCATAACAAACTTTTCATATGTTCAAAATCGGTAAAATCTGGATAGGCGAAAGTATAAGTTGTATATCGGGGACTTAAAACTAGCTTTGATGTTGGGGAAAGGGCTGAGATTTTTGTTAACACATGTAAGTTTATGGGGTTTTCATTGCAAGGAATGTGGTTTAGGTTTGGTGTGTGTTTGACTCATAATACGGAGTATGAAAATCGGGACTATTTTGGGTAAAATGTTAACGGGACGGGTTATGAACTTAACTAAGTTAAGGGGCTTTATAAAGGGGTGTAATGGGATGCTTATGGCATATAAATGAGGTTAAGTTGTAGGATAAGGTTAGATATCCATGATAGATTGATCAACCATTTTGGTATGTGGTTCATGTCTTGATTGTATATGTTTGTGTGTTTAGATTTTCGCTAGAGCGCGAATATTGGGAGAAGCTTGATCAAGTGAGTTTCATAGTCCCATATCTTTTAATGATTTTAACTTCCAGATGGGATGGAAGAGACACTGTATGGTTTTGTAACTAATGTTGTGAATGTTTTTATGGTTTGAGATGGACTCGTGTGTACACTTATGTGATTAACTGCTATGTGATTTCTTGATTGTGTTTATTGTTTGGATCGGGGGACACGTACCGTCTCTGTGGATATTGGTAAGACGGGTAGCCTTGTTTTGGTTCATAGGCGTATGGGCGCCTATGGGATCTTGTGATGATTGGCAAGGCTTAGAGCCTTAGAATTACGGTGATTGATTAATCTTGAATGTTAGTTGTTAATGCATGTTTGTAGTACATTGTCCATATGCTCTTTAATTAATGGTTATTATTCACAGCTTATGACTTGATTTTGGCGTTGGAGTCTAAACCTATGACTCTCACCAACATTATGTTGACCTGTTTTAGTGTCTCTTTCAGGTGAGAATGTGGTTAAGCGTGAGAATAGGAGTGGCTAGTTTTGGAGGCTTAGGATTGCATTTGGAGGAACCCTCTTTCCTCTTAGCCTTTATTTTATTTTTGAATAAGTGATACATTGTGGACACCTATATGTTGATGTGTGTATTTGTATGTCTTTGGTAAGGGGTAGACATGTTACCTACTTACTTAGACGTCTACATTGTTTGTGATATTGTCATGACATTGTGTCACCCATTTATGATATTTCCATTTCATTTAGTTATCTCTATAGACACGCTATTATTGTGATGATATCCATATGTCGCGCCCCATATTCCGCCATGGTGGGGTGTGACAGCTCGTTTTGGGGCAATTGCAGAAAAAGAAAAAGAGCAGGTCGTTGTTAATGAAAGACAGCTTGTGGTTGGTGAATCGAATCCTAATCTTGGTGAATTGCAGAAAAAGAAAGAGAAGGTCGTTGTAGAAAAAGAGAAAGAGAAAGAGAAGGCCGTTGTTGGTGAATCGCAAAAATTTGTTGGTGAATTGCAACTTACTGTGGGTGAATCGCAGCTTGAGGTTAGTAAATCACGGCTTGTTATTGATGTATCGCCTAAAAGGGTCACGTGGTTTGTTAAATCCAAATGGAAGGAGTGTAGAACACGAATCTAAAAACTGTTACTACTTGAGCCACTTAACAAGTTGAAGCGGAGAATGCAAATGATTAAGAAATATTTCAAGATTTGGGATCCGAGAATTAAGAGTGTTTTTCAAAACGTCACCTTGAGGACAAGATGAATTCGAAAGAGTGGGGAATGTTACGGCCCATGCTTAAAGTGGGTCGGGCCAAACGGGCCACTACTATCTATCTTAGGGTTATGGTTTCATTTTTATGTTTTATAAATATTATGCTATTGTTCTTAATGTAATCAGTCAATCAAATAAATCAATAAACATGTCTAGATTCTCTTCTCTACTTCTTATGGAGCAAACACTAGCTTGAAGTGGTACTATCTATCCCGATACACTCTAACCGGGTCGTATCAATTTTACTAAAAACAAAAAATTTACCAGTTTTTTTGGAAATATACATCGTATGTGGATGTAGCATTTGCTCTATTTTTTGTTTGGGTAACAACATTGATTTATTTTTTGAGCTTACTAGTTTATGTAGTTTTGGTTTATGTTTCATGAACTCGACATAAACTTACATGCGCTCATAAAATATAAAATAAGCTAAAAAGATTTATGGTATTGTGAAACAAAAACTGAAAGCATATAAGCTCGTAAGCTAAAGATAAAAAGCTTAAGCAAACTGCCTATTTGAGGTTGTTTTCAACTTTTCATCTATTTTAGCCTTTTAGGCCTCATTTACTTGGCCAATATATTTGGGCTATCATATCCCTTAGCATACTATCACTAAATACCAGTTCAAATATGCGCAGTAATTTCTTTGAGAAGACAATAAAAAATGCATGAAAACAGTACTGCTATTGACCCTTTACGTAATTGTATAAATAGAAGCTTTTAAGTTTTACAAACATTATTATTGCAGATTGATTACTTAAGAGCACGAGGTATGGTTTGGAGTTTTCGTGTTGAGCCGTGGGAAAACACGAGAATTTTTTCATGGTATGGTATGTGGTGGTTAAATGATCCCACCACATCACAAACTCCACAACGCCAAAAAACACACTCCCTGGTTGACTTGAGCCATGAAGAAAAAATTAGGCCCACTTTTCTAAAAAAATAAAAAAATATATAAAAAAATAAAAAATTAATGCACGAAACCGCGAGCACGGGGTACGGTTCTCACGTTTTCGTGTCGCGTTTTCGTGCGAAAACGCGCGCCATGCCCTAGGCGCGAGACACGAAAACGCCTAGTGGGGTGTGGTGACTCGCGTTTTTGGGTGACGCCGTGGGAAAACGCAAAAGGATTTACCCCGTACCATGTGCTCTAAGTTAAAACTCTAACAGAATTAATAGTTTAGTTTGTGTTTATAATATGACTTGATGTATTTTATATCAATTCAGCGTGAGAGGTTAAAAATTAGGTCTTACAAACTTAAAAAAGTTTATGTTTTATATTAGCCACTAGTCAGATACTCGCGGAATACGACGACGAATACTCGATAACTATTTTTTATGGCAAACAAAATTTCAAAAGTGAGATATTTGTGTTTTAGATTAAACAATCGTTGTGTTTTCGAAGGATACACGCACATTACGATTTTACGTATATCGAGAATTCAAAAAACATTTTTCAGACAATATTTAATTTTAAAATTTTAAATGCGTGTGCTTCACGATACAATGATGATATTAAAATGATAATAAGTAGTATTGCGAGGTTGTGAAATAATGTTGTTTTTAAAATTGATTATATTATAATAATCTTGAAGCTATTACATTCTGATGTCATGATTTTTTAATGTGTCGCTTAAAGATTAATGCATATTACTTTTATATATAGTGGTTAAATGTTAGGAAACATGTAACCAATTAAGTTTTAAAAAGCTACTTTTATAAAATGATTTTTAGCATTATAAATTTTAATAAACAAATTGTTGACCATACGCGAATTTTTTTTTTTTTTGCTAATCAAATTGATTTTCCTAATTAATTTTCATATGTTTTATTTAATTGTATTGAAAACATTTATTTGTGCAAGAGTAAAGATTTGTAAATGATCAAAATTGAGTAGTGGGTTGTGCTTGACTGCTTTCTACATGATGAAATGTTTGGATGATTTAAACGAAATTTTTGACAAAGATTTGTCTTCAACAATGTAAAGTAACAAACATGTTTCTTTGAAAAAAAATACTTTCACTTTTAAAATAATGAGCTGTATTTTTAAGATTCTATTTTAGATAATCAACTGAGAGTCTGAGACCATCAAATTTTTTTATTCTTTTTATAAAACTGACCATCAAAATAATCTAAAGTAATTTTGGAAAAGTATTTTTTTTAAATAATGTTTTAACTTTCGATGTATTAAAGGCCGTTATAAGCTTTTTAAATGAGTTGTGCTTTTGTTAAAACTGAAATGTAATCATATCTTAGTTAACGGCGGACGCAGAATATTGAAGTGTGGAGGGAAAAAAATTGACAATAGAAAAACGAATAAAAACTAAAATTCGAATACTAAATCGAGTATTTTAACTTATAACAAAAAATATTTAGGTTTTTGAGTGTTAAATATTGGACTTTAATGTGTGAGTGGCCGAGTAGGGCAATTTTTGTTTTTAGTGGGGATATTACAAAAAAACTGTCGAAATTAAATAAAAGATTATAATCTCACTTTTTTGGTCAAGATATGAAGAACGTCGTCACCCCAACTCAACAAGTAGATCTACCCCTGGTTAACATGATAGTAAAAAAAAAGTCATCTAAAGTATTAGTACTAGAACAATATTTGTTCACAAGCTTTTAAATGAGACATTCGTTTAAGACCGTTGCAACTTATTGAAATGCTAACAAAAGCAATTCTTGTTAAACGAAATAATTTTGTCTCATTGTGGCAAGACTAGACTAGACTAGACTAGATAACAGTCTAGATAGACTTGCATTGGCTAAATATAGTAATCGGTGATAGTGACGGGTCACCAAGTCGCGTAATTGAAGAATAATAATAGAGCCAACGTTACACAGACCAAACACAATGCAACGTTACAAAAGCTACAAATTTTGACCATCCACTCCTCGTACTACTTACTACTGCTCACCCACTATATTTATTTCACATAAAGGCCAACACCAACCAACATATATGATATACCTATCTAAAACACGGATTGTTACTAAAGGTGGACCCAGAATTTAAAACAGGATATTGCACAAAAAAATTTACAATTTTTAGTATTAAAGGAGACTCACACTACATAAAAAAGGTGTTGCACGTATCGAGAAAAGACCTATTTTATAACAAATTTACTCTTCGTAATCTAAAATCGGATATAGCCCGTGCTACACCCGGCTCCCATGTGAATACGCCGCTGATTGTTACAAGTACAAGACTATGACATGTTTATTTTTCGCGATATTTTAATTTTGAGTCTCACTAAAAAAATTTACATGTCACAATGAACTCGAATTATTAACCGCTAACTCGTCACATGAAAAACAGACAAAAACGTAAAAAAAATAAAAATACCTTTCATCAAAAACATAATCTAGGCAATACACACACATAATGACCTTTAATTAAGAGATGATCTTATTAAATTCATCACCTATCATACTAAACTTTTTTTTTTTCTAAATCCAAAACATCTATTGATTAGTCAAAATTTGCGGAAAAAAAAAACGATACTATTAAGGAATACCTTAATTGGTATACGTGTATATATATGTGATTACTCATTACCACAATAAAAGTATAACATATTGATTTTCTTCATTAGATATGTTTTTGCCGCAATTCATAAAAATCAAACTAGATAAAATATTCCGCTAAGTTTTTACATTAGTGACAAGGTTTTTTCCTTTTTGGAAACCAACGTTTTAATTTGCGCACTAAACTTTGAATATCATCGGAATATGGGTTAATTTCATCATTATGCTTTCTTTATGAAAATGCATATTTTTTTCTTTTGGCATGAACTAAAGTATATTTTTCTTTCACATATAAAGTGGATTTTATATGGCCACCTGTCCGTAGCTCATTATAGAAATAATTTGTAGTAATGTCATTTTAGCATGTGTCCCGAGTTAATCTTTAACACTGTTGACGTAATAAGCATCCGAATAACTGTTGCTTAAACGCTATCAGATCATTAACTTTTTTTATTTGTGTAAATCAGCCGAACAAATTGTTCAATCATAGTCGACAAATGTTACTGGCAATCAACGGTGATCAATTATGGTCAAATTTTTCAAAATTATCTATATTTTATTGTAAATTTGTTTTAATCACTTATATAATTTTTATGTCTATCACAAAATGTTTTTAAAAAAAACTTGTCAAAATATCTAAACTCGTCGAAAATGAACAAAACGTGCGAGAATTGCCAATATGATTCATCACCGATTAATCCAGCCTAAATTTAAACATGTACATTAGGGCACATGTTAGAAATTCCCAATATTATACGTGGAAATGAATTTAATACGATTAAGACCTTCAAGTGGTTGTCACTACTTTAGTCAGCTTAAGTTTCTCTTTTAAGATAAAATACATACCAAATGTCTTCAACAAAGTAACTATATTCACTATAAAATATATACCCTAAAAAGAATATACTAACACACAAATTATTTCAACTTTTTTTATCAACTGATCGATCAAAACATTAAAAATAAAGGGAAAATTTCATATATATCCCTCTTATGATACTAAATTTCATATATATCCAACCTTACTTACAAATTTTATATATATCCCTCCCTTTAATGCAAAATTTCATATATATCCAATTTTACTTAAAAATTCATATATATCCGATTTAAAACTTGAAATTTCATATATGTCCAAATACCTAATTTATATATAATTAAAACCTCAAAATACATATTAATTATCATTTAAACCTAAAATAAACATTATATCTATGTTTTCCTACCTAATAATATGCACATCTAATCACCAAAACAATGACAAATCATTAAAATTCCATAAAAATTAAATCTAACTAACCTTGCAATAAGATAATAAGGCAACAATCAGTATTCTTATCAAGTTGTGACACTACTTTCTTTTTTATTCTTAAATACTTTGATAAAATATGTTTTGCATTAATGTGTGTGCATATAATAATTTGAGACATTGTTTATATAAAAATATATGAATACATACGTAAGTATAAGAAAAAGAAATAAATGTATAATAGTTATTTTAGGTTTAAATAATATTCAATATGTGTTTTATGTTTTTAAGTATATATAAATTAAGTATTTGGACATATATGAAATTTCAAGTAAAAAATTGGACATATATGAAATTCTATGTTTAAAATTGGATATATATATATATGAAATTTTAAAGTGAGATTGGATATATATGAAATTTTGTGTCAAAAGAAGGGATATATATGAAATTTTTAAGTGAGGTTGGATATATATGAAATTTTGTGTCAAAAGAAGGACATGTATGAAATTCTCCCAAAAATAAAAGATCGGGTGTGTTTGGTATGTGCTAGGTGTTGAGATATGCGATCGTTTAGCCATCGGTAAATGCGTGAGCCTATCGGGGGCACACACTCAATACGGAGAACACACGTTTATTTACGGTTTTATTATTTATAATTAAACGTATAATAAAAACTTCACGTTTTATTTAAGTAACGGTGGTTTAATTAATTACGGGTTTTAATTAATTAAAGGCGAGTGCGTTATTTAAATTTAAGGAAGGAAATCGACTTCTAGAACCCTCCGGTGCCCTATAGGCGGCCGATTATCATTAGGGGGTCTAGAAGGATCTTTTGTTTGTTAATCAAGTAATTAGTTACTTAATTTAGGTGTTGGGTTGGGCCTAATTAATTTTGAGGAGGTGGAAGGATGTGTATAAATACAATCCCATACCCTTCACAAAATTCTTGTCTCTCCACCTCTCTTTGTTTCGTGCGATCGCAACAACCCCAACATCAAACCGAACAAACTTTTTCCTTTAACCTAAAATCACACCTAAAGGTTTAACCTTTATAAGATCAATCCTTCTTGGTGGTTTTCTTATAAAGATTTAAGCTTTATAACTAAAGCCTAGATCTCATAATCTAGGTTTTAGTATTCCTTTGTGGTCCGATTTATATATAAACCCTAATTAGGGTTTATTGGTGATTTTCCAAGAATCTTGTTGCTATATTTAAACATTATCCTTACGCAATCCAATTAGGGTTTTGGATATTAGGGTTTCTAGTTGCAAGATTATCGAAGTGAAGTTACCACTAGCATCGTGGTGTGTTCGTTTGACGTGTCGTGTGAGCAATCGTTAGAGGACGGTTACTTTACCGTTATAGCTTCAAGATCAAGATCAATTAATTGATTTATTCAATTAATTAAAGGTTGGTTTTATTATTGTTTTATTATGTGTTAATCATGAATATTATACTAGATCCATTCCGCTGCGCACTCGTAGTTAATGGTTTAACTAGTTCTAAATCCCAACAGTGGCATCACGAGTCAAATCGTATGGCATTCATGGGTTACACATAGAATAAAACACGTTTGCTTCGCTTTAAAATCTCTTTTATTTATGTTTTATGACAATTACATGCATACTTGTCATAAAGTTTTAATCTTGATCTAGATCTATTAAAATTGGGTAGGTTAAAAATTGAACCGGTTAATAATTACTTTTGTTTTTTACTATCCGTCAAAGACCTTTGCATCTCACCTTTGTGATACTTTGCACGTCATCAAGTACCTTGCTCGAAAACTTGATGAGGGTCTTTGGTCCTCAATTTGGGGAAGACTCATTCGAGACTTGGATCTTATATGATTTACCGCTTTCATATAGAGTCTGTCTTCTGCTTCTACCCCCTTCTGTCTGTTTTTATGTGCTTATTTGTTTTTCATTATGAGTTGCAAAACGTAATAATTCAAGATTCTAGGAATCATAAAAACGGATGGTACTAATATCGAAACTAGCTTTAAAACTATGTCATATTAATACACCATATTTTCCTTGCGAATCGGCTATGTGTTATTTGTTAAAATCTTGATTTTTTGAACAAATATTAATATTGACATAAGAACTATGAAACTTGGTTTTATTGTATTCTAATTGTTTTGCGAAATCATATTGTCACTCGAGTTGGGATTACATACCGTAATGATGGCTTATAAACTATCTTCTCAACGACGTGATTTGCAAAAATTAATTAGTTTACAATACTTAAAACTACAACACTGTTTTGTGTCTTTACTAATGATGGACTTGCTATTGCACTTCGTGCTCTAGTCGAGCTATCTAGGGTTTGAGGGATCTTTAATCTTCTCCCGTGTTCCATAGGTGTTTCGGCACTTATGGAATAATTATCCCAAGCACTTGCACCTTCGGGTGCATGAAGAGTAGGATATAGGGTTTGATTTCTCTTTAATCTTCTCCTGCGGTAAAACACGCCTAAACCAAAAAGTTAATAAATGGTTTTCTTAACTTGTGCTAAGAGAATGAATTGCATGCATTCTTTTACACACTTTGACATTTGTTTTTTTAAAACTTATGTGATACCTATTTGAAAATTTTAAGTCTATGCCATCCAATTTAGAAGCACTTGTAGTTGTTTTTCGTCATCTGGTCAGACCTAGGGCGAATTACATACCCGAGGCGATCTTTGTCACTGGTCAGACCTTTGCCAATAATTGCATGCTTCAAATTGGTATGACTTAAAGTCGAGTTCCCGGTCAGATTCGGAACCCGAGGCATAAAGATGAGATGAAACATACTCATGACTTTATTAAGTGTAGAACAAGTTTGTTTGAGATGTTCAAAGGTGCTCGAAAGAGATGAGAGAACATCCCATCCAAACACTCTACAACAAATAAACTTCATGAATCGTCTCATACAGTCTAAGAGTTGCACTTGTAATGCAATTAACGGCCGTCGCTTACCTCTTGCCCCACTTGGATACTAGACGGTCGGACCTCTAATATTAAGTGGGAGTGCAAGCAAGGATCTTAGTCTCAACATGATTAATTGGGTAGTTAATTCTTTGAGAATGTAATTATCGAAAATACTAATCGTTGAACTTTTATTTTTTAGATGAATAATCAAAACTCTTGCTTAAACAACACGGTTGTTAAGTCATTCCTTGAAAAGATGAAATTGACTGAGAATAACTTTGTTGATGACTTGGTTAAATACCTTGAGCAACCAATTCCTGATCAACCACAAATTCTGCCTCATGGTCATGAAGGACCAGAGCAAGACCCGGATTTACATCCAACTTGGGTCAAAAGGTCTAGAGAAATCGCTGGCCTTATGCTCATGACTATGTCCCCTGAACTCCAGAAACTTTTGGAGGGTCATGGCGCATGGTCGATGATGGAAGAATTGAAGACCATGTTCACTGAACAAGCTGATCAAGAACTCCTTGATGTTGCATGTGCTTTTCACGCGTGTAAACATGAGGATGGACAATCTGTGAGCTCCTATGTCTTAAATATGAAGGGTTTCATAGAGAATTTGGAACGTTTGGGTCACCCCATGTCCTTGAAACTTTCGGTTAGCCTAATTTTAACCTCACTGAATAAGGACTATGATAGGTTCGTGCAAGACTATAACATGCATGGCCTGGGGAAGACAATACCAGAATTGCATGCCATGCTTAAGCTACATGAGAAAACGTTGCCAAAGAAGGTTGCACTTGCTACTCCTAATACCATTAATGCTATTAGGGCAGGAAGGGTTCAAAAGCCTAACAAAGCTAAACCGTCTAATGCTGCGAAGGGTAAGAATCGTGGTAAAGGGAAGAAAGTAGCTAACTTTACTCCCAGAGCCAAGATTCCCCCTCCACCAAGAAGAGAGAATCCTACTAAGGATGCCATTTGTCACCAATGTGGTGACATTGGTCATTGGAAGAGAAACTGTCCAGAGTATCTCGCTGAGTTATGGAAGAGAAAGAAGTCCTCTTAAGGAGCTAGCACTTCAGGTATCTTCACGATAGAACTCTTTACTTTTCCTAATAAATCTTGGGTTTATGACACTGGTTGTGGTACTCACATCTGTAATACTACTCAGGGTCTAAGGATAAGTAAGAAGCTGAAGCCAGGAGCTTTGAATCTGTACGTGGGCAATGGTCATCGTGCAGCTGTTGAAGCCATTGGTGTTTTTCAATTATTTCTCCCTAGTGGACTAGTTGTTATGTTGAATAATTGTCATTACGCACCTTCTATTTCTAGAGGGATTGTTTCAGTTTCATGTTTGTATGACGATGGATTTGTTAATCGTTTTGAGAATAATGCAAGTATTTCGGTTTCGAAAAATAATATGTTTTATTTTAATGCTATTCCTAGTAATGGTATTTATGAAATTGATATGTGTGATTCTAATGCAAACAATAGTTCTATGTATGCTATAAGCAACAAAAGGGCCAAATCTAATTTGGACTCTACATTGCTATGGCATTGTCGCCTTGGCCACATAAGCAAAAAACGCATTAAGCAATTACAATCTGATGGATTGCTTAAGTCAAACGATGATGACTCCTTTGACAAGTGTGTTTCATGTTTATCTGGAAAGATGGCACGTAAACCTTATTCACATCAAGTGGAGAGGGCTAAAGATCTACTTGGACTAATCCACACTGATGTATGTGGTCTATTTAGAACCGTGTCAAGACAAGGTGCAAGTTACTTCGTCACTTTCACTGACGACTTTAGTCGTTATGGTTATGTTTACTTGCTAAAGCATAAACATGAAGTGTTTGAAAGATTTAAGGTGTTTCAAAAGGAAGTAGAAAACCAACTCGGTAAAACCATAAAGGCACTACGTTCGGATCGTGGAGGTGATTTTATGAGTTATGAATTTCTGGAGCATCTTAAGGAACATGGGATAGTTTCCCAAAGAACTCCTCCATATACGCCACAACACAATGGTGTTTCTGAGAGGAGAAATAGAACCCTACTTGATATGGTTCGTTCCATGATGGCCCAAACAACTCTTCCTAAATCCTTTTGGGATTATGCTCTTGAGTCTGCTGCTCGCATACTCAATATGGTTCCAACTAAGAAGGTTGAAAAGACTCCATACGAAGTATGGTATGGGCAAGCCCCTAAGTTGTCTTACTTAAAGGTCTGGGGATGTGAGGCTCTTGTTAAGCGTGACACGCTTATCAAACCTGAAAAACTAGAGCCCCGATCTGTTAAGTGTATATTTGTAGGTTACCCAAAGGAAACGATGGGTTACTCCTTCTACTACCCACCCGAGAACAAAGTATTTGTTGCTCGTAATGCTGAATTCCTAGAGAGCAATCTTATGAATCAAGAAGCAAGTGGGAGTATAGAGGATCTTGAAGTGATTCAAGATGAAGATATACAACCTTCTGAAAACACTAGCAATCATGAAGAGGATGATCAAGAAATTGATGAACTTATAAGTGATATAGCTCCCATTCGAAAGTCTATGAGGACTAGGCGTGCTCCTGACCGTATGTGTTTATACATTGACGCTGAGGAACATGAGTTAGGGGATCATAATGAACCCACTAACTTCAAAGCTGCTTTGGCAGATCCTGAATCTGACAAATGGCTGGATGCTATGAATGTGGAGATGCAATCCATGAAAGATAACGATGTCTGGATCTTAGTAGACCTTCCCCCTAACGCTAGAACTGTTAGTGGCAAGTGGTTGTACAAGAAGAAGACCGACATGGATGGCAATGTACACACCTTTGAAGCTCGATATGTAGCGAGGGGCTTCACTCAAACCTTCGGGGTTGATTATGAAGAGACCTTCTCTCCTGTTGCGGATATCAAAGCTATAAGGATTCTTTTAGCCATAGCCGCGTTCTATGACTATGAGATTTGGCAAATGGATGTTAAAACCGCCTTCCTCAATGGACTGCTTTACGAAGAAGTCTATATGAAGCAACCTGAGGGTTTTGTTGATCCAAAGTATCCAAACCGTGTATGCAAGCTTAAAAGATCCATTTATGGACTTAAGCAAGCATCAAGGCAATGGAACAAGAGGTTTGATGATGAAATCAAGAAATTTGGTTTCAATCAAAATCCTGATGAGCCATGTGTATATATCAAAGCTAGTGGGAGTAGCGTAGTGTTTCTTGTCCTGTATGTCGATGACATATTGTTGATGGGAAAAGACATTCCAATGTTGCAAAGTGTAAAATCTTACCTTGGAAGGTGTTTTTCCATGAAGGATTTGGGAGATGCTGCGTATATTCATGGAATCAAGATCATACGTGATAAACCTAGACGGTTAATTGGTTTATGTCAAAGTGCTTACATAGATAAGATTTTGAAGAAGTATAACATGGACAATTCCAAACGTGGCTTTGTCCCATGCAAACTAAATCAAAATTATCTAAGACTCAAGGAGCATCAACACCTGATGAGGTGAGACGCATGCGGAGAGTTCCTTATGCTTCGGCAATAGGATCAATCATGTATGCTGTTAGATGTACGAGACCTGATGTTGTGTTCTCTCAGAACATGACTAGCCGATTTCAGCAGAATCCTGGTGATTCTCACTGGACTGCTGTTAAGAACATTATGAGGTATCTTAGGCATACTAAAGACATGTTTCTTGTTTATGGAAGAGGTATGAAAAGAGAGCTCAGGGTTGCTTGCTACACTGATGCTGGATATCTTACGGATGCTGATGACACGAAGTCTCAGACGGGATATGTTTTCATGTTAAATGGAGGTGTTGTAAGCTGGAAAAGCGCAAAGCAGACCATCCATGCAAACTCATCTACAGAGGCAGTTTGGATTAGGAAGTTTATTTCTGGGCTTGGTGTTGTTCCCACAAATAATGAACCTTTGATGATGTATTGTGACAATACCGGAGCCATTACTATAGCTAATGAACCAGGAATCACTAAAGGTGCGAAACATTATCGTTCCAAAGTTCACTACCTCAGAGAAGTGATTGAACTTGGTGATGTTAGTCTGGAGAAAGTTCACACATACGACAATTTAGCTGACCCCTTCACAAAGGCGTTAGACCTCAAAAAGCATTCCATGTTAACTCATGGCATTGGTTTGCTTCCAGCTAATAGTCTCATGTAATCTGTGTTATCGAAGTATTTGGATAATTTGGGATTGTAAGACAATTTAATTATTTTCTGATGAATAAAGATATTTGATGTTTGTTATCTTCATATAATTGTTGTTGCCCTATGTTTGTATGTTTAAATCCTTGAATATTTAATTATTCTAAACATATCCATTGTCGGTTAAACAATATGAGAATATTGTACATTAAGACAAATATGAGTGTTGGTAATATACTGGTATATATGGTGGACGGCTTCCAACCAAACTCATATGTTATTCATTGATATGAATATTGGACACCCCGAACTTTTGAATGGTTACTTTTGGATCCGTTGTCATGAGTAAATTCGAATACATAAATGGTGAGGATTAGGTCATCCTTAGACTTGAGATGCAAACAAGTTGTGCATGTGTGGATATCGCTTCTTGATTTTATGTCCAACGCTAGTTCGGAAGATCTAGCTATAAGGACTCTAATTGGAAGTGTTGTGAAGCAGCATCCACAGACACTTGCAGTCAATATAGAATTCGTTCCTCCACTCTGATATAGTGCAGTGAAGTACCCTGGATCCCCTCCAGAATTAATTAGGTAATTGTATGGCCGTACCCAAAATGTAATCAAGATGATGCTTGTTACAGTTTGGACTATCTAAATTATTTTGTAAACGAGGAATTAAAAGTTAAACTATATGGAATGAGTTAGGATCCATCCATGGTTTAACCGGTACATTGAAACGAAGGGATGATTATCAGCAAGCTCAAATAATCATACACCATTACTAGTCTTTAAGATCTTATTCTTGAAACTATTTAACTCAACATTTTTCGGTTATAATGAAGTGTTGTCAGATGCTTCATTATGGACGATGTATGTCTAAACTCTCACAAGTGGGAGCTGTTGAGATATGCGATCGTTAGCCATCGGTAAATGCGTGAGCCTATCGGGGGCACACACTCAATACGGAGAACACACGTTTATTTACGGTTTTATTATTTATAATTAAACGGATAATAAAAACTTCACGTTTTATTTAATTAACGGTGGTTTAATTAATTACGGGTTTTAATTAATTAAAGGCGAGTGCGTTATTTAAATTTAAGGAAGGAAATCGACTTCTAGAACCCTCCGGTGCCCTATAGGCGGCCGATTATCATTAGGGGGTCTAGAAGGATCTTTTGTTTGTTAATTAAGTAATTAGTTACTTAATTTAGGTGTTGGGTTGAGCCTAATTAATTTTGAGGAGGTGGAAGGATGTGTATAAATACAATCCCATACCCTTCACAAAATTCTTGTCTCTCCCCCTCTCTTTGTTTCGTGCGATCGCAACAACCCCAACACCAAACCGAACAAACTTTTTCCTTTAACCTAAAATCACACCTAAAGGTTTAACCTTTATAAGATCAATCCTTCTTGGTGGTTTTCTTATAAAGATTTAAGCTTTATAACTAAACCCTAGATCTCATAATCTAGGTTTTAGTATTCCCTTGTGGTCCGATTTATATATAAACCCTAATTAGGGTTTATTGGTGATTTTCCAAGAATCTTGTTGCTATCTTTAAACCTTATCCTTACGCAATCCAATTAGGGTTTTGGATATTAGGGTTTCTAGTTGCAAGATTATCGAAGTG
Source organism: Glebionis coronaria (assembly GCA_025667525.1). Classification (NCBI taxonomy): domain Eukaryota; kingdom Viridiplantae; phylum Streptophyta; class Magnoliopsida; order Asterales; family Asteraceae; genus Glebionis; species Glebionis coronaria. The sequence goes on from CM046881.1 coordinate 228,649,966, forward strand.
AAGTTACCACTAGCATCGTGGTGTGTTCGTTTGACGTGTCGTGTGAGCAATCGTTAGAGGACGGTTACTTTACTGTTATAGCTTCAAGATCAAGATCAATTAATTGATTTATTCAATTAATTAACGGTTGGTTTTATTATTGTTTTATTATGTGTTAATCATGAATATTATACTAGATCCATTCTGCGCACTCGTAGTTAATGGTTTAACTAGTTCTAAATCCCAACACTAGGTAGGATGGGATGTAGGAGGGGGTTGAAACTGAAGATCGATCAAACTATTTGATCATTGTTATGAGTAGTCTTGGGCATTAACACACGTTAACAACCATCAAAATATATTATACGAAACCTTATTTAATAGAAATAAGGTTAAGACTTCCGGTTCGAGAGGAGCTAGATAAAAGAAAGATTAATTTAGATAAGGTACTTTGCTCGTGTTGTGATAGTGGCGTGAAATCATGTGAACATAGCCTGAACTTGTATAATATGGCCACGTACGTTTGGGAGAAGATTCATAGCCGGTGAAAACTTGAAGGAGTTAATGCCTTCTCTATGTGGGGATCTTTTCTATCTAAGTAGGGATGCTAATCTTCCTAATAATTTGAGGTTGTTATAGCAAGCGGTCATTTGAACATTTGGATATTTTTTTGATAAAAGCATACTAAAAATACAAATCTTGTAGGACAAGCCAAACAAATTACCTAAAACAAATTTACTAAACAAACCCCAAAGTTTAACTCACTTTCCAACAATCTCCACCGTGAGTTCAACTTCATACCAAACTTCAAAACAAACGAATCTTGGTCTTCAAATTCAAATATCTGAATGCCAAATTCCAAACGCCCCTTGAGAGTTTAAGTCATTTTTCTAAGAATCTCCACCGTGACTTCAACCCTATTCGAAACTTCAAACCAAACGAACATTCCGTCTTAATTCGGAATTCCAGACGAACGAACGAATAACTCTTGATATGTTATTCCACAAACGAACGAACGAATAACTCTTAATATGTTATTCAAACAAACGAACGAATGTATTATCCGTATCAAACAAATTCAAATTAATAAATAATTTGACGGGCGGGCACAAATTCAAATGCCCCAAATATGATCCGGGATAATACGAATGACCTACTTATGAAATAAGATTTACGGTTCAAACAAACAAACGAACGATCGAGTTAACGATCCAAACAAACAAACAAATGATCGAATAAATAATCCAAACAAACAAACAAATAACCTAACCTGAAAACGGTCAACCAAACAAAAATCACCCCAAACGACCTTCACCAAAGACTATCAAATTCGAGCGATCAAACTCAAAAACTCAACGAACGAAGATCCCAAGAACTACTCCACCGTAACCAAAAATTCTAAAATCACCAATTATATGCTAGTCTTCGAACAAACAAACGATCAAATCAATATCTTAACGAATCCATCGAAATCTAAATAAGTCGATGCAACAAAAAAAATAGTCGAACTCCCATCAAAACAAATTGTCGAACTCCAATCAAACAAATCCTAGATACTACGATCTAAGTTTCAACCCAAATCTAACTTCAAATATTGAGCCAATATTAATTTCCCAAAACAAAATTTTGCCCCACAAATACTAACAAAGCGAAATCTTTTGCAAGCAAAAAGTCGAGCAAAACTAATCTTCAAAATTAAGAACGAACACTAATTTATTCTTCATCCAATCGATGCTTAGAATAATGGCTAAAATTGACCGACCAATCAAATCTTAGAATAAATACCTTCAATAATTTGCAAAATCAATCAGTGAAGGTGTCCACCAAACGAATCGACAAGTATAAACTCGACTACGCACAACGATCCAATCGAAACCCTTTTTTTTTCTTTTTCTTCATCTCGACGAATCAACCTGTCTCTGATACCACTTGTTAGATAAATCAATCGAACAAATCAAATACAAACCAAACGAAGCGTAAGCTTTTATTCAATACCCAAAGTTACAATTCGAAAGGTACAAAGAAAACTAATGACATTGGCATCTATTTATAGGGAACCAGTGACCTAAAACTTACCAAACAAAAACATACTAAAAATAACAAAGCTTGTAGGACAAGCCAAACAAATTACCTAAAACAAATTTACTAAACAAACCCCAAAGTTTAACTCACTTTCCAACAATCTCCACCGTGAGTTCAACTTCATACGAAACTTCAAAACAAACGAATTTTGGTCTTCAAATTCAAATATCCAAATACCAAATTCCAAACGCCCCTTGAGAGTTTAAGTCACTTTTCTAAGAGAAAGAAATAATCGAGTGTTTAAGGGTAATGTCTCAAGCGTCAATAAAATTGTTCAAGACATTCAACTTAAAAGTTATGAATGGATTACGAGAAGGTTATTGATTAGCTACAATGGATGCGGGACACTCGAAAATGTTGTAATAAGCATCAAGTTTCGTTTTGGGTCTGTTTAGTTTTTGTTTGTTTTGTTAGTGTGTTTGTGTCGAGTATCACGATAGGTTCAAAACATACAGTTTAGTGGTTTTGGTTTCTTTAGAGTCTATTCTATATCTCTTGTTGTTATTAGTCTTTGTGTTAAATTCTTGTGTTGTTTTAGTTGTTCGTTTTCTCGTCTTTTTAGTGTGTTTGGGATAGTTTTGTGAGGCTGGAGTTGGTGCACATTATATCTGTGATTTCTTTAGTTGTGGTTTGACGTTTGTGTTGTCTCTTTTGGTTTAAGTTTTGTTGGCCCTTAGCTATACATGTATCTTTTTTCTTTGTATAACTTTGGTTTTTTTTCTTTGTATATTGTTGGATCAGTTTGTTATCACCCTACCTCGGAGACAGAGGTCAGAGGTTCAATCCTCACTCCTTGCAAGGCCGGAAGCCCTTTTTTACCTTTGATAGAACCGAAACCATCCTCTCTACCTTTGGTAGGGGTATGGTTGTCTACGTCTCAACTTCCCCCATACACCGTCTTAGACGGTATTAGAACTCATAACCGTGGAAGACAATATTGAGTGTTACCTTACCTTTTTTTTATATTTGCCTTCTGAAAAAAAACTGAGATCGAGAAAAAAAAGATACATCCATTTAGGAAACGATCACCCGAAAAACCATAAACTTTATTTCACAAGCTAATAAGGGCTCTTTTTCTTTTGCACCATCATTTTCGATCTTCTAACCGACTAATTCACAATATTCTTACACACTTTTTCTAATAATAAAAACAAGATTATGCTAATAATGAAAGGCTAATAATTCACACATTTAAAAATTAATTGGGACACTTCAAAATTTACACTGAATAATTTTACTTTATATATTATATTTTAACAAATTATACATTTGAATGTGTCAATAAAAAATTTTAATGTGTTGATCATTTCTTAACAATGAAAGCTCTCAAATTTCTTACAATGCCACATTGTAAGTAAAAATGATAATTCATCCATCTCAAAAGATAGAAATGTTGTGTTACTTTTAAACGGCTAGACAATAGTTCTAGTAATTAAAGATTCTTAGAACTTTATATCAAACTATTGTTATAAATATATTTATAATATATGTATATTTACCTTAAATGAGTTTTGACTAGCCATGAATTTAGTAGTTAATTAACTATGATGTTACATTCTATGTACCTTATAAATAAATTACACATTGTACTCATTTGTAACACACTAAATAATAAGAATCATCTTCTTCCTCCTCAACCTCTCACTCTACATTTCATAACACGTTTTCAGCATGATTTTTTCTCTAAGCAAAACTATGAACGAGATCCTTGATATATCTTTATTGTAATATACATGAGCACTACATGTTCTCTTGTGATTACATAAAGAGAATTCATTTTGTTATTTTTTTTATTTTGTTTGTTTCTCTATTATTGAAGTCTCTTGCAGTTTTCATGAACATGATATGTTCTGTTATGGCTACATAAAAACAAATCAAATGACATAATCTCATGTTATGTTAAAGAGAAAAATAAAAAAAATATAAAGAACCTCATGTTCTAGTATGATTCAATATATAACCTCATGTTATGTTATTTTATAAAAAAAGAAAAAATTAATAATAAAAACCTCAAGTTTTATTATGATTCCCTCAAGAGAATCAAAACATAACTTGTTATAATTGTTATGTAATTTTTATAGAACCTCAAGTTCTACCACTTTTATTTTTGTTATTGTTTACAATAGTCATTTATGCTATATTTTTTCGTTACTTTTTGATTGATTAACAATTCTCATGTTTCAAGTAGTATGATACACTTGAAAAAGTTAATAAGTTCTGTAACGATTTTTTTGTTAAACAATAATAATAATTTAGAAATGTTAATCACAAGATGTTGAATTGTGAAATTAGTTTTTCATGTAGAACTTTTTATGACAATTGCATATGAATCACACAACAAGTAGCTATAAAGTTTTATTTTAATTTATTGTAATATATTTTTGATAAAACAAATACATAACTTAAATACCATTGAACTACAACTTAAATGTCATTGAACATGTTGTGTCGTTATGCCTATTTGAATTATAATTTAAATATCATTTATGAAAGGTTTTTATTTTGTATAATTCTTATTAAATGATATATTTTTTTCTTATTAAACGTCTATATGTTGGTTTTTAAGATTAATGACTACATCTATTTTAATACATATTGATTCTATTTCACTTCAAATTTTTTGATACGCGGTTATGTTACTTGTAAACTTGATTTGTTTATATTGTTCTTATTTAAATAAAACTATATTGTAGTTTACAAGAACAATAAGTATTTTATTGTGCTTACAAGAAGTGAATCAAAATATTATAACCTCATGTTTTGTAAAAAAAATATGAATCTTAAGTTATATTGTAATTCCTTATATAACCTCAAGTTATACTACGATGAATATAATCAAAATACAATAACCTCAATCTATTATTTTAATCATGATTCTTGGAAAAGAATAAATATATCACTTAAATTTATATTTTTTAAGGACTTGATCTCTTATGAGTCTCTTAAAGTCGAAACATCATAACCTCGTGTTATGATTGAATTTTTAAAGAACCTCATGTTCTATACGATCCGGTGGAATGTTTACAATTCCTTACACAATTAATATGCAAAACCTCATGTTACGTTTATTTTAATTTTTTCCTCATATGATGTTTTTCAAAATGATCTAAACTTCAAGTCTTATTTTGAAAAAAATAATAATAATTAGAACCTCAAGTTCTACGATATTGTTATATTTTGTAAGGAACGTCAAGTTTTATGATGATTTCCTTGAGTAAATCACGATAACATAACCTCATTGTTAACTTAAAAGAATGAATTATTGTGTGATGCGTACTTCTTGAAATCTTTTTTTCAGAATTTTAACATAATTTTTATGACTATGCTGTATTTTCATATCATTTGTTAATAAATTACTCTAATTTATACATACGATAATAATGTTTTCATCATTGTATATAAAAATATTTGCCAACTATGGAGTGAACGATATGAATTACATTTTTCTTCAATATGCGAGTCATTTAAGCAAATAAATCTTACAATAATAATGTCATATTAAAAAAGCCAAATGCTTCATTACTTGTTTAGTAGTGTTTTTTCTAATATTATACATGTGTTATTATCTATTTGCATTTTCAAATCATGTAGTATTTTTGAATGATGGTATGAAATTATCAAAATCCTGTTTAATTGGACATTATCAATTATAATTTTTTTTACAACTTGCTCATATATTATCAAAATCTATTCCCTCATGTGAATGTGATAATATAATAATCAATATATAAATCTCCATTCCCTCAAGTGAATGTGATGAAATGCTCAACTTAAGGATCTTCATTCTCTCATGAGAATGTGATAATATGAAAAACATCGAGATATTCATTCCCTTAAGTGAATAGGATGATGTAACAATACATTTTCAAAAACCATTTATTGTGGTAAATGATATGGCCGAAGTAATATGAAAATGACAAACCACTAATAGTGTCAAAATAAAAAGGAGCCGAAGAAAATATGATTTATGCAAAATATAATGTGATGTATGAAAAATACAAGTGTGTCAAAAATATTACACACTATATTCATAGTTGTAAGAATCTATGCTAACACATTGTTGCTCCTAAAAGAAAATATAAAATTGTCACGAGGAATGAAATTTCATATAAATTATGCATTATATTGCATTTTCCTCGCCATACATTATAGATAAATTAGTGAAATATTACCACTAGCCATAACATAAGTTTATGGCCTATAATTATAATCTTTTTGGCATGACTCGTTATACCATCACGAGTCATTAATGATGTGAAAATTATAAATTGATTGGATTCTTCAATCTAATGTTTTATCTCTAAAAAAAAGTTGATTATTCATATATCAACTAGATTGACGACTCAGTCCCTCAATTTTCTGGAAAGAAAAGAAGTAGATATACGTTTGCATACATTTCCATTGTATGAACCATTTAGAATTCTATAAATCGATGCATCGTCTAAATGGTAAAATTGCAACTTCATGTTTGCATGACTAATAGCTCGACATATTAAAATGTGAGCATAACATTCCATAGTAAGTAATTCGTTGTGAATGTATAATGAATTACTTCTACATTATCCAATGATAATGAGAGAATATATTTTGTTATTGTATGAGTTCATACTATCATATACACAAAAACAAAATTATCATCATGCCAATATGTTATTATAATTCCTCTATTTCATTTTTTTGTGCATTACTCCGCATAAATGAAAATATACGGGATATAAACGAAGGGGTAATTCCTTCACGAGGAGATAAGTAGCTACAAATTCAGAGTGAATTACCATATTTTATTGATCCTCGATAGAAATTTTATGAATTTATTATTAAATGATAGCCATATATATACATTGGCCAATAACAAAGTTTCAGCTACTCATGCTCCTACTTTGTCCCTCAAGGACACTACTTAATTATGACATGCCTCAAGCATGGTAGACTAATCGATTTCAAATAAAATCCTCGATGTAAACTATGGATCATAAAAACAAGATGGTTCTTCGAGGTATAAAAGGCCCCATGATAGTCTCACAAAGAGACACTAGACATAAATGTTCTTAAAAGAACATTAAATTAACCAATGAGATCTCAATAAATTTTATCATGTCTAGATTCATATGAAATCGAAACAACATGACGTCGATAATTTGTTTACATACAATATAGTGCTTATTATTATGCATGGTGATGATCATGAATTAATTATTATTCAAAAGTGAGCTCAACAAAATGATTGACCATCATGGAAAGATGTAGTCCTTTGAAAATAAGAGAAATATTAGGACATGAAGTCCATACACATGAATGTGTAAAAGCCATTGGATATACACGGGTTGCGTGCGCAACCGAATTAAGAGCTCTAAAATTACATGCTTTAAGACATGAATTGTGGTATAAATAAAATCACAAAAGCATGATACTGCTTATTAAGAATCATATTGTCTAGAGGTGGATGTAAATATATTACTGATATTATATGAGAGAGTCAATCTAAAAAGTATTTAGTTTGTCTTATATACGTTTTTTAGAGCTCTAATATTTCATGAAGGATCCATAATGCCTCAAGCATGTCTAGTAATTTTGACATCTGAAATCATTTGATAAAGTTTTAAATAACTTATTTGATCTAGCAGAATAAATTCTTAAACAGATAGAAAAATCATTTGGATGCATATCATCTTGTTTTTGCACATGTTTCAAAGAAAAGTTTTGGTCCTCAAGTACTAGAAGTGCAACTAAAGTTTTGATGTCAATTTTATAATTTATATGCGTCATGAGATAGTATATTTTTGTTTTAATATTTGTATTATCAATGTGTATTTTCTAACTAATGTATTTGACGTTGGGTTGGAAGCTACACGTATTTTTTTCATCTTTGTAGGGCATAACCTTATACATCAATGATCGAGTGGACTTTATTACAACATCTTTGCCGACACAAGTTTTCTAGCAACATGTTCGGAAGATCATCCTTTGACGCTTGAAAGATATTCATTAATTTGAGGAGGAACATTATGCGCGCTGCACTCTTTTTCCCTTCATTAAGTTTTTATCCCATTGGGTTTTTCTAAGTAAGGGGTTTTAATGAGGCACACTATAGCGTATAACAAACGGTGAATATCCAAGGAGGAGTGTTATAAATATATTTATAATATATGTATATTAACCTTAAATGAGTTTTGACTAGCCATGAATTTAATAGTTAATTAACTATGATGTTACATTCCATGTACCTTATAAATAAAGGACACATTGTACTCATTTGTAACACAGTACATAATAAGAATCATCTTCTTCCTCCTCAATCTCTCACTCTACATTTCATAACAACTATCAATTTTTTTTTTGCAATTTACGCTTTTGAAAAATATTTTGAGGAGCTATATAGGTTTAGACATCTTTTACTCCTTACATCCTTTTTTTTATTGACATGACAAGAAATGTTTTTTCTGTTTCGTATATCTTATATTTTATTATTTTGACGTTATGAATTTTATTTACATTTTTTACTAACAGTTTTACTCATTTTATTAATATAAAAAAGACATTTTTATAACATTGTGTTATGTATTTTCTTTTTCTAAAAACTCTATAATTTTTGCTTCGTTTGTTTTTTATTTCGTAATTTTTTTAATAAAAACAAAATATTTAAAAGCAAAAAAAAAGTTAAAGGGTAAACTGCAAATTTCCCCTCTTGACAATTGACCACCATTTTGGAAAATATACCCCTGAGTTTAAAGGTAGTGGATATTTGTCGCCATACTTCTCATTTCCATGCGAAAAACCCTTGAGTCCCTATTTTTTAACTTTCACGCGTTAGCCCAGTTAACTCCCTCGCGTGGCATCCACATGAGGGTATTTTGTTATTTCTCATCGCCCATCTCGTGTCAGCACATCTCCCACCTTTCGTTTATGCTAAATTCGTCCCCAAAAGCTTTTTCCTACCTGATAATGTTTCTTTCCCGGTAAAAAAATCGCTTTGAGATCTGAATTTGCAGTTTAAAGTATCCATCATTTATGTTATAAATACATCATCTCATTTTCTTTCCTCAATCTATGTCTCACAAGAAGAACAGCAATAAAAAATGGATAAGTTTTGGCAAAATCTCTCTCACAGTACCATGATCCCTTATTTGGTTCTCCTTTATGGTAAGCTTTGGTGTTCTTTAGATCTTCTATATGATAAGCTTAGCTTGGATATTCTCATATTCTTATGTACATTACCTAGTTAATGATTATTTATGTATTGTCTTTTTTTGTTGCACAGGATCAATCAAAACTTGTTTATTGTGAAAATCCATCACAATGGTGAATTTACCTCACCACCATAAAGAATATACCGCTTTGGTACTATAAATTGGTTTGACTTAGTTCACTGTGACAAGTTTGGTATGTACACACTGGAAGAAATGTTTAAGGATTTAGGGGATATAGAAGGTATGCTTTTGTTCCCGTATTTTAGGATACCTGGCCAGTCATTGGACGACGATTTGCTACCACTATCATCTGAAGAAGACGTTAATAGATTTTTGGAGTATGTTCCTAGGTTTAGGGAAATGGAGGTGTATATTAAAACAAGTGTTTCGTTGGTACAACAACACCTGATGGAGAAAAAGGCACGTAAGGGTAAGGTTGTGGAGGTGTATATTAAAACAGGTGTTTCATTGGTACAACAACAGCTGATGGAGCAAAAGGCACACAAGGGTAAGGCTGTGGTGGTAGAAGAAAATGTTGGTGATGCTGTTGTGAAAGAGTTAGATCCACATAGTGTCAACTAGGGCTGAGCATGGCATTCTCAAAATCGGCCCGGACCGAACAATTTCGGTCCGGTCCTCGGTAAGGGGTTTTGGACCATTTCGGTCCTCGGTCTGGTCGGTACGGTACGCTCCGATTTGGTCTTACCAAAAATCTAGTCGATTATGCCTAATAGGACCAGACCGGACCGAGGACCAAACCAACCCAGATCGGGCCGGACCATTTTAGTCTATTCTTGGTCTGGGGTTTCGGACCAATTCGGTCCTCGGTCCGGTCCGGTCTGGTGTGGGCCCGATGCTCAGCCCTAGTGTCAATAGTGAGAAAATTGTGACATTTTGTTAGACTAGCTATGTTGGGAGGGACAAAACTCTAATTGCTAATGATTTTCGGGTCTGTGATGAAGACATTGAGTTCCCACCACCATGGTCAACTGAAAAAATGTGTGAAGATAAGACTAGAATGATGAGTGTTGAGTTTGAGTTAAGGAGAATATTAGAAGAGCTTGGCAACGAGTTTGGGTTTGATGATTCAAACCAGGAATAACAACAAGTTTCAAACGTTGTCACTTGTGATGATGTCTCTTTTGGTGAGGTTGATTTTGATGATATTGATATCGGGATGGAGGTTCATCAGTATGATACAGATAATAGTGATAACATTAGTGGCAAGTCAAGAGATTTTCCTATATGGGACAGTAATGCAGATTTGGATGAAGCCATGGATGTTTATTCGAATGATGATCCCATATCATTTTAATGATGATCCTAAGGAGATAAATGACATGTTTGGTAACATTGATCAAGCACTGGATGAGCTTCATCAAGTAACTCAAACTGAAGATGTGGATGACATTTTGGCTATTTATAAGCAACAAATGAATGAAGAAGTTGTTGAGTTAGTGATTCCACATGAGGTGGTTGCTGAAGACGTGGTAGCAGAGGTTATTACGTATATTAGTTAATTACGATAAGTATTACGTATATTAATATCATTATTAATACTTGATAAGTAATTACGTAAAATACTTATAAAACGTAATAAGAGTAAAATACGACAGTTAAAACACGAACGCACTCGATAAAATATTTAAGCCCGGAAAATAAAACGAAAACATGTATGTATGTGTTGTTTGGCGTCCAAAAAGAAAAACAAGAGAGAAAGGGGCCTTTGGCCCAGCCCATTTGATAAATTCAACATGTCAGGGGATTTACTTTTCTTTTCATAATAACACATTTTACAAAATTAAGGAAACCCTAGCCACCATGTTCTCTTGGCCGACGGTTTTAATACAGGAAAAGGGGAGAAATATCTTGGGTTTTTTCATGGTTAATGTACGGGTTCGTGTTCGTGTTGTTAATCCTAAATCATTACACATTGGTAATTATCGAATCCTTAATCTTTTATTCACTTTATTTTAATTATGAATCCATCTATTAATAATTTGAAACATGTTAATTTAAAAGATTTGATCTTGGAATAAAAAGGTTTCAAGTTTGGTTAGGTTTGTTTCGGCTGTGCACAGAAACCGAGAGTCACAGACTCTCGGTGGTAATTAATCTCAACCAGCCGCACCCTCATAGGGTCGGTGGTGGTTTTGTGCTATCGACCGCAAGCCCTTAGACCCAACAGGGGTGGTTGGTGTAGAAACAGTGGGAACCGAGAGCCCTAAGGTTATCAGTGGGTGTTAAGTGAACAGCAGGGGGTAAAGTTTTACAGTCGGTGGGTACTTTGGTCGCAACAAGGGGAACCCGGCTCAGTCGGTGGGAACCCTGTGGCTATCAGTGGCAGCCGGCAGCAGCCCAAGGCTGTTGGCCGCCGGCTAACAACCACAGCCGCCGGGACGGGTGTCTTGGTAAGCTCGAGATCGGGGCTCGGGTATACATGGATGACTTATTAAATTACTTTATTTAATTTAATTAATTCTAAAACATGTAGTATTAATTAATTACCATGAACATAAGTTATAATTATTTTAATAAAATAATTCATAAAACTTAAGATATAGTTATTAAATATAATTGTCATGATATAAATTACATGGTCATTTTAAATAAATTTTATGTTATAATAGTTATTAAAAATAATTATACATGTTATAAGTACATGTGCATTAATTAAATTAATAAGAACTTAACTTAATAAATTAATTTTTAACCAAGGTTTAAATTAAATTAATAACATGCTTTAGTTTAATTATACATTAATCATTAAGGTAAAGTTTAATTGATAAACCATGTAATATTATTAATAAATAATTACTTATAATATCATGTATTATTATTAATAATTAATAATCATATGTTTAGACTAAGTATTTAATGTTAATAAACTTTACAATATAGTAATCATGTCTTTTAATATGCTGATTAAAACTATAACTTATATCATTTACTTATTTAATGAGCTTATGACTAATTATGGTAAAATGCTAATTATAGAAGCATACTATATATGAAAACATGTTATTTATGGAAACATACTAAATATGATAACTTTCTATTTTTAGAAACTTACTAATTATGGAAACTTTCTATTTTTGGAAACTTACAATTTAAGGAAACTTGCTATTTTTGGAAATTTTCTATGTATGGAAACGTGATATTTTTGGGAAGTTACTTATTATGTTATAACAAGTACTATAACACATAAAACATGAAATACGCTAATCAGTAACACATGAATCACTAAGAATCACATGATAAAGCATGAAGCAATAAAACAAGACAAGAACAAGTAAAACAAGTTAAGAACACGTCAAGTGAACTAATAATCAGTAAACATAAGTTAATCAGACAACTCATTCATGTCCCTTTTCTTATGTAGCTATCGTGAAGTCAGAGTGATCTTCCACTTTCGTTTTCATCCTCATTATTGGACATAAGGTACGGATATTCCGTCGTTCAGTAAGAACACTCTCTTCCTATACTTAGGATTCCCCGTTTGCAGCCATCTGTTTTCCCCAGTAGTTACTTTAAACTTAACAGTAATTTATATGATTAATATTTTAGATTGCTTGAACTATATACATGCATGCCAGTTCCACCTAGTTATGGAGGTATCATAACCATAACACTTGAGGCACCGGTGTTATGACTCTTCGGCGGTGAGAGTGATTGCTCGCAGCGTCCCTTTAAGTTATTTGACGTTTATATTATTATCATGTGGGGCGAATAGGTGCATCTTAGTACAAGTTTAGCAAAATTACATGGTAACTGCGGTGTGTGCCTTGCATCCGTTACATGGAGTTGATCCCTACAAACCAGACTATTATAATTAGAGGCAATCCCTCTAATTGCATGATGAGGTCACCCCTCCAAGTATTCATACACGTTGATACTTCATGACCTATATGGGCTCAGGGCATATTTAAAATACACTTCTTAGTATAAATAAACATAAGTCTTTTTAGAATATAAATCAGTTTATTAAACAACACCAGGTTTTCCAGGACTTACATTATTCCGCTGCACTATCATTCATACTTTCATTTCATAATTTGCTTGTGTTTATGACATTCATGTCATTGTCATATATCCTTTCACTGAGCATATTGCTCAGCCGTATATTTTCTTCCCATGACCCAAACGGCAGGTACCCAAGGACAGCCTAGAGCATTTGGATGACGTGCATAGGATGTAAGTTGCCTTAGACTTCTTCTCCTTTTGCCTCATATACTTATGCTTGCTTGGAAACTTGTTTTGTCCTTCTTATTCCGTTTACTTTATTTATGTTGTGGGATTATGTAAGGGAACCGATGTTTGATTCTTGTTTTCCCCTTTATGGTCCTTTATGTTTTAGGACATTACCTTGTATGCTTTGATGACACGCCATAATTATCATGTAACGATCTACTTATCAAAGTGGGGTGTTACAATTATGGTATCAGAGCCCAAGGTTTCGACCTGTAGGCTCTAAAAATTTAACCCGTGACTAGTGGGTAGTCACAAGGATCTTCCTAAACTGACAGTTGATTTTATTATTTATTTCATGTATCATTGTTTTATGCTAAGTTTTTGACTAAGTAATGGTTGGTAGAGGACTGACCATATTTTGTCGGATGTGCTTTTCATTTCGAATTTTTTTTTGTGAACCGACCCATAGGCGTTCACCCATACTCATGTCAATTTCGTTTTGTGCACCGACCCATAGGAGTTCACCTTTGCTCATGTCAGTTTTGTTTTGTGAACCGACCCGTAGGCGTTCACCCTTGCTCATGTCAGATTTCGTTGACTATGCTTTCATAAACTATTTCATGCATTTCTTACGTTTACTTATGTTTCTAACAGATTAATCATTTTACGTTGTTCCTCTTTTAAACTGTCAGATGGCTGTATAATAGCCCATATTCCATTGAAGTTTTGACTAGTATGGATTGGACCTCAGCCATCCATATTTAGTCTCATGTTGTTAAATTATATTCATGATATTTTTCCCTTGAAATTTGAAAAGTATGGATTGAACCATAATCATCCATACTTAGTCACATGTCTTTTCTTCGAATTCCGTAGACCGAACCATAGCAGTCCACACCAGCCAATGTTAAATCTCTGTGATTACGTATTTATGTTCTTTATGACGTCGATGTTCTCAGACTCTCGTGTTGATTTCGTCTTCATGCTAATTATGTTTTATGTCTCCCTATGTTGAATATGTTTTCATCATGTTGATTATGCTTTCATGCTACATTGATGGATCTCATTTAATCCTGCCTTCATGATAGTCATGGTTGGTTTTTGTTAATCATGTTTTCATGTTAATCATCGTTGAATTTTGTTTAATCGTACTTTTGCGTTTTCTATGCAACCAGAATTATGTTTACGCCGGAATGGCTAGGCTATCATGTTGCTTGCTTCAGTTCGGTTTCCTAAACCGTCTAATCAGTTATTTCCTTTAAAAGCATGTCAGATGATTGACACCCATACCGATCATCTCATGTGCATTCCACGTATACTCCATGTACTATATTTCATGTGTACTACACGTACCATAATCCAAGTGTATTTTTCACTTACAATACTCCATGAGTATTCGCTAGTCGATTCTATATCATCTCAGGTGTATTCCCCTTACCGATGTTTTACAAAATACTGATGTTGCTCATAATTGGAGATTCTACAAGATGCTGATGTTGCTCTCATATTTAGAGATCCTACAAGACGAAGACAAATGCGTTAGATCGAAACGATCGGATGAGAAAGATGCTTCACCACCAGACGATTTCCATCACAATCCATGTCCTTAACTTTTTAGTTAAATGTCACACGTTATTCAGTTGTCTGTTCAGGCATATGAGTGGGAACCGGTACCAGCCGGCCACGCAACTGAATAGTTACATGAATCACCGTCATGATAATGACCGTCATGGAACTGACAGACAAGGAGGTAGTGACAACTACCGTGACAATATATACCTTGCAAACGACAGAAACTCTAGTAACGGGTGTGATCAGAAATACAACGAATCAGCAGTCCAACCGATTTGCCAATCCTGGCATAATAACCTAAGACTTTCAACTTATTCATTTTCACAGCTGGAGACACATGTCAAGACATCCGTCAAGACACACGTCTCACGCATATTTTTTGAGGACACGTGTCAAGACATCCGTCAAGACACATGTCATACGTATATTTTCTCAAAACATGAGTTAAGACACACGACTCTCATAATTTCTGAACTAGGCCTCAGTAATTCAGGGTATCCTCCAAGGGGTATACCCATCCTGTTGAGCCATGTGATAATCAGGCCACTAAAATCTCAGTATCATCGCTGACGTATTGTTCATGTTTGGACATGCGATGTTCGTTCTATGTGAGACGGGCGAAACACAGTCATTGAGATGTGCCACGTTTACGTCATGTACTGACATGGCACCTTCATTTTTCGATCAAAATAACATATATTTCACGTCCATAAAAGACGCCATTGTATCATCCATGTATTTAAGGGCTTTCATTCCAGTTTGGCGACAAGATCCTTTCTACTACCGCACTTTCCTTAGACAAATACGAGTACAATGCGATTCTGATTATGGATTGATTAACAGCACGTCGCGCTACGGTTGATCAACATTCATATCAGATTATGTTCAGCGATGTTCAGGCTCCTGAATACTTTCATCAGGGTTTTCCTACCGGGAAAATATGTACAAATGATTTATGTTTTATCTGCGCGTGCTTATCATCCCATGGCTACGAAGACTTTCTAGCTATCATTTATGATGCGATTATTAAGACTCTTAAACCCATGATCATTCGATTGTTTCAGAACCCCTAGATGCATTTCCAGGAGAAATACCAGGTATTCCACCCGTTCGTGAAGTGAAGTTGATATTGAGCTCAAGGAGTTGGAGGAACAACCGCAAGAGTTGCTGGAACGAAGTTTTATTCGCAGAGTGTATCACCTTGGGGCGTGCCGGTTCCATTTATCAAAGAAGAAGAATGGTAGCATGAGATTATGCATCGATTACCGTAAATTGAACAGGATCACCATTCATAATAGTTATTCCCTCCCAAGTATTAATGATTTATCCGATCAACTACCAGACTCTAAACACTTTCTAATATGACAACTTTAGCATATGTGTACTCGTTCGTTCTCGGTGTCTAATCGAACTGATCACGGTTTAAGGTGGACTTATCGTTTTTGGTCACTAAAAGGGGGAGCTTTTGATTATCTATATTAAAACAAACACGAAAACTTTGAAGTAAATGACAAAATAACAAAACTAAGATGAAAGACTTAAACGAAATAACAGGGGAATTAAAGTAATTAAAAACTAAATTAAAAGTAAACTTGAAATAAAATGAGATAAGACAATTTAAAATTAAATTAGACAAAAAGTGGCGGGAAAGAAATAAACTTAGAAAAACACCTAAGTAAAATAACCAAAACTGTGGTCAGATCACAACCTACCATCGCACTATGGGATCGCAGTTCTCGATCGCAACCAACAATTTCAATCCTGGATCGCAACACGGATCACCCCCTGGATCGCAACATGCGATCGCAGTTTGGATCGTAGCTTAGATCGTAGCTTGGATCGTAAGTCTGGATCACAACACCGATCGCAGCTTGGATCGCAAGCCATGATCGGAGTCTTTGATCGCAACTAACGATCGAACTCTTTCACAACCATGGATCGAATTAGCGATCGTAAGTTATGATCACAGTTTATGATAGTATTTAGTGATCGCGGTATTTGATCGCAAGTAGAAACCCTAAGGCTTATGCGATCACAATACTTGATCGGAACCTCAACACCCTTAAGAATATTACGATGGGATACAACAGGCAAATAAGCACTTTTCTAGTAAGCACTTGCCAAAACTTAACCGAATCAATAATAAAAAGAACTAAATAAGCACGAGTTTAAAAACTTTCAAAACACTAAATAAGCAAGATTTATAAAATAAACTTTAAAAAAGATTAAACTATTAAAAACTCTTAAACGAAAATAAGCTAAACATGAAATAAGCTAAAAGCACCAAAAAGTTGAGATTTTCAATCGTATGAAATTGATAAAAACAACAAGATGAGCACTTTAATCAAATAAACATCAAGATGAAACAAGTTATATACTTGAACCGAATCAAAATCAATATTAAAACAAGAAATGTAGAATAAGATAGATTATGAAAAGCTTGAAACTAAACTTGAATATTAAAGATTCAAATACAAGATTAAAGTGAAAAGCTTAAAACTTTAAAGAAAATAAAAGAAATCTAGAGAGAGAAAGTAGAAACACCTACTCCTCCTTCTCTCTAAAGATATGAACTACTAAAATAAAAAAATGACTAACTCCCTAAAATGAAGTTTTAGGGGAGTATTTATAGGAGAGGAGAGGTGTGGTGTGTTGCTTGCTTCTTTCTTCCTTTTGTCTTCTCGTCTTTTTAAATGACTCGTCTTTCTCGACTTTTTAGATAACTCGTCTTTCTCGACTTTGTCTCGAAATTAGTCGAATGATAAAATGAACTCGTCTTCTAATTTTCTTTTTTTAGTTGACTTGGTTCTTCGACTTCGTCAAACTTCCGTCTTTAGACATTTTCTTCGATAAATCTTCAGAATAGGCCTTTGACTTCCGTTCTTCTTGCACTTTTGATCTTTTGACTTCGTCTTTTGTCTTTTTCTTCGATAAAAGCCCGTGAAAGCCCGTGTTTTCTTCCTTTTTCATCTTTTGGTCCTAAAACACAATAAAAACACAAAGCACACATAATTCCGACTTTACGACATTAAATACATGTTTTGGTCTTATTTTTATTATAATTAAGTGGTAAAGGGATAAGTGTTTTCACACTTATTAAATCCCCTACACTTGACCATTGCAATGCCCTCATGCAACGCATTAGTCACAAAGCAAGATTAACATTCTCCATCATAATTAGCTTACCTTGGCCTTTATTAAATACAAGACGCTAAGGAAAAAAAGATAGAAAATTGCAAAATGCTAAAAGGAGGAACAAGTAAAGAGATCGAAGACTTACATTAGGGCTTTGGTTGTCATGAATGTTTATCACCCTCAAGTTCCACGTTCCCCAAACCAAGCTTAAAAATGAGATCATTGTTATTATAAGTTAGTAAGCTAACACTTACTCATGTGGCTCAATTATTCGCTTAGACTCCCTTATTCCTAGGTGCATCTCTTATATTTTATCGTTGTCTTGAATGATCACGAAGATGCATTGTTGACTTATTTCGATAGTTTATTTAGGCTGAAAATAAAGTAGGACGATTTAATCAATAGTTATCTAAAGGATAAAATCTTTTAAAACTGCTTCTCGGGACCTCATAAAGTTCATATCTTGACATAACTCGCTTCACGATTTGAGACCTTTCTCGGACCGATATTTGGCATGACTTCATACTTCGAATCTTGAGAGACGTTCTTGAAATAATGGTCTTCTCTTCATAATAGGAATTTCTTCACTTGAATTTTTTGAGAGATTCTTCATACTTGGACCACGACTTCTTCATTTTTCTCCAATCTTTATTTTGAATTTTGATATACAACGATCCGCCTCCTTTTAGGACTTGGATCTATTTATCCTCATACCTTGCTAGGGTCTTTTCGGATAGACTTCTCCATAATCTTTAGGGGAGTATTTGCTTCTCGTCGTGTGTCTCTATCCTTCATATTGATTTTTGATAAATGATTCTTCACATCACTTTGGATCTTTAGCAACAAAATGTAGCCCTCTTGCCTTGTTAGGGCCTTTTCGGACTCGCCAATCTTCGCATCCCGCTTCAATAAGTTATGCCTTGGCTATGAACTCTAATTAATATCGAGCAACTTTTAAACGATCTTGGGCTAGAAGCTAAGTAACTTTTCAAATCGTACGACCTTACTTATTGCAATTATAATTATTAACAAGCGATGGGAGAAAACGCTCATAATTAACTCACATAAATTCATGAAAGAATACCAAACTTATAATTGACTCTATCATCTCTCAGTATCCACAATTTAAAATCTCCAGGAATGAGACTCGTGGATGCTTAGCCTATTAAATCAAAGTTTTGGGTTTTCAAGTCATCTATAGGATCTTGCAACTTCTTAGACTTTTTCAAGTTTAGAATTCGCATTTTAAAGTTCCCTTGATAAACGAATTTCTATGATCAATTATAGGAACTTGCGAAAAGCTCTCGTTCTAAACCCGTAAGAGTTACGACTTTCGCGTTTTAAAGTTCCCTATATAAAAGTGATGAGACTACTTTTATTCATAGTCTCATCGTCCATAACGGGCTTTAAATGCATAAAATATCATGAAAATGGCCAAATATATGCTTGTGTTTGTTATTTGTGTATTTTAGGTACGGATATTGAGGAAATGACAAAAGATCACAAGGATCATGCAAAAACGAACACGGGAAACAAAGCCGCACAATGAACCGGACCCAAGTGATGAGTTTCCAAGAATAAACCTTGAAGATTTGAAGATTATACAAAAAGGGTCCTCCAATATTGAAGAATTGACACTTTAAACCCTTGTATATTCATAATTACAAGTTTGGTCATTGAAGTTTGTCAAAATTGCAAAAAGGACCCTCCACTTTGAAGAATTGGCAAGTTTAGTCCCTCATCAAAACTAAATTGTCAATATTGGTCCTCCTTATATTCAAACATACCATGAAGACCTTCAAAGTCCAAAAATGTGCAAGATCAGTCCTTCAAATATCAAAGAAATACAAAACAAGTCCTTGTGAAAAGTTTTGTGGCCAAAATAGAAGTTTTGAAACTTCATTAACAAAGGGAAAACGAATTTGGCTGTTTAAATGGCAAGTGAAAGGAAGAAAAGAGATGAAGGGATAAAACTGGCCGACAAGCAAAGTTACCTTAACCAACAACACCTCAACACGTGTCCCACTCACTTGAAACAACCAATCACACCTCACCTTGCTTCCACCTCAGCTTTCCACTTCTAACCAATTTAACTAATCTCTGATTAGTTAATTCTTTGGCTCCGTAACACATGTTTAAACAACAAAATAGATCAAACCCCATTGTTCTCCATGTTCATACAAGAATTAGGTATTCCTTAACCACTTTGAATTAAACCCTAATATCATCCAGATTAATGATTAAGGGTTTAGTTAACATAACCCAACTCACAAACCTTCCACCTCACCACTCAAATGGTCACATGAAAGATGCCTTGCACACGTTTTTGAGGATAATGCCAAAAAGTGCCAGGGAATCAACACACCACAATGCTGCTTCATATCTAAGCTTCATTTTGAGCCTTAGATCAACTTTCATCCATGTCAACTCATACAAAGGGCCAAAAATCAGTCACATGTTCAAGATAGTTCAAAATCGTCAAGGGCATTTGTGGAACTTCATTAGCTAGGGGTTTCAGCTTTCCTTTATGTTTCTAGAATCATTGTATCCCTATATAAGGCACCCTTATTCATAGCTTAGTTCTTGTTCTCAGTTTTACTTTGTCAAGCCTTATAAAGCCATTTTCTGAAATTTTTAAGATTGTGGTATTGTGTTGTGATTGAAAACTGAGTTCCATTGATTATTATTGTGTTAAGTAGTTGTATTGTCACGTTTTTGTACTTAAACAAAACCTTGAACAAGTCCAAGACAGCCTTTAAGCCTGTGAGTCCCTTTGTTCTTGCTTGTGTCAAGAATTTGGCTTGAGCTTTGGTGAGGATTGTTCATTTAGGTGTTTCTTTAAGTGACATAAGTCACAAATCAACTAGCTTGAACAATATTGGAAGTTGGTATACCTTTTTATTTCAAAAATCATTCAAGTGTTTTGCTAAGTGCTTGTGGTTCAACAGCTTGCTTATTTGAGCTTAAGGGTGATCATAGCCTCCTAATCTTGGTTGATTAAGGGGTGGTGAGGCCTTAAGGGAAGATTCAGGCCTTGTGGGAACCTAAGTCTTGCATAGACTTGACCCTTTGTCACCTATTTTACTCTATTTGTGCTAATCTAAGCTCTAGCCTTTGGCTAGGCTTGTTTGTTGTTCTTAGTAGGGGGAAGCTGGTGCTTGTTCTTGCTAGCACCTCAGCTCTTTGATTCCAAGGTGTGGATGTACATCTTGGAGGTTTGTATTCTCAAATTTTCATCTTTCTGATTAATATTTGATATTTATGTGATTTTGTGACTTTGCGGGTATAAGTGTGTTTTTATGCCTGCAAATTGGTTCTTGATTCACTTGTTGTATGTTATGATGATAAACTGGGCTTAAATCAATCTTGAGAAGACTTTTACTTTGTTATAATTGAGTTTAAAAGGTTAAAAGGGTGTTTGGGATTGACTGTTTGTTTAGATTTGTGTGATTTAAAGTTGCTATTGTGGCGTTGTTTGAGTGGTTATCTGATATAGAGGTGATTGTGTTCTAATATATGAAAATTTTATGCCTTGAATCACTAAATCAAACATATGGCTATAAAATCTTGAAAATTGGTTGTTTTGCTCTAAAATCTTGTGCACACCTAGTTTTTATGTTAACCTAGGGCTAACAAGTGTTGAATCATTGTTAATACAACCTATGTGATAGATCTGAGGCCTTAAATTTGGATTTTGTGTCAAGTAGATCAGCAAACATTGTTCTTGTGTTCATCATTGTTCATCAGTAACTGAATGTGCTTGAATCTTGTTCATTTGTTGGATTTGTTTGATGAAATGTGTTAATATGTGTTTCTTTAAGTCATATTGAGCTTGTGTATGAATTTGGTGGTTTGTGGTTAGCTTATTCTAGCTTTAAAGTAGCTTATAACTGCCAGATCTGCTTATTACTTGTCTGGAACACATCTGGGCAAAGATTGAATTAACTGCACTGATTGGCTGGGTGATTTTGTGATTATTTGCTTGTTATTGACTCCTTGTGATTCACTGATCACAAGGGTGCCATGATTGTCCAAAAAGACCAAGTGAAACTCTCTAAAAATCCAAGTCAAAAAGTCAAGGCAGTGGAACTCCTTTCCCCTGCTTCTAGCCACTGCTAGTTATAACTGGTGTTCAGCTTATTAATAAGTTATTTTAGCTTATTCCAACGTGCAAAAACTAATTTTTTGTAAGAGGTCTTAATATTTTGAGCTTATAAGTGATTCTGGAAGTTTACAGCTTTTGCTTTTAAGTTTTTACTAGAAAACGACTATTTTGTCTTTTTCAAAATCAGCTTATTGCTTATTTCAGCTTATTAAGTGTGCTTATTGGAAATCTTTTTGTTGATTAAGCTTAGTTAAGCCATCTGTGACTTATTGCAACTTGAATCAGCTCTTGAAATAGCCTAGAACTCAAAAACGACTATTTTGTCGTTTTATGAAGAGGGCTTTGGCTTATTTCAGGCTTATTCCTTGAGCTTATTTCAAGTTTCTTTTTGCAAATAGCTTAATTAGGTCAAGAGAAGGACGTGGGTAAAATCTTAGCTTATGGCATCAGATTATAGCTTAATGGGCCAAAAAGCCCATTAAGAATAAGCTGTTTTGAAATAAGCTAGCTTAAGCTCATTTTCAGCTTTTGGGCCTTTGGAAAATTGTGTTTAAAATAAAATTTTAAGCTAGACTAGAGCTTTTGGGCCATTTTTGAGGACTTTTTCTTATTGGGCCCAATATTAAGCCCATTAAGGATCTGTTTTGGTATTTAGCCCATTTCTAGGCCCAATAGGGGTATGTTTGGTATTTCAAGTTCATTTTCTGTTCAATTAGGTTAAAATAAACTAGTTTGCAACTTTTTAGAATTTTTTATAATTCTTGGATTTTTAATATTATTTTAATATTGTTTTAATATTATTTTATTATTAAATTTCAATTTTCACATTTTTGCAGTTTTATATTTTTCTTAGGTTAAATACATTAAGTTAGGAATTTTACAATTTTTAGAATATTTTTATTTTCATTAGATTAATTTTTATAATTATAGTTTTTATTAATTTTAAAATTTTCAAAAATAGTTTTAAATTTAGTTAAGTCATTTAGAGATTTACAATTGAAAAAATCTCATTTTGTGCTTTTTGTTAATTAAATTGATTTTTTGGGCTTTAATTAGCATTAAAAAATTATTATTTAATTAAATAAAAGGCTTGAGTGATTTTTGATTTTTTGTAAACTCTAATTACATTTTTAGAATTAATTGCAATTTTTTAGGAATTTTTAGGGTAAATTTTTAATTTTGTCACTTTTTACGTGTACGACTTATCATCTTAGTTTTAATCATAATCGTAACCGTCATTCTCTTCTAATCTCATTTTTATTTTCTTTTCTCATAAATATAATCACAAAGTTAATCATCTCTTAACACAACGCACTTGCCTCCTTGGGAAACGAACTTGAACTACATTGGTCATTAGTGCTTGGTTTTCCTAAACCGACACTTAATACTTTCCCTATTTTGCTCTCTTTTCCTAAAGAGTAGTAAAAACACTACATCAATTTTGGCGCCGCTGTCGGGGAGGCGTGTTGTGTTTTGATTTGGCAATTGTTGTTTTTATATATAGCCATAATATCTATTTGTATTAGTAGCACTCTACTAATACGTATTATCGGTTTTTTGTTTTTGTGTGAATACTATTACTATATTGTATACTTAGAACAATAAATTCACAAGTACTCCAAAAGTGTGAAAACACAACCTTGACTTGGGAGGTCATTACCCAATCATTGTATTTGAATCTCAAACCAAAAGAAAAAGGAAAAAATAGATAAATACCTTCGTAGGGCTCGATTTTGAAAAATACAAACTATAAGGTGGGTATAAGGCGGGTATTATAAAATATACCCTAAGGAAAAAGGCTCTTAAGTGCTTCGCGCCGCCTCGTTTCCCCGCTTGCTTGTGAGTATTTTGAGATTGAAAGCTAATCGAGGGTTTTGCCGCCCAAAGTATTATTAAGTATCATATATACTTTCTTGGTTTCATTTGATTAAACCCTCTTGAACGTTTTGGTGTTCCACCAACGTTCTAAAGTCATCGAAGGCGTTCACTTCACGTGATCGTTTTCATTCCTTGAGGCTTCTTTAATCAAGCGATTTGATTAAGGAGGATATTTGTAGATTTTTGTCTACTTAATACAATTCCAAAATCCAAAAAAAGTAAAAACAATCAAAAACCCAAAAAAAATTGAAAAAGTCAAAAACACCAAAAAAAAAGAATCTTCTTTGCTCATCCCCACGTTGTATGTGACGTTTATGCAAACTCGCAATCAAGCAAGACGTGCACGTAAACGTCGTAATTGAAAGGAAAACACACCAACACCTTCTAGTGAAGAGACTCCAAGCGAGGAACCTATTGTAGAACAAGAAGCTATCATGGCTAATCGTACTATGATGGAGTTTCTTCAAGCACCCACCGAGGGTTTTGGATAGGCCATTGTGATTCCCGCCATCCTTGCGGAGAACTTCGAGATCAAGATGGGTTTAATGTCTATGCTTCAAGCCAACAAGTTTCGCGGACACGAAAAAGACAACCCACATTATCACATTAGGTAATTTAATCGTCTTACCGCAACAAGCAAGTTTAAGGATGTACCCCACGATGCCATTAAGATGATGTTGTTTCCATACTCGTTAGATGGACCCGCCAAGATATGGCTCGAGAAAGAACCCCCAAATTCGATTTTGACGTGGGGTGATCTCGTTTCCAAGTTTGTGAATCAATTTTTTCCACCATCTAAAACAACACATTTGAAAAACGAGATTTCACGATTTACTCAAAGGTCTAATGAGAGTTTTTCAATGGCTTGAGAAATGTTTAAAGAAATGTTACATGAATGTCCACACCATGATTTTTCTGAATTGCATCAAATTGATACTTTTTATAATGGGCTTAATGATCATGAACGAGATTACTTAAATGCCGCCGCGGGTGGTAAATTTTTGTGCAAAACGACCGATGAGGCTTTAAAAATCATTGAGAATAGGTCTAAGGTCTATAGCCCTTGTAACACACCGAGTGTTGCCACTATGGGTTCGTCATCGTCGTCTCGTAACATGAGTGCCTTGCAAGATGAAGCAAATGAGGAGAATCGGTTTTTCGATAGGTTTTTGACTCTTATGACTCATTGGAAAGCACAAGATGCTTTGAATTCCGCATCGGTTAAAGCGGTCGCCAAGAGCTGTATTTCGTGTGGTGGAGCTCATGATTTTTTCGAGTGCATTACCGCGGATGGTAACACTTCGAATGCTTACGTAGCCACGGGAACTTATAACCAAAACGGTCAAGGTTCCCGCAAAAATCAAGCTCCACAAAATCAAAATGCTAACAAATATAGAAACAATCAATATGGTGCTTATCAAGGAAATCAACGTAACTTCAACAAGGGTAATTATCAAAGTGGAAATGGGCAAATTTCAAACCAAAACCAAAACCGTGATTTTCAAAACACTACTCAAGGTTTTCAAAATGCTCACACTAAAAATCTTAATGGAGAATTTTTAGAGTATGTAAAGGCAAATGATGCTATGTTTGATAACATGCAACATGAGATAATTAGCTTAAGATCCGAGTTGAAAAACGAGCTTAAAAACGAACTTGCTAATGAATTGAAAAATCATGCTAATAAAATGGAAGGAAATGTTCAACGTCTCCAACAAAATCAACAAAAAATGGAGCAAGGTCAACATGAAATTAAGCAAGAGTTGTTAAAAGCGGATGCTAGGCAATCTAAGTTTGAAGATCGAATGGGAAAAATGTTTGAAGCTATCATGTGTAAACCTTGTTCTTCGGGTGGTCTTCCTAGTGATACCATCGTAAAACCGAAAGGATAATTGAAGGTTATTACTACTCGTAGTGGTAAAACTTTCAAAGAACCTATTTCTCGTCCAAGTACTTCTACGGAGAAGGAAATAGAGAAAGAACCCGAGGTGGTGGTCGAAAAGGAGCATGTCCAAATCCCACGAAGTACCACTCAAACCACACCTACGGTTGAACCAATACCAATAGTAGAACCCGAGATTCCAAGGCCGTTTCCTATGCCCCAACCCAAACCACCCTTACATTACCCTTCAAGACGAAACAAGGAAAAGGCACAAGAACGAAACAATTATCAATTTGAACTTTTATGAAAATGTTTCGTGACTTTCATTTTAATATAAGTTTTGCCGACGCCTTGGTCATGATGCCTCGATTTGCTGCAAACTTCAAAAGTATGTTGAATAACAAAGAGAAATTGCAAAAATCGTCTAGTTGTTCTTCGGTTTTTCTTAGCCACATACCTCAACAAGTCGGTGATCCCGATAAATTTTTAATCCCATGTGCAATACAAGATATGGAGGAATGCTACGCGTTTACCGATCTTGGTGCTAGTATAAATTTGATGCCTCTTGAGATTTTTAAGTCGCTCAATCTTTCTAATCTCACTCCTTTAAGAATGTCAATCGAGATGGCCGATCATTCTATGATTCTAGATTGTGGAGTAGCCGAGGACGTCTTCGTGAAAGTTGGAAAGTTTTACTATCTCGTGGACTTTATCATTGTTGACATTCCCATCGATCTTAAAGTTCCTCTAATTTTAGGTCGATTATTTTTGGATACTTCGAGAGCACTTATCGATGTGCATGCTAGGAAAATCACTCTACGTTTCAATGAGGAAGAACTCGTCATAAATGCAACTCAAAACTCTACGCTTTCTCATGTGTATTCCATCACATCTTTGAACAATGTTAATCCCATCAAAAACATTTGCAAAATAGTTTCAAAAAGAGTTTTAGGAGTTGATGATAAAAACGATTTTCCGTCCCCTCCATTGGTGGAGGTTAAGAGTGTTAAGCCTACGTCTCCAATCATGAATGATTCTTCGGATGATGAATATGTTGACCCCGATGAGGAAGTTTTCTTTGTCGACAAACGTTTTGAGAACTTACCACCACCAAAGCCAAAACGGTTTTCAAATGTGAGAATTTTTAGTGTAACTAACATCGTTTTAGAAACACCAAATATTTTTGACATAATCAAGTCGGGTTTTCATAAGGAGAGTTTAAAAGATGAAAAAGGAAAAAAATTTGAATTGGATTTAAAAGATTTTTCTACAATGCTAACTCCGTCATCACCTCGTGTTTTGAGTGCTACAAGCTCGTCTTCTCCTTTTGACGATACTTTGTGTGGACTTAGTGTGGGGCAAGCCCCTTATGTTCCCTCCCCTTTCTCCACCGAGGACGAGATATTTGATCCCGGTATTGCTTATAAAGGGAAATCTCGGTCTTCCACCGATGCAATAAATGGAAAATCTTTCTATTTGTTTGGTGCGAGTCTACCTCGAGTAGCTCATGGTTTTTGTGACTTACCCATTGTCCCACCCTTCTATTTCTTCTCATCTATTTTCTTTAAACCCTTTAGGTTTGTGTTGACACATGATGAAGTGGCGTTGATTTGTTTATCTAATAAAAACGAGAACGCCATCTTCGATCCCGGTATTTTGCACCATCCAAGGACTTAGTCCTTAGTACCGGTTGTTTTTGGGCCTTGTTTATCATGTAAGCCCCACCAAAAATTGACCATACCATGATTATCCCTAAATGATCACATTTATGGGGGATTCGGGTCGAGCTTTTGACTCGGTTATCAAAAACAAGGTGCCTCGTGGGGGAGACCCATGCTTATCCATGTACATATTATTGCTTTCTAATTAGTTTAATGTAAGGGGATTTGTGCCCTTCCAACCTTTGTTCCGTGGTTGTTTGTGAATTGTGGATTTTAGATGATCATTATCTTCACGATTGGAGCCACTCGTGTTCGTTTTATGGGACCACTCGATCGTTTGCTATGAATACTTTCTCAATATCCATGATATATCCTTTGATGTTCTAACCTTAGGTTTATAGCACACTTCATAAACGGCTTTAAATTTAACGGTTACACCCTTTCCATGCTAGATTAAGCATTCGACTACGTCTCTAGTATGGGGGTGTTTTTACCCCTAGACTCGAAACATTGAGGACAATGTTTAACTTTAGTATGGGGGTGAATAGATACTTGCCTTTCCAAACCTTCACGCTTTCCAAAGTTTATCTTTTTGTTTATCGTTTCGTTGCAAAATAAGGCTAAAAATGGCCAATTTTTAAATTTTTTCTCATATCTTATAAGTGTTTGAAGACACGAATGTAGGTTTTCCGATGGCGAGAATAAGAGTAATTTTTGACTCGACCGCGCGTGTTGAGCACTTAGCTTCGATTCCTTAACTTCACATTAGGCTAAGTCTCTTAAATGAGGACGGGAAATGATAGAGTTAATTATAAGTTACTATGCTAAACGTAGAGTACTCGTATTATTTCAAAAACTCATGTGTTCTCGTTGTTTGCTTATTCTCCCTTCGCTTGTAAATATTTTTTGATTAATAAATATTGACTTAGCGGTTTAGTCTTGATTGTTGGTTTCTAGTCTTTTCTAGTAGCTTCCATGTAATTAAATTGGGAAGACATTAAGGTATCGCCAGCGTCACAGTTTTGAAGTATTGGCAACCCGAATAATCAAAAGCTTCACCCAATAATAAGATTTCAAGTGCTCACCTAAATCAAGCAAACAATTTGAAGCTCACAAGGCCGAAAAATCTATGAAAAATTGAAAGTGAATCAAGCCTTTATCTTTGAAGCTTTAAAGATCCAAAATTCGCCTTAGCGTGAGGATATACGTCTTTGGCCATAATAAAACCACCAATGAGGCGGATAATAAAAGGCAAGGCAAGACCAAAGTCATAATAAAAGCTTCATGGCGAAGTTGAATAAAAGATGGAGGTAAACCTATGATAATAAGGCCCTTCCGTTAGGGGGCGTATAAAAGTCTTGGGTAATAAGTCTCATGTTCAAAACCGTTATAAAACCGTGTTTATCGATCCTTCTTGTTAACTTAATTTTTTGACATCGTTGTCTATTAGGAGGGGTTATTAATTCGATGGTCTTGGTTACAAAGTTGGGACTCTATTTTTAGACCTAAATCTCTATTATCGCATAAGTCAAACAATGTATCCTCGTGAAACATTCAAGACAAAATAAAATATAAGAGATACAACTTAGGAAAATGGGAGGATAAGTACGTGATTAGGGCATATGAGTAGTGTTAGCATTACTAACTTATAATGACAATGATCTCATTGCACGCTTGGCATGGAATTGGGGTGAAAATCGAGGACGATGAAATTATTTCTAACGAAGCACTCACGTGTTCTTATTCTATGAACCTAAACGTCCTATTTTGCGATGAAAATCATACATTATGTCTAATACGCAAGTAGTAGTAATAGTAGTAGTGTAGCTAGTTTATCATTCAATAAACTGAATAAAAATAAATTTTGGAGGTGTTACGATACTTAATTCTAGCATTGCGTGAGGGCACGACAATGGTTTAGTATGGGGGAGTGATGAGACTACTTTTATTCATAGTCTCATCGTCCATAACGTGCTTAAAATGCATAAAATATCATGAAAATGGCCAAATATATGATGGTGTTTGTTACTTGTGTATTTTAGGTACAGATATTGAGGAAATGACAAAAGATCACAAGGATCATGCAAAAACGAACACGGGAAACGAAGCCGCACAATGAACCGGACCCAAGTGATGATTTTCCAAGAATAAACCTTGAAGATTTGAAGATTATACAAAAAGGGTCCTCCAATATTGAAGAATTGACACTTCAAAACCCTTGTATATTCATAATTACAAGTTTGGTCCTTAAAGTTTGTTAAAATTACAAAAAGGACCCTCCACTTTGAAGAATTGGCAAGTTTAGTCCCTCATCAAAACTAAATTGTCAATATTGGTCCTCCTTATATTCAAACATACCATGAAGACCTTCAAAGTCCAAAAATCTGCAAGATCAGTCCTTCAAATATCAAAGAAATACAAAACAAGTCCTTGTGAAAAGTTTTGTGGCTAAAATAGAAGTTTTGAAACTTCATTAACAAAGGGAAAACGAATTTGGTTGTTTAAATGGCAAGTGAAAGGAAGAAAAGAGATGGAGGGCTAAAACTGGCAGACAAGCAAAGTTACCTTAACGAACAACACCTCAACACGTGTCCCACTCACTTGAAACAACCAATCACACCTCACCTTGCTTCCACCTCAGCTTTCCACTTCTAACCAATTTAACTAATCTCTGATTAGTTAATTCTTTGGCGCCTTAACACATGTTTAAACAACAAAACAGATCAAACCCCATTGTTCTTCATGTTCATACGAAAATTGGGTATTCCTTAACCACTTTGAATTAAACCCTAATATCATCCAGATTAATGATTAAGGGTTTAGTTAATATAACCCAACTCACAAACCTTCCACCTCACCACTCAAATGGTCACATGAAAGATGCCCTGCACACGTTTTTGAGGATAATGCCAAAAAGTGCTAGGGAATCAACACACCACAATGCTGCTTCATATCTAAGCTTCATTTTGAGCCTTAGATCAACTTTCATCCATGCCAACTCATACAAACGGCCAAAAATCAGTCACATGTTCAAGATAGTTCGAAATCGTCAAGGGCATTTGTGGAACTTCATTAGCTAGGGTTTTCAACTTTCCTTTATGTTTCTAGAATCATTGTAGCCCTATATAAGGCACCCTTATTCATAGCTTAGTTCTTGTTCTCAGTTTTACTTTGTCAAGCCTTGTAAAGCCATTTTCTGAAATTTATAAGATTGTGGTATTGTGTTGTGATTGAAAATTGAGTTCCATTGATTATTATTGTGTTAAGTAGTTGTATTGTCACGTTTTTGTACTTAAACAAAACCTTGAACAAGTCCAAGATAGCCTTTAAGCCTGTGAGTCCCTTTGTTCTTGCTTGTGTCAAGAATTTGGCTTGAGCTTTGGTGATGATTGTTCACTGAGGTGTTTCTTTAAGTGACATAAGTCACAAATCAACTAGCTTGAACAATATTGGAAGTTGGTATACGTTTTTATTTCAAAAATCAGTCAAGTGTTTTGCTAAGTGCTTGTGGTTCAACAGCTTGCTTATTTGAGCTTAAGGGTGATCATAGCCTCCTAATCTTGGTTGATTAAGGGGTGTTGAGGCTTTAAGGGAAGATTCAGGCCTTGTGGGAACCTAAGTCTTGCATATACTTGACCCTTTGTCACCTATTTTACTCTATTTGTGCTAATCTAGCCTTTGGCTAGGCTTGTTTGTTGTTCTTAGCAGGGGGAAGCTGGTGCTTGTTCTTGCTAGCACCTCGGCTCTTTGATTCCAAGGTGTGGATGTACATCTTTGAGGTTTGTATTCTTAAATTTTTCATCTTTCTGATTAATATTTGATATTTATGTGATTTTTTGATTTTGCTGGTATAAGTGTGTTTTTATGCCTGCAAATTGGTTCTTGATTCACTTGTTGTATGTTATGATGCTAAATTGGGCTTAAATCAATCTTAAGAATACTTTTACTTTGTTATAATTGAGTTTAAAAAGTTAAAAGGGTGTTTGGGATTGACTGTTTGTTCATATTTGTGTGATTTGAAGTTGGTATTGTGGTGTTGTTTGAGTGGTTATCTGATATAGAGGCGATTGTGTTCTAATATCTGCAAATTTTGTGCCTTGAATCACTAAATCAAACATATGGCTATAAAATCTTGAAAATTGGTTGTTTTGCTCTAAAATCTTGTACACACCTAGTTTTTATGTTAACCTAGGGCTAACAAGTGTTGAATCATTGTTAATACAACCTATGTGATAGATCTGAGGCCTTGAATTTGGATTTTATGTCAAGTAGATCAGCAAACATTGTTCTTGTGTTCATCATTGTTCATCAGTAACTGAATGTGCTTGAATCTTGTTCATTTGTTGGATTTGTTGGATGAAATGTGTTAATCTGTGTTTCTTTAAGTCATATTGAGCTTGTGTATGCATTTGGTGGTTTGTGGTTAGCTTATTCTAGCTTTAAAGTAGCTTATAACTGCCAGATCTGCTTATATCTTTTCTGGAACACATCTGGGCAAGGATTGAATTAACTGCACAGATTGGCTGGGTGACTTTGTGATTATTTGCTTGTTATTGACTCCTTGTGATTCACTAATCACAAGGGTGGTCCAAAAAGACCAAGTGAAACTCTCTAAAAATCCAAGTCAAAAAGTCAAGGCAGTGGGAACTCCTTTCCCCTACTTCTAGCCACTGCTAGTTATCATTGGTGTTCAGCTTATTAATAAGTCATTTTAGCTTATTTCAATGTGCAACAACTTATTTTTTGTAATAGGTCTTAATATTTTGAGCTTTTAAGTGATTCTGGAAGTTTACAGCTTTTGATTTTAAGTTTTTACTAGAAAACGACTATTTTGTCTTTTTCAAAATCAACTTATTGCTTTTTTCAGCTTATTAAGTGTGCTTATTGGAAATCTTTTTGTTGATTAAGCTTAGTTAAGCCATTTGTGACTTATTGCAACTTGAATCAGCTCTTGAAATAGCATTGAACTCAAAAACGACTATTTTGTCGTTTTGTGAAGAGGGCTTTGGCTTATTTCAGGCTTATTCCTTGAGCTTATTTCAAGTTTCTTTTTGCAAATAGCTTAATTAGGTCAAGAGAAGGACGTGGGTAAAATCTTAGCTTATGGCATCAGCTTATTGCTTAATGGGCCAAAAAGCCCATTAAGAATAAGCTGTTTTGAAATAAGCTAGCTTAAGCTCATTTTCAGCTTTTGGGCCTTTGGAAAAATGTATTTAAAAAATCTTAAGCTTGACTGGAGCTTTTGGGCCATTTCTGAGGACTTTTTCTTATTGGGCCCAATATTAAGCCCATTAAGGATTTGTTTGGGTATTTGGCCCATTTCTAGGCCCAATAGGGGTATTTTTGCTATTTCAAGTTCATTTTCTGTTCAATTAGGTTAGAATAAACTAGTTTGCAACTTTTTAGAATTTTTTATAATTTTTGGATTTTTAATATTATTTTAATATTGTTTTATTATTAAATTTCAAATTCACATTTTTGCAGTTTTTATATTTTCTTAGGTTAAATACATTAAGTTAGGAATTTTACAATTTTTAGAATATTTTTATTGTCATTAGATTACTTTTTATAATTATTTTAAGTTTAAATAGTTTTTAATTGTTTTTAAAAAGTTTTTATTAATTTTAAAATTTTCAAAAATAGTTTTAAATTTAGTTAAGTCATTTTAGAGTTTTACAATTGAAAAAATCTCATTTTGGGCTTTTGTTAATTAAATTGATTTTTTGGGCTTTAATTAGCATTAAAAAATTATTATTTAATTAAATAAAAGGCTTGAGTGATTTTTGATTTTTTGTAAACTCTAATTACATTTTTTAGAATTTATTTCAATTTTTTAGGAATTTTTAGGGTAAATTTTTAATTTTGTCACTTTTTACGGTTTTACGTGTACGACTTATCGTCTTAGTTTTAATCATAATCGTAACCGTCATTCTCTTCTAATCTCATTTTTATTTTCTTTTCTCATAAATATAATCACAAAGTTAATCATCTCTTAACACAACGCACTTGCCTCCTTGGGAAACGAACTTGAACCACATTGGTCATTAGTGCTTGGTTTTCCTAAACCGACACTTAATACTTTCCCTATTTTGCTCTCTTTTCCTAAAGAGTAGTAAAAACACTACATCAAAAAGCCTAGCAAAACTTGATTTAAACACGTTAAGAATACTAGCTAGAATGAACTCAAATGAGTAAACTCGGGTTGAGTCAAAAGATTTATAACGGGCCTAATATATCAAAGACATCTAAACTCATTAAAACCATTTTATTTAACTTTATTTTTCTCTTTTGACAAATATATACATACGATGCGATAACAAAAGGAAAGAACATAAAAGCGAATAAATGAAAAATACTACTAGGCCAAAATAGATCAAAAAATTTGAAAAATGTCGAAAAATTAAATTTTCCGGTTAAAATAAGGACATATTCATGAAAAAGCCCACTTAACTTCGATAGAAGTCCCCCTACACTTCATATAAACATTGTACTCAATGTTTAAGCATGTGGGAGTAAACTCCCCTACTCTTAGGACATTGCGCACGTTGTTTAAATCTTGCTAAGGAAAGGACAACTAAAGTGATTTCAATGTCAACATATAGAATATGAAATATTAAATCACAAGAGTTTAGGATAGAACCGGGAAGACAGAAAACACGGGATCACGGGTCGTCAAATGTCATCAAAATTGGCTCTTTGAAAGCTTTAATCCCTGCACATCATAAGAAACAAGACAACAAACACCTACATAGCTCCCCCTACCTTATTATGAAAACGGGTAAAAAGGATAGATCAACGGGTTGCCTCCCGAGAAGCGCTTGTTTTTGTTAACCGAGTCACGAGCCTGACTCGACCCAGAACTAATTCAAGGGAAACGTGGTGAGGGATGGAATCATCTCATGAGAAATGTCCTCACCAAAGTACAACTTAACATGCTGGCCATTCACCTTAAAGTTTGGCCCATTTGGTTGCGATAACTCAATGGTGCCATAAGGGAAGATTTTAGCAATGGTGAATGGGCCGGACCAACGGCTCTTAAGCTTTCCTGAAAAAAATTCAACCGAGAGTTAAAGAGTAAAACTTGATCACCTATGTGAAACTCTCGGTTCTTAATCTTGGAATCATGAATGAGCTTGGTTTTCTCCTTGTAGATCAATGAATTCTCATAAGCCTCATTCCTCAGTTCATTAAGTTCATTGAGTTGGATTTTCCTAAGATCACCGGCTTTGTTGATATCAAAATTAGCCCATTTCAAGGCCCAATAAGCCTTATGCTCCAACTCAATAGGGAGGTGGCATGCCTTTCCGTACACAAGACGATATGGAGTGCAACAAATAGGTGTCTTATAAGCGGTACGGAAAGCCCACAAAGCATTATCTAACTTATCGGCCCATGAGGCACGATGCTCTCCCACGGTACGCTCTAAGATTCGCTTAAGCCCACGGTTAGAGATCTCGGCTTGACCATTAGTTTGTGGATGATACGCGGTGGAAAGACGGTGATTGACACCATACTTAGCCATGACTCAGCAAATTGATCATTGCAAAAATGAGTCCCGCGATCGCTAATGATAGCACGAGGAACACCGAATCGAGCAAATAATTGTTTCAGAAAGTTCACAACCACCCTCGCATCGTTCGTAGGTAAAGCCTTTGCTTCAACCCATTTGGATATGTAGTCAACGGCTACGAGGATGTACTTGTTCCCTTTAGATGATGGAAATGGCCCCATAAATTTGATGCCCCATACGTCAAAGATTTCACATTCTTGGATGAAATTATGAGGCATCTCATCTTTATGTGTGATCTTGCCTTGTCTTTGTCAAGCATCACAATGCTTAACCATTTCATGAGCATCATGATAAATGGTGGGCCAATAAAATTCAGAGTCGAAAACTTTCTTCGCGGTATAGTTAGGACCAAAGTGACCACCGGTGGGTCCTTTATGGCAAGCTTCTAAGATTAGTAAAGCTGCCGACCCATCAACACACCTATGAATGACAAGATCCGCACATTTCTTGAAAAGGTAAGGGTCGTCCCAATAACAGTGTTTAATATCCTCAAAAAAAAATTTATTTTGTTGGGACGTTAACCCTTCCATAAGAACACCACCCACTAAATAGTTTGAAATGTCCGCAAACCATGGGGTATCGTCAAGATTGGAGTTAATAGACATTAAGGCCTCAAGGGGAAAAGATTCATTAATCTCTTGATTTGGAAGTTCCCCTTGATAAGGATCCTCGAGTCTACTAAGATGATCCGCGGCTAGGTTTTCTGCTCCCTTTTTATCACGAATTTCGATATTAAATTCTTGTAGGAGCAAAACCCAACGAAGAAGTCTCGGTTTAGCATCTTGCTTGGTCAACAAGAATTTCAAGGCGGAGTGTTCGGTGTAAACAATTGTGGTGGAAAGCACAAGATAGGGGCGTAATTTCTCAAAAGCATACACTACAGCTAAAAGCTCTTTTTCGGTAGTGGTATAATGCAATTGAGCCCCCGTCATTGTCTTGCTAGCATAATGGATCGGTTGGAAATGTTTGTTCACTCGTTGACCTAAAACCATTCCTACCGCGAAATCACTAGCATCGCACATGAGCTAGAAAGGTAACTCCCAATTTGGAGAGACTAAGACCGATGCCTTAGTTAATTTACCTTTAAGAAGTTCGAAAGAATCGAGACATTCTTGAGAAAAGATGAAAGGAGCATCCTTTTCTAAAAGGTGAGTCACTGGTCGAGCTATCTTAGAGAAATCTTGGATGAAACGACGATAAAATCCCGCATGACCTAAAAAAATTCTAACTCCTTTGACGGTGGTAGGTGGAGGCAACTTATCAATGACGTCAACTTTAGCACGGTCGACTTCGATACCGGCTTTGGAAATTTTATGACCAAGAACAATGCCTTCTGTTACCATGAAATGGCATTTTTCCCAATTAAGAACGAGACGAGTGTCTTCACACCGTTTAAGCATACGTTCTAAATTGGCAAGGCAAGATGAGAAAGAATCACCATAGACCAAGAAATCATCCATAAAGACTTCCATAGTTTCTTCAACCATGTCATGGAATATAGCCATCATACACCTTTGGAAAGTCCCGGGAGCATTGCATAAGCCGAAAGGCATTCTTTTGTAAGCAAATCTTCCATAAGCACAAGCGAATGTGGTTTTCTCTTGGTCTTTTGGATCGATAGGAATTTGGAAATATCTGAAAAAATCGTCTAAGAAGCAATAGTAGTAATTACCCGCTAAACGCTCGAGCATTTGATCCATGAAAGGAAGAGGAAAATGATCCTTACGAGTGGCATCATTGAGCTTGCGATAGTCTATGCAAACTCGCCAACCCGTGACAAGTCGAGTAGGAATTAACTCGTTGTTTTCATTGGGAACTGATAGGTGTGAAAACACCCATCCTTTTACCACTTATTTCTGGCTAAAACGAGACCAAAACGCGCATTTAATATCATTTGTTTGGAATTATGAGTGGTTTTTGTGTTTACTGTGTTTTCAGAGCCAACCGGATGGATATTGGAGAAAACATGGGGTTGCACGGGTTTTATCGAAGAAAAAGACTCAAGACGAAGTCTATTGTCCAAGAGATGCGAAAGATTTGAAGTCAATGGGCCTATTTGAAGATTTATCGAAGAAAAGGACCAAAGATGGAAGATTTACATATGTCGAAAGAACTCAAGTCTATTAAACGAAAAAATTAAAAGACGAGTTGAATTTATTCGTCGACAAATCCCGAATCAGAATCGAAAACGTCAACTTTTCTGAAAAGACGAGAAGACAAGAAGAAAGGGAGAAAGCCCACTCACCAACCAGAGACAAGGCCTATATAAAGAGATCCTTCACACATTTTGAGCCAGCTATTATTTTTTCCTTTCTTCTTTCTTGTTTCGTAGGAAACACCAACACCATTAGGGTGTTTGGTGATTTTATTTTTCTTGAATTCAATCCATAAATTTGTAAGTTTTAATCTTTCCCTTTGTTTGTTTAACATTAATCTTTCAATATAATCTTCCATTTAATCTTGTTCATCTTCTCTTTTTGATTCAAAGTTTTAAAGTTCTTATTTGGTTGATTTTAATCCATAAAAGTAAGTAGATTTTGTGTTTTTAGTGTTTTGGTTTGATGATTATGGTTAGTAAATAAAGTGTTTAGTTTGGTTTAAATCTTTTGGTTAAATTTGGCTTGTTTTGATTAAAATCGTATTCCCCTGTTCTTCGCTGTTCTTCATTCCCCAGATTCCGAATTAAACTCAATATTCCGGATCAACCGGATATTCCAGATCAACCGGATATTTCGGATCAGTTACTTATTCCGAATCAAGCACTGTTTACATTTATTCCGAATCAAGATTGTTCATCCAAATATTTTATATTCCGGATCAAAACCTTTCATCCGGAATAATCAATTATTCCGGATCAACTCTTTTATTCCGAATCAATCACATTTTATTCCGGATAGCACATTATTCCGCATCAACCTTCATTATTCCGCATCAACCTTACATTCCGAATCAACCTTCATTATTCCGGATCAACCAATTTTATTCCGGATCACATTTTTATTCCGAATCAAGCTCTTTTCCATATTATTCCGGATAAACAACTACATTCCGGATCAGCTTTCTATTCCGAATCAAATTTATTTCGCATGAAGTATTTCCAACCTTGATTTCATTTTCTGTTTTCTCCTTTCCTCAGCTTTTTTTCTTAGTTACATTTTTTTAAACTGTTTCCTTTTATTCACTTTCCATTTTAATTTCTTTTAATTTAATTTTAATCTTGCCATTATTTTTAGCTTGTTTTTACGACTTTGCTCTTTTATTCCTTTTCCGTAGAATAGAAAACCCAATCCCCTTTTTGTAACCAAGAACAACTATTCCACTTGAAATCGTGATCAATTCGAGAAGATTCCGAGAGATAATATTGAACCCAATGCAAAACCTTGTATCAAATGGCGCCGCTGCCGGCTCTTCTCGTAAGGATTAACAGTTTTTTGTGAGAAATTGGATTTTGGGATCCATTCACCGTGAACGTTACTTTTTCATAAAAATTTTCAAAAAACCCTAAAAAAATATAAAATTTTCAAAAATCCTAAAAATTAAAAAACCATAAAAATCAAAAATATTTCTTGTTTGCTTTGTTAGTTCTTTTGCAGGTGTATGCGCACTCGATCAACGTCTTATCAAGAGCCCGAGACTCTCGATAACTTAGACATGGCCGGTGTACACAACAACAATAACAATCCACCTCAAAAAAACATGAATAATAACAACAATGAACCTCTACCGGACAATCGCCCTATGATTAAAATTTTGCAAGCACATGTAGAGGGCAACAACGGTCCAATTGTCATACCCGCGATTGCAGCCAACAACTTTGAGCTCAAATCTGGCTTTATTCAGATGGTCTCTGCTCAACCATTCTTGGGGCGTACCATTGATGATCCTCATGACCACATCAAAAGGTTCCTGCAACTCACGAATACGGTCAAATTCAATGGTGTTCCACAAGAGGTAATCCGCTTACAACTTTTTCCTTTCTCCTTAGAGGGACAAGCCCGGCATTGGCTTGCAAAGGAACCGCCACAAAGTATTCTGACGTGGACGGATTTGGAGACCAAATTCATAAACTACTTTTTCCCACCCTCTCGTACTACCGCTTGCGGAATGAAATTATTAATTTTGAACAAAAGTACAATGAGTCTTTTAGGGAATCTTGGGACCGTTTTAAAGAC
Organism: Glebionis coronaria; assembly: GCA_025667525.1. NCBI lineage: Eukaryota > Viridiplantae > Streptophyta > Magnoliopsida > Asterales > Asteraceae > Glebionis > Glebionis coronaria. Next base: position 228,689,380 of record CM046881.1, read on the forward strand.
CTTTTAAGAAAGTGCCCACAACATGGTTTTACCAAAGTGCACCAAATTAATACTTTTTACAATGGTTTAAGCATGAACGACCAAGATTCACTAAATAGTGCCTCGGGGGGTAATATTTTGGTTAAGAGTTCTAATGCCGCTTGGGATATTATTGAGAATAAGTCTAGAGTGCAAACCAAGAGTGTTCGGACCAATGCCGCTAGTGCTAGTACTAGTGACAACGACAAGAGACTTGACAAAATTACGTCGCTTCTTGAATCGCTTGCTACCCAAACCGCTAGCAACACCAACAACATCAACGCTAAAAACGCTCAAGTCAATGCTGTAAGCCAACCATGTGAAATATGCGGGGGTCCTCACTCTTACACTACTTGTACCTCCACCCAAGACTATCCTTCTGAGAATGTTAACGCAGCATACGGTAACTATCCTCCGGCCGCTTATCAAGCTCGTCCTCAAGGAGACCGCAACTTGCTCAGCTATCGCTCAAACAACTTTCTTTCCCCGCCCGGTTTTCCTCCTCACAACCCAAACCAACAACAAAACCTCAATCGCCCTCCTCAACAACAACCTCGAGCACCATACCAACCACCTCAAAGACAACCATATCCACCTCAAAGAAACAACCAAGTTTACCAACAACCTGCTTATCAACCACCCGCCTACCATGCTCCTCCTCTCAACCAACCCACCGCATTACACCAAGATGTTGAAACCTACATGAGGACTAATGATGTGATCTTGTAAAATCTCCAGCGGGAAGTGCTCAACTTGAAAGCAGATATGGTGAAACAAGGAAACGATCTTCGAGCTGATATGCGAAACACTTTGGCAAGTCAAACGAATGAATTAAGGAACATGATGGCTGGTTTCTTCCAAGGTAATCAATCCTCTTCTTCGGGTACTCTTTCGAGTAACACCGTGGCTAATCCAGGAGGGGAGATGAAAGCAATCACCACTCGCAGTGGCAAAGGTACCAAGGAACCCGAGCTTCCTATACCTCCACCGGTGATTGTGACTAAGGAAAACGAGTCACCTGCTCCTCTTCCTCAATCTTCTACTTCCCCAATTCCTCCACCTCTTACTTCTACCCCTCCTCCACCCAAGGATGTGAGTGATCCTACTCTCCCAAAGCCTTCCTCTTCTTCCGATATACCTTATCCCTCAAGGTTGAGGAAAGAGAAGCTCAAAAGCAAGGACGATATTCAAGTTTCGAACTTTCTCAAAATGTTTAAACAATTGAATTTCAACATCTCCTTCGCTGAGGCTCTCGCTCACATGCCTAAATATGCGAAAATGTTCAAAGATCTTCTTAGTGACAAGGAAAAGCTTCTTGATATCGCTAATACCCAACTTAATGAGAATTGCTCTGCGGTTCTCTTAAGGAAATTGCCAACTAAACTTGGTGATCCGGGTCGCTTCTTAATCCCTTGCAACTTCCCGGGAGTATAGAATTGCATGGCCCTAGCCGATCTAGGTGCCAGTATTAACTTAGTGCCTCTAAGTGTTTGGAAGCAATTATCTCTCCCTGAGCTAGTCCCCACCAAAATGACTTTGGAATTAGCTAACCGTACGGTTGCTTATCCAGTGGGGATAATCGAATACGTTTTTGTAGGAGTCGACAAATTCACTTTTCTCGCTGATTTCGTCGTAGTAGACTACGATATGGACCCTCGTGTGCCATTAATCGTTGGACGTCCATTCTTGAGGACCGGTCGCACTCTCATCGATGTTGAAGCGGGTGAGCTTATCATGAGAGTGGGTGACGATAAAATCGTCTTCAACATGGGAAAGCTTTCTAAATAGCCTTATTCATACGAGAGTGTTAATTGTATCGACGTTCTTGATGAGGCTTGTGAAGAACACTTCAAAGATGCTTGCAAAAGTATTCCTACTCTCCTCCCAATGTTGAGACCGTTTCCTCTATTGATTCATCACTAACTCTATTTGGAGACAGTGATTTCCTTTGGAAAGATTTTGAAGCCACCATGGGAGATGTGAACTTAGAATATGATGATTCTCCTACCGATTGGGATGAAGACATTCGTCTCATTGAGAAACATCTCAAAGAGGACAATATTTCTCCACCATCTCCCAAGGCTATTGCTATTGATGAACCGAATTTGAATACGCCTACCATCGAAAATCCTCCGGATTTAGAGCTTAAGGAGTTGTCGTCCCATCTCGAGTACGTTTTCCTTGAAGATAAGAAGAAGTCGCCCGTCATCATTACTAAGGACTTGAAAGAAGAAGAGAAATCTCGCCTCATCGCCGTGCTTAAAGATCATAAGAAGGCAATTGCTTGGAAAATTTCTGATATCCGCGGAATTGATCCAAACTTTTGTACTCACAAGATTCTCATGGAAGATGACTTTAAACCCGCAATCCAAAGCTAAAGAAGGGTTAATCCTCGCATTCATGACGTCATCAAACAAGAGGTTATCAAACTTCTAGATGCCGGCTTGATTTACCCTATTTCGGATTCGCCATGGGTAAGTCCCGTCCATTGTGTGCCCAAGAAGGGCGGAATAACCGTTGTTCCCAATGAACACAACGAGTTTATTCCTACTCGTCTCGTTACTGGGTGGAGAGTTTGTATCGACTATCGCAAACTCAATGATGCCACGAGAAAATATCACTTTCCTCTTCCTTTCATGGATCAAATGCTCGAGCGTCTAGCGGGTAATGACTATTACTGCTTCTTAGACGGTTTCTCCGGGTATTTTCAAATTCCCATCGATCCCAAAGACCAAGAAAAGACCACATTCACTTGTCCCTACGGAACATTTGCTTACAAACGCATGCCTTTCGGTTTATGCAATGCTCCTGGGACGTTCCAAAGGTGTATGATGGCTATCTTCCATGACATGGTTGAAGAAACTATGGAAGTCTTCATGGATGATTTCCCGGTTTATGGCGATTCTTTCTCTGCTTGCCTTGCCAATTTAGAACGTATGCTTAAGCGGTGTGAAGACACTCGCCTTGTTCTTAATTGGGAAAAATGCCATTTCATGATAAAAGAGGGCATCGTGCTAGGACACAAGATCTCCAAAGCCGGTCTTGAAGTGGACCGTGCTAAAGTCGATGTTATTGCTAAATTGCCTCCACCTTCAACCGTGAAGGGTGTGAGAAGTTTCCTGGGTCATGCGGGCTTCTACCGTCGATTCATCAAAGATTTTTCTAAAATCGATCGCCCGATGACCCACCTCTTGGAAAAAGATACTCCTTTTATCTTTTCAAACGAGTGTATTGAAGCCTTCAACCTTCTTAAGGATAAGCTAACTAAGGCACCAGTCTTAGTTACCCCTAATTGGGAGCTTCCTTTCGAATTGATGTGCGATGCTAGCGACTTTGCTATTGGAGCGGTTTTGGGCCAAAGAGTGAACAAACACTTCCAACCGATCCATTACGCTAGCAAGACAATGACGGGGGCTCAATCTCATTACACGACAACCGAGAGCTTTTAGCTGTTGTCTATGCCTTTGAAAAGTTCCGCCCCTATCTTGTCCTTTCCACCACAATCGTTTATACCGATCATTCTGGGTTGAAGTACTTGTTAACCAAACAAGATTCCAAACCAAGACTTCTTCGCTGGGTTTTGCTACTTCAAGAATTTAAAATCGAAATTTGTGATAAGAAGGGAGCTGAAAACCTAGCCGCGGATCATCTCAACAGACTTGAGGATCCTTATCAAGGGGATCATCCGAACAAAGAGACCAATGACTCTTTTCCCATTGAGACCTTAATGTCTATTAATTCGAATCAAGATGAGACCCCGTGGTTTGCGGACATTGCAAACTACTTGGCGGGTGGAATTCTCATTGACGGGTTAACATCCCAGCAAAAGAAAAAGTTCTTCAAAGACATTAAGACTTACTTTTGGGATGACCCGTATCTATTCAAACAATGTGTTGATTTGATTATTCGTTGATGTGTTGATGGACCGGCAGCTTTAGACATTCTCGAAGCTTTCCATAAAGGACCCACCGGTGGTCACTTTGGTCCCAACTACACCGCCAAAATAGTGTTTGACTCGGGATTTTATTGGCCCACCATTTATCGTGATGCTCACGAGATGGTTAAACATTGTAATGCTTGCCAAAAACAAGGCAAGATCACACATAAAGATGAGATGCCTCAAAATTTCATACAAGAATGTGAAATCTTTGATGTATGGGGTATCGACTTTATGGGGCCATTCCCTTCATCTAAAGGAAACAAATACATCCTTGTAGCCGTTGACTACGTTTCTAAATGGGTTGAAGCCAAAGCTTTACCCACTAATGACGCAAGGGTGGTTTGTAACTTTTTGATATTGTTGTTCGCTAGATTCGGTGTGCCTCGTGCCATTATTAGTGATCGCGGGACTCATTTTTGCAATGATCAATACGCAAGAGTCATGGCTAAGTATGGTGTCAATCATCGTCTTTCCACCGCATACCACCCACAAACTAATGGCCATGCTGAAATATCTAACCGAGGATTAAAGCGAATTCTTGAATGAACCGTGGGAGAGCATCGTGCCTCATGGGCCGATAAACTTGATGATGCTCTGTGGGCTTTTCGTACCGCATACAAGACTCCGATTGGTTGTACACCATATCGTCTCGTGTACGGGAAAGCATGCCACCTCCCCATTGAGTTGTAGAACAAGGCTTACTGGGCCTTGAAGTGGGCTAATTTCGATATCAACAAAGCCGGTGACCTACGTAAAATCCAACTCAATGAACTTAATGAACTCCTGAATGAGGCTTATGAAAATTCTTTGATCTATAAGGAAAAGACTAAGCTCATTCATGACTCCAAGATCAACAACCGAGAGTTCCAAGTTGGAGACAAAGTTTTACTCTTCAACTCTCGGTTGAAAATCTTTTTGGGCAAGCTGAAATCTCATTGGTCCGGCCCATTCACCATTGCCCAAATTTTTCCATATGGTACTCTTGAGCTCGCTCAACCTAATGGACCTAATTTTAAGGTGAATGGCCAACGAGTGAAGTTGTACTTTGGTGAGGACATCTCTCATGAGATGATTCCATCCCTCACCACGTTCCCCATGAACTAATTTTGGGTCGAGTCAGGCTCGTGACTCGGTTATCAAAAACAAGCGCTCCTCGGGAGGCAGCCCGAGTATCTATCCTTTTCTGTTTTACCTCCTAAGTGTAAGGGGACCTATATAGGTTGTTTGTGTTTGTGTGGTGATGTGATTACAGGGATGAATGCACTTTTGGAACCTTTGAAGAACCGTGCTCCCGTGTTATCCGAAATCCGGTTCTATCTCTCAACTATCGTGATTCAATTTTCTTCATACTCACATTTGAAATTGATCACTTTAGTCGTCTCTTCCTTAACTTGATTTAACCAACGTGCACAATGTCATAAGTGTAGGGGAGACTTTTCCCACATGCTTAAACATTGAGGATAATGTTTATCTTAAGTGTAGGGGGGACTTCTATCGAAGTTTTAAGTGGAATTTTCCATTAAAATGCCTTCATTTAACCGGAAAATCATCTTTTTTTAACATTTTTCAAATTTTTTAAACTTTGGCCATTTATTCGTAATTTTTAAATTTTTATCGTTGCTTTCATATGTATATATCCCGCAATAAAGTCAAAAATATTAATAAAGTGGTGTAGCTAGTTTTGAAATCTTTGACATATTAGGCCTGTTGCGATTATTTTGACTCAACCCGAATAGACTTATCCAACTTTATTCTAGCTAGTATCCTTAACCATGTAGACCTTAATTGGTTTATTAGGCTAAGCATCCACGAGTCTCATTACTTGAGATTCTAAATTATGGAGAACGAGAAATGATAGAGTCAATTATAAGTCGGTATTCTTGCACAAGCACACTTGGTGTGATTATTTGCCTATTCTCCCATCACTTGCTAATAATTTATCTGCAATAAGTAAGGTCGTACGATTTGAAAAGTTACTTAGCTTCTAGCCCAAGATCGTTTAAAAGTTGCTCGGTAATGATAAGAGTTCATAGCCAAGGCATAACCTATGAAGCGGGGCGCGAAGATTGGCGAGTCCGAAAAGGCCCTAACTAGGCATGAGGATTCCATTTTATTGCTAAAGATCCAAGGTGATGTGAAAAGCATTATTCCCAAAATCAATATGAAGGATCAAGACTCACGACGAAAAGCAATCAACTCCCATAAAGATCATGGAGAAGTCTATCCGAAAAGACCCTAACAAGGTATGAGGATAAATAGATCCAAGTCCGAAAAGGAGGCGGATCGTTGTATCTCAAAATCCCAATTAGCGATTGAAGAAATAATGATGAAGTCGTGGTCAACAAAGTTGGAGTACCCCTCAAAAGTCTCCAAGTGAAGAAACTCTATTAACGAAGAGAAGACCATTATCTCATGAACGTCTCTCAAAGATATGAAGTATGAAGTACATGCCAAATATCGGCCCGAGAAAGGTCTCAAATCGTGAAGCGAGTTATGCCAAGATATGAACTTTTTGATATCCCGAGAAGCAGTTTTAAGAGATTTTGTTCTTTAGCTAACTATTAATCAAATCGTCCTACTTTGCTTTCAGCCTAAATAAACTATCGCAATAAGTCCAAAAATGCATCTTCATGATCATTCTAAGACAAAAATAAAATATAAGAGATACACCTAGGAATAAGGGAGTTTAAGCATATAATTAAGCCATGTGTGTAAGTGTTTGATTTGCTAACTTATAATAACAATGATCTCGTTTTTAAGCTTAGTTTGGGGAACGTGAAACTTGAGGGTGATAAATCTTCGCAACACCAAAGCCCTAATGTAAGTCCTTGATCTCTTTGCAAGTTATTTCCATGTAGCTATTTTCAAGTGAAAATGGTTTTCTGTTCCTTTTGTTTCCTTTAAAGTTTTAATTTCTCTTAGTATTTTAATTTTTGTTTAGTAGTATTTTAATAAGGCCAAGGTTGATTGATTATGAGAAAAGTGTAAATTTGCTTTGTCACTAAGCATTGTATGAGGTCAAGGCAATGGTTAAGTGTAGAGGATTTGATAGGTGTGAAAACACCCATCCTTTTACCACTTATTTCTGGCTAAAACGAGACCAAAACGCGTATTTAATATCATTTGTTTGGAATTATGCGTGGTTTTTGTGTTTATTGCGTTTTCAGAGCCAACCGGATGGATATTGGAGAAAACATGGGATTGCACGGGTTTTATCGAAGAAAAAGACTCAAGACGAAGTCTATTGTCCAAGAGATGCAAAATATTTGAAGTCAATGGGCCTATTTGAAGATTTATCGAAGAAAAGGACCAAAGATGGAAGATTTACATATGTCGAAAGAACTCAAGTATATTAAACGAAGAAATTAAAAGACGAGTTGAATTTATTCGTCGACAAATCCGGAATCAGAATCGAAAACTTCAACTTTTCTGAAAAGACGAGAAGACAAGAAGAAAGGGAGAAAGCCCACTCACCAACCAGAGACAAGGCCTATATAAAGAGATCCTTCACACATTTTGAGCCTGCTATTATTTTTTCCTTTCTTCTTTCTTGTTTCGTAGGAAACACCAACACCATTAGGGTGTTTGGTGATTTTATTTTTCTTGAATTCAATCCATAGATTTGTAAGTTTTAATCTTTCCCTTTGTTTGTTTAACATTAATCTTTCAATACAATCTTCCATTTAATCTTGTTCATCTTCTCTTTTTGATTCAAAGTTTTAAAGTTCTTATTTGGTTGATTTTAATCCATAAAAGTAAGTGGGTTTTGTGTTTTTAGTGTTTTGGTTTGATGATTATGGTTAGTAAATGATTAGTGTTTAGTTTGGTTTAAATCTTTTGGTTAAATTTGGCTTGTTTTGATTAAAATCGTATTCCCCTGTTCTTCGATGTTCTTCATTCCCCATATTCCGAATCAAACTCAATATTCCGGATCAACCGGATATTCTGGATCAATTACTTATTCCGAATCAAGCATTGTTTACATTTATTCCGAATCAAGATTGTTCATCCGGAATATTTTATATTCTGGATCAAAACCTTTCATCCGGAATAATCAATTATTCCGGATCAACTCTTTTATTCCGAATCAATCACATTTTATTCCGGATAGCACATTATTCCGCATCAACCTTCATTATTCCGCATCAACCTTACATTCCGAACCAACCTTCATTATTCCAGATCAGCCAATTTTATTCCGGATCACATTTTTATTCCGAATCAAGCTCTTTTCCATATTATTCCGGATAAACAACTACATTCCGGATCAGCTTTTTATTCCGAATCAAATTTTTTCCGCATGAAGTATTTCCAACCTTGATTTCATTTTCTGTTTTCTCCTTTCCTCAGCTTTTTTTCTTAGTTACATTTTTTTAAACTGTTTCCTTTTATTCACTTTCCATTTTAATTTCTTTTAATTTAATTTTAATCTTGCAATTATTTTTAGCTTGTTTTTACGACTTTGCTCTTTTATTCCTTTTCCGTAGAATAGAAAACCCAATCCCCTTTTTGTAACCAAGAACAACTATTCCACTTGAAACCGTGATCAATTCAAGAAGATTCCAAGAGATAATATTGAACCCAATGCAAAACCTTGTATCAGGAACAACGGTTATTCCGCCTTTCTTAGGCACACAATAGACGGGACTAACCCATGGCGAACCCGAAATAGCGTAAATCATTCCGGCATCTAGATGTTTAATAACTTCTTTCTTGATGATGTCATGAATTTTTGGATTAACCCTTCTTTGGCTTTGGATTTCGGGTTTAAAGTTATCTTCCATGAGAATTTTATGAGTGCAAAAGTTAGGATCAATTCCGCGGATGTCGGAAATTTTCCAAGCAATTGCTTTCTTATGATTCTTGAGCACATCGATAAGTCGAGATTTTTCATCCTCTTTTAAGTCCTTTGCAATGATGACGGGTAACTTCTTATTGTCTTCTAGGAAAACGTATTTAAGATGAGACGGTAAATCCTTAAGCTCTAAATCCGGAGTATTGTCAATGGAAGGCTTAGTCAAATTCGGATCATCGATTGTAACTTCCTTAGGAGTAGGTGGAGAAATATGGTCCTCATTGAGAAGTTTCTCAATGGTACGGATGTCTTCATCCCAACCGGAGGGAGAATCGTCATATTTTAAGTCCACATCCCCTAAAGTAGCTTCAAATTCTTTCAAAAGAAAATCACTTTCTCCAAATTGAGTCAATGAGGGAGCAATAGAGGCAATGGTCTCAACAAGGGGTAGAGAAGAAAAACCAATTTTACAAGTGTCTTTGAAATGTTCTTCACAAGCCTCATCAAGTACGTCAATGGAATTAACGCTCTCGTATTCATAAGGCTGCTTAGAAAGTTACCCATGTTGAAGACTATTTTGTCGTCACCAACTCTCATGATTAATTTGCCCGCGGCTACATCAATAAGAGTGCGACCGGTCCTCAAGAATTGACTTCCAATGTTTAATGGAACACGGGGATCCATTTCGTAGTCAACGACAACAAAAACCGTCGGAAAGGTGAATTTGTCGACACTGACGAAGACATCTTCGGCTATCCCCACCGGATAAGCAACCGTACGGTTAGCTAACTCCAAGTCATTCGTGTGGGGACTATCTCGGGTAGAGATAATTGTTTCCAAACGCTTAAGGGCATTAAGTTGATACTAGCACCAAGATCGGCTAGGGTTATACAATTCTCTACCCGAGGAAAGTTGCAAGGAATGAGAAAGTGACCCGGATCACCAAGTTTGGTTGGTAATTTCCTTAAAAGAACCGCAGAGTAATTCTCATTAAGTTGGTTTTGAGCAATATCAAGGAGTTTTTCCTTATCACTTATAAGATCTTTGAACATTTTAGCATATTTAGGCATGTGAGTGAGAGCCTCGACAAAGGAGATGTTGAAATTCAATTGTTTAAATATTTTAAGAAAGTTTGAAACTTGAATATCATCCTTGTTCTTTAACTTCTCTTTTCTCAACCTTGAAGGATAAGGTATGTCGGGTTGAGAGGAAGGCTTTGGAATGGAATTCTCACCCACATCCTTGGGTGGAGGAGGGGTAGAAGTAGAAGGTGGAGGAATTGGTGAAGGGGGCTCGTTATCCTTTGTCACAATCACCGGAGTAGGTTTAGGAATCTCGGGTTCCTTATAGCCTTTTCCACTGCGTGTGGTGATTGCTTTCATCTCCCCTCTTGGATTAGCAATGGTGTTACTCGGAAGAGAACCCGAAGCAGAGGGTTGATTACTTTGGAAGAAACTAGCCATCATATCCCTTAAGTCATTCATTTGACTGCTTAAAGAGTTTCACATGTCATTCCTAAGCTCGGCTCGAAGATCATTCCCTTGTTTAGCCATGTCACCTTTCAAGTTAATAATTTGGCACTGAAGATTTTTCACCAGCGCGTCATTAGTCCTCATGTAAGTTTCAACCTCGTGATTAAATGCCGTGGGTTGGTTGGAAGGGGGAGCTTGGTAAGCGGGTGGTTGATATATGGGAGGTTGGTAACCTTGATTATTTCCTTGAGGTGGATATGGGTTTCTTTGGGTTTGATATTGATTAGGAGCTCGAGGTTGGTTTTGATTGTTGCGATTAAGGTTGTTTTGGTTTTAAGGAGGAGAACCGGGTGGTGAAAGAAAATTGTTTGAACGATAACTTAGCAAATTACGGTCACCTTAAGGACGTGCTTGATAGCCTCCCGTGGAAAAATTACCGTTAGCCGCATACATGTTTTCCGGATTGTCATGAGTAGAAGGACAATCGGTGTATGAATGAGGACCACCGCAAGTCTCACAAGAAAGTGCTACAGCTTTAACTTGTTGAAATTGGTTCGTAGCCATGGTTAATAAATTTTTGTTCATCTCGGCTATTTGGCAGGTGAGTTCGGTTAACTCGGGGTTTGATGAAATAGAAGAAACATTGACCCTCGGGTTATTTCTTGAAGATGCGGATGAATCCCAATTTTTGTGATGAGTGGTCATGTTCTCGATTAGCTCTCTACACTCCTCGGGTCTTCTTTTCATAAATGTACCACCGGCGGCTGCATTAATCGTATCACGATCACGAAAAGTTAAACCGTTGTAGAAAGTATCAATTAGAGTGACAGGGAACATGTTATGATTAGAACAACGATCGATCAAGACATTATAACGTTTCCCGGCATCGAAAAGAGACTCATCGGGTTCTTGAGTGAAACAACTGATTTGATTCCGAAGACTAGTTACCATGGATGGTGGAAAATATCTTGACAAAAATTTTGAGTCATCTCGTCCCAAGTATGAATTGAGTTTCTAGGATGACGATCAAACCATTTTTCAGCATGGTGGGATAAAGTGTGTGGAAAAAGATGAAGGCGAAGAAAATCCATGGAAACACCGGGCAATTTCATGCTTTGAGTGACGGTTATGAATTTATCGAGGTGTTTTTTGGCATCATCATCCGGTAATCCGCGAAATGGGCAAGCATTTTGAACTTGTTGGATCATGTGATGCTTCAACGAAAATTCGGGAGCCGTGATTTGCATCGGCGCAATCGGTCCTCCACATCCATTCATAGTTGGTTGGCATAGCTCCTCCATCGTACGAAGGTCGGGTTGAGGGTCATGGTTGTTATTATTCATATTGGGGTGAGGTGGATTATTATTATTATGCACACCGGACATATCTAGGTCTCTACGATTCTCGGGTTCAAGATAAGACGAAGATCGAGTACGCATACACTAAAAATAAAATACAATATTTTTTACTTTTTATTTATCTTTTTGGATTTTTGAAAATTTTATATTTTTTATGATTTTTTGAAAATTTTTATACTTGAAAATAACGTTCCCAAAAGAACGGATCCCAAAATCCAATTTTTCTCACTAAAAACCGTTAATCTTTACGAAAAGAGCCAGCAGCGGTGCAATTTTAATATGACTATTTAATATGTGTGTACTCGTTCGTTCTCGGTGTCTAATCGAATTGATCACGGTTTAAGGTGGGCTTATCGTTTTTGGTCAATAAAAGGGGGAGCTTTTGATTCTCTATATTAAAACAAACACGAAAGCTTTAAAGTAAATGACAAAATAACAAGACTAAGATGAAAGACTTAAACGAAAAAACAAGGGAATTGAAGTAATTAAAAACTAAATTAAAAGTAAACTTGAAAATAAAATGAGATAAGACAATTTAAAATTAAACTAGACAAAAAGTGGCGGGAAAGAATAAAACTTAGAAAAATAACCAAAACTGTGGTCAGATCGCAACCTACGATCGCACTATGGGATTGCAGTCCTCGATCGCAACCAACAAATTCAGTCCTGGATCGCAACACGGATCACCCCCTGGATCGCAACATGCGATCGCAGTTTGGATCGTAGCTTAGATCGTAGCTTGGATCGTAAGTCTGGACCGCAACACTGATCGCAGCTTGGATCGCAAGCTATGATCGGAGTCTTTGATCGCAACTAACGATCGAACTCTTTGATCGCAACCACGGATCGAACCATCGATCGTAAGTTATGATCACAGTTTATGATCGTATTTAGTGATCGCAGTATTTGATCGCAAGTAGAAACCCTAAGGCTTATGCGATCACAATACTCGATCGGAACCTCAACACCCTTAAGAATATTACGATGGGATACAACAGGCAAATAAGCACTTTTCTAATAAGCACTTGCCAAAACTTAACCGAATTAATAATAAAAAGAACTAAATGAGCACGAATTTAAAAACTTTCAAAACACTAAATAAGCAAGATTTATAAAATAAACTTTAAAAAAGATTAAACTTTTAAAAACTCTTAAACGAATATAAGCTAAACATGAAATAAGCTAAAAGCACCAAAAAGTTGAGATTTTCAATAGTATGAAATTGATAAAAACAACAAGATGAGCACTTTAATCAAATAAACATCAAGATGAAACAAGTTACATACTTGAACCGAATCAAAATCAAGATTAAAACAAGAAAGGTAGAATAAGATAGATAATGAAAAGCTTGAAATTAAACTTGAATATTAAAGATTCAAATACAAGATTAAAGTGAAAAGCTTAAAACTTTAAAGAAATTAAAAGAAATCTAGAGAGAGAAAGTAGAAACACCTACTCCTCCTTCTCTCTAAAGATATGAACTACTAAAATAAAAAAAATGACTAACTCCCTAAAATGAAGTTTTAGGGGAGTATTTATAGGAGAGGAGAGGTGTGGTGTGTTGCTTGCTTCTTTATTCATTTTGTCTTCTCGTCTTTTTAAATGACTCGTCTTTCTCGACTTTTTAGATAACTCATATTTCTCGACTTTGTCTCGGGATTAGTCGAATTATAAAATGAATCCGTCTTCTAATTTTCTTCTTTTTGTTGACTTGGTTCTTCGACTTCGTCAAACTTCCGTCTTTAGACTTTTTCTTCGATAAATCTTCAGAATAGGCCTTTGACTTCCGTTCTTTTTGCACTTTTGATCTTTTGACTTCGTCTTTTGTCTTTTTCTTCGATAAAAGCCCGTGAAAGCCCGTGTTTTCTTCCTTTTTCATATTTTGGTCCTAAAACACAATAAAAACACAAACCACGCATAATTCCGACTTTAATGACATTAAATACATGTTTTGGTCTTGTTTTTATTATAATTAAGTGGTAAAGGGATAAGTGTTTTCACACTTATTACTTTCCAAGATCGATTTACGATTCAGGCTATCATTAGTGGCGGGTGAAAGAGCAGGACATTTATGTGACTGCTTTTCGCACACGTTATGGTCTGTATGAATTCGTGTTTACGTCTTTGGGTCCCGCGAATGCCAACAGAAACTATGGACTTGAGAAATTGAGCTTCCATGAATTCTGGACAAGTTCGTCACTTTTGTTCATTGCTAACATTCTGACCTTCTCTAAGTCTAGAGAAGAGCACGAAGACCATCTTCGCTTTATGTTACAAATTCTACGACAGAAGAAATTTCATACTGAATTCCTTCAAGTACGAATTTTGGTCGATCGCAGTGACACGCGAAATCATATTGTTATTACGGGGTAGTCATTATGACTAAGCTTATGCGCAAAGGAGAGAATCTTGCACAAATTTATGTGTTCCAGAGGATCCTACGCTAAGAGAGGTCTAGTATACCGAGACTCATAGTCTTCCAAAAATTTCTATGTATCCAGTTCCTACAAATGTATCATGATCTCAAACCACATTTTGGTGGAGTGACATGAAACAAGATGCAGTTACGTTCATATCTAAATGCCTGACTTACCAGCAGGTTAAGATAGAACGCCAACATGCTAGTAGTTATTTCAACCATCAGAAATTCATGAATAGAGGTGGACAAGATCTCCATGGGTTTGGTCACCGGACCACCACGGGATCAGAAGAAGCATAGTGCTATCTGGGCCGTCGTCCGACCATTTAAACTAGCCTACACCTTTTCTTTCATCAGAAAGAATTTCATAGTTAGCAAGTCTACAGGGAGTTCAGCAAGAAATCGTACGATTTCACGATATTCCGTCTACGATCATATCAACTAGAAATTTTGCCCACATTCACGTTTACGTTAACGCTCACAATTATGTCTCGCGTTCACATCCACGACTTTGTACGCGTTCACGTCCTTGTTCCATTTCACGATTTGTTTTCGCACTCACGTTCATGACATTGTTTCCGTTAATGATCGTTTTTGTCTTCCGACTTAAGTTTCGTGTTTTATTCTGGAAAGTTTTGCAGAAAGCTTAGGAGACCAGACTCAAGTTTAGCACAACTTTCCATCCTCATACGGACATTTCACGTCACATTTCACGTCTCATCTCGCATCGTTTGGTATTACCTCCTCAGTTATCACACGTTCACAATATGTTTCGCATATCATGTTCATACCACGTTCTCATATCACGTTCACGATATGTTGCACGTATCGCGTTCACCAAATGTTTCACATATTACATTCACCATATCTCCACGTATCACGTTCACAATTGTTCACATATCAAATTCTGAATTGTTCACATACTACGTTCCATATGTCTCGCGTATCATTGCTCAGAGATTTTTAATGTCATTTATTCCAGGTTATTTTTTCGCATCGTAGCGTTTCATTTATACATGCAAGTTATTCCTTATCCACTCGATCAGATTCATGAGGATCTATCTTATGTTGATAAACCAGAAACCTTCCGTATCGTTAAGACCAAGTCAGGAAGGCCAAAAATTTTCCCCTTCGTCAAGATCTTTTGGAGGAACCCTCCCGAGTGGGAATCCACTTGGGAAATGGAAGAGTCCATCTGGATTTCTTATCCTCATTTCATTTCATAATCCGAATATATATTCTTCCAGTCACATCACGTTCCAAGTTCTCTTCAGCCACGTCACACCACGTCCTGTTCAGCTAATCGTATCTCTAATTCGAGGACGAATTATTCTTTTAGAGGGGAAGAGTTGTAAAACCCGCTTTAAAATACCATAGAACATTAAATGCATGAAAATACGTATAAATTAAAACTTCACGATTTATTAATATACGACACGTGTCACGAGCATTTAATATAATTATTACGTATATTAATTAATTACGATAAGTATTACGTATATTAATATCATTATTAATACATGATAAGTAATTACGTAAAATACTTATAAAAGGTAACAAGAGTAAAATACGACAGTTAAAACACGAACGCACTCGATAAATATTTATGCACGAAAAATAAAACGAAAACATGTATGTATGTGTGTGTTTGGCGTCCAAAAAGAAAAACAAGAGAGAAAGGGGCCTTTGGCCCAGCCCATTTGATAAATTTAACATGTCAGGGATTTACTTTTCTTTTCATAATAACACATTTTACAAAATTAAGGAAACCCTAGCCACCATGTTCTCTTGGCCGTCGGTTTTCGGTTGTGCACACAGACTCTCGGTGGTAATTAATCTCAACCAGCCGCACCCTCATAGGGTCGGTGGTGGTTTTGTGCTATCGGCCACAAGCCCTTAGCCCCAACAGGGGTGGTTGGTGTAGAAACAGTGGGAACTGAGAGCCCTAAGGCTCTCGGTGGGTGTTAAGTGAACAACAGGGGTAAAGTTTTACAGTCTGTGGGTACTTTGGTCGCAACAAGGGGAACCCGGCTCAGCCGATGGGAACCCTGTGGCTAGCAGTGGCAGCCGGCAGCAATCCAAGGATGTTGGCCGTCGGCTAACAACCACAGCCGTCGGCTATGGTGGTTGGTTTGGTATTTGTTTGATTTTGTTAAGTGCGACCGAGACGATTGTCTCGATAGGCTCGAGTTCGAGGCTTGGGTATACATGGATGACTTATTAAATTACTTAATTTAATTTAATTAATTCTAAAACATGTAGTATTAATTAAATTACCATGAACATAAGTTATAATTATTTTAATAAAATAATTCATGAAACTTAAGATATAGTTATTAAATATAATTGTCATGATATAAATTACATGGCCATTTTAAATAAATTATATGTTATAACAATTATTAAAAATAATTATTCATGTTATAAGTACATGTGCATTAATTTATTTAATTAAGAACTTAGCTTAATAAATTAATTATATTTTAACCAAGGTTTAAATTAAATTAATAACATGCTTTAATTTAATTATACATTAATCATTAAGGTAAAGTTTAATTAATAAACCATGTAATATTATTACTTAATAATTACTTATAATAACATGTATTATTATTAATTAATAATTATATGTTTAGACTAAGTATTTAATATTAATAAATTTTACTATATAATAATCATGGCTTTTAATATGCTGATTAAAATTATAACTTATATCATTTACTTATTTAATAAGGTTATCACTAATTATGGTAACATGCTAAGTATAGAAGCATACTAAATATGGAAACATGTTATTTATAGAAACATGCGAAATATAGAAACTTTCTAATTTTGGAAACTTACTAATTATGGAAACTTTCTATTTTTGGAAACTTACTATTTAAGAAAACTTGCTATTTTTGAAAAGTTGCTATGTATGGAAACTTGTTATTTTTGGGAAGTTACTTATTATGTTATAACAAGTAATATAACACATAAAACATGAAATATACTAATCAATAACACATGAATCATTAAGAATCACATGATAAAGCATGAAACAATAAAAGAAGAAAAGAACAAGTAAAACAAGTTAAGACCACGTCAAGTGAACTAATAATCAGTAAACATAAGTTAATCAGACAACTCATTCATGTCCCTTTTCATTATGTAGCTATCGTGAAGTCGGAGTGATCTTCCACTTTCGTTTTCATCCTCATTACTGGACATAAGGTACGGATATTCCGTCCTTCAATAAGAACACTCTCTTACTATACTTAGGATTCCCCGTTTGCAGCCATCTGTTTTCCCCAGTAGTTACTTTAAACTTAACAGTAATTTATATGATTAATATTTTACATTCTTGAACTATATACATGCATGCCAGTTCCACCTAGTTATTGAGGTACCATAACCATAACACTGGAGGCACCGGTGTTATGACTCTTCCGCGGTGAGAGTGATTGCCCGCGACGTCCCTTTTAGTTATTTGGCCTTTATATTATTATCATGTGGGGCGAATGGATGCATCTTAGTACAAGTTTAGCAAGATTACATGGTAACTGCGGTGTGTGCCTTGCATCCGTTACATGGAGCTGATCCCTCCAACCCACACTATTATAATTAGAGGCAACCCCTCTAATTGCATGATGAGGTCACCCCTCTAAGTATTCATGAACGTTGATACTTCATGACCTATATGGGCTCCAGGCATATTTAAAATACAGTTTTCAGTATAAATAAACATAAGTATTTTCATAATATAAATCAATTTATAAAACAACACCAGGTTTTCCAGGACTTACATTATTCCGCTGCACTATCATTCATTCTTTCATTTCATACTTTGCTTATGTTTAGGCCATTCATATCATTGTCATATATCCGTTCACTGAGCGTATTGCTCCGTCGTACATTTTCTTCCCATGACCCAAACGGCAGGTTCCCAAGGACAACCTGGAGCATTTGGATGACGTGCATAAGATGGAAGCTGCCTTAGACTTCTTCTCCTTTTGCCTCGTATACTTATCCTTGCTTGGACACTTGTTTTGTCCTTCCTATTCCATTTACTTTATTTATGTTTTGGGCTTATGTAAGGGAACCGATGTTTGATTCCAGTTTTCCCCTTTATGGTCATTTATGTTTTAGGACATTACCTTGCATGCTTTGATGACACGCTATAATTATCATGTAACGGTCTACTTATCAAAGTGGGGTGTTACAGTCATGGCAATGATGACTAACAATCAAGACAAAAATAATTTTAAATGAATGGTTCCATGCTTACTCTTTGGTTATGGTTAAGTTGTAGAATATTATGTCAATGTGGTATTAGGTTTTAATCTAACTTTTGGTTATGTAATATGTTATGGCCAGGAAGCCTAAAATTGGCAATTTATGAACCACATATGCCGTCTGACTTTCTAGTGGTGACATGGATTTACAGTTTGAAAAAAATGATGGACTTGTATGAAGTAATTAATCTTTTGTCTATGATTTTCACTGATTTGTAGTTCGTCAAAAGAAACACTGCAAATCCATTTAAGACATGAATTTTCAAGAGCTTAACATAGGCTTTGGATATCATTTACAGAGTTGACTTGGATATGCACTTTATCTAAACTGGTCCTAAAAATCCATGTTAAACTACAAATTTGGTCACTCACTGTTGCAAATCCATATCAGACTCTTAGGATGTTTGACACTCTAGAGTCAAACATCATTTGAAGCCTACCAAAATCTATGTCAAACTATCTAAATAGTGACTGTAAATGAATGTCAATCTTCAATTACTCATTAACATAGGTTGTTTCGATACAACATTATGCAATCATACATTTCTTAGATTTGCACTTTGTCTAAATGGTCCTAAAAATCCATGTCAAACTAAGAATTTGATCACTGCCTATTGCAAATCCATATCAAACTCTTAGGATGCTTGACATTATAGAGTCAAACAAGGTTGACCATCTCACGCTCACCGAAATAGGATTGATCATTCATAATTTGGATATTAATTGCCTTCTCTCTATCCCTCTTTTTAGCATGCTTCAAGATCCGTGCAGCTTGGTAAGCGTCATCGTTATCCTCAACCCGTAGATAACTTTCCATCTCCTCAATGGACCTTTCTCTTTTTGTGACAGTCTCCTCCACCTTAGAACATAGAATTTTGAATTTCTATTCTAATTGCAGCTCACTGTCTAATTCCTTCTCCATGAACCTAATTAGGCGTGCAGCCAAGCCTGTGGATCTAGAAGAAGATTTAGATTGATTGTTTGCCATTGTATGCTTGAGAAGAAAGTTTGTTTCAAATGAGAAATTTTATGCATATAGTATGTGTTATATAGACGTGAATGTTGAAACATTTTACAATTTTGTCCTTAAAATAAAGGGGACAGATGCTTCTGATGCTTTCATTACTAAACAAAGGGTATGAAACACACCCCGATCAATACAGGTTTAATTACATGGTAAACATAAAAAAAATTAAATACACATCCAAGTCATTATCATCCATGAGATCCACATAAGTTTTCTTCTGGCTAATAACATCCTTAGCTTTCTCAATCAACTTGGTCAAATCAGTTAACTTTTGCATGTCGTTATCACGCATTTCTTTTAAACAGTCGACCCAACTATCTTCATCTTCATCAACCTTAGTCTCGATCTCGTCGATCAGCGTCCAATATTTTATAGGGTATTCCTCAGTTGCTCACATTGACCGCGCAACACATCCACATAAGCTTGTTCAGCCGCAACCATTTGAACAATATAAAGGCTCATACATGCGTTGAGCTCTAAATCTCAACATGCTTCCTTCAATTCATTCAGGATTGGAGTTCTTCCAGCAATTTTAATTGAGATAATTTAAATAGTTGAAAGGGTTTATGAAAGATTTAGGGTTAGAGATAACTGATGAACGAGAGGAACCAATAGTACCAACTATAGTCTTTCAAAGGTCGTGCAAATAAAATCCTTGAAATTAAGTGTTAGTCTTTCAAAGGTCGTACAAAACTAGTCTTTGAAATTGTGTCAGAATGTGGACGGTCAAATTTTTTTTTGCGAGAAAACGATTTCAAGGACACATTTTACATAACGAAAGGTGGAGGTTGAAGTGTTGGGTGGGAAAAAGCTTTCGAAGTGAGAAAAAGCTTTCGAGGATAAATTTAGCATGAACGAAAGTAGAAAATATGCTGATGTGAATTAAGCGATCGAAAATAACAAAAATATTTTCATATACATACTACGTGAAGGAGTTAATTGATCTTTAATAAACCTATTATATAACTTGAGGTTCTCTATCCTAAGTTTTAAGAGACATAAAATATTCGTTAAAAACTGCTAAAAGAATTTGTTGAACACTACAAAAAAGAGCATAAATCTTAATAAGTGAGATACTGAGATGTTGGAAGTAGGTTAAAAAATAGAAGCACACTAATAAATTCCATAGATATTATTATAGGAACATAAATGTGTGAGTGTGACACGTAAACCACACAAAACGGTGGCTTTTTAACTACTGTAACTCCCCCTAGATCCTCTAACAAAACGACACATATGTTTGCAGCTACTGTTTTTTTTTCTTTTCTTTTTCTAGCATGTGAATATGTGACAAAGATAAGTTATACCATGTGAGATAATTTAAGTTACTAGGACCCATTTTTAGCTCATTTTTATGCACATTTACTCATTCTTCTTGCTCCCAATAATAATACTTGAAGGATTTTGCTTCATTCTTCATTTTCTTGTTCTTGGTTTTGCAACAACAACACCACATTCTAGGCTTTTTAAGGTGGCAAGATCATGAAGCTCCAACATTGTCCTTTGTTGGTGACACTTTTGCTGGTCTTGGTCACTTCAGCTATGTCGGTAAGAAATTTTATTCTTTTGTCACAGTTTATTTTTATAGAATTATGTGTTTCTATCATTCTATGTATGTGTGAAATGTGGTATTTTGTAAAAACTTTGTTTTTTTTTGGTATTTAAGTTGTTCATGTTAATACCTTTTTTGAGGAAATTTGGATGGCTTTTTTGTGATAAAAGTTTGATCTTTTAAGAGCTTTTTTGATATGTCAATTTCTAGTGTCACACCTTTTTTGTGGGAATATGTATGGTTTTTAGCTTGTTTTGGTGTTGAAATCGTGTAATATAAATTTGATCTTTTGTGATATTGACAAGTTTTTTTTGTTGATAAATCATGTTACACCCTTTTGTGGGATATATGTTTAGCTTATTTTGGTAGTGAAACTAAATAACATAAATTTACTATGTGAAGATGCTTAGGCCATTAGTACAAGTGGAAAAATAGAGGTCAATTAGATCCTTATATTTTAGAAATTAATGATCAATTTAAAGTTGTGCAAATGTGAGATACATCTTTGGCACAATCATGCAAACAGAACTGGGAAATCTCGACGTATCTGTGTCATTTAATCATACAAAGAAGATCGGAGGATCTCGATTTTATTGAAATGTAGGATGTGGTCCCGAGTTGCGATGCTGAAGATTTTGTATGCTTTTGTCTTGCGTTTTTGCAAATAGGCTGAATTTTCGACTCCTTATATGAAGTGATCCTGACCCAGTGATCGGAAGGGACTTAAACGCACTGGTTGTGCTAATTAAGACTGAAGACTTTGTCCTTCTAAGAACCTAAAATTATTCAATGGGGTATTGAATTAAGCCAGCCTTGTTGATGTCACTGTCCATCTTAGCGCCTTTTTTATAGGTTTTAGAACTTCTGATCCTAAAGTCATTTATGTATGAGTTTCGGGTTGAATGATCTGTATGCGAACTGCATTTTTCGGTATTCTATATCTTATCAATTCATGGTCACAAGCTATTTATTGATATATCATTTGCCTTTCCAATGTCAAACAAGTTCGCTCTTACTTGTAGATTTGTCAAACTTTTACTCTTGGATGATCATATATAAGTTATCAGAAGAAGCTTTTTAGATGCATGGGAAATTTGAATTTGTTATATTCTGGATTGAAACCTAAACAGAATTGGAGTCTTTTGGGATCAAGTCACAAAGGATCTAAACATTAACCAAATGGTCCACATTTGCCACCGTAACAACTTTCTGATATTTTTATGCAATTTTGTACTTGTAGATTCATTTGCTCTGTATAATATCATCCATACATAAGCATGAGCAAATGAATAATTCTTTCGGGGCTTCTAGTAAGATGTCGTATGGTAAAATTTCTATCCCTTTGTAGATTGAAGATGAAAGTGTGCCATTTTGGAATTTTCAACTATCTCATTGTCAAAAATATTTATTTTTATTTTGTATGATCAGGAGTCCAGTTTCCCAAAGCCGAGGCATTCACGTCTATTCAAAAGTGCATTGCAACAACAAGCTGTGAGTTCCACTTGATCACTAAACATCCAACCTAGGGTTATAACAGTATGCAAGCTTTTCGGTGGCAGTCATTATTCCATATTCGCTTTTTCTTTGTTTAGTTGAATGATCAACAGTGGGATCTTTGGACGCCTTTGCCAAACCAAGGATGGAAATCCTGCATCGATTCTACTTCCACGTCTGGTAAGTGACTCAAATTTGAAGGGTGTTTTAGGCATTCATTTAAGGATCAGACATATTCTTTAACCATGCGTAGCATATCCTAATTATAATGGAAACGGGGAAAAAATGCATCAATATGTATTTGCATCAAATGATGAGTTTTTATTCACTGCACTTTGTATGTTTGAATTTAACTCATCTAACCATTATATTTCTAATGTACACCACCAGTACCTGATTCTTCGGGATATATCCAAGTGTTCCTTGATGGAGGATTGAACCAACAAAGGATGGGGGTAAGTAATAGTGTGCATGTCAAATAGACTTTTCATGACCATATTTAAAAGTACTAATCTTGCCATTAAAAAAAGGTACCAATCTTATCCTCATGTTCCGATTTCCTCATGCTTTTCTTTTTCTATGATTTCTTTGAATAGATTTGTGATGCAGTTGCTGTTGCCAAAATACTCAATGCAACTCTTGTAATCCCGTATCTTGAAGTAAATCCTGTTTGGAAAGACACAAGGTTCTAACACCAGCTTTCTCACATTTTCATGCTTCTAAATTATATGGATATGCTTATCTACGTCTTGCTTCATTTTCAATGTGTTAACTCCCTTTGTTTATCACATGTCAAACTTGTAATTGCCTAAATAATAGTCATTGTTATTTGTGCGAAATGAACTAACATGAGGTGTATCATAAATTTACAGCTCGTTTGAGGATATTTTTGATGTAGATCACTTCATCAGTGTACTAAAGGATGACATATCAATAGTTAGGGAGTTACCCGATGAATATACATGGAGCACGAGGGAATATTACGCTTCTGCTATTAGATCCACCAGAGTTAAAAGTGCACCGCTTCATGCTTCAGCAAATTGGTATCTTGAAAACGTGTCTCCAGTCCTAGAAAGGTTGGAATATATGTTCGACCTTTGACTTCCACATAATTACTGGCATGTCCTAAAACATTTAATCCCATGATGTCTAAATTCTAACTTTATACTCTTTTAGCTACGGAATAGCTGCAATTTCACCATTTTCTCACCGCCTAGCTTTCGACAACATGCCCATGGAGATCCAACGGTTAAGATGCAAAGTCAACTTTAAGGCTTTGACTTTTGTTCCACATGTTAGAAATCTTGGAGATGTGCTGCTCAATCGACTCCGATACCCTAGCGATGAGAGCACGGGGTACCTTAAACAAGTTGTTGGCACAAAAGGTGGAGACGGAGCTGGAACGTTTGTTGCCCTACACCTTCGGTTTGACAAGGTACATATAATTGTTATTCAATTTGGGCCTTTTGCACTGTATGCCGAAAGTGATGCATTGATATTTAACTTTCATATTGAACTTCCAGGATATGGCTGCCCATTCAGCATGCGACTTTGGTGGAGGGAAAGCAGAGAAGAAGGCTTTGGCTAGATACCGAAAAGCAATTTGGCATGGACGAGTTTTGAACTCTCGGTTCACCGATGAGGAATTGAGGAACCAAGGTCGTTGTCCATTGACTCCAGAAGAAATTGGTTTACTGTTGGCTGCTATGGGCTTCGATAATAGTACCCGTGTATACCTTGCTTCTCACAAGGTAACTACACTTTAGTCAAATTCCGTCCGAAAAAGACAACTTCGACTTCGGAGTTCTGGCCTGTTAACTTCAAGATTGATACAGGTCTATGGTGGTGAATCTCGATTCTCAGCTTTACGCAAACTGTTTCCACAAATTGAAGACAAAAAGAGCCTTGCCTCATCTGTGGAAAGGGCTCAAATAAAAGGGAAAGCTTCTTTATCTGCAGCCGTTGATTACTATGTCAGCATGCATAGCGATATTTTTGTTTCTGCCTCTCCTGGCAATATGCACAACGCAATGGTAAGTGCTATAACATAAAAGACGGGATCCAAGATATACAGTAGTCTGTTAAAATCATAAAATATGAAATCTTAAATTTTGACAGGTGGGTCATCGAGCGTACCTGAATTTAAAGACCATCAGGCCAAACATGGCATTGTTGGGTCAGCTTTTCATGAATAAGAGTTTAAACTGGCCGGGTTTTCAAGAAGCAGTGGTTGAAGGGCAGAGAAACCGTCTTGGTGAGATAAAGGTACGGAAAGCAAAACAGTCTATCTACACATATCCTGTCCCTGACTGTGTGTGTCAGCAGGCGTGAGGGGTCAATTTCTTAAATGAAAAAGCATGCATATGGCGGTTTTTGGTTGCTTGTAAGTTGTGACCCGAATAAGTTGCTATTTATTATTTGATCTTTTCGCTGCTGTGTGGCCGTTTGGAGGTCCTAATGTAGTGCGTCATTGTAGTTTTATGTATCATGGGAACACTAATATGGATAAACGCGTTTCACGTCTATAGAGTATATCGTTGCATCTACTGCTCCAGACCGAACTGCCAGATTGTTTTTGTGTATTCAGTATGCTGCTGGTTATTTTACTGTAAAATCGGGCCAACTTTTATTTATTCTTATGCATGTGTTTTGATAGGATTTATTCCAAATGCCATGTTTACCCTACTTCAGTCTCAAACAGGAACTGATTTGTGATTTCATATTGTTACATGATCTGACTCTTTTTTTTCTGTGTTTTATATTTTCACGATAAAATGTCATAATGATTTATATAAACTCGGTCATAAAAACACGAAATGTTTTTAGTGGAACAAACACATGATTCCTCAAGCAGCTGGTAATAAAACATTCGTACTGAACCAATTTTGCCAACAAATTTGTTCATCCTAATTCTGGACCGCTGTTTATTAAGCACAACATTTTACGAGTAGTTCTTTTAGCAGCGTGTTACTGATGCCCAGGCATACCAAGTTTAGCTGAGACATACATCTTTATGGCAAGTCAAAACTACCCGTCTGTTTTTTATTTTCTGAGTCAAGGTATGCAATACAAAAATACATTACTAAATTAGCTTATAATTTTAACAATGAAGCAGCCTAAAGTTGTTACTATGTGAAACAAATTAGCTATTGTCTCGCTTTAATGCACTTCATTCGAGTCTAGACACATATGACTCGCTATGAATAGAATACAACAATTTTGGTTTGAAATTGCAACATCCACTGTATATGTAAAAAAAGTATATGCTCTCAATAAGAGATGAAAACATAACCAAATAAGCATGTCACGCACACACACGTCTCCAAAGACTTGAAGGAATACATGTCAACAGGATTGAAGTAAACCATTAGCATTGACTGTTGTGCAACCTAAGTTGATGTGCATAATTGAACTAGAGCTCAATAATATCCTAGAGTGTTCAAACCCTACAACCAAATCTAATCAAATGGCTTAAATCTATGATCTGTGCCTGCATAAAAAAACCTGGCACAAAGTATCAATCAGGAACCTATATCCCATGACCACCAGAGACCATAACCATGTAATGTGCAGAGTTAGGATACAGCTCGAGGAAAGAGGTTACTTATCGGTGCTTTTGTTGCTGTGGGTATTTCCGTCTTTCTTATCCTTATCTGATAACGACGGTCCTTTTCCGCTCGCACTTCTACTCAATTCCTTCATGTCAGTATCTATTTCTTCTTCAATAGGAAGAGTTCTTTTTGAACCATCCAAAGCAACACCAAGAACTATGTTTTCTTCCATTGCAGGTCGTGATGGTTTTTGTTCTGTTGCACTTGCACTCGACTTCTCACTTTCAACAGCTTTTCTGATATCTGCTTGATTAATATCACTTTCAACTGCTTTGTTGCTCGGTTTTCCATCAGATGAAGATGACGGTTCGACATTTTTATCACTTATAGTGGTGTCTGACTTTAGCTTCTTATCTGTCACGAGATCTTCTTTTGCATCAGCAGTTATTTTATCGACGCTCTTGACATCAGAAGTTGGTGTATCTTTGGTTTTAGAATCAGATGGAGCACCTCCAGTCTTCCCTTCAGCCTTGCTATTTGACTTCGTTTTGCTGTTTTGACTTTTTGACTTGTCTTCACTGTTGACTTTATAACTCGGTTCAATCAATAACAAGGGACGATTTGTAGGTGCTCGACCACGAGTGAAGACAGAATCTGCGAAGGGGTAGCTATCCAAGTCAGACTCGTTATATATCTTCTGAACTGTACGGATTGGAGTTGCAAGTCGTGCCCGGTGATGACTAATCACTCTCAGAAGATCTAACAAGATACCTTCCTGATTTCGAACAAAACAAAGTAAAAAAAAAAAACATTAGTCTAGATTTGAACGAGTTGAGAGCACGATATCAATCTTATCTCAGTATCTCACCTTTACACACAAGTACTCTTCATGATGAGAAGTTTTTACAAAGCATGAAATCAAGATCTGCATACCATACGATTACAAAAGTGTGAACTAATCAGCTATATGTCCGCCAACATATATTATAAGGCATCAATCAAAGTCATACAAAGAAAATTATAAATAGACCACACAAACATGTTCAACGTATCAGTTTCTGCACAAGTAATCATTATTTCACGAACCTCAGAAACCATCGTTGAAGATGTAACAGATTGGCGTTATAATTTTAAAATAATTTGAATAAGACTAACCAAAAGGGACTGATTTTCAGGATCAACGTTTTCAAGGAAAACCCTTCTATGCAACCTCTGTTGTTCTACTTGAGGGTGCTTTGCCAATACTTTCCGCATATCAGCTACAATAACCTGCAAATATTTGAAGACGCACAATTTTAATAATTTATCAGAGAGGAATGGAGAAAAAGAAATGCCATAAAAAATGATCAATCCTGTCCTTACATCAATTTTAATAATTTATCAGAGAGGAATGGAGAAAAAGAAAAGCCATAAAAAATGATCAATCCTGTCCTTACATTAATTTTATTGACATCCAAATGACTGATGGCGAGATGGGTTTTAATACGCCAATGAGTCTTTTGAGTCATATTTCTTACTACATTCATGGTAAACTTGTGATTCGGAATATGAATGGCTTCACGATCTTCTCCTCTTATAATTGTAGGTGACCACCACCCAACATGCTACACATGGAAACAAGGGGATCCACGTCAGAGAGACCGTTTAATATTGAGACACAGAATGATTGCTATGCAGTTATGAATAGACAAACCTCAACAGTTCCAGAGACTTCATAGCCTTCAATCTTTGCTTTGATCCACTCATTCACAACAAATGGACGGGTTGCATGAATCATAGCACTCGAGAGAAAATTGGTGAATATCTAGATAAAAAAGGAGATAAATTAAGATTCAGATCTTCAAAAAGAATAGAATACGAAAAAACTGGACCGTAAAGTATTATTTGCTAACTATGACATGTATGTTATGTATATACATATGTATTGCGTGATATACCTCACGACCAGCGAGTGTCAGCAAGACTGTCCCCAGACCTCCTGCAGTTAGCCATTTCTGGGTGGAAAAACCTAGTAACTCCATGAAAAGTGATACAGCAGCAACCCATACTGCAGTGTACACAGCTTTACCAGCAAACTGAAATCCCATCTGCCGGCAACAAAAACAAAACATTAATCACATAAACATATTAATCTCATACGAAACAACTATAGTAAAACATACATTTCTTGTATCAGTAGCATCACTTGTCTCCATGAAAAACTTTTGTGTTTGTTGAATTGCACTGCATCATTAATTAATACAACGGATTAGTTACACCTAGGATACCTACAATAAGACTCCCAGCAAATAGAGAAATATGGAGCTCACCTAGATAAACAATAAGCAAGAGCAAGCACAGTCGATAACGATTTAACAAATGTTAGGAGCCGTTTCTTAACAAGTTGACTAGCTTCTGATGGCAGGACAACAGGATCCAATGCTCTGCACAAAAGTTTATGGAATCAGTTTAACATTGAATTAATTGACTTCCATATCTAGCCAAAAAAAAAAACGATAATCACCTGCAAATAAGTAATGCTCCTGTCCATAGTAGCAATGGCTGAATGTAAGAAGTCATAACATAATTTGTACTACTTTTTCCCCAACTTCCATCACTCTTCTGAAAAGTACGTGAAATACAAAATTAAGCAGAAGGTGAAAAAACAGTATAACAGCTGAACAGAAAAAAGGCTTTAGATGCAGACGAGAAAAGGAACTAACATGAAGAAAAAGGTTTCTGCTGCGGCGCATTAGCGGCCCAATACCCCAGACAGCAAACACAACAATACCGACTGCTGGAAGTAGCTTCAGTATAATAGGTTTTCCTTGCAAAGCACTACACGAGGTTTAAACATAATTATTAAGCTAACTCATCCATGTTAGGTCAAATTAAGTGAAACATGTTTTCTCAAGAACAAAGATAACCTTGATAAGGCAAGAGCAGCATTCTTCACTGACGAAGTGCCAAAAGCTAGGCTTGGATTCAGTGAGCAATTACACTTGAGTGAATTTAATCTATTAGAAGCAGCTGTTAACGGCCGATGTAATCGAACTGAAAGGTTGATGCTCAACGAATCTTGTCTCTACAAGAAGAAAGAGATTTAAGGGTTATCTATGTCATGTGTTGTATCATATAGATTTTGTTGTTTCTTAACAAAATGGTAATATTATTTCCAAATTCAAGATGAAGAGAACCATACCGAAGCTAGTGACGAGAGACTGGCAGATGATATATGTATTCTGTCACTTCGAATCAAGCCCTGACGAGTACACATGACATCCGTGAAAGATATTAGTCCAAGCAACCATAAGAATAATTGTTAAATACAAAGGAGTAAACTCCGTAAATAGTTATACCTCGAACTGCTTGTTGTACCGCTGGTTTTTGTAAATTCCCCATTTGTGAGAAGTCAAAGAACCAGTCATAGACATCGTTTAAAGAAAATGCGGTTTACAAACATTCAGCATACGATAAACATAGCACTTCAGCAACAGACAGGTGATTGCAATATATGTATTTTTGACAGCCTTGCTCTTTTACTGGAAGAAGAAACAACGCAGTAATAAATTATTTGAAATGATAATCGAGAAGCAACAACATTCGTTCACATAGAAAAATAACTTAACAACAAAGAGGAAAATGAGAGGTAACACATTGAAAAAACTTGAAATCTGAACTTCTAAAGGGGGTGTTGCGCTAAGCTTGTTTGAAGTACTTAATGGCCAACTCTATTGTGAAAATACAAATATACAATACGTGTATCCAAAACACAGTGTATGATAGTTTATTAGAGTCTAGAAAGCAGCTTTCTGCAAAAGGCCGTAAGCTCTTTCAATAACCTTACCCAAACACCCTCTAAATTGGATTACGCACAATAAGGCAGAAATCAGCTTGGTTCGTGCTAATACTGATATCACCAAATTGCACTCGCAGTATATATTTTAGCAAAGTGTATACACGAAATCAATCTCTTTTTACAATAAAGTAACATTTTCCTCCAAAAAAATATATTTCATCGAACCTGGAGGGAAGAGGGTGTTTAGGATTACTTATTTTTAAGCAGATAAACACTGTGGGGTATTGAGTAAAGTAAGCAGTTTTCAATAAGCACGTTGGAAACAAAGTGCTTATTTGATAGTATAACATAGAAATGACCTATAAAGCTTTAAGTATATGCAAACGAGCTATCTCGTTACCTACTTATCGCACTCATTTTAGCAGACACAAATCCAAACACCATCTCTTAAAGTTGTTGTTATTCATAAGGTAATTATAAAATGAGCAATCCTAAACACGGGGTAAAAGATGAGAAATAAAAAATCACTAAACCTAATATTAAGAAAACCAAAATAAAAAATAAAAACTATAATTACAATTACAGGCATGATTTTCAAAGAAAGCATCCAAAACAGTAATACTTAAACAATTAAACAATATAAACCCTAAAAGTAGCAAATTAAAAAGTGAATATGATGAAAATAAACATACGGAATAACGTGATGAACAAGTCAAATGATTGATAAGAAGAAATAAATGTGGAGGTCAAAATTGGGTGGTTTATTGGAGGAAGAAGAATAACAGATGATTGTTGTTGTATTTCACGAACAACAATACTCTTTCTCCTTTTTTTTTTTTAAATTTCCTCTCGCCTTTGAAATTCTTTTTAGGCTACCTGAAATGGTTATTCGTAGGGCTGAGCATGGTTCGGTTTGGTGCGGTTTTTGACTAAAACCGAACCGCAACCGCACTTGCGGTTTTTATAAAAATAGAAACCGCACCGAACCAAAAACCGCGGTTTCGGTTTTGCGGTTTTTTTGCGGTTTCTGCGGTTTTGCAGTTTTTAACCGCACCGAACCATTACTTGTGACTTATATAATAACTGTGGTTTTTTGCGGTTTTTTTGCGGTTTTTTGTTTAAAATGTTGATTTTTTTCGATTATAACAATGTATAAATTGAATCTCACAAACACTTTATTAATAACTTATATGAATATTAATGATAATTTTCACTAGAAGTCTTATAACTCGCATAAAATAGTCGATGTGACGTTTTTCAGTATAAAATAATTATTGTGTGGTGCGGTTCGGTTTTGCGGTTCGGTTTTATGGGTGAAAACCGCAACCGAACCGCATTTGCGGTTTTTACTTTTTCTTAAAACCAAACCGTCGGTTTTTGTTATGGTGCGGTTTCTACGGTTCGGTTTTTGCGGTTTTTTGCGGTTTTACGGTTCGCGGTTCGGTTTCTGCTCACCCCTAGTTATTAGGTTGCGAATTCACACGTCAGTTGACTTAATACAATTCAGTTATAAAAAAAATTAAAACACATTTAGTTTTATAAAAAATCATTACATTTATTTAAAAAAAACATTACATAATAATTCAAATTTAAAAAAACATTACAATAATCCTAGTAATTTAAATTATAACGTTCATTGATTTTGTTCTTCATTTCTTGCAACGCTTGCTGTTTGGCTTCCGGCAAGTTGGGTTGATTTCAGCGTTGTTAAACAACAAGTCTTTATCGTGTTTCGTTGATTCAACAAGATCGATTGTCCGACGCTGTAATTCGAGCTTTTCTTTTTTCAAATTCAGCTCGTGTTGCTTGATGCTAAAGTACTCATCTTGTCGTTGCTTTTTTTTCCCCACCCGATGTTTTTCATCTTTTCCTATTTATAAGTCACAACATCAACAAATGAAGACCTCCCTGTTGACGAAGATGTTGATGACTTCTTTTTAACTTTATCACGACCCATTGGTCGGTATTCTTGAGTGTAAAACCCGCATAAAAATACCAAGAATATTAAATGCATGAAATCACGATTAAATTAAAACTTTACATAAATTAATATATGACACGTATCACGAACATTTAATACAAGTATTATGTATATTAGTTAACTACGACGAGTACTATGTATACTATTATTATTTACCTATAATAATTAAACACGACAAGAACCATCACGAATTTAAAACTCGAACACGTACCACGAATATTAATGCACGAGAATTAACAAAATACGAAAACCCAGTGTATGTATATGAGGGTTTGTTTGACCGGTTTTAAAGACAAGAAAGAATGGCTCATGGCCCGGCCCGTTAACCAAAATAACAAGTAACAAAAATGTGGCAAATGAAGTCTAGCTCAGTTGGATGGATGCATTTGGTTGTAGTCTTCGTGTGGGGGAGGTCAGGGGTTCGACTCCTGTCATTCCCCATCGTAATGCCTTGAAGCCCCTTAATGGGAAACTGGATGGCTAGCATGGGGGTTGATATTCTCTTCGTGAGATGATTCGAACTCGGGTTGAGAGACTTGGTGCCTCGGTGGCACGCAAGATATTCCGCTGCACCAAACTGCCGTTCAAAAAAAACAAGTAACTAAAATGTGTCAGGGGATTTCATTTAACACTTTTACAAAAAGAAAATAAAACCCTAGCTTCCATTGTCACTTTCTGTCGCCAGCTTTTGCAAAGAAAAAAAGGGAGTTTTGATCTTGATTAATCTAGGATTCATGTTCGGGTTGTTCATGATTGATTCATTAAACATTCAGTATCATCAAACCTTTAAGCTTTTCGTTTATATATGTCCTTTTGATTATGATTCTTGTAAAAATAAATAAGAACACATGATGTTAAACATTGATAAAACATAAAATTAATCAAGATTGGAAAGGGTTTCGGGTTTGATGGTCATGGGAACCGAGACCACTGAGGTCTTGGTGGGGATTTTCCACAGCCGGGGGCTGTTTTGTTTTGACAGCCGCAACATCACACAACCCCAGCAGGGCTCGGTTTGGTTTGTTTTCCAGATTAGGCCAAAATTTTGTCTTCTCCAAATACTGCACGTCATAGGCCAAAATTTTCTATCATTTTTTCTATCAACTTGTGTCTCTAACTGATATCATATTTTCTTTCAACTTTTGTCTTCATCAACTTTGATCATCTTTAGAGTTGTCTCTGGGTATTATTTTTTGTCTCTGGCAACATTTGAGTCTTTTATCAAGAATCTGTCTCGGGTATAATTTTCTGTTACGATCTGATTATTGCGATCGCATAAACCCTGGGGGTTTCTACTTGCGATCCAAGATCACGATCACATCCTACGATCGTTTGTTACGATCCAAAGTTACGATCTAGGACTGCGATCGGGACTGCGATCGGGACTACGATCGGGACTACGATCTAGGTCTGCGATCTAGACTACGATCTGTGACTACGATCGACTGTTACGATCAATCATTACGATCCAAGACTACGATCGTGTCACTGCGATCGTGTCGTTGCGATGGAAGTTTACTAGACTGCGATGACTTTATTTTTTGGATATTGCGATGGACATGAAAAATATGATGGAAATATAACAAACCTAGACTTGTTTTGACCAAACCAACCAATTGACCAAAGACAAAGACCCACAACTGACTCCACACCTAGACTCACTTGACACTACACTCTCGACACAAACCAAACACAAACCAACAAGACTCATTCAACTCGACTCGACCCTAACCACAACTTTGTCTCAAAACTGTCAAACCGACACACCCTCAACTCTCAACTCCAACACCAAGACTCAATCATTCTCGTCTCGACTCAAACCACCCTAGACTCGAAAACTAGACTTGACCACAAACCGACTCCACAACTTGATTCTTTTCAAAACCACTTTCAGTTTACAATCAAGTCTCGACCTAAACCTCGACACAACCAAGACTCGATCGTTGACCAAATTCAAACCAAACATTCTCATTTATTAAACAAGACTCGACAGCCACCAGCCTCGACTCGAAGACTTTCGTCTCAATCTTAAACCAAAACCAAGATTCGAAATCAGACTCGACTCCACAAACACCTGAATCACCAACACACCCTCGAACACACAATCACACTCTCGACTCAAACCTGACTCCAACTGACTCGATTAAAACACTAATTTTTTTTTTCAAAATCTCAGTTCTTTACGAACCTTCATTGATAAAAACTCAAAACGAATCAAAACCAACATAACTTATACCTACCAGAGACCTTGTTTTACAAGATCTAGAAGCCAATATCTTCAATTGTTCTTCATTCGTGGGTTAGGATGATGAGACTAGATGGAATGGTTTGATGTGATAGGGTTGGATTTCTATTTTTGAGATTAGATAAAGTAATAGGACGGAGTTTATTAAGTTGGAAGAGTTGCTGCGTATTTTTGAGTGAGAGATAAGGTTTAGAGTAAATTTAGGAGTAAGTTTAGGTTAGTGGGGCGGAGGAATCAAAGAGATAAAATAGGACTGTTTATTGAGTTGGATATAGTATAACGAGGGGCGGAGTAAACTAGGCAGGATACTTGTGGTTGTTTCCAAGGCCACGTCGGTGCAAAGGTAAGTGGGTTGTCTAATTTGTTTGCAATATATTTGTGGCTGGGTAAATATTTAAAACTCGTTTCACTCAAATATATTGCATACATTGTTTTTTTTGTTTTTCAAAAATTGTATTTTTGCCGAACTTTGTATATTAAGTTTTTACTTTGGTCATAATCAGGACGTGACAAAGTTATTTAGTTAAACTGGTTGACGGGTCGTGCACTATATTAACCGAAAGTGTTTTTTGTGGTAGTGGGTTGAAAGGATATCAAGTTGTTTTGTTTATTAATATCGGGTTTGTATTATCATCGTCTAGCTGACCAAGAAATTATTGAGCCGAGAAAAGAAACTTATATCATCAAACGAGGTTTGTCACAAAGTTTTACGGTTTATTAATTGGTTGGTGTGTAAAATCTCGCAAATTCGACTTCACGATTTCTTCACGACTTGTAAAATTTCGAAAACCACCACAACCACAATTATCTTACATCAAACTTCAATGGATTCGTTGAGTTCGACATTTCAAGAGGAAGACTCGCATCAAATGAAAGACAACGCTAGAAGAAGTGGCATCACGTCATTTCAACTACTTCAGTCTCATCTTGTGACTCTTTCATGGATTCAAGGAGGAAGTGAATTTGTGACACTCTTTGGTCAAGATCGTCATATATTCATTGAATCGATGTTTATCATCTTGAACCAACTAGCAGAGCAACTCCACAATGAAGAATTTAATCACTCTACATCAGCACTTGCATATAAGGCTCTTGTGACACAACCCACGCCTTTCATCCAATTCAATATCGTCAAGTCTGAAAGTTTAGTGATTTGCCAGTCATTTCTTCGAGATACACATACCGAGCTTCAAGTTTTTCGTGGTACACTATTGAAACTCATGGCATCGGTATCGTCTTCGATTTATGAAAGATCTCGACTTCAACAAACGTATGATAATGGAGTGCAAGCATCTACGATGTAAGAGGAATATGATCATACGGTTGACAACTAGGAGCCTAAAGATGGTAAGAACATGGAATCGGGAGGAAAGCATGATACAAGAAGCATGTCAGGTACAGATAATATTCTTCATATGTTGTCTGAAATGAATGCGCTAATTAACAATCCTGCTAATTGTTTTACGACTGTTTCTTTAACCAATTCTGTTTCTAGGACTAAAGAGCTTGAAACAACTTTAGCTCAGCAATCCAAAGAGCTTGAGGATGCCAAAATTGAATTTTCAAAGAAAACGGACAAATTTGAAAAGTATTTTGAAAAACTTGAAAAGTAAATGTTGTTCTTGAACGAAAATTGGATCAAACAATTCTGGATTCTAAAGCTGAAAAGGATAATCTTTTGAAACAAATTAAGTTGCTTGAATCTAAGTTGGCATCCCAAGATGAATTGCTCAAAGAGAATGAGACTTTAAAGGCTCAAGTACAGGAAAAGGTCTTTGCTATAGCTGCGTTGAAAAACGAATTGAGAAAAACTAAAGGATCTAGTGTGGATACTAAGCTTGAAAAAGCATCAATCTTGGGGAAACCACCTCAAATTCTGTCTGTTAGACAACCGACTGCATTTAGATCCGAGCGACCAAAATCCTCGAGACCGTGGTTTGCCTCGCACGTTGATATGGTTCATTTTTCTAGACCAGTCACTCCACTATCTAGGCCCAATGTGACTAAAACAGCTTCTGCAAGACCTAATCACATGATTGCCTCTAATCTCCCTAGACATAGTCCAAAGAACACGTCTCGAACTAGTTCAAATGACGTTCGCCATACATTTGGTCTAAGGGAAGCTAAGCAAAAGACACAAGTAAGAGATAGGAATTTCAAACCTAGTCAGATGCCTTCTAGTTTACCCTACACTGCTGACCGTAGCATGTCACATCCTAGGAGCATCAATCAATCATCTAGGAATTCTAGATCTTACTCGGACATTAAATATGCTACTTGTAAAACATGTAGGAAATGTGTCTTTAAAGCCAATCATGATTTTTGTATCAAGAAATTACTTAATGAGGTGAACTCCCGTGCCAGTGGGTAGCTAAAATCAAACCCATTGGTAAAATGTGGCGCCCCACCGGTAGAACTTTCACTCTTGTAGGAAAAGATGGAGGAAATTAAAGAGGATGACACATCACTTAATCCTGAACTTAAGGTTTTCTATAAAAGGAAACGTTTGCCAACTAAGACAAGTGAATCATCTCCTCAGGTCACCTCTGGCACAAGTAAGGCCAACTGTGAACCCCCACATGGTTCTAAAATAGATATCGCTAACTCACATAAAAGCATTCAACTTTCTAATGAGATTGCAGGTACCAAAGTTAACATTCAACAAGCACACAGCGTTCCAATCGTTGTATATCATTCAATTAAGGACACTCTCAGAGTTTGGTTGCTGAAGAAGCTGATATCTATGAAACAAGTGTCTTAGGGGATTTACGGTTAAGCTCGGGTATAAAGGCTTATAGACAGATCACAGTCTGTGACCCGTTCATCAAAGAAAGGAAAGTTTATCGCCGATGATAAACTTATCCTCACAAACGAGAAATTAATTTTTCTCGGACACGAGCTAAAATTAAAATTATTCAAAGGTTTTAATCTCGTGTACACACGGCTCACAGTCAAATAACAGTATGTGACCCGAACTTCAGAGAAAGGGAAGTTTATCTCGTCAACGATAACTTACCCTCAAAACGAGAAATTAAGTTTTCTCGGACACGAGCTTACACTAAAACCATTCAAAGGTTTTAAGCTCGTGTACAAGGCTCACAGTCAAATCACCGTCTGTGACCCGAACTTCAGAGAAAGGGAAGTTTATCTCGTCAACGATAACTTACCCTCAAAACGAGAAATTAAGTTTTCTCGGACACGAGCTTACACTAAAACCATTCAAAGGTTTTAAGCTCGTGTACATGGCTCACATTCAAATCACAGTCTGTGACCCGATCTTCAGAGAAAGGGAAGTTTATCTACGCAACGATAACTTACCTTCAAAACGAGAAATTAAGTTTTCTCGGACACGAGCTTCTCCTAAAACCATTCAAAGGTTTTAAGCTCGTGTATATGGTTCATCATTAAATATCAGACGATGACCCGATCTTCAAATAAAGGAAAGTTTATCGCCGATGATAAACGTATCCTCATTAACAAGAAATTAATTTTTCTCGGGCATGAGCTAATATTAAAAACATTCGAAGTTTTTAAGCTCATGCACAATGACTTACAGTTAAATATCAGACTGTAACTCGGACCTCAATTTTAGGAGAGCTTATCTTTAAAGATAGCTTATCCTCGTAACGGGAAATTAAATTTTCTCGGTCATGAGCTTGTATTAGAACATTCCAAGTTTTAAGCTCAAAAAGGAAAGTGTATCTTTTAAATAAGAAAACTTTTCCTTATAACGAGAAACTCATCTTTCTCGGTCGTGAGCTTTATTTTAAAATATTCAAAAGTTTTTCAAGCTCATGAAAACGACTTCTAAGTAAATGTCAGCTTAGAACTCGCTCTTCAGTTAAAAGGAAAGTTTATCGCCGATGGTAAATTATCCTTAACAACGGGAAGTTTACAACTTCTCGGACTTGAGCTCGTTTTGTAAGATATTCAACATCTTAAGATCAAGTAATTGGTTTTCAAAACTTTGAACACAATTTTTCTAGAATTTCTCAAAAGGTTTTTCTAAATCTTTCAAAATTGTGTGTTCAAAAATGTTTTGATAAAAAGAACATGTCTTCTGTAGTCGATAATATTTACGAACCTAGAAATGTCGTTCAATAATGACACGGGGTTGTAAATAAAGTTTGAGCAGAAGTTTAAATGATTCAAAACATGTTCAAAATGGCTTGCTATTATTTCAGATAGTAACCTGATTTTCATACTCAAGTCAAGCATTTCACCGGAAAGCTTTGACTCAACAACGGGAATTAATTTTCTCGGGCATGGTTTACTTTATAACCATGTAAGGGATAGTGTTTACGTAATAACACAATCTAACATGAATTTATGTACGTGTCAGTGCATTTATTTGTTAAAACAAGAGAAATCTTGTTTTTATGAAGTTATCATCTCCACCAACCGTAGCAATTTACAATTGATATCTACATACTCGACGATGCAACTACTCAAACGGCGACTACAACTCTTTCAATAGAATATGGGTCAACAATTGAGGGGGAGCAATTGTCTAGCATTCAGAATCTTTGACGCCGAAAGTGCCAAGTTCACACGTTGGTGTCAAGACAACGATATCAGTCGTACACATGGAGTCAAGAGATAACTTCATACGTGACGAGGCGACCAACATTCGTGAACAAGAACCATGTGATTTTTTCATATGATGTTCTCCATCATTCAGGTCCAACCTCGTAAATTTATAATCTTGTGAACACATTATCATATATAATCTTTGCACGTGATAAATTCCTTACACTTGTGTTTAAAAGGTATTTAATTTACGTTTCAAGTACACCCTCATTAATTTGAGGGGGAGCTTGTGTCAATCATGGAGATAATTGGATTTGCATTTTTCTTCCCAAATTTTCTTAAAACTTTATTAAATCAATTGATATTAAAAACATCGATTGGGTTAATATTTTTAATATGGGGGAGAAAATGTGATTTAATAATGAGATCAATCAATTTAATGGGTTGACTTAATGTGCTGGCTCATCCCGACATCTGCGAAATGTTTTCGAATATCGTGGCATATGTTAAGGGGGAGCAAAATGGATTTGGATATCAAAATGGATTTCATGGTGACGTATACTTACCCACAACATCTTTATTCATGACGGTGACTCTTGTGGTGACATAAGGATGGTAGGATAGGTTTAGTCCAATGATTCTTCTAGAACCGGAGGAATCTTCCCAAGGACATTCCATAGCTAGAAATAGTAGTCCTTAGGAAAGATGGAGAAAGATTGTGAACGTAGCTGAATGCCGACCAAATACTTAAGTTAGCACTGGAACAATCACAACAAGGTTCTAGTTATGACGTATTGGTAAGCATTAAAGGGGTTGAAGAATGAAAAAGAATTGTAAAGATAAAGGGTCTAAAGAAAGAAGCCCTCCTTACAACCTTAGGCAGAAACCATGACAATACATATACTATTGAGATTATTTTTAAATGATGCTTGATATTGAAGATTAGACATCATGGACCCAGTGATGCAATGCACAACCCATCCCAGCTAACTCAGATATCTCTCAAAAGATATTTGTTTTAATCACACGAAGACAACGCATTATCTATTGATTTATTCACTCCGAATAAATTGGTATTGAAATGGTGGCACTCCTCTCCTGCCTCCGATCACTAAAATCCAAAATGCACGATCGAGTTTAGATCCATTTGAGATCATCAAATATCTCATTAGGACACACTTTCATAATTCCTTGCTTCTTCACACACTGTGAAAAGTAAGAAAGATCTTAAGAGTCCTACGCAAAATCTTCATGATCTTGCCTGAACATCCGAGTAATACAAAAGTATTTACAATGAAGATGGAAATCCTTTTTGAGCGAATATAAAAAAGCTCATGGTAGGTGACTTGTGCGATTCTTTATGAATCAAGCTTGTGATAACTGGAAAGCAACAATGGTTTAATTATTAACTGAATTTAAACACGTTTCAGGCATCTACGCAATATCTTAGTGATCTTGCCAGAACACTCAGATTGATACCTTAGTGTTCACAGTGATGAGTAGAAATCCTTCTAGTGTTAACCTCAAACAGCACTTGGTAGGTAACTTGCAAGATTCTATACGAATCAAGCTCGTGACAACTGGAAAGGAACGATGGTGCGATTCTTAATTGAATTTCACTTGTTCCAGGAACATGAATTGACGACTTTAAATCATGCGGATATTATTATCCAAATGATTCACTCTTTATGTTCGCAGTCAGCTTTAGACGGTCGAATAAAGAGAACGGGTTTACCCGCGAAATCTTGTCAATGAGGTTCTTAATTGAAACTACCTGCCACAAGTACGATATTTATATCGTCCAACGGTCTTCACCGACCGGAGGTAAAATGCTACCGAATTAGAATGAAATGTTCAAGGCCATTTCATCCGTGTATATGTTTTGTTGCTAACTGTCTTATGCAGCGTAACAAGAAGGTGGCATTGCGATGTACAATCCAGAAGAAGTCGTAAACACATGCTTATGCTTTCTGCACTTAATAATTCAACAAATTCAAGAAAGCCTAAAAGTAAAGTCTTCCGCTGTATCAAACTCTAAAGCTTTCAAGAATTTATAAAGGTGTAAGTATGTGGAATATGAAGTCACGAAGAGGCAAATAACACAAGTGATGAATGCACAAGGTCAAGGCAAGGAAACATGCTCAAGACTAAAGTCAAATATCACATCAAGCATATTCATAAGAACAAGATCGAAGACTCAAGCATAGTATGCTAGGTTTAAGATTTTGTAAAATGGTGTGACCTCCCTTAGGGGGAGATTGTTGGAAATACGTTTTTCCAAAGAAAGTCTCGGTCACATCATTGTTAGCATAGATCACGAGCTATAGACTATTTAGGACATTGTAACTTGGAGTGACCTCCCTTAGGGGGAGATTGTTGGAAATATATTTTTACGTATTTAGAAATGATCGGTCACTTCAACGATATATTCAAGTATTGGGCTCGTGATCCAATGTATTAACATATAGCCCATATAGCCCACATGTAGGGTGGGCTATATATACCCCCTCCTAGCATGTTAGGAGGGGTTGAGCACTTAGTCATTTTATTCATTCCATCTTTCTTCCATTCTCTCTCTTTGCTCTCTCTACCTTTCTCTCTCTAGTTCTTACATCTCCTTCCATACATTAGATAAATCAAACACTTGCTAAATCCTAAGAAATTTTGGACCTACACTTAGGTTACTAATAAAGTGGGCTACCAGAAGATTTACCGGTTCCCTTGTCCACGTCATCACTAAAGTTTAAAACATTACAAGTTTATAATTATATTTGGACTTATTAATCAAGCTTATAAATATATTTGGAAACTTTCTAATTTTGGAAACTTACTAAATATGGAAACTTTATATTTTTGTAAACTTACTATTTTTGGAAACTTTATATTTTTGGAAACTTACTATTTATGGAAACCTGCTATTTTTAGAAAGTTACTTATCATGATACTACAAGTATAATAACACATGGATACATGAAATAGTAATCAGAATACATGGAAACCATGAATATTTACAAGATAACACATGAGACATTAAAACAAGACAAGAACATGTAAAACAAGTTAAAAACACTCAGAAACAGTAAAGTATACAGTAATCAGACAACTTATTCACGTCCCTTATTTATGTAGTATCCGAGAAGTCGGAGTGGATCCTTCAACTTTCATTCTCACTTCACTACTGGACACGAGGTACGGGTATTCCGTGCTTCAGTATGGACATTCCCTTCGTATGCATGATTAGGATTCCTCGTTTGCAACCATCTGTTTTCCTTAGTACTTTTATGTTATTAAGCTTTTCAGTACTACTTATGTTTATTTTAAAATTCCTGATCTATATAAATGCATGACCATGTCATCTACTTACGGAGGTACCGTAACCATAACACTTGAGGCACCGGTGTTATGACTCCTATGCGAGGGAGTGATTTCTCGTGGCGTCCCTTCAGTTTTCAGTTTGGCCATTATCAGTATTATCAATGGGGCGTATGTGGTGTGTGCTCTACATCCTTCACAAGGAGTTGAATCCCTCCTACCCAGACCAGTATAATTATAGGTCACCCCTCTAATGCATGATGAGGTCACCCCTCTATGTATTCATGCCAGTTGATACCTTCATGACCTATATGGGCTCTTGGCAAATTAAAATATAGTTTTCATCAGATATAAACATAAGTTTCATAAATATAAACCAGTTTATAAACATGTTCCAGGTTTTTCAAGACTTACACTTATTCTGCTGCTTTTCAGTCTTTACTTATGTTTCAGTCATTCATATCATGTTATATGTCCGTTCACTAAGCGTATTGCTCAGCCGTTACTTTCCTTTCCATGTCCCAAAACGGCAGGTACCAAGGACAGACTTAAGCATTTGGAGGGCGTGCATAGGATGGAAGCTGCCTTAGACTTCTTCTCCTTTGGCCTTTATATACTTATGCTTGTTTGGACACTTGTTTTGTCCTTCTCATTTCATTTACCTTATTATGCTTTGGGCTTATGTTTGGGAATCGATGTTTGATTCCGGTTTTCCCTTTTGGTCATGTATGTTTTATGACATATTACCTTGCATGC
Source organism: Glebionis coronaria (assembly GCA_025667525.1). Classification (NCBI taxonomy): domain Eukaryota; kingdom Viridiplantae; phylum Streptophyta; class Magnoliopsida; order Asterales; family Asteraceae; genus Glebionis; species Glebionis coronaria. Next base: position 228,731,882 of record CM046881.1, read on the forward strand.
TTTGATGACACGCCATAAATACACGTAACGCTCCACTTATCAAAGTGGGGTGTTACAATTATGGTATCAGAGCCCAAGGTTTCGACCTGTAGGCTAAAAAAACTTGACTTGTGACTAGTGGGTAGTCACCAGGATCTTCCAACTGACAGTTGATTTTCATTTGTTTATTTCACGTATCATTGTTTTATGCTAAGTTTTGACTAAGTTATGGTTGGTATAGGACTGGCCATATTTAGTCGCATGTACTTTTCATTCGAATCATATATTGTGAACCGACCCATAGGCGTTTACCTTTGCTCATATCAGTCTTATTTGGTGAACCGACCTATAGGCGTTCACCCTTGCTCATGTCAATTTTGTTGGCTATGCCTTCATAAACGATTTCATGCATCTTCTATGTTTATTTCATGTTATGTCAGATTTATCATTTATCTTAATTGTTTTAAACTGTCAGAGGGTTAACACACGCAACAATAAGGAACGGGCTGCAGCTATCAACGTAGTTTTGCAAGCTATGCCCTTATGTCGATTATGTTTCAATGTTTTTCATGTTACTTATGCTTTCATGCTAGACATGGATGTATTACATTTAATCATACTTTTATGATAGTCACAGTTGGTTTTCATTAATCATGCTTTCATACGGATCATTGTTGAATCTCGTTTATTTATGTTTTCGTACTTCTTCATGTAAGTGGAGTTATGTCTACGCTGAGTTAGCTAGGCTATTACGTTGACCTTTTCAGTTTGGTTTACAACCATTCAATCTTTTACCTTCCTTTGATCCTGACAAATGATTGACAGTGTATCGATCATCTCATGTGAAATCCATGTGTACTCCATGTACCATATTCCATGTGTACTTCATGTATCATATTCCAGGTGTATTCTAGTTACCGCACTCCATGTGCATTACTAATCGGTTCTAAATTATCTCAGATGTCACCCACTTACCTATGTTGTGCAAGAGATGATGCAGCTCGCAACTTGGAGATTATACAGAACAAAGACGAAGGCGATAGATCGGAGCAACCATACTAGAATTTTCTTAATCCACCAGGCGTACCATTTCATTCTATGTCTTTATTCTCTCAGTTATATGTCCCGTGCCATTCAATTGTCTTTTCCAGCATATGAGTGAGAACCGGTACCAGCCGGCCACTCAGCTGAATAGTTACATGAATCACAATCATGATTATGACTGTCATGAAACTGACAAACAAGGAGGTAGTGACAAATACCATGACAGCACAATACTATGACAATAACGACAGAGCTCCGGGAATAGACGTAATCAGAAATACAAAGGGTCAGCTATCCAACCGATCCGCCAATTCTGGCATGATATCCTAAAATTTTCAATTTTATTGTTTCACATCTCGAGACTTATGTCAAGACATCAGTCAAGACACATGTCTCAAGTATGATCTCGGAAGACACATGTCAAGACACCATTCAAGACACCAATCAAGATACATGTTATTCGTATAGTTTCCCAAGACACGAGTCAGGACACATGACTCACATATAACTTTTGAACCATGCCCTAAGAAATTTAGGATACCCTTTAAAGGGTATTCAACCAGTTGTGCCACATATGAATCAGGCCATAAGGATTTCAGTACCATCACCGGTGTATTGTTCATGTTTGGACACGCAGTGTTCGTTCTGCATGAGATAGGCGAAACACGATCAGTAAAGTATGCTACTTTACATCATGTATTGACATGGCACTTTCACTTCTTGAACACATATTTCAGACATTCATGACCAGAAAAGACGTCGTTCGTATCACCCATGTGTACGAAGGTTATCCTTTCAGTCTGATGACAAGATCCAATCTGCTAACGTACTATCCTCGGACAGATGCGAGATTCGACGTGATTCTGATTTGGACCATTAATAGCACACCACTTACGATTGATCGTCAGTCATATCCGATCATATTCAACAACGTTCAGGCTCCTGAATACATTCGTCATGGTTTTCCACCATGAAACTCGGTATAAATTGTTTCTGCTTTACAAGCACGTGTTTTATTATCCCATGACTGCGAAGATTTTTCTAGCTATCATTTATGACACGACTTCTGAAGTTATTTTTATTCAAGATCTGCTGATTATTTCAAAATTTTCCCAGATGTATTTCCAGAAGAATCTCTGAGTATACTTCCTATCCGCCAGGTGGAACTTAACATCAAGCAAATTAGGGAGTGATAACGCCCAAACCCAACATGTTTTTGGGAGCGTTATCCGTACTTTTGTACATGTATATTGGTTATATCTTTGATAATTTTGGGCATATTTGTGCCCAATTGTGTTTTCAAGTCTTTGTGTAGCCAATTGCAGGAATAGAGTGTAAAACAACGCAAACATGAAGATTAGTACGAGTACAAAGAATCCTAGTCAAGTTCAAGACCCGTGTACAAGTTACAAGCCTTTAAAGATCAAGTTCGGGTGCAAGAACAAGTGTTTCCAAGGAGCATACAAGTCACTCAGCATGAAGTTGCCACCAACAGAAATAAAGTCGCCACCAACAAAACTCATCCAAGTTGCCACCAGCAAGACTCAAGTTGCCACCCACATTTGTGTAGGCAGAATTTGTGTCTACATTCATGCAAGCTCATGGGAGAATACACAAGATCATACAAGAAAGTTCTATACTTCCTTTTGATCAAAGCATTTGTCTTTGGCTCCAAGCCATGCATTCACTCCATGTCTTCAATTTTGCTTATAAATAAGACCCTTAGGGTCATGTAACAACATGCTTTTCAATACCTTTTGATAACAACTCATATATACTTCAATTACTCTTTCATAACCACAAAATAACTCTCTCACCCTTGTCCAAACCTCTATTCTAGGATTTGAGCAAGGTGGTGCAAGAAAAGTCACTTTTGGAGTCCGAAAAACAAAGTTAACATCACGAAACTCTTAGGGATCATTACCCTAATCATTAGAAACATATTTCCACTTTGTAAGACTCTTGATTATGACTTATAAGACTATTAGCTAAATCACATTCTACACTTGGTAGGATGATGTTTGTGGTATGAAGTAGTGGTTGTGATTGTGATTTATGTTTATTTTAATGTCAAGCTTTCCTTTGAACCATTAGTACTTATGTTTCATGTGACAATTGTTATCAAAATTTAATTTGTTGGTGAAGATTTCATAGGTCAAAAGGAGTATTTTCTATCAACAAGTCATAGCCGGTTTGTCTATGATTGGCTATCTTTTGTATTGATCATTTCTTAAGAAGTTTTGATTATCAAGAAACATAATTATAAGTGTTAGCAAATTCTTGAACGACCGTAAATCGATTGTGTTGAAATTGGATTAAGTCTTGAATTGAGTGATTGAGTCTAATGCTTGTTTTCTTTAACCAAAGTCTTGACGAAGATTAAAACTTTTGAAATCAATAGATTGAATTATCCATCTAATTATCATAATCATATTTGTTAAACGTGTCATCACAATCATACCACTACGGATGCCTAAACTAGTCTTTACCAAGTGTTGCTTTTAATCTTATTATCAATCTCATCATTTTACTTATTATTTGTTTGTCAACAATTGCTACAATCAACGATTATAGTTTTATTTTTGAATGATTATAGGTTTTCCAAATCCCCGTGAACGATCTCGGTATTACCACATAAAAGTTATACACAAACGAAAGGGTTATACTTGCTCGTGCGATTTTAGTCAATTCGGTAATTCGTGTTTATAAATTTAAAACTTGTTCTCCAAATCCATCACACCGGAGACGCATCAACTTTTTGGCGCCGCTGCCGGGGATTTGATTGTGTTCTTAGTTCAAAAATCATCCTATAATCAAACCCATTGCAGCGTTCTTGTTGCCAAAAAAATCCAAAAATAAAAAAAAAACAAATATTTTTTTGCAGCAAAGTCGATTTTGCCGCCAGCAACTTCACCACAGAAGCGATTTTGCCGCCCGGCAAAACCCGTCTGCCGCCGACGAACCTTCCACAGATCCCACTTTGCCGACCGGCAAGGATTCTTGCCTCCGACAACTTTTCTCTTTTTTTCACAGCTTGCATTTTGCCGGCGGACACCCCCACTTTGACGCCTGCAAAACCTAATTTTGTAATAATAATAATAATAATAATAATAATAATAATAATAATAATACTATTTTTTTATGTTTTTATTTTATTCGGTTTATTTAATTTCTTATCTACTTATTTTCCTATTAGTAGTATTTTGTTTGTTTTTATTTTTGTTACTTGTAATCTTTTTCAAAAGTTCTTCAAGACTTGAATGAACACACGTTCTTCCGGTCAAGAATTACTTAGTCCATACACCGATCCCGAACGTTATATTCATCAATCTCGAAAGAAAAACCGCAAGAAGCAACCCTTTGTTTCTTTTGAAAACCGAATTCCAAAAACCAAAAACCCACCGTTTGATAATCTCTTAGACGCATTTGTCGTCTATAACCCTTTTAATGATCTACCATTCTCAGTGGCCGACGATCAATCCATGCGGGCAGCCAATCGAGTAGTAGCACTACCCCCGAGGCTGTTATTGTTCAAGTTGAGCTTGGAGAAAACTTCAACGTGAATGGTCATCACCTTTCAATGATCAAAGACCGCCAATTTGACGACCCTACGCGGGCGGATCCGCATAAACACATATCCAAATTCATAGAAATATGTGGCATGTTCTGATATGGAGCCGACGTCGATGTAGACGGTATAAAACTCAAACTCTTCCCATCATCTCTATCCGGAGATGCACGAGTTTGGTATAATGAGTTGACGCCTGGTACCATTGCAACATGGGAACAAATGAGAATCGCTTTTGTTAGCCGTTTCTTTCCACCCGCTATGTACGAAAGACTCATGGGAGAAATCCGAGGTTTCGCCCAACTTCCACAAGAAACACTCATTGATGCGTGGAACCGAATGAAAGACCTACTTCGTAGTTTTCATGGACATGCTTTATTAAAAGGAACCATCATCCAAATCTTTTATCATGGTCTCAATGAACCGACGCAAGCAATCCTTGACGCCGGTGGACTCTTTCTCTATAAGACTCCCAACGAAGCATACCAATTGCTCAAGGACCAAGTTCTCTTAAAACTCGATTGGTCCAAAGATAACCGTTCCAAACCTTTCAAGAAAATCGTTGCTTTCGTTGAAAGTAGCAAAAATTCTAAACTCATGGAAAAAATGGACGCTATCACATCTAAATCCGACTCACAATTCAAAACTATCAAAAACGAAATGAAAGAGATACGAGGCGAATGTACTCTTTGTGGAGGACCACACCTATCTACGGAGTGTGATGACACACCAGTAAGAGAACCACCACAAGAAGCAAACTACGCCCAAGGATACCAAGTAGGTGGTTATCGAGGTAACTACTACGGTAGAAACCCCGACACTTGGCGTGAGTACCCCAAAAACGAAAATCGTAACTCACAACCTCGTGAGAACGATAATTTCTTTTAATCAAACGAGAAGAAACCCGAAGGATCGAACTTAGAAAATACGTTGTTAGCTTTCATAGAATCTCAAAAATCAACAAACACGTTCATTAAGAACCAATTCTTCGATCTCAAAGCCAACGTTAAAAAAGGACAAAGACACCACACCGCCACTATTAGTGATCTCGAAACCAATATCGGTCGAATTACCGATCAATTAGCCAATCGACCAAGTGGTTCGTTTCCAAGAAACACTCAAACAAACCCAAAAACATCTATGGATAAACCATACCGCCCACCCTCCTCCCGTAATGAACATGTGAATGTCGTATTCACGAGGAGTGGGCTGAGTTATGATCCACCACAAAACCCAAACACCAATGCTCCCACTTTCGTCGATGAAAGGGAAGATGAAGCCGATGAGCCTGAGAAGGAAGAAACCGTTCCTCCTTCTAAACCAAAACCAAAACAAACTACACCCATTCCAACACCAACACCAAAGGCGTATACACCCAAAATTCCATATCCTCAACGCCTACAAAAGGAAAAGATGGAGGCTCGTAATTCCAAATTCCTTAAGATGATTAAAGAAGTTAAGATCAACGTTCCCCTTGTTGATATCTTAACCGACATGCCCAACTATGGGAAATTCCTCAAAGATCTTGTGAGCAACCATAGTAAGACGGAGCAAATCTCTGTTGCGTTTCTCATACCATGTACTCTAGCCAACAATGTTGAATGTCACGCCTTGGCCGATCTAGGCGCGAGTAACAATATTATGCCATACTCATTATACAAGAATCTTTCAAACAATACTTTGAAACCTACAAGTATGAGTATACGTTTGGCTAACCACACTTACCAATATCCCATTGGGATATCTGAGAACATGCTTGTTCAAGTTAGCAAATTCATATTTCCCGTCGACTTCGTAATCCTTGAAATGGAGGAAGACCATCACGTCCCTCTCATTTTAGGACGACCATTCTTGCACACCGCCGATGCTATCATTCGCGTGAAGAATAAAGAACTCAACCTTAGAGTTGGTGACGATCGAGTCACATTCTTAGTCGATAAATCTATGCAACATTCTCATTCTAATGATGACACATGCTTCCGCGTGGATGTTATCGATGAAGTAACGGAATAAGAGTTGGATGCATTGCTTGATGACAACGCACCATTCCAAACAACTTCAGAAAAGATTAGTGATGCCGATCGTGATCTTGAATTCGAATAATTCATGGACCTTGATTCTGAAGTAACTCTCGAAGAAGAGGAAAACAAACCTTTCGAAGTTTTGCCTTCGAAGTCGAACTTTATAGTTCCCAAATCTATTCATGATCCACCGACGGACCTTGAATTGAAACCTCTTACCGAACATCTCGAGTACGCTTATCTAGAGAAGGATTCACTCCTTCCGATGATTATCTCAGCCTCACTCGAGGAAGATGAGAAGAAATGCCTTGTTTCTATGATCAAAAACCACAAAGAAGCGTTTGCATGGAAAACATCTGATATACCGGGAATTGATTCGCAATTTTGCAAACACAAGATCAATATTGAAGACGATGCCAAGCCCGTTATTAAGAGGCAACGTCGACTTAACCCAAACATGAAGGAGATTGTAAAAGCCAAAGTAATCAAACTCCTTGAAGCAGGAATCATCTTTGCCATAGAAGATAGTCCTTGGGTTAGTCCTATTCAGTGCGCTCCTAAGAAAGGAGGAATGACTGTTGTGACCAAGGAATATAACGAACTTGTTCCTACAAGAACCGTTACTAGTTGGCGTGTGTGTATTGATTATCGCAAATTAAATGATGCCACACGAAAAGATCATTTTCCTCTACCATTCATGGACCAAATGTTGGAAAGACTAGCGGGGAACAAATTCTTTTGTTTTCTCGATGGCTTTTCCGGATATTTCCAAATACCTATCGAACCATCCGATCAAGACAAGACCACTTTTACGTATCCTTTTGGAATGTTTGCTTAATGGCGTATGCCTTTTGGTCTTTGCAATGCACCTGTGACTTTTCAAAGGTGTATGATCGCGATCTTTCAAGACATGATCGAAGTATCCATGAAAGTTTTCATGGATGATTTCTCAGTCTTCGGAAACTCATTCGAGTCTTGCCTTTTTAATCTAGAGCACATGCTCATCCGATGCAAACAAGCTCATCTCGTGCTCAATTGGGAGAAATGTCACTTTATGGTGACTGAAGGAATTGTGCTTGGACACAAAGTCTCCGGAGCCGGATTGGAAGTAGACAAGGCCAAGATCAAAGTGATATCCAAATTACCACCACCCACTAACGTTAAAGCCGTTAGAAATTTTCTAGGTCATGCGGGATTCTACCGCCGATTCATAAAATACTTTTCCAAAATCGCTAGACCGATGACCAAACTCCTTGAAAAAGACATAGTCTTTGATTTCAACGAAGAATGCATAAAGACATTCGACAAGCTTAAAGACAAGTTAACGAATGCACCGATCATGGTTTCACCGGATTGGTCGAGATCGTTTGAACTTATGTGTGATGCAAGCGATTTCGTTGTAGGAGCCGTATTAGGAAAACGCGAAGAAAAACATTTCTGTCCTATACATTTTGCGAGCAAAACTCTAAATATCGTGCAGCTCAACTACACGATCACCGAGAAAGAACTACTTGCCGTGGTTTTTACTTTTGACAAATTTCGATTCTATCTCATGTTGTCGAAAACGATTGTATTCACCGATTATTCCGCGTTGAAATACCTATTCTCTAAACAAGATGCTAAGCCGCGTCTTATTAGATGGATTCTACTACTCCAAGAATTCGACATCAAAATTCAAAATAAGAAAGGAGCTGAAAACGTCGCAGCCGATCATTTATCGCGACTTGAAAATCCAAACATGGAAGAGTTAAGGAACGAAGATATCGATGACTATTTTCTCGATGAAACTCTTATGCAAATCTCTACGGACGAATCTCCGTGGTTTACAGATTTTGCAAATTACCTCGTTGGAAGAATTCTAAGAAAAGGTTTAACCTATCACCAACGATGTAAATTCTTTTTCGACCTCAAAAACTATTTCTGGGAAGATCCCTACCTTTTCAAGGTATGCCCCGATGGCATGATTAGGAGATGTGTTTATGGTGCGGAAACAAGAAAGATCCTTGATGAATGTCATCATGGCCCTCCTGGGGGACATTATGGTCCTTCCACCACCGCGAAAAAAGTGTTTGATGTTGGTTTCTATTGGCCAACAATTTTTAAAGAGGCCTGTACTCTAGTCGAAAATTGTGATGCTTGCCAACGTACTGGTAGCCTCTCACGAAGAGATGAGATGCCTCAAAACAGCATCCTAGTTAGCGATATATTTGACGTATGGGGAATTGATTTCATGGGACCCTTTCCCAAATCCCATAAGTTCGAATATATCTTAGTCTCTATTGATTACGTGTCTAAATGGGCCGAAGCCGAAGCTTTACCCACGAACGATTCACGAGCCGTAATCAATTTTTTGAAAAAGCTTTTCTCTCGTTATGGAATGCCGAAAGTTTTAATTAGCGATCGAGGTTCCCATTTTTGTAACAAACAAATGGAGAAAATCTTAAAGCGTTATGGAGTCACCCATCGCTTTGCCATCGCATATTGATAGGTGTGAAAACACCCATCTTTTTACCACTTAAAACAATTAAAAACAAGACCATAACGTGTATTTGATGTCATAAAAGTCGGAATTATGCGTGGTTTGTGTTTTTGTTGTGATTTAGGGCCAAAATAATAAAAAGGAAGAAAACACGAGCTTTCACGGGCTTTTATCGAAAAAAAAGACAAAAGACGAAGTCAAAAGATCAAGAGTGCAAAAAGAACAGAAATCAAAGGCCTATTCTGAAGATTTATCGAAGAAAAAGTCTAAAGACGGAAGTTTAACGAAGTCGAAGAACCAAGTCTAATAAATGAAGAAAATTAGAAGACGAGTTCAAGTTAATTATCGACAAATCCCGAGCAAAATTCGAGAACGTCAATTTAATTTTTAGACGAGAAGGAAAAAGAAAGAAAGAAAGAAGCACCACCTACTCCCCCTCTCCCCTATAAATAGTGACCCTTAACCTCACTTTTGCGGTGTTATCTAGTTTCACTAATTAGTTCTCCACTTTATTTTCAAGCACTTTAAATATTGTCTTTACATACTTGTCTTTCTTTCAAGTTATTTCATGTAATTTTTAATCTTGTTTTGAATCTTTATCTTTAATTTCAAGCTTTTTAATCATCTCATTCTACCTTTCATCTTTGTTTGATCTTAATCTTTTTCATCATCTTTGTTCGTGTTGATTTCGTGTTCTTCATTCATCCATTTCATCATTTTTTTTACATAAAGTTCACAACTTTTACGTTTCTTGGTTTGTGTTTAAAGTTTTTACAAGTTTTATCATTAATCTAGGATTCTTGGTTAGCTTATTGGTGTTTTGGTTGGTTTATTTTCCTTAAAAAGTTGCGATTAAAGTGCTTAATTTCGTCTTTTTCCCTCGAGCCCCTTTTTTGGAAAATCTGCCTTGATTCCGCAATACCTTACATTGCGGAATTGAATCATCCAAAATATTGCGAAATTAATTCATTCGAGAACATTGCGGATTTGAATCTAAAATTGCGTATTGCGGATTTGAAAGTTTTCTGCATTGCGGAATTAATTCTTTTCTCATTATTGCGAAATTGTTCTATTTGCAAAAACTGCGGAATCATTTCTTATATATTACGAAATCCATTGGTTTAAAGTATTGCGTAATCTTCAACTATGTTTATTGCGGAATTATTTCATTTCGCATTATTGCGAAATTGTGTGTTTTTACATTGCGGAATTATGGCTTGAGTATTGCGAGACTATTTCATTTCCACTTTGCGGAATTGTATTATTTTTGCGTATTGCGGAATTAATTACTTTTGTACATTGCGAAATTAATTTATTTTTGCTATTGCGAGATTATTTCATTTCCACTGAACTTGGTCTTGTAGATGAGGTGGAAGACGTTATTCTTCACGACAAATTATTGAAAGTTCATCTTCTTATTGCTAAAATTGAAGCATTGAATTCTGCTCCTGATACCGAGTCTTTACCTTCATCTATTACACCCGTCGAGAATAATGACACATTTATGGAAGAAATCGACATTCACTCAATACCTCCGGGTATTGATGATGATGACACGGAGGAGGATATTCTTTTTGATACTTTAATGCCTGAAGATATTGTCCCAAGTCCCCCTCCCGAGCACCTCTTATCCCATACTTTGGAGACCATTACTGAGGATGAGTGCTTTGACCCGGGAGGTGACATTGACCATTCTATGATTGACACCTTTACGGCTTTGCCGCTCAGTGATAGTCATATGTCTTTTGGGGATGACATTTTGATTCCTTTACCCACCCCACCTCCCGTGGATCAAGACTTCACTTATTTTTCTTTTATTGAGAGGACTTTTCTGCCGTTCAAGACTTATCCTCCGGCCTCTCCTGTTTTATTTTCCTCCGGGAACGAGGACAAGGTCTTTGATCCTGGTATTACATTAGAGGCTTCCCCATGGACGATTTAATTCGGGGTCGAGTCAAGCTCGTGACTCGGTTGACAAAAACAAGCGCTTCTCGAGAGGAAACCCGCTAATCTATCCTTTTTATCTGTTTTTATCCTAAGTGTAGGGGGAGCCCCGTAGGAGTTTGTTGTTTTCTTTCTTATGATGTGAAGGGATTGGAGCTTCAAAGATTCACTTTTGATGACTTTTGATGAACCGTGATCCTGTGTATCCGTCTTCCCGGTTCGATCCTTAACTCTTTTGGTTCTCTATTTTATATTCTTCAATATTAAAATAGGAATCACTTTAGTTGTCTCTTCCTTAGCAAAATTTAAACAACGTGCACAATGTCCTAAGTGTAGGGGAGTTTACTCCCACATGCTTAAACATTTAGGACAATGTTTATATTAAGTGTAGGGGACTTCTATCAAAGTTAAGTGGGGTTTTCCATGAATTTGTCCTCATTTTAATCAGAAAATTGATTTTTCGACATTTTTCAAAATTTTTGATCTATTTTGGCCTAGTTGTATTTCCCTTTGGTATCTTTATTTTATTTCATTGTTAGAATAAATTTTAATAAAATGGTTTTGATAAGTTTAGATATCTGTGATATATTAGGCCCGTCATGAATCTTTTGACTCAACCCGGGTTTACTTATTTGAGTTTGCTCTAGCTAGTATCCTTAACGTGTTTAAATCAAGTTTTGCTAGGCTTTTATATAGGGAACTTTAAAACGCGAAAGTCTTAACTCTTACGGGTTAAGAACAAGAACTTTTCGCAAGTTCCTATAATTGATCCTAGAAAAGTCGTTTATCAAAGGAACTTTAAAATGCAAATTCTAAACTTGAAAAAGTCTAAGAAGATGCAAGATCCTATAGATGACTTGAAAACCCAAAACTTTGATTTAATAGGCTAAGCATCACGAGTCTCGTTCCTCGAGATTTTAAATTATGGAGAACGAGAGATGATAGAGTCAATTATAAGTTTGGTATTCTTTCATGAATTTATGTCAGTTAATTATGAGCTTTTTCTCCCATCGCTTGTTAATAAATATAATTGCAATAAATAAGGTCGTACGATTTGAAAAGTTACTTAGCTTTTAGCACAAGATCGTTTAAAATTTGCTCGGTATTAATTACAGTTCATATCCAAGGCATAACTTATTGAAGCGGGATGCGAAGATTGGCGAGTCCGAAAAGGCCCTAACAAGGCATGAGGGCTACATTTTGTTGCTAACGATCCCAAGTGATGTGAAGAATCATTTATCAAAAATCAATATGAAGGATCGAGACACACGACGAAAAGCAAATCTCCCCTAAAGATCATGGTGAAGTCTATCCGAAAAGATCCTAGCAAGGTATGAGGATAAATAGATATGTTGATCCCAAACTTAGATCGATTTAGCTTGTGTAAACGAGAATAAATCAAGTTAAACACTTAGAGAAACTTTGTTGTATATGAAACAATTTAAGTATTATGCAGAATTAATACTTAAACAAGAACACACAAACAAGATAAACCAAACTTTCACTTTGATTGATTAATCGAACTTGCGTACAATGAAAGTGTGAAAAACATATATTGAACTAAACCTAAAGGCCTCCTTTTATAGATTAAGGAGCCTTGTACAAGAGTCTACGTATCAGCTATTTTAGGTAAAGATAAACATAAGAAATACATTGTCGAACATATCTTTACTAGAAACATAAAACGTGTAGACTAAGTATCCTATCAGTGCTTGACTTCTTCTTATCAACGCTTGACTTCTTCTTGTCAACGCTTGTCTTGACAACGCTTGATTTCTTCCTATCAACGTCCAATTTCCTCTTGTCAGCGTCCAAGTGTCTTGGCTACATTTTATTCCCAACAATCCTCCCCTAAACTTGATATATACTCTAGTAATCGAGTTTCTGAATAAAAACTAAGTACAAGGAGGATTCTTACAAATATTAGTAAGTTAGAAATAAATAAACCTAATCAAATCTTTGCCAACGTCACTCGTGTAATCCATCTCTAGCTGTGTTGACACCATTTTCTTCAAAACTTCTTTGGACATATGATATTCAGCATCCACAAGAAGATATTCAGAAAACTTTGTAGTACTCAAGTGATACACACCAGTTGCTGAATGTAGACGCCATTGAAGTCCACTGACATCATCAAGATCCTTCCAAACTGGATCTTCTTCATCTAGTGCACACATTCTCTTGAAGGTTGACCAAATCTTTATTCCATTGACTGAAGTAGGTGCTTCAGTCTCATACTTGGCCTGCATCAACCTCCAAAGGTATGCCAAGTCTTCGCTATCCAGGCTTGCAAACAAAGACATAAGTGTAGTGAAAGTATGTACCTCTTTTCCATATCTTCCAATCATCCTAAACCCACTTGCATCTTCCTCATAACTAACTATAGGGTTTCTGGAATCATGAGGTAACACCTCTACCATATGTGAAGCTTCTAAAGGTGAGAGCTTAATAATCCTTCTAATAATAGCTTCACTAGGATTCACTCTATCCATATTTTATGGGAACTCAAGTGGAACTCCCTTCTTCAATGGTCTTGGTGTAACCAAAGCCTGTTGGATATGCATCTCTTCTGCAGGTTCTTCCTTTCTTTCATCTGAAAGAAGTCTGATAGTGTTCTGCTCTTGCACACTTGCCTAAATAGGATAAGCCTTATATTCCAATTCATCAAAGGACAATCCCTGCAACTTCTTATAAGTCCAACCTGTTTCATGACATTGAGCAACATGTAGTAGAGCTCCCTTCTAGCCGTCTTAGTCTGTGAAAGAACTTTGCTAGCTTTATACTTCAGAATCACCTTGCAATCCCTTTGAACTCTTAATAGAATCTCCAAACCCCAAATTTGATCTGACAAAGTCATGTCTGAATTCTCCATTACTTATTTTCCCATGCAAAGTACATCTGAGCAACTTCAGGCATCTCATAATCCACCTGATTCTTCAACTTTGCAATCTTCTCCTTTGCCAACTCATCACCATATTCAAGTCTCTCTGGTTCTTCAATAATCATTACACTTGAATCTGTGCTCTCATCATCACTGCCATCCTTACTCTCAATAGCAGTTTCCTTCATCCTATCTTCTTTCTCAAGTTGTGCAGCCAACATGGAATCAAACTTTACTTGGGTTGCATCCTTGGGAACTACTGTTTCTACCATAATCCCTTTACCTTTATCTGATATATCAATGGTGGGTAATGATAATGATGGTACCTGTGAAGACACATCCTTGATGATAGCTGATGTCTGGGATACATCAACCATACCTGCAGGTCTATCAACGTTCAAAACCTGTGTGTCAACGCCTAACTTACTCCTATCAGCGCTTAGCTTGTCAGCGTAAAAAACCTGTTGTCAACGCTCAACTTACTCTTGTCAGCGCTTGGCTTTGTGAACTGCTCCATCATCTCAGTAAAAGATAAATTCAAATTTATAGGGGTAACCAATGAAACATCAAAACCTGGTTGCCTCTTCAAATCTGTTAGAGCTTCAGCTATACCCAAAGATTCCCCTTCATGTGAGCCTTTGTCACTCACATGTATCTGCTCATCTTCCCCTTTGGAAGAATCCTTCACTCCACACCTAGGGTTAGCTCCTTCCAATATAACAATCCTCTCCCTCAGTTGCTTGAGTTCAAGGCCTTGTGTAGAGACAGTATGTACAAGGTCTGCATTTTGCTTTTGAAAGCTAATGCAAACAACCGTCAATTCCAACAATGTATAGGGTTCCAATCTGCCCTCCTCTAGAATGGGAATTTGACCTCCCAAAGTAGAGTCATGGGGCATGGATGGGGTCTTAATGATGTTAGGACTAGCTTGGCCTGCATCTAAGCCAGTACTAATAGTCCTAGCCCCACCCATGTCACCAACCACACTTGTGGTGGTGGTTCTCTCTACAACATGGCTAGGACCACTAGAGGAGAACACTCCAGTAGTCCTTGGGCGTTTTACTAACCTAAATTCAGGGGGTGTAGAAGATGATGTGGATTGGGTTTCAGTTTGAAGGTTAAGGGGTGTTTGGGTTTGTTGTAAAAGTGTGTCAGCGTTTGGATTTTGAGTGTCAACGCCAATATTTAACGTGTCAGCGTTGAAGGGTTCTTGGTCAATATCTATTTGCTGGGGTGATGGTGATTGTTCAGGTAATGGGTCTGGTTGTGGTTGTGGGTCTGGTTGAGGTTGTGCTGCTGCAATAACAGCAATCATGGCTTGGGTAAGGGGTAAATCTTTGTGAGGTGGTGTATTCATCTTTCCAAAAATTGATTTCTTTTGCACATGGATCATATAAAAATCATTGTGATCCCTAGTGCAATATCTTTGTTCATCAAACACCATTTGCAAAAATCTTGGGTAAGCAAGAGTCATATTGCTACCCTTGTTATGACACATGTCATCAAAAATCATTTTAGAAAAATTATATTTTTGCCTAGTAGCAATACACACAATGGCACTCCTAATTGATCTGTAATTTCATTGTGTGCAGTACATTTGGGACTCAAACATTGAAGAATGACATGTATCAAGTACTTCCAAGCTGGGGGAAATTCCTGTTTTGAATATTCGTTTAAAGTTCCCTCTTCAGGGAAAGGATAACCCAAAGCTTGAAGTCCTTGTTCCAGCTCACCAATGGGTAGGGTGGTTATACCATCTGCATCATTAAGATGCAAAGCCTGGCGAACCAAGGCTTCAGTAACCACCCATGGAAGCCCATGGACTGTAGCAGTCAATGTAGTCACATTATTAACTGTTGAGGAAGTGACAGTATTCCAAAACTGTTTAATATGAGTGACAGGGATAAGAGGAGCATGAGAAATTGCATACCTTATGGGGGATGCATTTAAATACTCCACCATCTGAGTATATTGGGGAAACAGAGTGTTATCAGCCTCTAAATAGGCAAGCATGTTGTGTTGACTTCTGAACCTCAATTCTAAATCACTCGGTTTAAACTTAGGCGCCATTGATGTAGAAAGCTGTGAGAAATGTTTATAAAAGATGAAAGTGTGTGAAAATTTAGTTAGACAAGAATAAGCAGTTACCCTGTTTCAAAAGAATGAGCCAAATATATAGGAGAGGTGAAAACATTTGACTGGTCAAAGATGAGGCAATCATTTTTCAAAAGATAATGATTAAAATCTTGAAAATATATAACTTATCTTATGCATTAATAAAAAGTTACCAACTCCTAAAATTACGGCCCAAATTTTCGTCAAAAATAACAACTGGGTAGGACCCAATGCTTATCAACGGTAAAAAATAACCTATCAACGCTCAACGGCTATATTCTTGTCAACGTTGGATTTTGCCATGTCAACGTCAAAATTGGTCCTAACAACGTTTGAAAATAAAACTGTCAACGTTCAAAAATAAAAATAATAAAAAAGAAAAAGGACCTTAACAAAGTAATTGATCCTAGTGAAGATAACCTATAGACTGAAAATTACTATAGGGTGACAAGCATTGTCCAATCATGTACACTTGCTTAAGCAAGATAGACATAATTGTCCTCAAGTGTCCCTTGCTAACCAAAGTTCTTAACGGTTAATTTATCTCATAAAATCCTTTGTAACTTCCCAGGTAAGCCCAATAAAAATCATACCCAAGTCTCCCAACAGACCACATCCAATTATAGGTCAAAATGTCTTGGCGGCGTGCAAAGTATATCAACTTTGCATGCTACAGTGCCTCACGATTTAGTAAACTAACTCGTACTCACCAGTGGACACAATCTAAAATTGTGATAAGAGTATTATATGAATACCCAAAAAGTCCTAATGGTTTCCTAAACCTCCCCTTAAAATAAGATATACAAGTTGCTAAACAAAATACATGTAATAAAAATTTATGGCAAGATAGGAATATAAATATTCCAACCATCATCTATAAACTTGAACATGCTCCAAGTAAGCTCCAAGGATCCATAAGCAACTCTGTATTCATTTGTACAATGCTAACAACGCCTGCATAATTAGATCAAAAACCACAAAACTAACATGTTGCTGACAACGTCAAATTAACACTTGTCAGCGTTAAAATAACCTTTGTCAGCGTTAGACAAATAAAGTGGAAAATCTAATTTTGTACAAAGACCAATAACAATGCATATCCTGTACATATTTTTACAATAAGTCCCAAAAACACATATTAGGTAAGATTGATCATTCCAATACTTGTTACCAAGTATTGAAATCCCCCAGTATCAAAAGGTTTAGTTAATTAATCTGCCACATTTTCCTCTGTGTCAACCCTATCTGGTTGTATTAAACCTTTTTCAAAACAATATCTTATAAAATGATGTCTAATTTCTATGTGTTTTGTTTTAGAATGATGTACATGATTTTTAATAATGCATAATGTACTGTTATTGTCTACAAAAATCTTGGTATGCATGAAATTATACCCATAATCCAACAGCTGGTTCTGAATCCATAAGACTTGTCCACAACAAGCAGCTGCAGCTACATATTCTGCTTCAGTTGTAGAGTTGGCCACCACTGTCTGTTTCTTGCATTGTCAAGATATCAATCTACTCCCAAGAAATTGGCATCCACCAGTTGTGGATTTTCTATCAAACTTGTCACCCCCATAATCACTGTCTGAATATGAAATAAGCTCCAATGGAGAATTTTTTGGATACCATAATCCCAAGGTGGGATAGCACCTAAGGTATCTGAAAATCCTCTTGACATCATGAAGATGACACTCGTTGGGATTTACTTGATGGCGTGCACATGCACACACAACAAACATAATGTCAGGTGTTGAAGCTGTAAGATACATCAATGATCCAATCATTGACCTATAATGCCTGACATCCACCTCTTTTCCATCTCCGACCTTACATATTTGTCTTGAGAGATGAAGATACCATCTTCTTTCTGCTAAAATTGTAACCCTAGAAAGAAGTTCATCTCTCCCATTGCACTCATCTTGAACTTGTCTGTCATTAGCTTGGAAAAGTCTTTACTCATCTTTGGACTTGAAGAGCCAAAGATGATATCATCCACATACACCTGTACAAGTAAGAAGTTCTTTCCAGTCTTCTTGGTAAACAAAGTCTGATCTATGGTGCCCCTCTTGAATCCATTTTCCACCAGATAGGTGGACAATGTGCCATACCATGCTCTTGGGACTTGATGAAGTCCATACATTGCTTTCTTCACTCTATACACCTTATCTGGATGTTCAGAATCTTCAAAACCAGGAGGCTGCATAACATAAACCTCCTCTGCTATTGTGCCATAAAGAAAAGCACTCTTCACATCCATTTGATAGACTGTAAAGCCCATGCAGGAAGCATAGGCTAAGAAAATCCTTATTGCCTCAATCCTTGTAACAGGTGCAAAAACCTCCTCATAATCTATCCCTTCCTCTTGTGTATAGCCTTGAGCAACCAAACATGCCTTGTTTCTGACCACAATCCCTCTCTCATCCTTTTTGTTTCTAAGAACCCATCTTGTCCCTATAGGTCTGACATGTCTGGGAAAATCAACTAGCTCCCAAACATCTTGAATAGCAAATTGGTGAAGCTCATCTTGCATTGCTTCCACCCAACTTGGTTCTTTGAGAGCATCAAATATATTTTTGGGTTCCTGTTGTGACAGAAAACAAGCAAACAAACATGCCTGAACAAGAGGGGTATCAACCTTCTTGTGAATATTGGCAATAAATCCTCCATGATTCTAATGAGACCTTCTAATTTGTACAGGAGACATCACGTTACCAATAATTAGAGAAGAAGGGTGATTCTTGATAGTAGATGTAAGCACTCCTCCTTCAATAATTGTGTTGTCTTCAATTTCAGTCTCCAAGTTGCCAATATCATCTTCAACTTCTTCTTCATCATCACCTGAATGAACCTCTCCATTAATGTTGGAAGGTTCACCTTGTTCAAAAACGCTGGAAGAGAATAAATGGTCAAAAGATTTATCAACGCCTGAATTAGGGTTGTCAACGTTTTTGTCACACCCCACCATGGCGGAATATGGGGCGCGACGTATGGATATCATCACAACAATAGCGTGTCTATAGAGATAACTAAATGAAATGGAAATATCATAAATGGTGACACAATGTCATGAAGATATCTCAAACAATGCAGGCATCTAGGTAAGTAGGTAACAGGTCTACCTCTTACCAAAGACATACAATTAACAAATAACAAACATATAGGTGTCTACAAAGAATCACTTATTCAAACATAAATAAAGACTAAGAGGAAAGGGGGTTCCTCCAAATGCAATCCTAAGCCTTCCAGCTAGCCACTCCTATTCTCACGCTTAACCACATTCTCACCTGAAAGAGACACTAAAACACGTCAACATAAAGTTGGTGAGAGTCATAGTTTAGACTCCAACGCCAAATCAGTTATAAGCTTTGAATAACAACCATTAACAAAATAACATATGGACAATGTGTTACAATTATATATTAACAACTAGCATTCAAGATTAACCAATCACCACAAATCCAAGGCTCCAAGCCTTACCAATAACCACAATTCCAAGGCTCCAAGCCTCACCAATCACCATGGTCCCATAGGCGCCCATACACCTATGAACCAATCCCAAGGCCCCGCCTTGTCAACATCCCCTTGGTACCAAGTCAAACCACAATAACTGAGACGGTACTTGTTCCCCGATCTAAATCATGAACACAATCAAGAATCACATAGCAGTTAATCACATAAGTGTACACATAAGTCCATCACAAACCATAAAAACATTCACAACATTCTTTACAAAACCATACAGTGTCTCTTCCATCCCATCTGGAAATCAAATATATAATCTAAGTCTCATGCTCTTTGTAAGGTCCAATTATACTCCTAAGTACCCTAACCATCTTAAAACATTAATTTAAACCCGACTGATTTCAAAACTGCTTTGACCTCCGACTGTTTTAACCTATTTTTAACCCACTTTCCGACCTCCAATTTAGTTCTCGTTTCTTGAGTTTGAAAGCCAACTCAATTAACTTTCCAGGGACATAAGATTCGAAAATTAAAAGTTTTTATAACTATATATATGATCAAAACAATGGACCAAAAATTCTGCCCAGTTTTTAAAAACGAATGTAAACATGATTAAACCCTTTAATCATCATTAAATCTCATAATAACCTAATTAATTAAATATTAATAACCCTAATATTATTAATTAAAGAAATCATCATTCCTAGTATGAAAACCTAATCAAAAATCAAAAATCCTAAACCCTAATCCACCATACTAGGTTTGATACGTAAATTTAACGTTAATCGAGCTAGTTTAATTACATACCTTTAACCCTTATGCAATATTTCGGTTTTGATCTTCCCCCATGGATGTTTCAACTGATATTAGGTATATTGTAGGGTTATGGGTCGTTTTTAGGGGTCTAGGGGTGTTTATATAGGCTTTGGTAACCTCCTTAACAAGTTTGAGCCCAAAAGGGACTCTACTTGGGCCTTTCCTACCCGTTTCCTTCCTTTAGTCGGCCATAACAGCCCATCCACGACCCACACCCTTAAATTTAGGTTATTTACACTATCCCCCTTCTATTTTATGTTTACCTATACTTCCATACACTTCCGGGTCGAAACCGGACACCCTTTCGCTAATTTTTCGACTTTCTGCGTAATTTTCGATCTTAACTTTATTTTCAAAACTTCCTTAAATAGAAAACTCCTATAATACATAGAATATATATAATATATATCTAATGTACATATATCACGTATGATACATACACAAAATCCTACGAAAATGATAATTCAACTTTCACGAAATTTTCGTGTGATCTCATTTCATTTCACTTCATTTCATTTCATTTCACTTCATTTCATTTCATTTCATTTCATTTCATTTCACTTCATTTCATTTCACTTCATAGTCACTATAATGTGAGCTTATGATTCGTGAAATAACCATTCATCGATTTACTTAAGAGCACTTCGTACTCATAAACGATGTCCAAACAATCCTCATTCACACCAAATAAACACGTAAACACA
The DNA here is from genome assembly GCA_025667525.1 of Glebionis coronaria. NCBI lineage: Eukaryota > Viridiplantae > Streptophyta > Magnoliopsida > Asterales > Asteraceae > Glebionis > Glebionis coronaria. Next base: position 228,752,900 of record CM046881.1, read on the forward strand.
TAAAACACATAGTCACACATAACACCAAAAAAATACGACTAAGTGACGAACCTCAAAACCACGGTTGTCACATTACTCCCTCCTAATAGAAATCTCGTCCCGAGATTTGCTCCTTAGGATCAAACACATAATCCACAAATCACATGAGGATACTTGTTCTAATTGAATTCCTCACATTTCCACGTGAACTTTAGTTCATGACTCAATTTACTAGATATATTAACCAACAATATTTAAATTCATTCCCAAACTCTTGACTTCACAGCCCATAAATCTCACAAATGACTCTTTGACAAATCGAAGACTCTTATTAATACTAATCCTGAATAACCGTACATACACATATGCATTCTCAAACCACATTTCCCAAATCTTAATACATGAAATATATCATGTACACCACCCAATTCCCTAGGTAATTCTATACCCATAAGCTATTGGTCCAATCTTTCCAAAGATCATAAATGGACATACAAAACTCGACATCAACTTTTCTCTTTTACCAAAACATGGCGCCCGTTACTATGGGTGAAACTTGCTACATAACTTTGTCACTAAATTGTAGTGGTTTCCTCCTTTTTAACATATCATCTCTTGTTTCTCTCGTCCTTTCCACAAACACCATTATTATATTAGCAACCTCTTTCACCAATTCTAGTCCGCAATAGGGGAAACTCACCCTATCCTTCCATATAGTGCCTCAAATGACATTCATCGACTTCTAGTATAATAACTATCATTATATGAAAACTCAAACATTGCTAACGAGTTTCCCACCTCCCTCTAAATCAGTCACCCAAGCTCTCAACACGACTCCTATACTTGTAGCAATTTCTCACTTCGTCCATCCATTTTCAGTTAGGCGGATATACTCATGTCCAATCATGTTCATCAACTCCCTTTAGTCCATACCACAAACTACTTAAAAATTCCAATTTCCCTACACAAGTGACCTATGACGATATTTCACATATTGATTAGTTTATCACAACGAGGCTCTTCCAATCCAAATCAACTTATGATCTATACACATCACCAAAAGGACGGTTATCTCAGTTAGTCTATCAAATGCCATCCAAACCCATGCTACAACTACTTCCATAAAATTTGGATAGATCATTAGTAGCACCTATACACTTCTTTCTCACTTTTCTCCATGAAATATTTTTTTCCCTGATACTCAACACTTCCTTTATACCTACACAATGTCTTACCTTCAAGGTCATAGTGCTCCTCATCTTGTCTCAGTTAGACCAAGCCCTTCGTCTCTTATGACACATCACATCTATAACTCCTCAACCATTCGATTATCGACACTAAGCCTTCCAATCAAACAGTATAGGTTAGTACCATTTCCTTTCCACACTACAACAATATTAGCATGCTTAGTGCCTTAGTCTACTCATTAGGCTATACCAAAGTTTTATCTTCGGTTCCTATCTCGACCTATTTCATTCATGATTCGCATCTATCCACACTTCCTTCTTCTTCCTCAGCTCATGACATACATCACGATGTTATGCTTCCCGTCTTTCAAGTCATCTATACCTCAAAATTTTTCCAAGTAGCTTCACTTGTTTTTCCTCACGATCAGTTCTCCTACTCCCTCCTAATAGGGACATACTAGAGTTTTATGTGATCCCATGCGGATCACACTCTCATCTTATACCCATATTAGTTTCTATTTGTCTAAACTAAGCCATATTTTAAATTCTTATTCAAATCTCATACTTCTATTTTGATCTTGCACCCAACATGAGGTACTTTCAATCATCATCTTCTAAGAATACTTGGTTCTCTCGTTCCATGGTTCTCCCTAATTCCTACACTATCCTGTCCAACAGAAATTTCATACTTCATTCATCAAATCTATGGAAATCGCTAGTGCATTGGATAATGCATAATTGTCTCTTCCAAAGATCTTTCATAACACCTTTACAAAACGACTCTGTAATCACTTCTCCATGAACTTATTCAGCTCAGCTTCACTACTCATCCTTTGATATTGATTGCCACAAAAATTCTATCCGCGTAGTCACTCGACTCCCCTTGTTACCTCCACGAGTTCTTAATCTCCCATGTTATGTATTCAATTCATCACTATCCACTAGTTCAGCTCTTTGTAACTCTACTCTGGTACTCGATCTGTCCTTCTTCGTCACGAACCATACGGAGATTCCCATCATAGTGCTTGTCACCTTTCCAGCCTTGCAACTTCTGTGACTCCTTCGAAATCTCTTGCTTCCTTCTAGAAGTCGGTAAGTAGTCCTTTCAGCTCCTTGATTCACGATGTAGCTCTTCACGCACTCGTTCTCGTCTCTATGATGTTACCTAGGAACTTCACACTACCCAGTAGCCTCTAACTTCACCTCATCTACCACAATATTTCTAAAGGTACTTCAACCCCTCAATGGATCACTCTTCCTTACTTGTTGTAATCACCATTAATCAGCCTCCTACCAATCATTCTTTCACATCCATGTTTTCCTTCACGTGTCTACTACTACCTCGCCTGCATAACTATACCAATTCCCTTGCGTGTTATTTGCCCAATCTTTCCATTAGTAGAAAATTTCTAATCTACCCTCACATCTGCTGGTACTTTCATCAATCTCCTAATGGTACTTCAACCAACTTCTCATAGCATGACATCTCGTTCCCACGACCAGTCAACTAACTTTACTTACTCCCTTATTCTTGTAACCAATCTAAGTTTCAAAACTCCACAAATCTTAATCATTCCTTCAACACAACCTTTAAACCAAAACACATCTCTCCATTCTAATATCTAACCATAAGTAATACTACCTAACTCTATCCCCTCATTAACGTTTCCACAACCGCATAACTAAATCAACCATGACGTGTACCAAAAGAATTCCAAACGATCGCGTCCCATAATAAATATAGGGTAAACCGAAAGATCAACCATAATGAACCATAGCCAAAACAACTGAAAACGAAACAATGTAATCCAAAAGATTCCATGGAGTATGCCAACAACGAAAAATTAGACTCGTCACGGTTAGTATTACCAAATTTCGATACCTCAGAAAATTTTAAACTTTCGCCCCATTTAGTTACTCCTCATAAGAACCAAACTTCAATACTACTAAAATCAATCATACTCGTTTTGAACAATAAACTCATCTGTTATCTTCATTATTTTATCAAAGATATCAACTAGTTAGTATACTACAATCTTATTCTAACCACTATCTTGTTTACCCATATTAAACTTATTTCACTTGTTATTATGAAACCAACACATGTTTATAAAATACAGTGTGTTTTTTTCATTTTATTCTATATTATTATTATTATTATTTTATAAAATCCATTTAGGCTGGTTATAACTAAACTACTACACGTTTACAAGGTGTGGTGTTATTATTATTATTACTATAATAAAATCTCCCTTTTTACTCTTTCTGTTTAGTTAAATGCTTCTAAAATTTTAACTCCACTTAAGAAATTTTTTGTAAAATTTCTTTGCCCCTTTAAAATGTATTATCACATGTTACATAGAAAACTAATCCAATTATTATCAAGACAATTTTTTTATAGCTTACTACCTCAAACTTAAAAAAAAAATATGTAAGTCACGATATCATACATACACTTACAAATTATTTTCAAAACCGTTTTCCTATAATTAGCCACACTTATTTGTAAGAAAGTTTAGTAGTTCTCATTAATTAAAATACATACTCGAATGTAGACACACATCAAAAGACTCAAAACGTCGTTGGAACTCCATCAAACTCCAGCACCATAAATCACAAGCAAACACAAGGTACGTTCAAGTTATAATAACTACTGAACGACCATATATCATAACTTAACACATAGTAGTATATATACATCCGCATATATATACCTATTAAATCACCCAAAACATAGTCGTTACCATACATGTCAGATCAATCAATCGCGTCATATACTCGTTTTTCCATACGAGTAATCACCATCTTACCACAAGGCATAAAACCCATCACTAAAACTAGTCCATATCGTGTGACCCCATAACCACACAACACGAGTATAACCCAAAGCATATAACACACTCAAAAATAGCCATATGGTAGACAGCCGTTACATAAACCCATACATTATACATATAGCAAAAATCTACATCTCATCATATACAAGTATGTACTAACCCTCTTTCATGCAATCATACTTTAGAACCCATTGAAGTTGTGGTACTTGTATAACTAAGTTGGCCACTATACTTATACAATTACCCTTTCCTCAATGCACTCCCTCCTATGATGACACTTATAAGAATCAATACAACATATAACACATAAATCCATCTACTCACATAAGCTTATAACCACATGAACAATAAGGTCCAAAGCTTCATCTATAAAAATAATATAGTCAAACTATTGGAATACATAAATCCATAGTCTAGCTAAAACAGCATAGACAAACTCTAACATAACATCATAACCAGTTATAAGTCATGTCGCCCATAAGAGTGGAAACAACTTAAAATCCTTCCTATCCACCTACTCCTAGTAACTCGAATCACCACATGATTCTTAGGGAACATGACTTAAACATCAAAAGAAAAATACTATACATTAGGTACACCAAATAACTTACTATGGTGAAAGTAATTTATATATCAAAAGCAAAACAGAAATTAACAGGTGACTAAGTATGGGCAACTACTGTTTAACTCATACTAGTCAAAATTCACAAAAAATAAAATTTTGGAAAATACAATCAAGACCACACGTAATCCTATGACGCATATATGCAGGGATCCTTAAGCTATAGACTAGGCTAGGCAACCTAATTCTCTATAACCATTGTCTCTGATACCATTCTGTCACACCCCACCATGGCGGAATATAGGGCGCGACGTATGGATATCATCACAACAATAGCGTGTCTATAGAGATAACTAAATGAAATGGAAATATCATAAATGGTGACACAATGTCATGAAGATATCTCAAACAATGTAGGCATCTAGGTAAGTAGGTAACAGGTATACCTCTTACCAAAGACATACAATTAACAAATAACAAACATATAGGTGTGATAGGTGTGTAAACACCCATCCTTTTACCACTTAATTCGGGCTAAAACGAGACCAAAACACGTATTTAATATCCTTTGTTTGGAATTATGAGTGGTTTTTGTGTTTATTGTGTTTTCAGAGACAACCGGATGAATATTGGAGAAAACATGGGATTGCACGGGTATTACTGAAGAAAAAGACTCAAGATAAAGTCTATTGTCCAAGAGATGCAAAAGATTTGAAGTCACTGGGCCTATTCAAAGATTTATCGAAGAAAAGGACCAAAGATGGAAGATTTATATAAGTCGAAGAAACTCAAGTCTATTAAACGAAGAAATTAAAAGACGAGTTGAATTTAATCGACGACAAATCCCGAATCAGAATCGAAAACGGAAACTTTTCTGAAAAGACGAAAAGACAAGAAGAACGGGAGAAAGCCCACTCACCAACCACAAGACAAGGCTATAAATAGCCCTCCCCTCACACATTTAGACAAGTTTTTTTTAGTTTTTTTTAGTTTCTTCTTCTCCCCCATTTCCTTTCTCTGTGTTCCGTTTCATCACCATCACCACTAGGGTGATTGGTGATTTTAATCTTTGTTTTCTAAATCTTGTTATTTTAATTCTTGTTTGATCTTGTTAAAACATTAATCATTCAATACAAAGTCTTGTTTAATCTTTCAATTTTATCTTGTTCATCATCATCTTTACCTTCAAGTTTTTAAGTTTTTATTTTCTTGATTTGATCTTCAAAAGTTGTTGGGATTTGTGTTTTTATTGATGGGATTAGTAGTTTACGATTAGTAAATGCTTTGTGATTGATTTATTTTAGGTTTTGGTGAAAAACTTGGTGAATTTTGGATTAAAAATAGTCTCCGTGTTCTTCGTTATCTGCTACTGTTCTGGGTTTCCAGAAGTTCCGAATCAAGCATAAGTTCCGAATCAAGACACTTCATTCGGAAGTCTAAAACTTCCGAACCAACCCTTCATTCGGAAGTCTCAAAACTTCCGAATCAACAACCTTCATTCGGAAGGTTCCGAATCAACCAGTAAGTTCCGGATCAAGACAATTCTTCCGAATCAAACCTTCATTCGGAAGGTTCCGAACCAAGCAAGACTTCCGAACCAATTGCTTTTCAAAAGTTCCGGATGAATGAACAGTAACTTCCGAATCAGAAAGTTCCGAATCAAATTCTCTTTTAAAGTTACTGTTTTATCATTTGCATTTGATTGAATCATTTTCGTACACCCGAAAGTTATCGTAGTTCCGGCGAAGTGTGAATGGAAATCCGCGTTTATGTCTCAAGTTTGATGCTCGAATAAAAAGGTTTTGATTTTGATATTTAAAACTACTAATATTAATAACAAAATATAAAACAATAAAAATGACAATTATACTACAAATATTAAGCTAAAAGTATTTAAAATAAAACTAAGAACAATAACGATGGTAAATAAACGAGCATAATTAAAACTACTATAATCCCGACATTAAAGTTAAACATTAACAATGCAACAATATCAATTATATATAAAATGAAATAACGGAAAGAAAAGAGATATGAGATTGATACCCGAGTGAAGAACCGGAGACGCCGAGCTAACATAAAACATAAATCGGTTAACGGACAATTAAACTAAAAAAAACTATTTTTTTTTACACCTAAATATATAAAATATTTAATAACTATTAAAACTGATTTTAAGAATATATTTTTTATATAAAAAAAACTGTTTTAATTATAAAAACTAAATATAAAATATGGCTTAATATTAAATCTAATTTAGAAAGAAAAAGAGTAAACTAAGACCAAATATACTATACTCTATATTAAATTGGAAAAAGCTTAAGAAAAGAAAAAACAAGTGACAGTAAGTTGGTAAAAGATATGATATCTAAGCTGCAACTCTCATCATCCACACCAAATTCGCAACTATCTTATACCGAACCCATATGTTGAATCACATTAACTTTCACTAAACCACAACATATCAAACTTCAAATAAAAAATTATGTCATAATTGTCATCTAAGTAATCAATTGATTTCAAACAAACTATAAATAACCGAATATGAAAAGACCTATGAATTCAACAAATTTTAAACATGAATAACCGAAAAGTGAATCACAGCTCACCGAATCGAAGACGACTTTCGGCCAACAACTTTCGACAAACTGGATCTAAAATCTGCTTCATTAACGTATATCGAAAACATCATTCTCAACAATCAATAACCAAATATCATAAAAAAAACTTCAATAACTGCTACCGAAAATAAAAGAAAAACCAAGACTGAAATTTATATAAAAGTTGTTTAAGAAATCCAAATGTAATAAAATCTCAATATAAAAAAAATCTTTCCTAACCTACTGTGAATAATAAAAAAAAAGAGATCTAAAAATAAAACTACTATTTATAAAATAAATCCTACGCTATCCACTTAACAAAGGAAGAATTTATATATGAAAAAAATTGTTGTCAGTTACTAAAACGCAGCAGCTCTATCTCCTGATTGTTTTTTTTTGTACGCCGCCTTCCACTTTCTTTCATTTCTTCTTATCTTGTACGCTTCCAAGAAAAACAAAACAAAACAATGAATAAAAATATACAAGTGGGGATCTGCTAGTTTTTTTTTCTTTTGCAATATCTGATCTTTTTTTTCTTTTTGGGTTTGCGTCATTTTTTTTTGTTGCTGGGCTAAGTTCTTGGGCCTGTGTGGCTGTAACACTATTTAACTTATATCGGGTCGATTCGACCCATATAAATGGTGTCAAGTCGGCCCAATAAAAGATAAATGCATCGTCGGACTCGATTTTTCGCGTTCTTTCCATTTCTTGTGCTACTTTTTGGCTCCTTGGCTTCGTTTTTGCTCATTTTCTTTAATATTCGTACCTACAATAATAAATAACACATAAATGATAAATGCACTAAAAATACACGTTTTGCTATTTATTATGCCAAAAACGAAGGGATATTAACACTAAAAACTTGAATAATTACGTGTCTAACACACTCCTACACTTAAGACGTTGCTTGCCCCCAAGCAACTATTATCACAAACGTTAAATCCAAAAATAATTTTAAAACTATTTTATTCGAAATTGCTTTAAAAATAAAAATACACAGTGACCCGCCATGCTCGACTTTTATTTCAAGGTTTAAGGATCATAGAACGGGAAACACGCAAACTGGGTGTCTCCAGGGAATAAATATCTTCATCCTCTTTTTATTACTCCCAACTAAGCTAAGACTCCTTGTGCAAACGTTTTAGCAAAATGCTAACACTACTTATACTAATAATCTATGTAAATATAACTTATCACTCCTATAATTATAAAAGACTAGGCAAGTGTGTTCTATTTCAAAAGTTTGATCGTTCAAATCGACATTTGTTATGGTTGCTAATCATCTAAGTGGAATATTAAACTCACCGAAATGACGAGATTTAAGATTCAAAAATGGCCTTTCCCATGTAGCGGCTTTCTTCTCGGGACGTCCCAACCTCATCGGTTAAGTGCCCGGGCTTTTGACACCCCACGGAGAATAGTACCAGGATCGGCGGGATTTTGAAATCAAAGATCTTGAAATCACTGCTAAGCTAATAAAAGACACTTAGATGAAAAACAACGACGGTAATTAGAGAATGAAGATTCAAAGGAGAGATCACTCCTTTAGCGACTTTCTTCTCAGCTTGTCCTTTAGCAAAGCTTAGGAGGCTAGGTTTTTACACCCTTGAGAATAGTATCGGAGCTCACGGGACCTTTGACTTCTACATTCTCAATTACCGTCTAAACTCTTATATAAAATTGACGAATTCTAGTTCAACTTCGGATTTAAATTTAAGAAAAAGCAAGTTTCTCACAATTATAAATAAAACAACAAAAACACTTATTCATTCACTCGACTCTTCTAACTCTATTGAACACTTTTTTTTTTCAATCTCTTTTTTTTTTCAAATATTTTTATTTTATATTTTTTTTTTCTCTTTTTTTTTTCTTTTTTTTTTCTCTTTTTTTTCGATTCGACTTTTTTTTTTTTCAACATCTTTTTTTTTTTTTTTTTTTTTTTTCACTCGACATTATTTCAAATTTAAGAAAGTATGCTTTCACTCAAATTTAAAAAAAAAGTTGAACTAGGACTCTATATCAAAATTGGATAAGAATTTATTTTTGCATAACAACACAACTTTTAACGTTCAAAGGCTTGAAAAGAAAACACACTTATTTAGTCTAGTTATAATCTAGGAGGAAAAAGCCATAGGTTACTCATATAAGCTCTAAAGAGAACCAACTACTCCACGTTTAGCATTTTTATTTGCACAATTCCTAAAAGCTTAGTCTAAAAGTTAAGGGAGCAACCAGATCAACACTCAGGCAGAGTCAGGATCCCCTTTGTTCTAGCCTACGGGACAAGTCAATCACGCACGGTCAAAAACGGTTTATTATTATTAATAAAATAAAATAAAAACAGACATTTGATCAAAACAGGATGCAAGAGGGCAAACAAGTAGGCATGAATATGATCCATATGATATAAACCCCCCTACACTTAGAACCGAACATTGGCCTCAATGTTCAAAAGTGATAAGGTGTTACCCCTACACTTAAGAACACAAAAGGCTAATGCTAGAATTCCAAGTGTAAGAAGGAGAACACAATCAAATATGTATGGATAAAGATGAGAACTGAGTACTCCCCTGATATAGACATGAAGATCGATCGGAGACTGAATGAAGAAGATGATGGAAAACAGCAACATCAACCTTCTGAAAGTCTTCTCGATCCAAGGGAACCTGCACACAAAAACAAATACCAACAAGCACACATGGAGAGAAGCACACGCCCCTACACTTACGTTAGAAAAATATAAAAATGATAGATCATCGGGTTGCCTCCCGAGAAGCGCTTGTTTTTGTTAACCGAGTCACGAGCCTGACTCGACCCCGAATTAAATGGTCCATGGGGGAGCAAGAGAATCACCACTGGCTCAAAACAGATATGCCAGGGTCAAAGATCTTATCCTCATTACTGGATGAGAATAAAGAAGAAGAATCCACAGTATAAGTGAAGAAAAGCAGAAGGATTCTTATAACATACGAGAAATAGGTAAAAAGGCGATCCTTAAGAATACTCGTCTTCGCCAAGGGCGGGAGGGTGGGAGAAAAAGATATCAAAGTGTCACCCGAGGACACTTGATAGAAACTCAAAGCAAGAGTCGATGGGGTAACCGGTAAAACATCATAAGTAATAGCAACATCAACGTCTCCTCCGGGATCAAAACACTCATCCTCATTTCCCGGTATGAAATAAGGAGAGTAAAAGCGATACATCACCCGCTTGGGCGTGCACGCGGTAGGACGGGGTGGCAACATAATATGAGAAATAGCAGAAGAAATATCGACCACCCGCGTCACCTCTCCAGACCGAATCAAACGGAAGGTAGGGTCAAATCTCTCCACCTCCTCTACGATGGGAGGTGGCATGGCTAACAACGGATGCTCATCAATAGCAGGAGAGTCGGAGCTATCAATGTCCTCAATCCCCTCTTCAAAGAGAGGATTCACCTCACTAGAGATGTAGGCGTCATCAAAATCAAATAAAGGGTTCGAATAAATCTTGAAATTTTCCTTCTGAACGTCTTCATCGGATAGTGACTCGTCATCACGAGAAGTAAAATCATCATCGAGATCAAAGAGAGGATTAGAGAAAGCCAAAGAATCGTCTCCCAAGATGTCGGTGGGAGGTAATGAGTCATCACTAGAAAGAGATTCACACTCATCGTCACTATCGGAAGCAACCGTAGGCTCACTTTGTATTGGAATAAGAATCTCATCACAAGGAATAGTGATAAGACCCTCATCCCCCATGATGAGAGAGGCATCGGTCTCCGTAGTGGAAGAATCGAGAATAGGAGTGGTAGAATCCTTAGGCTCGAGAGCCGGCAAGTCGAGAGAAGGAATTACAATTGCACTAGGACATTGAGCACAAAGATCATTCCAAGAAATAGTATTCTCATCGTCATCATCATCATAATAGTAAGAACGCACAAGTGGAGGAGTATAATCACTAAGATTAGATACTTGCTCTTGTCGTTGTCGTTGTCGCTCTTCCTCTTCCTTTGCTTCTTTTAGAAGAACAACGGCTTCTTGAAGTTGCAAAACAATGGCGTGTGTTTCGTCTTTCAAAGCATTGAGTTGTTGAATTCTCTGAGAGGATTGATGATTGATGGTGGGATGTGGGGGCTCACAGTTATGAAAACCAGAATTATAGCACGGATGTGGCTCATAGGAAGTCATCGGTTGAGAAGAATTAGAACACGGATTTGGTTCATAATAATCCATCGGTGAAGAAAAATGAGGACACGGATTTGGCTCATAATAATTCATTGGCTGACAATACGAAGTATCGTGAGGGCCCCCACAATGATTGCAACACGGGTATTGGGAAAAACCCGGTTCATGTTGCGGATAGGGATTGTCATAGACGGGAGGGGGTGAGAAAGTATTGTAAGAGGAGAAGTACGAATTCGTTGAATTGCAAAATGGACAAAATCCAAATTGTGTATTGTCGATATCAAAACCGCACCGCTCACAAGTACACCATTGACATGTTTGAAAACCATGCCATGGTCTCCCACACCGAACGCAAGACGAATCCATGAAGAATTATAAATAAGAGGGGTTGAGAAAAGAATTAAACACAAAAGAGGATAAAGAAGAATATTTTTTTAAAACTTTTTTTTTTTTTTTTTTTTTTAAAATTTTTTTTTATGATATATATAGTAATAAAAAAAATAAAATAAAATAAGAAAATATTTTTGATTTTTATAAATTTTATATATATATATTTTTTTTTATATTTTGATTTTTAAATTTTTTTATTATATATATATAAATACGAAAATAAACTTTCAAAAAGAAAGGATCTCCAAGTCACCAACTAAAAAAAAACACAACGCCAATATCGCTACACACAAAGCCGGCAGCGGCGCCATTTGATACAGTCATTTTCGTACACCCGAAAGTTATCGTAGTTCCGGCGAAGTGTGAATGGAAATCCGCGTTTATGTCTCAAGTTTGATGCTCGAATAAAAAGGTTTTGATTTTGATATTTAAAACTACTAATATTAATAACAAAATATAAAACAATAAAAATGACAATTATACTACAAATATTAAGCTAAAAGTATTTAAAGTAAAACTAAGAACAATAACGATGGTAAATAAACGAGCATAATTAAAACTACTATAATCCCGACATTAAAGTTAAACATTAACAATGCAACAATATCAATTATATATAAAATGAAATAACGGAAAGAAAAGAGATATGAGATTGATACCCGAGTGAAGAACCGGAGACGCCGAGCTAACATAAAACATAAATCGGTTAACGGACAATTAAACTAAAAAAAACTATTTTTTTTTACACCTAAATATATAAAATATTTAATAACTATTAAAACTGATTTTAAGAATATATTTTTTATATAAAAAACTGTTTTAATTATAAAAACTAAATATAAAATATGGCTTAATATTAAATCTAATTTAGAAAGAAAAAGAGTAAACTAAGACCAAATATACTATACTCTATATTAAATTGGCAAAAGCTTAAGAAAAGAAAAAACAAGTGACAGTAAGTTGGTAAAAGATATGATATCTAAGCTGCAACTCTCATCATCCACACCAAATTCGCAACTATCTTATACCGAACCCATATGTTGAATCACATTAACTTTCACTAAACCACAACATATCAAACTTCAAATAAAAAATTATGTCATAATTGTCATCTAAGTAATCAATTGATTTCAAACAAACTATAAATAACTGAATATGAAAAGACCTATGAATTCAACAAATTTTAAACATGAATAACCGAAAAGTGAATCACAGCTCACCGAATCGAAGACGACTTTCGGCCAACAACTTTCGACAAACTGGATCTAAAATCTGCTTCATTAACGTATATCGAAAACATCATTCTCAACAATCAATAACCAAATATCATAAAAAAAACTTCAATAACTGCTACCGAAAATAGAAGAAAAACCAAGACTGAAATTTATATAAAAGTTGTTTAAGAAATCCAAATGTAATAAAATCTCAATATAAAAAAAATCTTTCCTAACCTACTGTGAATAATAAAAAAAAAGAGATCTAAAAATAAAACTACTATTTATAAAATAAATCCTACGCTATCCACTTAACAAAGGAAGAATTTATATATGAAAAAAATTGTTGTCAGTTACTAAAACGCAGCAGCTCTATCTCCTGATTGTTTTTTTTTTGTACGCCGCCTTCCACTTTCTTTCATTTCTTCTTATCTTGTACGCTTCCAAGAAAAACAAAACAAAACAATGAATAAAAATATACAAGTGGGGATCTGCTAGTTCTTTTTTCTTTTGCAATATCTGATCTTTTTTTTCTTTTTGGGTTTGCGTCATTTTTTTTTGTTGCTGGGCTAAGTTCTTGGGCCTGTGTGGCTGTAACACTATTTAACTTATATCGGGTCGATCCGACCCATATAAATGGTGTCGGGTCGGCCCAATAAAAGATAAATGCATCGTCGGACTCGATTTTTCGCGTTCTTTCCATTTCTTGTGCTACTTTTTGGCTCCTTGGCTTCGTTTTTGCTCCTTTTCTTTAATATTCGTACCTACAATAATAAATAACACATAAATGATAAATGCACTAAAAATACACGTTTTGCTATTTATTATGCCAAAAACGAAGGGATATTAACACTAAAAACTTGAATAATTACGTGTCTAACACACTCCTACACTTAAGACGTTGCTTGCCCCCAAGCAACTATTATCACAAACGTTAAATCCAAAAATAATTTTAAAACTATTTTATTCGAAATTGCTTTAAAAATAAAAATACATAGTGACCCGCCATGCTCGACTTTTATTTCAAGGTTTAAGGATCATAGAACGGGAAACACGCAAACTGGGTGTCTCCAGGGAATAAATATCTTCATCCTCTTTTTATTACTCCCAACTAAGCTAAGACTCCTTGTGCAAACGTTTTAGCAAAATGCTAACACTACTTATACTAATAATCTATGTAAATATAACTTATCACTCCTATAATTATAAAAGACTAGGCAAGTGTGTTCTATTTCAAAAGTTTGATCGTTCAAATCGACATTTGTTATGGTTGCTAATCATCTAAGTGGAATATTAAACTCACCGAAATGACGAGATTTAAGATTCAAAAATGGCCTTTCCCATGTAGCGGCTTTCTTCTCGGGACGTCCCAACCTCATCGGTTAAGTGCCCGGGCTTTTGACACCCCACGGAGAATAGTACCAGGATCGGCGGGATTTTGAAATCAAAGATCTTGAAATCACTGCTAAGCTAATAAAAGACACTTAGATGAAAAACAACGACGGTAATTAGAGAATGAAGATTCAAAGGAGAGATCACTCCTTTAGCGACTTTCTTCTCAGCTTGTCCTTTAGCAAAGCTTAGGAGGCTAGGTTTTTACACCCTTGAGAATAATATCGGAGCTCACGGGACCTTTGACTTCTACATTCTCAATTACCGTCTAAACTCTTATATAAAATTGACGAATTCTAGTTCAACTTCGGATTTAAATTTAAGAAAAAGCAAGTTTCTCACAATTATAAATAAAACAACAAAAACACTTATTCATTCACTCGACTCTTCTAACTCTATTGAACACTTTTTTTTTCAATCTCTTTTTTTTTCAAATATTTTTTATTTTATATTTTTTTTTTCTCTTTTTTTTTTCTTTTTTTTTTCTCTTTTTTTTTCGATTCGACTTTTTTTTTTTTTTTTTTTCAACATCCCTTTTCTTTCTTTTTTTTTTGTTTTAATTTTATAATTTTAGATTTAGGAATTTGTAATTTTTTTTATAGTGTAATTTTTAATTTGAATTAATAAAGTTAACTTTTAGTTTGGTAATCTCTTATTCTCTCGTTTTATTTTACTGTTAAAAGTTTTATTTTCAGTTTTAATCTCTTTAATTCACTGTTTATTTTTGTGTTGAAAAGCTTGCTTCATCGAATCTCATCAGTTTAATATAACTGTGTTATATTTTTTTAATAGCTGAAAAGTCATAGCTCATTAAGTAAGATTGGATAAGGGATCAAGCTTAATCCATTGATTAAGTTAAAAACAGGTGATAAAAGCTACTGAAAATCGTGTTCGTTGATGTTTTTATGGCGCGGTTTTAGTGTCGATGGTCGACGATAGGACTAGATTAGGTTGATAAGGTTTTGGTGTTTAAGCTCGTGGCTCGTCAGCTACGGGCAGAAAGGCAAAGCTCTGTATGAGCGCAATCTCTCTGTTAGGCTGAGAGAATGCAGGTTACTCTTAATTTTCATTTTATGCATTTTTCTGTAGTATAAACTGCTATGTGCTTTGTGTAGTGTGTTACTTTCTTGTCGATTGCTGCATTTCGTTCTAATTTTTCTGTTTTTAATTGTTCTACTGTTTTTTTTATCCAATAGCTTTTAATCCAGCAAAGTACTTTGTTAGATTTCATTTCCTGCAATTATAGGAGTGTTTGGATTAGTGCTTATTTTGAGTATTAGTTTGTGTTATTGTTAGCTTTGTTTGTAATCACATTTAGATGCCAAGGAGTTTTAGTTCTCATACTATGAGAAGTCAGCCAGCTATTTAGTCAAAAGGCGAATGGTCACAAAAAATACTTTGGGTTCAGTTTTATGCTCAAACAGCCAGTTTGATGTAAACTTTTCTCGCAGCTCATTTAGAATTAGGATAAGTGCCTTAGTGATCTAGATAGCTTGTACTAGTGGCTTTAAGTTTGTAGTTTTAAGTTTTTCTTCTAGCTTATTAGATAAGCCACTAGTAAGCCTTAAAGTAGCCTTACAAATCTGCATATTAGTATATTTTTCGATTAGTCACTTTAGTACAACAGCTTTTTCTTGCCTAATCTCTTATCGATTTTCGAATGTTTTTGTTTATAGATCAATATTGCAGCTTATTAAACATATAGGAACAAACGGGAGCTTATTTCGTTGACTAAAAATCATTTTCGAACCTTAAAATTTCATACAGCCCGTTTTGTTGAATAAGTCTGTGTAAATTGCATTATGGTCCCTGTATTCGCATATTTGTTACATTTCTAGTTAATTGCAAATAGTCCCTGTTTTCAATAAGTTAAAACCTGCGTATATACTAAAGTGGTGCATTTGTTTTGAATAATTGTTGGGCTTACCAACAATTTGGGCCATTAGAAGGCTACGTTTTTTTTAGTCAACATTTGGGGTGCGTTTTTTTTCAATTCATAACATTTCTAAAGTTTTGAAAAAAAAATAGAACTTAGTTTGAATAAAAAAAAAAGATAGTTTTAATAAACAAATAAAAAAATAAAAATATTGAAAGTATAAAAAATTTAGTTTTTTTTTCATTTTTAGATTAAATTTGGCATTTTCATTTTTTAGAATAATTTTGCATTTTTAGCATTTTAATATTTTGCATTTGTACTTTTATTTTCGCTTAGCGTTTTAATAAACATCATTTGCATTTTACTTGCGTATTTTATATTTTTACTTTGTAATTTTTATCTGTAGTACGTGCAATTTGTTTTTTAGATTAGTAAGTACTTTTACATAGTTTAGTATTTTATCTTTTTACGTGCTTTTAATTAAAAATAGATACCAAACAAGTGCTTTTAACCAAAAACGATAAATCTCTACGTATAAATTGGAAATCAATTCGAGACGATTCGAGGAACGATAAACGAACAAAAATAGGATTGCAAAATCCCTTTTTCAAAATGGCGCCGCTGCCGGGCTAAAACGAGACCAAAACACGTATTTAATATCCTTTGTTTGGAATTATGCGTGGTTTTTGTGTTTATTGTGTTTTCAGAGACAACCGGATGAATATTGGAGAAAACATGGGATTGCACGGGTATTACTGAAGCAAAAGACTCAAGATAAAGTCTATTGTCCAAGAGATGCAAAAGATTTGAAGTCACTGGGCCTATTCGAAGATTTATCGAAGAAAATGACCAAAGATGGAAGATTTATATAAGTCGAAGAAACTCAAGTCTATTAAACGAAGAAATTAAAAGACGAGTTGAATTTAATCGACGACAAATCCCGAATCAGAATCGAAAACGGAAACTTTTCTGAAAAGACGAAAAGACAAGAAGAACGGGAGAAAGCCCACTCACCAACCACAAGACAAGGCTATAAATAGCCCTCCCCTCACACATTTAGACAAGTTTTTTTTAGTTTTTTTTAGTTTCTTCTTCTCCCCCATTTCCTTTCTCTCTGCTCCGTTTCATCACCATCACCACTAGGGTGATTGGTGATTTTAATCTTTGTTTTCTAAATCTTGTTATTTTAATTCTTGTTTGATCTTGTTAAAACATTAATCATTCAATACAAAGTCTTGTTTAATCTTTCAATTTTATCTTGTTCATCATCATCTTTACCTTCAAGTTTTTAAGTTTTTATTTTCTTGATTTGATCTTCAAAAGTTGTTGGGATTTGTGTTTTTATTGATGGGATTAGTAGTTTACGATTAGTAAATGCTTTGTGATTGATTTATTTTAGTTTTTGGTGAAAAACTTGGTGAATTTTGGATTAAAAATAGTCTCCGTGTTCTTCGTTATCTGCTACTGTTCTGGGTTTCCAGAAGTTCCGAATCAAGCATAAGTTCCGAATCAAGACACTTCATTCGGAAGTCTAAAACTTCCGAACCAACCCTTCATTCGGAAGTCTCAAAACTTCCGAATCAACAACCTTCATTCGGAAGGTTCCGAATCAACCAGTAAGTTCCGGATCAAGACAATTCTTCCGAATCAAACCTTCATTCGGAAGGTTCCGAACCAAGCAAGACTTCCGAACCAATTGCTTTTCAAAAGTTCCGGATGAATGAACAGTAACTTCCGAATCAGAAAGTTCCGAATGAGTTCTTAAGTTCCGGATGAATGAAAGTTCCGAACCAAGGTTAAAGTTCCGAATCAAATTCTCTTTTAAAGTTACTCTTTTACTGTTTCTTTACTTTTATTCTAACTTTAATTTGAACTTTAATTTTAAATTTTAATTTTAATTTTAATTTTGATTTTAATTTCAATCCAAGTCTTTGTTAATCATAATTTAAGTAACTGTCTTTAATTTAAACTTTCATTTCCACTATTTATTAGTTTAGAAAACCAAACCCTTTTATTTAGTAACCAAGAACAATCATTCCACTTAAGACCGAGATCAATTCGAGAGGATTCCGAGAGAGAAATTGAACCTAGCAAAAACCCTAATATCAAATGGCGCCGCTGCCGGCTCTTCTCGTTAAGATCAAAAGTTTTTTGTGAGAACTTGGATTTTGGGATCCGTTCCCTGTGAACGTTACTTTTTCAAGAAAATCTTCAAAAACAACTAAAAAATATAAAATTTTCAAAAAAATAAAAAATAAAAATAAAAAACATAAAAACCAAAAAGATTTGTGCTTTGCTTTTCTTTGTTCGTTCTTTTGCAGGTGTATGCGCACTCGATCCACGTCATATCAAGAGCCCGAGCCTCTCGATCACTTAGACATGGCCGGTGTACCACCTCCAAACAATAATAACAACAACAACATGAATAATAACAATAACAATGAGCACCTTCCGGATAATCGCCCAATGATTGAATTGCTGCAAGCTCATGTCGATGGCA
Source organism: Glebionis coronaria (assembly GCA_025667525.1). Lineage (NCBI taxonomy): Eukaryota > Viridiplantae > Streptophyta > Magnoliopsida > Asterales > Asteraceae > Glebionis > Glebionis coronaria. The sequence goes on from CM046881.1 coordinate 228,771,603, forward strand.
ACACGGATCCAATTGTTATACCACCAATTGCCGCCAACAATTTCGAGCTAAAATCAGGCTTTATCCAGATGGTCTCCGCTCAACCATTCTTGGGACGAACCATTGATGATCCACATGACCATATCAAGAGATTTCTACAACTCACCAACACGGTCAAGTTCAATGGAGTTCCACAAGAGGTTATAAGGTTACAACTTTTTCCCTTTTCTTTAGAGGGACAAGCCCGGCATTGGCTTGCTAAGGAACCGCCACAGAGTATTCTCTCGTGGACGGATTTGGAAACAAAGTTTATCAACTACTTTTTTCCACCCTCTCGTACTACCGCTTTGCGGAATGAGATTATAAACTTTGAACAAAAGTACGATGAGTCGTTCAGTGAATCTTGGGATCGCTTTAAAGATCTTTTAAGAAAATGCCCACAACATGGTTTTACCAAAGTACATCAAATCAATACTTTTTACAATGGTTTAAGCATGAGTGACCAAGATTCACTGAACAGTGCCTCAGGGGGTAATTTATTGGCTAAGACTTCCAATGCTGCTTGGGACATCATTGAGAATAAGTCTCGTGTGCAAACCAAGAGTATTCGGACCAATGTTGCTAGTGCTAGCACTAATGACAGCGACAAGCGATTAGACAAAATCACTACGCTTCTTGAATCGCTTGTCACCCACACCGTCAGCAACAACAACAGCAACAACGCCAAAAACGCACAAGTGAACGCTGTCAGCCAACCTTGTGAGATATGCGGTGGTCCCCACTCTTACACAACTTGTACCGCCACCCAAGATTACCCTGCTGAGAATGTGAATGCGGCATATGGCACCTACCAACAACCTGCTTATCAAGCTAGACCTCAAGGTGACCGTAACTTGCTTAGCTATCGATCAAACAACTATCTTTCACCACCTGGCTTTCCTCCTACCAACCCAAACCAACAACAAAACCTTAACCGCCCTCCTCAACAACAACAACAACCTCGACAACCATACATCCCACCTCACAAGCAACAACAACCACCTCCACGTAACAATCAAGTCTACCAACAACCTGCTTACCAACCACCTGCATACAATGCTCCTCCCAACCAAGCCACCACTGCATTACACCAAGAGGTTGCAACCTACATGAGAACCAATGATGTGATAGTGGGAAATCTCCAAGAGGAAGTGCGCAATTTGAAGGCAGACTTGGTCAAGCAAGGAAACGATTTGAGAGTCGATATGAGAAATACGTTGGATACCCAAACAAATGACCTGAGGAACATGATGGCTAGTTTCTTCCAAGGTAATCAACCCTCTTCTTCGGGTACTCTTCCGAGTAACACCGTTGCGAACCCAAGAGGGGAGATGAAAGCAATCACTACTCGAAGTGGTAAAGGTACCAAGGAACCCGAGCTTCCTATACCTCCACCGGTGGTTGTGACTAAGGAGAACGAGTCACCTGCTCCTATTCCTCCTCCTTCTCCTTCCCTAATTTCTCCACCTCTTCTTTCTACCCCTCCTCCACCCGTGGTTGTGAGTGATCCTATTCCCCTAAAGCCTTCCTCTTCTTCCAATATACCTTATCCTTCAAGGTTGAGGAAAGAGAAGCAAAAGAGCAAGGATGATATTCAGGTTTCGAATTTCCTTAAAATGTTCAAACAACTGAATTTCAATATCTCCTTCGCTGAGGCTCTCGCTCACATGCCCAAGTATGCCAAAATGTTTAAAGATCTTCTGAGCGACAAGGAAAAGCTCCTCGATCTCGCCAACACCCAACTTAATGAGAACTCCTCTGCAGTGCTCTTAAGGAAATTGCCAATCAAGCTTGGTGATCCGGGTCGTTTTCTTATCCCTTGCAATTTCCCGGGAGTAGAGAATTGCATGGCCCTAGCCGATCTAGGTGCCAGTATTAATCTCATGCCTCTAAGTGTTTGGAAGCAATTATCTCTCCCAGAGCTAGTCCCCACCAAAATGACTTTGGAATTAGCTAACCGTACGGTTGCTTATCCAGTGGGGATAGCCGAAGACGTCATTGTAGGAGTCGACAAATTCACCTTCCCTGCCGATTTTGTTGTCGTCGACTACGAGATGGACCCCCGTGTACCACTTATTGTTGGTCGTCCATTCTTGAGGACCGGTCACACTCTCATTGATGTTGAAGCCGGTGAGCTTATCATGAGAGTGGGTGACGATAAAGTAGTCTTCAACATGGGAAAGCTTTCTAAACAACCTTATTCTTATGAGAGTGTTAATTGTATTGACGTTCTTGATGAGGCTTGTGAAGAACACTTCAAGGATGCTTGTAAAAACATTCCTACCTCTCTTCCCAATGTTGAGACCGTTTCCTCTATCGACTCATCACTATCTCTATTTGGAGAAAGTGATTTCCTTTGGAAAGATTTGGAAGCCACCTTGGAAGATGTGAAGCAAGACAATGACGATTCTACTGCCACTTGGGATGACGATCTCAGTTTCATTGCAAACCTCCTCAGAGAAGACAATCCTTCCCCTCCATCTCCCACTGTTATTGCTATCGAGACTCCGACTTCGAATACGCCTCCCGACGACAATCCTCCGGATTTGGAACTTAAGGAGTTGCCACCCCATCTTGAGTATGTATTCCTCGAAAAAGAGAAGAAGTCGCCAGTCATCATTGCTAAGGATTTGAAGGATGAAGAGAAAGCCCGACTTGTCGCTGTATTGAAAGATCATAAGAAGGCTATCGCTTGGAAAATTTCTGATATTCGTGGAATTGATCCTCACTTCTGCACCCACAAAATTCTCATGGAGGACGACTTCAAGCCCACTATTCAAAGCCAACGAAGGGTGAATCCAAAAATCCATGAAGTCATCAAAACAGAGGTTATCAAAATTCTTGATGCGGGTATGATTTACCCTATTTCAGATTCACCATGGGTTAGTCCAATCCATTGTGTGCCCAAGAAGGGCGGAATAACCGTTGTTCCCAATGAACACAACGAGTTGATTCCCACTCGTCTCGTTACTGGGTGGAGAGTTTGTATAGACTACCGCAAACTCAATGATGCCACGAGAAAGGATCATTTCCCTCTACCTTTTATGGACCAAATGCTTGAACGATTAGCCGGTAATGAATATTACTGCTTTCTTGATGGTTTCTCGGGTTACTTCCAAATACCCATCGATCCCCAAGATCAAGAGAAGACTACATTCACTTGTCCCTATGGCACATTTGCTTACAAAAGAATGCCTTTTGGCTTATGTAATGCGCCCGGGACTTTCCAAAGGTGCATGTTAGCTATTTTCCATGACATGGTTGAACAAACCATGGAAGTCTTCATGGATGATTTCTCGGTCTTCGGGGATTCCTTCTCTGCTTGCCTTGCCAATTTAGAACGTATGCTCAAGCGGTGTGAAGACACTCGCCTAGTTCTGAATTGGGAAAAATGCCATTTTATGGTAAAAGAAGGCATCGTGCTTGGACATAAGATCTCGAAAGCCGGTCTTGAAGTAGACCGTGCTAAAGTCGATGTTATCGCAAAGTTGCCTCCACCTTCAACCGTGAAGGGTGTGAGAAGTTTTCTGGGTCATGCGGGCTTCTACCGTCGATTCATCAAAGATTTTTCTCAAATCGCTCGCCCGATGACCCATCTCTTGGAAAAAGATACTCCTTTTATCTTTTCCAAAGAGTGTCTTGAAGCCTTTGACTCGCTTAAGGATAAGCTAACTAAGGCACCCGTCTTGGTTACCCCTAATTGGGAGCTTCCCTTTGAGTTGATGTGCGATGCTAGCGATTTTGCTATTGGAGCGGTTCTTGGACAAAGAGTGAACAAACACTTCCAACCGATCCATTACGCTAGCAAGACAATGACAGGGGCACAATTGCATTATACGACAACCGAAAAAGAGCTTTTAGCTGTTGTCTATGCTTTTGAAAAATTCCGCCCCTATCTTGTCCTTTCTACCACCATTGTGTACACCAATCATTCCGCGCTGAAGTACTTGTTGACAAAGCAAGATTCCAAACCAAGACTTCTTCGCTGGGTTTTGCTGCTCCAGGAATTTAAAATCGAAATTCACGATAAAAAAGGAGCTGAAAACTTAGCCGCGGACCATCTCAGCAGACTTGAGGATCCTTACCAAGGGGATCATCCGACCAAAGAAATCAATGATTCTTTTCCCTTGGAGACCTTAATGTCTATAAACTCGAAGCCGAATGAAACCCCGTGGTTTGCGGACTTTGCAAACTACTTGGCGGGTGGAATTCTCAAGGAAGGGTTGACGTCCCAGCAAAAGAAAAAGTTCTTCACCGACATCAAGACTTACTTTTGGGACGACCCTTACCTATTCAAACAATGTGCCGACCTGATTATTCGCCGATGTGTTGATGGACCGGCAGCGTCTGAAATCCTTAATGCTTGCCACAAAGGACCCACCGGTGGTCACTTTGGTCCCAACTACACCGCTAAAAAAGTGTTTGATTCCGGATTTTATTGGCCCTCCATATACCGTGACGCTCACGATATGGTTAAAAAATGTGATGTTTGACAAAAGCAAGGCAAAATCACACATAAAGACGAGATGCCTCAGAATTTCATTCAAGAGTGTGAAATTTTTGATGTTTGGGGTATCGACTTTATGGGGCCATTCCCTTCTTCTAAAGGAAACAAATACATCCTTGTAGCCGTTGACTACGTTTCAAAGTGGGTTGAAGCCAAAGCTTTGCCTACTAATGACGCAAGGGTGGTTTGTAACTTTTTGAAAGCTCTTTTCGCTAGATTCGGTGTGCCTCGCGCCATTATTAGTGATCGTGGGACTCATTTCTGCAATGACCAATTTGCTCGAGTCATGGCTAAGTACGGTGTAAACCATCGTCTTTCCACAGCCTACCACCCACAAACTAATGGCCAGGCTGAAATATCCAACCGAGGACTGAAGCGAATTCTTGAAAGAACCGTGGGAGAGCATCGTGCCTCATGGGCTGATAAACTTGATGATGCTTTGTGGGCTTTCCGTACTGCTTACAAGACCCCGATCGGCTGTACGCCTTATCGTCTTGTGTACGGGAAAGCGTGCCACCTCCCCATTGAGTTGGAGCACAAGGCTTACTGGGCCTTGAAGTGGGCTAATTTTGATATAAACAAAGCCGGTGACCTACGCAAGATCCAACTCAATGAGCTGAATGAACTCCGTAATGAGGCTTATGAAAATTCTTTGATCTATAAGGAAAGAACTAAGCTCATTCACGACTCCAAGATTAAAAACCGAGAGTTCCATGTTGGAGACAAGGTCTTACTTTTTAACTCTCGGTTGAAAATCTTCTCGGGAAAGCTCAAATCTCGTTGGTCCGGCCCATTCACCATTGCCCAAATTTTTCCATATGGTACTCTCGAGCTCGCTCAACCTGATGGACCAAATTTTAAGGTGAATGGCCAACGAGTGAAGTTGTACTTTGGTGAGGACACCTCTCAGGAGGTGATTCCATCCCTCACCACTTTCCCCATGAACTAATTTTGGGTCAAGTCAGGCTCGTGACTCGGTTATCAAAAACAAGCGCTCCTCGGGAGGCAGCCCGAGTATCTATCCTTTTATGTTTTAATCCCCTAAGTGTAGGGGGGACTTCTATACGTGTTTGTCTTTGTGTGGTGTGATTACAGGGATAAGTGCACTCTTGGAAACTTTGAAGAACCGTGCTCCCGTGTTATCCGAAATCCGGTTCTATCTCTAAACTATCGTGATTCAATTTTCTTCATACTCACATTTGAAATTGATCACTTTAGTCGTCTCTTCCTTAACTTGAGTTAACCAACGTGCACAATGTCATAAGTGTAGGGGAAACTTTTCCCACATGCTTAAACATTGAGGACAATGTTTATCTTAAGTGTAGGGGGGACTTGTATCGAAGTTTTAAGTGGACTTTTCCATGAAAATGCCTTCAATTAACCGGAAAATCATATTTTTCAACATTTTTCAAATTTTTTATTAACTTTGGCCATTTAGTTGTAATTTTTAAATTTTATCATTGCTTTCATATGTATATATACCGCAATAAAGTCAAAAATATTAATAAAGAGGTGTAGCTAGTTTAGAAGTCTTTGACATATTAGGCCCGTTGCGTTTATTTTGACTCAACCCGAATAGACTTATCCAAGTTTATTCTAGCTAGTATCCTTAACCATGTAGACCTTAATTGGTTTATTAGGCTAAGTATCCACGAGTCTCATTACTTGAGATTTTAAATTGTGGAGGACGAGAAATGATAGAGTCAATTATAAGTCGGTATTCTTGCGCAAGCCCACTTGGTGTAATTATTTGCCTATTCTCCCATCACTTGCTAATAATTTATCTGCAATAAGTAAGGTCGTACGATTTGAAAAGTTACTTAGCTTCTAGCCCAAGATCGTTTAAAAGTTGCTCGGTAATGATAAGAGTTCATAGCCAAGGCATAACTTATGAAGTGGGGCGCGAAGATTGGCGAGTCCGAAAAGGCCCTAACAAGGGATGAGGATTCAATTTTATTGCTGAAGATCCAAAGTGATGTGAAAAGCATTATTCCTAAAGTCAATATGAAGGATCAAGACTCACGACGAAAAGCAATCAACTCCCATAAAGATCATGGAGAAGTCTATCCGAAAAGACCCTAACAAGGTATGAGGATAAATAGATCTAAGTCCGAAAAGGAGGCGGATCGTTGTATCTCAAAATCCCAATTAGAGATTGAAGAAATAATCATGAAGTCTTGGTCAACAAAGTTGGAGTACCCCTCAAAAGTCTCCAAGCGAAGAAACTCTATTATGATGAGAAGACCATTATCTCAAGAACGTCTCTCGAAGATATGAAGTATGAAGTACATGCCAAATATCGGCCCGAGAAAGGTCTCAAATCGTGAACCAAGTTATGCCAAGATATGAACTTTTTGATATCCCGAGAAGCAGTTTTAAGAGATTTTGTCCTTTAGCTAACTATTGATCAAATCGTCCTACTTTGCTTTCAGCCCTAATAAACTATCGAAATAAGTCCAAAAATGCATCTTCATGATCATTCTAAGACAAAAATAAAATATAAGAGATACACCTAGGAATAAGGGAGTTTAAGCATTTAATTAAGCCATGTGTGTAAGTGTTTGAATTGCTAACTTATAATAACAATGATCTCGTTTTTAAGCTTAGTTTGAGGAACGTGAAACTTGAGGGTGATAAATCTTCGCAGCACAAAAGCCCTAATGTAAGTCATTGATTTCTTTGCAAGTTATTTCCATGTAGCTATTTTCAAGTAAAAATGGTTTTCTATCCCTTTGTTATCTTGGAAGTTTTATTTCTTTAATTTTTTGTTTAGTAGAATTTAAATAAGGCCAAGGTTGATTAATTATGAGAAAAATGTAAAATTACTTTATCACTAAGCATTGCATGAGGGCATGGCAATGGTTAAGTGTAGGGGATTTGATAGGTGTGTAAACACCCATCCTTTTACCACTTAATTCGGGCTAAAACGAGACCAAAACACGTATTTAATATCCTTTGTTTGGAATTATGCGTGGTTTTTGTGTTTATTGTGTTTTCAGAGACAACCAGATGAATATTGGAGAAAACATGGGATTGCACGGGTATTACTGAAGAAAAAGACTCAAGATAAAGTCTATTGTCCAAGAGATGCAAAAGATTTGAAGTCACTGGGCCTATTCGAAGATTTATCGAAGAAAAGGACCAAAGATGGAAGATTTATATAAGTCGAAGAAACTCAAGTCTATTAAACGAAGAAATTAAAAGACGAGTTGAATTTAATCGACGACAAATCCCGAATCAGAATCGAAAACGGAAACTTTTCTGAAAAGACGAAAAGACAAGAAGAACGGGAGAAAGCCCACTCACCAACCACAAGACAAGGCTATAAATAGCCCTCCCCTCACACATTTAGACAAGTTTTTTTTAGTTTTTTTTAGTTTCTTCTTCTCCCCCATTTCCTTTCTCTCTGTTCCGTTTCATCACCATCACCACTAGGGTGATTGGTGATTTTAATCTTTGTTTTCTAAATCTTGTTATTTTAATTCTTGTTTGATCTTGTTAAAACATTAATCATTCAATACAAAGTCTTGTTTAATCTTTCAATTTTATCTTGTTCATCATCATCTTTACCTTCAAGTTTTTAAGTTTTTATTTTCTTGATTTGATCTTCAAAAGTTGTTGGGATTTGTGTTTTTATTGATGGGATTAGTAGTTTACGATTAGTAAATGCTTTGTGATTGATTTATTTTAGTTTTTGGTGAAAAACTTGGTGAATTTTGGATTAAAAATAGTCTCCGTGTTCTTCGTTATCTGCTACTGTTCTGGGTTTCCAGAAGTTCCGAATCAAGCATAAGTTCCGAATCAAGACACTTCATTCGGAAGTCTAAAACTTCCGAACCAACCCTTCATTCGGAAGTCTCAAAACTTCCGAATCAACAACCTTCATTCGGAAGGTTCCGAATCAACCAGTAAGTTCCGGATCAAGACAATTCTTCCGAATCAAACCTTCATTCGGAAGGTTCCGAACCAAGCAAGACTTCCGAACCAATTGCGTTTCAAAAGTTCCGGATGAATGAACAGTAACTTCCGAATCAGAAAGTTCCGAATGAGTTCTTAAGTTCCGGATGAATGAAAGTTCCGAACCAAGGTTAAAGTTCCGAATCAAATTCTCTTTTAAAGTTACTGTTTTACTGTTTCTTTACTTTTATTCTAACTTTAATTTGAACTTTAATTTTAAATTTTAATTTTAATTTTAATTTTGATTTTAATTTCAATCCAAGTCTTTGTTAATCATAATTTAAGTAACTGTCTTTAATTTAAACTTTCATTTCCACTATTTATTAGTTTAGAAAACCAAACCCTTTTATTTAGTAACCAAGAACAATCATTCCACTTAAGACCGAGATCAATTCGAGAGGATTCCGAGAGAGAAATTGAACCTAGCAAAAACCCTAATATCAAATGGCGCTGCTGCCGGCTCTTCTCGTTAAGATCAAAAGTTTTTTGTGAGAACTTGGATTTTGGGATCCGTTCCCTGTGAACGTTACTTTTTCAAGAAAATCTTCAAAAACAACTAAAAAATATAAAATTTTCAAAAATAAAAAAAAAAAAAAAAAAAACATAAAAACCAAAAAGATTTGTGCTTTGCTTTTCTTTGTTCGTTCTTTTGCAGGTGTATGCGCACTCGATCCACGTCATATCAAGAGCCCGGGCCTCTCGATCACTTAGACATGGCCGGTGTACCACCTCCAAACAATAATAACAACAACAACATGAATAATAACAATAACAATGAGCACCTTCCGGATAATCGCCCAATGATTGAATTGCTGCAAGCTCATGTCGATGGCAACACGGATCCAATTGTTATACCACCAATTGCCGCCAACAATTTCGAGCTAAAATCAGGCTTTATCCAGATGGTCTCCGCTCAACCATTCTTGGGACGAACCATTGATGATCCACATGACCATATCAAGAGATTTCTACAACTCACCAACACGGTCAAGTTCAATGGAGTTCCACAAGAGGTTATAAGGTTACAACTTTTTCCCTTTTCTTTAGAGGGACAAGCCCGGCATTGGCTTGCTAAGGAACCGCCACAGAGTATTCTCTCGTGGACGGATTTGGAAACAAAGTTTATCAACTACTTTTTTCCACCCTCTCGTACTACCGCTTTGCGGAATGAGATTATAAACTTTGAACAAAAGTACGATGAGTCGTTCAGTGAATCTTGGGATCGCTTTAAAGATCTTTTAAGAAAATGCCCACAACATGGTTTTACCAAAGTACATCAAATCAATACTTTTTACAATGGTTTAAGCATGAGTGACCAAGATTCACTGAACAGTGCCTCAGGGGGTAATTTATTGGCTAAGACTTCCAATGCTGCTTGGGACATCATTGAGAATAAGTCTCGTGTGCAAACCAAGAGTATTCGGACCAATGTTGCTAGTGCTAGCACTAATGACAGCGACAAGCGATTAGACAAAATCACTACGCTTCTTGAATCGCTTGTCACCCACACCGTCAGCAACAACAACAGCAACAACGCCAAAAACGCACAAGTGAACGCTGTCAGCCAACCTTGTGAGATATGCGGTGGTCCCCAATCTTACACAACTTTTACCGCCACCCAAGATTACCCTGCTGAGAATGTGAATGCGGCATATGGCACCTACCAACAACCTGCTTATCAAGCTAGACCTCAAGGTGACCGTAACTTGCTTAGCTATCGATCAAACAACTATCTTTCACCACCTGGCTTTCCTCCTACCAACCCAAACCAACAACAAAACCTTAACCGCCCTCCTCAACAACAACAACAACCTCGACAACCATACATCCCACCTCACAAGCAACAACAACCACCTCCACGTAACAATCAAGTCTACCAACAACCTGCTTACCAACCACCTGCATACAATGCTCCTCCCAACCAAGCCACCACTGCATTACACCAAGAGGTTGCAACCTACATGAGAACCAATGATGTGATAGTGGGAAATCTCCAAGAGGAAGTGCGCAATTTGAAGGCAGACTTGGTCAAGCAAGGAAACGATTTGAGAGCCGATATGAGAAATACGTTGGATACCGAAACAAATGACCTGATGAACATGATGGCTAGTTTCTTCCAAGGTAATCAACCCTCTTCTTCGGGTACTCTTCCGAGTAACACCGTTGCGAATCCAAGAGGGGAGATGAAAGCAATCACTACTCGAAGTGGTAAAGGTACCAAGGAACCCGAGCTTCCTATACCTCCACCGGTGGTTGTGACTAAGGAGAACGAGTCACCTGCTCCTATTCCTCCTCCTTCTCCTTCCCCAATTTCTCCACCTCTTCTTTCTACCCCTCCTCCACCCGTGGTTGTGAGTGATCCTATTCCCCTAAAGCCTTCCTCTTCTTCCAATATACCTTATCCTTCAAGGTTGAGGAAAGAGAAGCAAAAGAGCAAGGATGATATTTAGGTTTCGAATTTCCTTAAAATGTTCAAACAACTGAATTTCAATATCTCCTTCGCTGAGGCTCTCGCTCACATGCCTAAGTATGCCAAAATGTTTAAAGATCTTCTGAGCGACAAGGAAAAGCTCCTCGATCTCACCAACACCCAACTTAATGAGAACTGCTCTGCAGTGCTCTTAAGGAAATTGCCAATCAAGCTTGGTGATCCGGGTCGTTTTCTTATCCCTTGCAATTTCCCGGGAGTAGAGAATTGCATGGCCCTAGCCGATCTAGGTGCCAGTATTAATCTCATGCCTCTAAGTGTTTGGAAGCAATTATCTCTCCCAGAGCTAGTCCCCACCAAAATGACTTTGGAATTAGCTAACCGTACGGTTGCTTATCCAGTGGGGATAGCCGAAGACGTCATTGTAGGAGTCGACAAATTCACCTTCCCTGCCGATTTTGTTGTCGTCGACTACGAGATGGACCCCCGTGTACCACTTATTGTTGGTCGTCCATTCTTGAGGACCGGTCGCACTCTCATTGATGTTGAAGCCGGTGAGCTTATCATGAGAGTGGGTGACGATAAAGTAGTCTTCAACATGGGAAAGCTTTCTAAACAGCCTTATTCTTATGAGAGTGTTAATTGTATTGACGTTCTTGATGAGGCTTGTGAAGAACACTTCAAGGATGCTTGTAAAAACATTCCTACCTCTCTTCCCAATGTTGAGACCGTTTCCTCTATCGACTCATCACTATCTCTATTTGGAGAAAGTGATTTCCTTTGGAAAGATTTGGAAGCCACCTTGGAAGATGTGAAGCAAGACAATGACGATTCTACTGCCACTTGGGATGACGATCTCAGTTTCATTGCAAACCTCCTCAGAGAAGACAATCCTTCCCCTCCATCTCCCACTGTTATTGCTATCGAGACTCCGACTTCGAATACGCCTCCCGACGACAATCCTCCGGATTTGGAACTTAAGGAGTTGCCACCCCATCTTGAGTATGTATTCCTCGAAAAAGAGAAGAAGTCGCCAGTCATCATTGCTAAGGATTTGAAGGATGAAGAGAAAGCCCGACTTGTCGCTGTATTGAAAGATCATAAGAAGGCTATCGCTTGGAAGATTTCTGATATTCGTGGAATTGATCCTCACTTCTGCACCCACAAAATTCTCATGGAGGACGACTTCAAGCCCACTATTCAAAGCCAACGAAGGGTGAATCCAAAAATCCATGAAGTCATCAAAACAGAGGTTATCAAACTTCTTGATGCGGGTATGATTTACCCTATTTCAGATTCACCATGGGTTAGTCCAATCCATTGTGTGCCCAAGAAGGGCGGAATAACCGTTGTTCCCAATGAACACAACGAGTTGATTCCCACTCGTCTCGTTACTGGGTGGAGAGTTTGTATAGACTACCACAAACTCAATGATGCCACGAGAAAGGATCATTTCCCTCTACCTTTTATGGACCAAATGCTTGAACGATTAGCCGGTAATGAATATTACTGCTTTCTTGATGATTTCTCGGGTTACTTCCAAATACCCATCGATCCCCAAGATCAAGAGAAGACTACATTCACTTGTCCCTATGGCACATTTGCTTACAAAAGAATGCCTTTTGGCTTATGTAATGCGCCCGGGACTTTCCAAAGGTGCATGTTAGCTATTTTCCATGACATGGTTGAACAAACCATGGAAGTCTTCATGTATGATTTCTCGGTCTTCGGGGATTCCTTCTCTGCTTGCCTTGCCAATTTAGAACGTATGCTCAAGCGGTGTGAAGACACTCGCCTAGTTCTGAATTGGGAAAAATGCCATTTTATGGTAAAAGAAGGCATCGTGCTTAGACATAAGATCTCGAAAGCCGGTCTTGAAGTAGACCGTGCTAAAGTCGATGTTATCGCAAAGTTGCCTCCACCTTCAACCGTGAAGGGTGTGAGAAGTTTTCTGGGTCATGCGGGCTTCTACCGTCGATTCATCAAAGATTTTTCTCAAATCGCTCGCCCGATGACCCATCTCTTGGAAAAAGATACTCCTTTTATCTTTTCCAAAGAGTGTCTTGAAGCCTTTGACTCGCTTAAGGATAAGCTAACTAAGGCACCCGTCTTGGTTACCCCTAATTGGGAGCTTCCCTTTGAGTTGATGTGCGATGCTAGCGATTTTGCTATTGGAGCGGTTCTTGGACAAAGAGTGAACAAACACTTCCAACCGATCCATTACGCTAGCAAGACAATGACAGGGGCACAATTGCATTATACGACAACCGAAAAAGAGCTTTTAGCTGTTGTCTATGCTTTTGAAAAATTCCGCCCCTATCTTGTCCTTTCTACCACCATTGTGTACACCGATCATTCCGCGCTGAAGTACTTGTTGACAAAGCAAGATTCCAAACCAAGACTTCTTCGCTGGGTTTTGCTGCTCCAGGAATTTAAAATCGAAATTCGCGATAAAAAAGGAGCTGAAAACTTAGCCGCGGACCATCTCAGCAGACTTGAGGATCCTTACCAAGGGGATCATCCGACCAAAGAAATCAATGATTCTTTTCCCTTGGAGACCTTAATGTCTATAAACTCGAAGCCGAATGAAACCCCGTGGTTTGCGGACTTTGCAAACTACTTGGCGGGTGGAATTCTCAAGGAAGGGTTGACGTCCCAGCAAAAGAAAAAGTTCTTCACCGACATCAAGACTTACTTTTGGGACGACCCTTACCTATTCAAACAATGTGCCGACCTGATTATTCGCCGATGTGTTGATGGACCGGCAGCGTCTGAAATCCTTAATGCTTGCCACAAAGGACCCACCGGTGGTCACTTTGGTCCCAACTACACCGCTAAAAAAGTGTTTGATTCCGGATTTTATTGGCCCTCCATATACCGTGACGCTCACGATATGGTTAAAAAATGTGATGTTTGCCAAAAGCAAGGCAAAATCACACATAAAGACGAGATGCCTCAGAATTTCATTCAAGAGTGTGAAATTTTTGATGTTTGGGGTATCGACTTTATGGGGCCATTCCCTTCTTCTAAAGGAAACAAATACATCCTTGTAGCCGTTGACTACGTTTCAAAGTGGGTTGAAGCCAAAGCTTTGCCTACTAATGACGCAAGGGTGGTTTGTAACTTTTTGAAAGCTCTTTTCGCTAGATTCGGTGTGCCTCGCGCCATTATTAGTGATCGTGGGACTCATTTCTGCAATGACCAATTTGCTCGAGTCATGGCTAAGTACGGTGTAAACCATCGTCTTTCCACAGCCTACCACCCACAAACTAATGGCCAGGCTGAAATATCCAACCGAGGACTGAAGCGAATTCTTGAAAGAACCGTGGGAGAGCATCGTGCCTCATGGGCTGATAAACTTGATGATGCTTTGTGGGCTTTCTGTACTGCTTACAAGACCCCGATCGGCTGTACGCCTTATCGTCTTATGTACGGGAAAGCGTGCCACCTCCCCATTGAGTTGGAGCACAAGGCTTACTGGGCCTTGAAGTGGGCTAATTTTGATATAAACAAAGCCGGTGACCTACGCAAGATCCAACTCAATGAGCTGAATGAACTCCGTAATGAGGCTTATGAAAATTCTTTGATCTATAAGGAAAGAACTAAGCTCATTCACGACTCCAAGATTAATAACCGAGAGTTCCATGTTGGAGACACTGTCTTACTTTTTAACTCTCGGTTGAAAATCTTCTCGGGAAAGCTCAAATCTCGTTGGTCCGGCCCATTCACCATTGCCCAAATTTTTCCATATGGTACTCTCGAGCTCGCTCAACCTGATGGACCAAATTTTAAGGTGAATGGCCAACGAGTGAAGTTGTACTTTGGTGAGGACACCTCTCAGGAGGTGATTCCATCCCTCACCACGTTCCCCATGAACTAATTTTGGGTCGAGTCAGGCTCGTGACTCGGTTATCAAAAACAAGCGCTCCTCGGGAGGCAGCCCCAGTATCTATCCTTTTATGTTTTAATCCCCTAAGTGTAGGGGGGACTTCTATACGTGTTTGTCTTTGTGTGGTGTGATTACAGGGATAAGTGCACTCTTGGAAACTTTGAAGAACCGTGCTCCCGTGTTATCCGAAATCCGGTTCTATCTCTAAACTATCGTGATTCAATTTTCTTCATACTCACATTTGAAATTGATCACTTTAGTCGTCTCTTCCTTAACTTGAGTTAACCAACGTGCACAATGTCATAAGTGTAGGGGAAACTTTTCCCACATGCTTAAACATTGAGGACAATGTTTATCTTAAGTGTAGGGGGGACTTGTATCGAAGTTTTAAGTGGACTTTTCCATGAAAATGCCTTCAATTAACCGGAAAATCATATTTTTCAACATTTTTCAAATTTTTTATTAACTTTGGCCATTTAGTTGTAATTTTTAAATTTTATCATTGCTTTCATATGTATATATACCGCAATAAAGTCAAAAATATTAATAAAGAGGTGTAGCTAGTTTAGAAGTCTTTGACATATTAGGCCCGTTGCGTTTATTTTGACTCAACCCGAATAGACTTATCCAAGTTTATTCTAGCTAGTATCCTTAACCATGTAGACCTTAATTGGTTTATTAGGCTAAGTATCCACGAGTCTCATTACTTGAGATTTTAAATTGTGGAGGACGAGAAATGATAGAGTCAATTATAAGTCGGTATTCTTGCGCAAGCCCACTTGGTGTAATTATTTGCCTATTCTCCCATCACTTGCTAATAATTTATCTGCAATAAGTAAGGTCGTACGATTTGAAAAGTTACTTAGCTTCTAGCCCAAGATCGTTTAAAAGTTGCTCGGTAATGATAAGAGTTCATAGCCAAGGCATAACTTATGAAGCGGGGCGCGAAGATTGGCGAGTCCGAAAAGGCCCTAACAAGGGATGAGGATTCAATTTTATTGCTGAAGATCCAAAGTGATGTGAAAAGCATTATTCCTAAAGTCAATATGAAGGATCAAGACTCACGACGAAAAGCAATCAACTCCCATAAAGATCATGGAGAAGTCTATCCGAAAAGACCCTAACAAGGTATGAGGATAAATAGATCCAAGTCCGAAAAGGAGGCGGATCGTTGTATCTCAAAATCCCAATTAGAGATTGAAGAAATAATCATGAAGTCTTGGTCAACAAAGTTGGAGTACCCCTCAAAAGTCTCCAAGCGAAGAAACTCTATTATGATGAGAAGACCATTATCTCAAGAACGTCTCTCGAAGATATGAAGTATGAAGTACATGCCAAATATCGGCCCGAGAAAGGTCTCAAATCGTGAACCAAGTTATGCCAAGATATGAACTTTTTGATATCCCGAGAAGCAGTTTTAAGAGATTTTGTCCTTTAGCTAACTATTGATCAAATCGTCCTACTTTGCTTTCAGCCCTAATAAACTATCGAAATAAGTCCAAAAATGCATCTTCATGATCATTCTAAGACAAAAATAAAATATAAGAGATACACCTAGGAATAAGGGAGTTTAAGCATTTAATTAAGCCATGTGTGTAAGTGTTTGAATTGCTAACTTATAATAACAATGATCTCGTTTTTAAGCTTAGTTTGGGGAACGTGAAACTTGAGGGTGATAAATCTTCGCAGCACAAAAGCCCTAATGTAAGTCATTGATTTCTTTGCAAGTTATTTCCATGTAGCTATTTTCAAGTAAAAATGGTTTTCTATCCCTTTGTTATCTTGGAAGTTTTATTTCTTTAATTTTTTGTTTAGTAGAATTTAAATAAGGCCAAGGTTGATTAATTATGAGAAAAATGTAAAATTACTTTATCACTAAGCATTGCATGAGGGCATGGCAATGGTTAAGTGTAGGGGATTTGATAGGTGTGTAAACACCCATCCTTTTACCACTTAATTCGGGCTAAAACGAGACCAAAACACGTATTTAATATCCTTTGTTTGGAATTATGCGTGGTTTTTGTGTTTATTGTGTTTTCAGAGACAACCGGATGAATATTGGAGAAAACATGGGATTGCACGGGTATTACTGAAGAAAAAGACTCAAGATAAAGTCTATTGTCCAAGAGATGCAAAAGATTTGAAGTCACTGGGCCTATTCGAAGATTTATCGAAGAAAAGGACCAAAGATGGAAGATTTATATAAGTCGAAGAAACTCAAGTCTATTAAACGAAGAAATTAAAAGACGAGTTGAATTTAATCGACGACAAATCCCGAATCAGAATCGAAAACGGAAACTTTTCTGAAAAGACGAAAAGACAAGAAGAACGGGAGAAAGCCCACTCACCAACCACAAGACAAGGCTATAAATAGCCCTCCCCTCACACATTTAGACAAGTTTTTTTTAGTTTTTTTTAGTTTCTTCTTCTCCCCCATTTCCTTTCTCTCTGTTCCGTTTCATCACCATCACCACTAGGGTGATTGGTGATTTTAATCTTTGTTTTCTAAATCTTGTTATTTTAATTCTTGTTTGATCTTGTTAAAACATTAATCATTCAATACAAAGTCTTGTTTAATCTTTCAATTTTATCTTGTTCATCATCATCTTTACCTTCAAGTTTTTAAGTTTTTATTTTCTTGATTTGATCTTCAAAAGTTGTTGGGATTTGTGTTTTTATTGATGGGATTAGTAGTTTACGATTAGTAAATGCTTTGTGATTGATTTATTTTAGTTTTTGGTGAAAAACTTGGTGAATTTTGGATTAAAAATAGTCTCCGTGTTCTTCGTTATCTGCTACTGTTCTGGGTTTCCAGAAGTTCCGAATCAAGCATAAGTTCCGAATCAAGACACTTCATTCGGAAGTCTAAAACTTCCGAACCAACCCTTCATTCGGAAGTCTCAAAACTTCCGAATCAACAACCTTCATTCGGAAGGTTCCGAATCAACCAGTAAGTTCCGGATCAAGACAATTCTTCCGAATCAAACCTTCATTCGGAAGGTTCCGAACCAAGCAAGACTTCCGAACCAATTGCTTTTCAAAAGTTCCGGATGAATGAACAGTAACTTCCGAATCAGAAAGTTCCGAATGAGTTCTTAAGTTCCGGATGAATGAAAGTTCCGAACCAAGGTTAAAGTTCCGAATCAAATTCTCTTTTAAAGTTACTGTTTTACTGTTTCTTTACTTTTATTCTAACTTTAATTTGAACTTTAATTTTAAATATTAATTTTAATTTTAATTTTGATTTTAATTTCAATCCAAGTCTTTGTTAATCATAATTTAAGTAACTGTCTTTAATTTAAACTTTCATTTCCACTATTTATTAGTTTAGAAAACCAAACCCTTTTATTTAGTAACCAAGAACAATCATTCCACTTAAGACCGAGATCAATTCGAGAGGATTCCGAGAGAGAAATTGAACCTAGCAAAAACCCTAATATCAAGGTGTCTACAAAGAATCACTTATTCAAACATAAATAAAGACTAAGAAAAAAGGGGGTTCCTCCAAATGCAATCCTAAGCCTTCCAGCTAGCCACTCCTATTCTCACGCTTAACCATATTCTCACCTGAAAGAGACACTAAAACACGTCAACATAAAGTTGGTGAGAGTCATAGGTTTAGAATCCAACGCCAAATTAGTTATAAGCTGTGAATAACAACCATTAACAAAATAACATATGGACAATGTGTTACAATTATGTATTAACAACTAGCATTTAAGATTAACCAATCACCACAAATCCAAGGCTCCAAGCCTTACCAATAACCACAATTCCAAGGCTCCAAGCCTTACCAATCACCATGGTCCCATAGGCGCCCATGCACCTATGAACCAATCCCAATGCCCCGCCTTGTCAACATCCCCTTGGTACCAAGTCAAACCACAATAACTGAGACGGTACGTGTCCCCTGATCTAAATCATAAACACAATCATGAATCACATAGCAGTTAATCACATAAGTGTACACACAAGTCTATCACAAACCATAAAAACATTCACAACATTCTTTACAAAACCATACAGTGTCTCTTCCATCCCATCTGGAAATCGAATCATAAAAAGACATGCGACTATGAAACTCACCTGAACAAGCTTCTCCAAGTATCTGCGCTCTAGCAAAAATCTAAACACACAAACGTATACAATCAAGACATGAACCACATACCAAAATGGATCATCAATCTATGATGGATATATAACCTTATCCTACCACTTAACCCTATTTATATGCCATATGAATCTCATTACATCCCTCTATAAAGCCCTTAACTTAGTTTAGTTCATAACTTGCCCCGTTAACATTTAACCCAAAACAGTCCCATTTTTCATACTTCAAACTATTGGTCGAACATCCCCTTAACCAAAATAACATGCCCTATAAAAGAAATCCTATGTCTATAAATGTGTTAGCTAACTCCCCCCTTTGGCCGCAACCTTAAAGCTACTGTTAAGGCCTCCATATATATATATATATATATATATATATATATATATATATATATATATACTTTTACCTATCCAGAATTTACTGATTTTGAACATATAAAAAGTTTGCTATGATCAGAGGGTCTTACCCTAACCCATTTGTTTAGCCCTCCTCCAGATCTTTTATTTAATATATAATCTAAGTCTCATGCTCGTTGTAAGTAGGGGTGTCGAAAAAGTCGACCCGACCCGAACCCGAACCCGAATAAGCCTATTCAGGTCGGGTCACTCGGGTCCAAAATCGTATTCGGGTCAATTCGGGTTGACCCGAATTGACCCGAGTTCTAATTAGGCTCGGGTTCGGGTTTATATTTTTTAGCCTTGACCCGACTTGACCCGACCCGAATTGACCCGAACCCGACCAACCCGACTTGACCCGACTCAAACAACACATTTTACATTGAATTTTTACTTAAATTAGCCAAATTTCATACTTTTTCCTTATAGTCGGGTTGACCCGAACCCGAGTTGACCCGACCCAAATTGACCCGACCCGAATTGACCCGAACCCGAGTGACCCGAGTTCTAATTAGGCTCGGGTTCGGGTATGATTTTTTTGAGTCTTGACCCGACTTGACCCGACCCGACTTGACCCGAACCCGGTTGACCCGACCCGATTCACACCCCTAGTTGTAAGGTCCAATTATACTCCTAAGTACCCTAACCATCTTAAAACATTAATTTAAACCCGACTGATTTCAAAACTGCTTTGACCTCCGACTGTTGTAACCTATTTTTAACCCACTTTCCGACCTCCAATTTAGTTCTCGTTTCTTGAGTTTGAAAGACAAATCAATTAACTTTCCAGGGACATAATATTCGAGAATTAAAAGTTTTTATAACTCTATATATGATCAAAACAATGGACCAAATATTCTGTCCAGTTTTTAAAAACGAATTTAAACATGATTAAACCCTTAATCATCATTAAACCTCATAATAACCTGATTAATTGAATATTAAGAACCCTAATATTATTAATTACAGAAATCATCATTCCTAGTATGAAAACCTAATCAAAAATCAAAAATCCTAAACCCTAATCCACCATACTAGGTTAGATACGTAAATTTAACGTTAATCGAGCTAGTTTAATTACATACCTTTAACCCTTATGCAATATTTCGGTTTTGATCTTCCCCATGGATGTTTCAACTGATATTAGGTATATTGTAGGGTTACGGGTCGTTTTTAGGGGTCTAGGAGTGTTTATATAGGCATTGGTAACCTCCTTAACAAGTTTGAGCCCAAAAGGGACTCTGCTTGGACATTTCCTACCCGTTTCCTTCCTTTAGTCGGTCATAACAGCCCATCCACGACCCACCCCCCTTAAATTTGGGTTATTTACACTCTCCCCCTTTCTATTTTATGTTTACCTATAGTTCCATACACTTCCGGGTCGAAACCGGACACCCTTTCGCTAATTTTTCGACTTTCTGCGTAATTTTCGATCTTAACTTTATTTTCAAAACTTTTCTTAAATAGAAAACTCCTATAATACATAGAATATATATAATATATATCTAATGTACATATATCACGTATGATACATACACAAAATCCTACGAAAACGATAATTCAACTTTCACGAAATTTTCGTGTGATCTCATTTCATTTCACTTCATTTCATTTCATTTCACTTCATTTCATTTCATTTCACTTCATAGTCACTATAATGTGAGCTTATGATTTATGAAATAACCATTGATCGATTTACTTAAGAGCAGTTTGTACTCATAAACGATGTCCAAACCATCCTCATTCACACCAAATAAACACGTAAACACATAAAACACATAGTCACACATAACACCCAAAAAATATGACTAAGTGACGAACCTCAAAACCACGGTTGTCACAGTTTGAGCCATCAACGCCTGAATTTATCCTGTCAGTGCCAGATTTTCTTTTGTCAGTGCTTGAAGATTCATGCATGTTTTCATCAACTGATGTTTCTTGTGGACCACCTTTTTCCTTTCTAGCAGCAGCAGCAGCAACAAATGCATCTGTCCAAATAGGAATGGTAACATACTCAAGTATGGGAGCTGATTTGTCTGCATGTGATCCTACCTCCTTATCAACCTGTATACATGAGTTTTCAACAACTGGTTCTTCCACAACATTTAAAGTCACCTTCACAATGTCTGGATTAGTAACAAGCATATAATTCAAGATTCTAGATAGAGGTTCCAATTCAAATAACCAATTTGGTCCACTCTCAGGATCACTAGGTTTACTTTCTAAAAACCTAACATGTAACTTTTCAAGTATACGTTTTTATTTCTTAAGGTAAACCTTATATCCTCTACTCTGCACTGAATAGCCCATAAAATAGCCTCCATCACCCTTAGCACTAAACTTTCCTAAGGCATCACTAGTGTCTAATACAACTACATGACAACCAAAGGGTTTAAGAAAACCAATATTAGGTTCCCTACTCCAAAATATCTCATAAGGTGTCTTATTATAGATTTTGTTGATCAATGCCCTATTCTGAACATAACAAGTTGTATTCACAGCCTCAACCCAAAATGCAATGGGAAAGTGAGCATCAGCCAACAATGTCCTAGCTGCTTCTATGAGTGTTCTATTCTTCCTTTCAGCCACCCCATTTTATTGTGGGGTTCTAGCTATACTAAACTGCCTAGTAATCTCTTTCTTGGCACAAAGTCATCTAACAACTTATTTCTAAACTCACCACCATTATCACTTCTAAGAAATTTAACCTCATTCCCAGTCTTCTTTTCAATTTGGGTAATAAAGTTAATCAAAATATCAGCAGTTTCACTTTTCAAAGCCAAAAAGAAAGTCCAAGTAAATCTAGAAAAATCATCAGTTATGACAAAACAAAAAGATTTACCATTTAAACTTCCTATATTAGTTGGACCAAACAAGTCCATATGCAACAAGTGTAGTGATTTAGAACTAGAATGCACAAGTTTATACTTAAAGGAGACTTTGTGCTGTTTGCCTTTAAGGCATGCAACACAAGAGTGGTCGTTGTGGAAAGCCTTTTCAGGTAAACTGTCAACTAGACTATGCCTCACAAGTCTATTTATGTTCTTAAAATTTATGTGCCCTAACCTTCTGTGCCAAAGATTACTCTCATCAACTGAAGCCTTAGCATATAGTCATGACAGATTATTATTCATCCTAATTCCATTAAGATTCACATTATAAATGTCCTGATGCCTAGGTGTTCTATAATCAATGAACTTCTCATCAGGTATTTTAAAATCTTTACTTAACACCAAGCATTCAGTATTAGTGAAAAGAACCTTATTTTTGTTATCACAAACTTGTGATACACTAAACAGGTTATAATCAAGTTCTTTTACCAGAAATACGTTCTCAAAACGCAAATTGTTGGTGATAAGAGTGTCTTTTCCAGTAATGGTTCCATATCCTCCTCCAAAGTACACTTTGTCACCATCCTTAATGGGGGTAAAGTTTGTCAAATAATCTTCCTTCCCCGTCATGTGCCTAGAGCATCCACTATCCCAATATCCATAATCATTAACCTGCTTTTGAATGCCCTGCACATAAAGAAAACAAATTAGTTTTCTTTGGGAACCCAAGCCTAAGCAGACTTGGATTCATTTGGTTGTTCAATAAGAAAAGACTTAGTCCTTATAACAACCCCTTGTTCATCCCTTTTTGGATTAAACACCCAGTTAACCCCAATTGGTTTAGTTATGACCTTTAAAATATAATGAAATATGTTACAGGTCATAGAAATCTGATCTGAATTAGGGTTTTGGTCTTGTTTGGGCCTCTAAGTTAAGCTAGAAGAAGCTTTAGACCCATTTCCCTTTGGTTGCAAGTATTTGGCATTACTTGGTCTAGCAGCGTTAGAAACATTCCTGTCAACGTTAAAATTGTTCTTGACAATGCTAAAATTACCTTTATCAGCGTCAAACCTAGGGTTTGCTACGGGAACCAATTGTCTGTTAGGCCATGTATTGGTCTTTTGAAAAGGCCTTTGTCCATAAGTATTAGACCCTTTAGTAAAGAATGAGGTTGGTCTAATGACTTGTGGACTTTGCTGGACAAAAGGTTTGGGTTTGACCATGGATGACTTTCTATCAGCGTTGACCTTTGAAGCATTGACACACTTATAAGCCAAATGTGAAAAACTTCCACAAGTATAACAGGCTTTTCTAGACATAACTCTAGGTCTAGATGAAAAGAAACTTGTCCCATTATCACTAACTTGACTTTTTGGTGACCTAGGTTTTCTATACATTTCTGCATATTTAATACTAGGTTTTCTATCAACGTTTAAGCCAAGGTTAACAGTCTTTCCAGTAGTAGGATTGGTCACTTTTATGGGTTTAGACTCATTTGGGATGTCACTAAGCATGCCACCCCTAATAAACAAAGTAGGGTGGCTTTCTTCCATTGGTCCAAATCAGTCAATTTCTGCTTGTATTCCTATACTGGAGTAAGAACTCTTGGTGGAGGAATAAATTCCTTTTCTTGGAGTTCTGGAATACCAGTCCAAGACAAATCCTTTCTAAGGACACCATAGAAGTTCCCAACAGGTGGTAGAACACCAGCATACTCTTTCATCTCAATCCCAGTCATATCCCTAGAATCCCTTTGTTTACTAACACATGTTTCTAGGGTTTGAGAAGCTTTATCAAATCTTTAAATTTTAAGATCTACATTATCTTTCTTTTTGATGGCCTCATCTAACTTAGCCTGAATAACACCATTGGACCTCTCTAAGATGTCCCTTACCTCAATACTAGCATTTAGGTCATGAGTCAAAACATTGATTTGATCTTTTAGGTCAAGCTCCATTTTCTTATATTCAGCCACAGTCTTTTCAGTTTGAACAAGTGCAAGTTGATAGTTAGATAACTTGCATTTTTCATCAAAAACATCTGATTTTAACTTTAAAATTTCTTTGTTAAGTTTTTCAGTGTTTAAACGACAACCTTTACTACAAAATGCATCATCATATACCTCATTGTCTAATGAAGATGAAGAATGTGCCATAAGAGCATAGTGAACATGCTCCTCTTCCTTCTTTTCTACAACCAAGGCTTTGTTCTCTTCTACATCTTTGGCCAAAAAGCTCCAGTCCCAGCCAACACCATCAATCTCTTGCATGGCAACCATAGCTTTGGTGTCTTCAACCTTGATGATTTGGCTTGAAGGCTTTCCAGCATCAGATCTTCTTGGAGATCTGCATTCTTTCATAAAAGTGTCCCATTCTATGGCAACTGTAACACTTAACCTTGGATTTATCAAACCCATCAGTGTCTTTAGCATTAAAAGTCATCTTCTTCCTGAATCTCCTATTCCATCTATTGGCCCTTATGCTTGCAAGTGACATATTCCACTTTATGTACATCTCCTCCAAGTGCTCATAACTAATTTGCTCAAGGTCCTCATATGTAATCACTGAACCATTGGGCAATGAAGCAATGTATGTAAACACTGTATCTAGATCAATACCAGCAGGCTTAACTCTTGGTGAGTCAACATTGTATGTGTCAGCGTCTGAATGTGGGGCGCTGACAAAGCTTGATCCAACGTTGACACAAGGTGATCCAGTAACGGGGTGCATGTATGACTCCCTTTGATCAAATTGACCTTCACTATGTGAGAAAAAGGCCATATTTCCATTGGTAGATTTGCTTCCTTGATCCAAAAGGATTTCACTCTTTACAATCCTCAGTTTATTATAGACGTCATCAAAAAGTGGAATTTTTGTGAGTATTATTATCAATCATAGACCTTGCTTCAATCTTCCATGCATCACCAAGACTTTTAAGGAAAGTGGTGATGATATCAGCATCATCATGCACTGTTCCCATGAATGACAACTTGCTTGTGATGTCAAGAAGTCTGCTTCTCACCCCACTTAGCTTTTCATTGGGAAGAGCTTTGAACATAGCATACTAATGCAAGAGTTGCTTCTTTTTCTCTGAGGCAGTATCATCATTACCACCATAAGTGACTTGAAGGGCTGCCCAAAGATCTTTGGCAGACTCATAACCTCTATACTTGTGCTGATGGACCCAAAGAAAGTTTGATGATGCTTACAGTTTTCATGTCATTCCTTCTCTTTGCAATGTCCTCAGGTGAGATAGCTCTCCCATCTCCAGGTTATTCTTTTCGATCAGCTTCACTTGAGCCTGGAGTTGATCTTAAAGTAATAACAGCTTGAATCTTGGCAGCCTTATCAAATGTGTTTCCATATTCAATAATTTCCCATAGGGTGTGGTCATGGATTTGAAGGTACTGCTCAAAATTGAACTTTCATAGCTCAAAGTTATCTGGATCTATCATGGGAATTTTATGTTATGGCTTGAGGAGGAGGTCAACTCTGGAGTAGACATGTTGTCTGGATTTTAGGGTTTCTTGGAAATTTGGGTTTTTGGCGATTTAGGGTTTTTGTGTTCTTTAGATCAAAGTTACTCAACAAGCTCTGATACCACTTGTGGATCCTAAACTTAGATCGATTTAGCTTGTGTAAACGAGAAATAATCAAGTTAAATACTTAGAGAAACTTTGTTGTATATGAAACAATTTAAGTATTATGCGGAATTAATACTTAAACAAGAACACATAAACAAGATAAACCAAACTTTCACTTTGATTTATTAATCGAACTTGCGTACAATGAAAGTGTGAAAAACGTATATTGAACTAAACCTAAAGGCCTCCTTTTATAGATTAAGGAGCCTTGTACAAGAGTTTACGTATCAGCTATTTTAGGTAAAGATAAACATAAGAAATACATTGTCGAACATATCTTTACTAGAAACATAAAACGTGTAGACTAAGTATCCTATCAGTGCTTGACTTCTTCTTATCAACGCTTGACTTCTTCTTGTCAACGCTTGTCTTGACAACGCTTGATTTCTTCCTATCAATGTCCAATTTCCTCTTGTCAGCATCCAAGTGTCTTGGCTACATTTTATTCCCAACAAGATCCAAGTCCTAAAAGGAGGCAGATCGTTGTATATCAAAATCCCAAATATAGATTGGAGAAAAATGAAGAAGTTGTGTTCTAATGTATGAAGAATCTCTCAAAAACTTCAAGTGAAGAAATTCCTATTATGAAGGGAAGACCATTATTTCAAGAACGTCTCTCAAGATTTGAAGTATGAAGTCAATGCCAAATATCGGTCCGAGAAAGGTCTCAAATCGTGAAGCGAGTTATGCCAAGATATGAACTTTATGAGGTCTCAAGAAGCAGTTTAAAAAGATTTTGTCCTTTAGCTAACTATGGATTAAATCGTCCTACTTTATTTTCGGCCATAGTAAACTATCAAAATAAGTCGAAAATGCATCCTCGTGATCATTCAAGACAACAATAAAATATAAGAGATACACCTAGGAATAAGGGAGTCTAAATGAATAATTGGGCCACATGAGTGCGTGTTAGCTTACTAACTTATAATAGTAATGATCTCGTTTTTAAGCTTGGTATGGGGAACATGAAAATTGAGGGTGATGAACATTCATGACAACCAAAGCCCTAATGTAAGTCTTCGATCTCTTTACTTGTTCTCCTTTAAATATTTTGTAATTTTCTATCTTTTTAGTTTCATTAATGTCTTGTGTTTAATAAAGGCCAAGGTGGGTTAATTATGATGGAATATGTAAACCTTGCTTTGTAATTAATGCATTGCATGAGGGCATTGCAATGGTCAAGTGTAGGGGATTTGATAGGTGTGAAAATACCCATCCTTTTACCACTTAAAACAATTAAAAATAAGACCATAACGTGTATTTGATGTCATAAAAGTCGGAATTATGCGTGGTTTGTGTTTTTGTTGTGATTTAGGGTCAAAATATGAAAAAGGAAGAAAACACGGGCTTTCACGGGCTTTTATCAAAAAAAAGACAAAAGACGAAGTCAAAAGATCAAGAGTGCAAAAAGAGCGGAAATCAAAGGCCTATTCTAAAGATTTATCGAAGAAAAAGTCTAAAGATGGAAGTTTAACGAAGTCGAAGAACCAAGTCTAATAAATGAATTAAATTAGAAGACGAGTTCAAGTTAATTATCGACAAATCCCGAGCAAAAGTCGAGAACGTCAATTTAATTTAAAGACGAGAAGACAAAAGAAAGAAAGAAAGAAACACCACCTACTCCTCCCTCTCCCCTATAAATAGTGACCCTTAACCTCACTTTTGAGGTGTTAGCTAATTTCACTAATTAGTTCTCCACTTTATTTTCAAGCACTTTAAATATTGTCTTTACATACTTGTCTTTCTTTTAAGTTATTTCATGTAAGTTTTAATCTTATTTTGAATTTTATCTTTAATTTCAAGCTTTTTAATCATCTCATTCTATCTTTCATCTTTGTTTGATCTTAATCTTTTTCATCATCTTTGTTCATGTTGATTTCGTGTTCTTCATTCATCCATTTCATCATTTGTTTACATAAAGTTCATAACTTTTACGTTTCTTGGTTCGTGTTTAAAGTTTTTACAAGTTTTATCATTAATCTAGGATTCTTGGTTAGCTTATTGGTGTTTTGGTTGGTTTATTTTCCTTAAAAAGTTGCGATTAAAGTGCTTAATTTCGACCTTTTCCCTCGAGCCCCTTTTTCGGAAAATCTGCCTTGATTCCGCAATACCTTACATTGCGGAATTGAACCATCCAAAATATTTAGAAATTAATTCATTCGTGAGCATTGAGGATTTGAATCTAAAATTGCGTATTGCGGATTTTAAAGTTTCTGCATTGCGGAATTAATTCTTTTCGCATATTGCGAAATTGTTCTATTTGCAAAAATTGCGGAATCATTTCTTATATATTGCGGAATCCTTGGTTTAAAGTATTGCGGAATCTTCAACTATGTTTATTGCGGAATTATTTCATTTCGCATTATTGCGAAATTGTGTGTTTTTACATTGCGGAACTATGGCTTGAGTATTGCGAGATTATTCCATTTCCACTTTGCGGAATTGTATTATTTTTGCGTATTGCGGAATTAATTACTTTTGTACATTGCGAAATTAATTTATTTTTGCTATTGCGGATATATTTCAATTTTTATGTATTGAAAAATTATTACTTTTTTTCTCCAAATTAATTTTCAAATTTGCGTTTCCCGCCATTTTTACTTAGCTTTATTTTAACTTGTCTTGTCTTAGTTTATTTCTAAAGAGTTTTATTTTCGAGTTTTCATTTTTTATAAAGTTTTAATTTTTAAAGTTTACAAGTAATTAAGTTTTTTTAAATTTGCTTTATTTCTTTTATTTTACTTGTTATTTCATTTAAATCTTTAATTTGCTTTTGATGACTTAGTCATTTATTTTTAGTTTAATCTTTTCAAGTTTGTATTTTTATTTAGTTACTCAACGACAAAACCTTTTCTTTTATCCACCAAAGACGACTGAGTCGCACATTTCAACTGTAATCAATTCGATTAGACACCAACTCAACGAACTTTTTAACTAAGTAAAAACTAAGCTATTACATATCATCCACAAACGAGTGGATAAGTTGAGAATACCAACAGATCCTTTAAACGAATACTCGAAAAAACGGTTAAGGACAATCCTTCCATTTGGTCAAGGAAACTTGACGACGCTCTGTGGGCATTCCGAACAACTTATAAGACACCAAATGGCACAACACCTTATCGTTTATTGTACGGTAAAACGTGTCACTTGCCCTTCGAAATTAAGCACCGTGCTTATTGGGCATTGAGAAGCTGTAATTCCGATCTCAAAATCGCTGGAGAAAACCGATTCTTGCAATTGCATGAACTAGATGAATTAAGACTCCAAGCTTATGAGAATTCCAAATTATACAAAGCACGTACCAAAGCTTATCATGACAAGAAACTTCGAATCCGAAAAGAATTCAAGAAAGGAGACAAAGTTCTCTTGTTTAATATGAGATATAAATTCAAAGCTCCAAAGCTTAAACAAAAGTGGTACGGTCCTTTTATAGTAAAACATGGATACCCGTCCGGTTATGTTGAATTGTATGACAAGAATGGAGGAAGATTCATTTTTAATGGACACCGTATTAAACTATACCATGATGAGTGGAGTGAACATTTTCCGCTTGATAAAGAAAAGTAAAAAGAAGTACGAGTCAGGCTGATGACTCAATAATAAAATAAGCGCTTCTTGGTAGGCAAGCCGTGTGTTTTAAATTTTTTAAGTGTGATTTTCCTTTTTAAAATAAATTCATACTTACACCCCACAATTTTTAACCAATGTTTTGCTTAAGTGTGAGGGGATGTAGCATGTGTCGCTTTTATAAAAACCTATAAAAACCAAAAATAGAGTGTTTTCGTATTGTTATGTGTTTTATCTTTTTTTTAGGTACCGCAAGTTGAAGGCGAATACAAGAATCTTGTATGATACATGATATGCCCGTGATTCTAGTTTTTCTCTTATTCCTTAACTTTTGTTCAGTTTCATCACATTGAGGATAATGCTAAACTTAAGTCTGAGGGGGTTGTAGGGAAATCGAGAAAAAGATGCTTAATTGCCATATTTTTGGGCTATTTTAAAATTTTGTTTTGTTTTGCCCTCCGTAAATAAATTTTTTCAATCAAATGTATATAAATAATTAAAGAAATTATCCAATCGGTAATTTTTGAAAATTTGAGATATATTTTTGTGTCAAACTTACCCAAGTCAAAGTCTCATATAATAGTAGAAAAAAAATCCAAAAAATTAGGAGGAAGTTGCAAGTTCCATGTTTGTCAATACAACATGAACTTTGTAAGTATGTTAATCCATGGCTAGGAGTTGTAGACAAGAAAAAAAGGAGAAAAAGAAATAAAAAGTCAAAAAGACAAATAAATAGCCAATGAGCTATAATGTTATGAAGTTGAAGGAGGAAGAAGAAACAAAATGTATCGATTAGCCAATGTGCTAAGTCAGGATACATGTTGCTTCAATTCATATGTTATTAGTGTAGCTAGAAATAAAAGATTTTCTAGATTTTTATGGGTATTGACTTTATATCTCAATTTTTCAACCTTAAAAACTTATTTCGATGAGTTTTATCTTGTACTTGTAATTGCATCGAATTTTTATAAAATACATGTACCTTTGGATTTTATTTTATTTTCTTCTTGCTTGAGGGCAAGCAAAACTTAAGTGTGAGGGGATTTGATAACGCCCAAAACCAACATGTTTTTTTGAGCGTTATCCGTACTTTTGTACATGTATATTGGTTATATCTATGATACTTTTGTGCATATTTGTGCCCAATTGTGTTTGCAAGTCTTTGTGTAGCCAATTGTAGGAATAGAGTGTAAAACAATGAAAACATGAAGATTAGTACGAGTACGAAGAATCCTAGTCAAGTTCAAGACCTGTGTACAAGTTACAAGCCTTTAAAGATCAATTTAAGGTGCAAGAACAAGTGTTTCTTAGGAGCATACAAGTCACTCAGCATGAAGTTGCCACCAACATAAATAAAGTCGCCACCAGCAAAACTCATCCAAGTTGCCACCAGCAGGACTTAAGTTGCCACCCACATTTGTGTAGGAAGAAGTTGTCTCTACATTCATGCAAGCTCATGGGAGAACACACAAGATCATACAATAAAGTTCTAGACTTCCTTTA
Organism: Glebionis coronaria; assembly: GCA_025667525.1. NCBI lineage: Eukaryota > Viridiplantae > Streptophyta > Magnoliopsida > Asterales > Asteraceae > Glebionis > Glebionis coronaria. The sequence goes on from CM046881.1 coordinate 228,802,455, forward strand.
GCTCCACGCATTTGTCTTTGGCTCCAAGCTATGCATTCACTCCATGTCTTCAATTTTGCTTATAAATAAGACCCTTAGGGTCATGTAACAACATGATTTTCAATAACTTTTGATAACAACTCATATGTACTTCAATTACTCTTTCATAACCACACAATAACTCTCTCAACCTTGTCCAAACCTCCATTCCGGATTTGAGCAAGGTGGTGCAAGAAAAGTCACTTTTGGAGTCCGAAAAGCAAAGTTAACATCACGAAACTCTTAGGGATCATTACCCTAATCATTAGAAACATATTTCCACTTTGTAAGACTCTTGATTATGACTTATAAGACTATTATTTCGGAGTTTATTTCATTGTTTGTTATGAGTAGCTAAATCTCATTCTACACTTGGTAGGATGATGTTTGTGGTATGAAGTAGTAGTTGTGATTGTGATTTATGTTTATTTCAATGTCAAGCTTTCCTTTGAACCATTAGTACTTATGTTTCATGTGACAATTGTTATCAAAACTTAATTTGTTGGTGAAGATTTCATAGGTCGAAAGGGGTATTTTCTATCAACAAGTCATAGCCGGTTTGTCTATGATTGGCTATCTTTTGTATTGATCATTTCTTAAGAAGTTTTGATTATCAAGAAACATAACTATAAGTGTTAGCAAATTCGTGAAACGACCGTGAATCGAATGTGTTGAAATTGGATTAAGTCTTGAATTGAGTGATTGAGGCTAATGCTTGTTTTCTTTAACCAAAGTCTTGACGAAGATTAAAGCTTTTGAAAACAATAGATTGGATTAATCATCTAATTATCACAATCATATTTGTTAAACGTGTCATCACAATCATACCACTACGGATGCCTAAACTAGTCTTTACCAAGTGTTGCTTTTAATCTTATTATCAATCTCATCATGTTACTTGTTATTTGTTTGTCTACAATTGCTACAATCAACAATTATAGTTTTATTTTTGAATGATCATAGGTTTTCCAAATCCCCGTGAACGATCTCGGTATTACCACATAAAAGATATACACAAACGAAAGGGTTATACTTGCCCGTGCGTTTTTAGTCAATCCTGTAATTCGTGTTTATAAATTTAAAACTTGTTCTCCAAACCCAACCACGACGAACACATCAGGGAGCAAAACCAATTTCCAATGATCTTTATCTCATGTCTTCCGTGAGCTAAAAGAGTTGAAGGATCAGCTACAATAGATGCTTGAACGAAGTTCATTCGCCAGGTGTATCACCATGAGGTGCACCAGTTCTGTTTATTAAGGATAAGGACGGTAGCATGAGATTATGTATCGACTGCCGTCGATTAAAACAAATCACCATTCATGACCTTTATTCCCCTCCACGTATTGACGACGTGTCCGATTGACTACCGGGTGCCAAACACTTTTCCAAGATTGATTTTCGATCATGCTGCCAACAGTGGCAAGTGAAAGAGCAGGACATTTCTATGACAGCTATTCGTATATGATTTGGTCATGCTAAATTCATGATTTTATTTTGGTCTCACGAATGATCCAGTAAAATTTATGGATTTGATGAGTTGAGTTTCCATGAACTCACAAACAAATTCGTTATTGTTTTCATTGATGACATCTTGATTTTTCCAAGTCTGGAGAAGGGCACGAAGGTCATATTAGCATTATGGTACAATTCCACGACAGGAGAAATAGTACACTGGATCCTTTTCAAGTACGAATTTTGGTTGATTATAGTAACATGCTGAACCACATTGTTTCTCACGGCTAGTTTTACCATGACTAAGCTTACGCGTAAAAGAGAGAATCCTATACTAGGTTATGTGTTCCAGAGGATCCTACGCTAAGAGAAGTCTAATTTATAGAGACTCATAGTTTGCAAACTTCTAGATATCCAGTTCCTAGTGAAACCAGCTGCAGTTACGTTCATATCTAGTTACCTGACACACCAGCAAGTTAAGATAGAACACCAACACGCTAGTAGTTTACTTCAACCAGTAGAAATTTTGAACAGAAATGGGACAAGATCTCCATGGATTTTGTTACCGGATTACCGCAGGCTCAGAAGAAGCATGATGCTATATGGGTTGTTTTCAACCATTTGACCAAGTCTGCATATCCCTTTCATCCGCAAGGATTTCACAGTTATCAGATTATCAGACATTTTCCAGCCAAAGATCGTACGATCACATGGCACTCCTTCAGCTATCAGATCTGATAAAGGTTCACGTTCACGTTCATTAATTAAGTTCACGTCCTTGTTGAAGTACAAAATTTGCTTCTCACATTCACGTTAATGACATTGTTTACGTTCATGATCGTATTATATCTTACGATTTATGTTTCATTTTCGTTCCGGAAAGATTTGCAGAAAGCTTGGGAGACCAGACTCAAGTTTAATAAACTTTCCATCCTCAGACGGACATTTCACGTCACATTTCACGCCTCACCTCATATCGTTTGGTTTTACCTCCTCAGTTATCTCACGTTCACGATATGTTTCACATATCATGTTTAGTCCACGTTTCTCATACCACGTCACGATATGTGGCACGTATCACGTCCACCATATATCCTCATGTTACATTCACTATATCTTTATGTACCACGTTCACAATTGTCCACGTGTCACGTTCATAATTGTTCATGTACTGCGTTTTAGTATGTCTCACGCATCACTGCTCACGTTACAAATATCAGTTATTCCAAGTTATTCATTTACCCTTACACGTTATTTCTTATCCACACGATCAGATTCACGAGGATCTATCTTACGTTGATAAACCAGACAATTTTATGTATCGTCAAGTCAGGATCATGAAGACCAAGATTATCAATTGCGTCAAGATCTTTTAGAGGAACCGTTTCGAGCGGGAAGCCACTTGGAACGGAGGAGTCCACCCGGATATCTCATCCTTTTCCTTCCATAATTCAGATATGTTCTTTCAGTCACGTCACCTTCCAGGTCCTTTTCAGTCACGTCACGTCCATGTCCCTTCTAGCTATATCACGTCTTTAATTCGAGGACGAATTATTCTTTTTAGAGGGGAATAGTTGTGAAACCCGCATAAAAATACCAAGAATATTAAATGCATGAAATCAGGATTAAATTAAAACTTTACATAAATTAATATACGACACGTATCACGAACATTTAATACAAGTATTATGTATATTAGTTAACTACGACGAGTACTATGTATACTATTATTAAGTATTTACGTATAATAATTAAACACGACAAGAACCATCACGAATTTAAAACACGAACGCGTACCACGAATATTAATGCACGAGAATTAACAAAATACGAAAACCCAATGTATGTGTATGAGGGTTTGTTTGGCCGGTTTGAAAGACAAGAAAGAATGGCCCATGTCCTGGCCCGTTAACCAAAATAACAAGTAACTAAAATGTGTCAGGGGATTTCATTTAACACTTTTACAAAAAGAAAATAAAACCCTAGCCTTCATTGTCACTTTCTGCCGCCAGCTTTTGTAAAGAAAAAGAGGGAGTCTTGATCTTGATTAATTTAGGACTCATGTTCGGGTTGTTCATGATTGATTCATTAAACATTCGGTATCATCAAACCTTTAAGCTTTTCTTTTATATATGTCCTTTTGATTATGATTCTTGTAAAAATAAATAAGAACACATGATGTTAAACATTGATAAAACATGAAATTAATCAAAATTGGAAAGGGGGTTCGAGTTTGGTGGTCACGAGAACCGGGACCACTGAGGTCTCGGTGGGGATTTTCCACAGCCGGGGCTGCTTTTTTTTATAGCCGCAACACCACACAACCCCTGCAGGGGATCGGTTTGGTTTGTTTCCCATATTAGCGACAAAATCAGCGACATAAATTCTATCGCAGATTTCTAGAGGCAGATTCGCGACAGCATAGCGACAAGATTTTTTTTCGCTAATCAGGCTGTGGTGATGTTTGGTTTTGTTTGATTTGTTTAGTGCGACCGAGACGTGTATCTCGGTAGGCTCGGGTAAAGGACACGGTATACAAGCATTATGATGCTAAACCATTTTAATAAATTAATTAATTTAATTACATGTTAGTATAATTATATTAACCATGACACTTAGGTTATAACTATTAAATGTAATAATTCATGAATTAGCCTAAGTATTTTATTATGACATAACTAAATTAATATCATACTTTAATTTAATTATTTAGCTAAAGTAAAGTTTTATTAAAATAAATCATGTCATGTTATAAATTAATAATTCTTATTAAAACCATACTTTATATTATTAATTAATAATCATCATTTTAGCCTAAAGTATTTATTTTATAAACTTTACGATTATGACACCATGACTTATAAATTATGCTTATTTAAGCTCTAGCTTATATTTTGGACTTATTAATCAAGCTTATAATTATATTAGGAAACATTCTAATTTTGCAAACTTACTAAATATGAAAACTTTCTATTTTTAGAAACTTACTATTTTTGGAAACTTTGTATTTTTATAAACTTACTATTTATGGAAACCTGCTATTTTTAAAAAGTTACTTATTATGATACTACAAGTATAATAACACATGGTTACATGAAGTACATTAATCAGAATACATGGAAACCATGAATATTTACAAGATAACACATGAGACAGTAAAACAAGACAAGAACATGTAAACAAGTTAAAAACACTCAGAAACAGTAAAGTATACAGTAATCAGGCAACTTATTTACATCCGTTATTTATGTAGTATCCGAGAAGTCGGAGTAGATCCTTCAACTTTCATTTTCACTTCATTACTGGACACGAGGTACAGATATTCCATCCTTCGGTATGGACATTCCCTTCGTATGCATGATTAGAATTCCCCGTTTGCAGCCATCTGTTTTCCCCAGTACTTTTATGTTATTAAGATTTTCAGTTATACTTATGTTTATTTTAAAATGCATGAATTATATACATGCATGACCATGTCATCTAGTTATGGAGGTACCATAACCATAACACTTGAGGCACCGGTGTTATGACTCCTCTGCGAGGGAGTGATTTCTCGTGACGTCCCTTTAGTTTTCATTTTGGCCATTATCAGTATTATCAGTGAGGCGGATGGGTGCATCCTAGTTTACAACTTACAGTTATCAGGTGAATGTGGTGTGTGCTCTACATCCTTCACTAGGAGTTAATCCCTCCTACCTAGACCAGTATAATTAGAGGTCACACCTCTAATGCATGATGAGGTCACCCCTCTATTTACTTCATGACCTATATGGGCTCTTGGCAAATTAAAATACTGTTTTTAGATATAAACATAAGTTTTTAGAAACTTAAACTAGTTTATAAACATGTTCCAGGTTTTCCAGGACTTACACTTATTCTGCTGCTTTTCAGTCTTTACTTATTGTTAATGCAAGGATGCCTAAAAACGTTACTTGCATTTTTCGGTCTCGCTTTGTTTTGATTACGACAATATGTAAAAACAAGCATTTACGAAAACAACGAAAAACGAATTCTTGAGTTCAAGTATTTTTCATTTCTACCATTATCACTTAAGGTATGTACAAACAAGTACTCATCCTAATTAAGTGATCAAGGATTTAATCTTTTCTTAAAACTCACTTTTTATTAAGTGTGACAAATTTTTATTAAACTTTATTTTTAAGAAAATGTTTATTAAATTAAATATTTGAAAATTTGAAAATGGCATATTCTATCTTGGTTTGGAATATCATTTCAAGATATTTTCACCAGATTTGAACCATACCACTAAAAGACAAAAAGGAGCGGAGTCTACTCCAGCGGTTCCTTAAGTGGATATGTGGTTCCTTATCGACAAGGAATCGCGGGCTGCAATAAAGAACCGCGGGCAGATATAGCCGTTGGAGCCTTATCTTATAAATAGTGGACCATTCTCAGATTTTCTCTTCACCTCTTTTGCACATATAATTCTAGATTTTTTCATACTTCTAAAATCACTTAAATCCTTGGTTATTTGGTTGATTACTACTTGTTTAGAAGTGAATATTTCTTCTCCCATCTCTTCCTCTCCAATGCAAAGAGAAGAACACTTTCATCCTTGAAGTGTTGTGTCTAACTCAAAGATCCATTGAAGATCAAATCTTATTTATTCATTGTTGTGTCATAGTTGTGAAGATCCAAGTAGTTGTGTCTATTTGGAAGTTGTGTATGTACTGAGGTTTTAACTTGGTCCTTAAAGTATACTAGTGTAGATTGGTCCCAGCTAAGATTAGGGCTCGACTTTTAGCTTAGAGTCGGAAATTGGATAAGCAATGTTGTGTACGGTTTCTCCACCTTAAGGAGCTTGTTGATTAGTGAACTCTCGAGTAAGGAGTACTCGAGGAGTGGACTAGGGATGGGGAGTGAGCTTTGTTGTCGAACCACTATAAATCCTTGGTGTTTGGTTTGATCTTTCTTTCCCTTATCTCTTTACATTCATTATTCTTTATACTTGTGATTATTAGTTTAGTTGCATTATACCTTGTTCCTATTGTGTATAAGAAGGTTTCACGTAATCACTCAATTCTAAGTTTTTTAAAAGGATTTTTAAAAACCATCTTTTGACATGTAAATTTTAAGAAACTATTCAACCCCCTTCTAGTTTCTACAATTGGTATCAGAGCGTGGTTGCTCAAGCCTTTTTAAAATATATTGTATTTTAAAACTTGAATCGATCTATGGATTCCAACAAGTACCTAGAAGGCAATTTATGCAAAGACCACCTCTTTTTGAAACTGATAGTTTTATTTATTGGAAAAATAGATTTGAGACTTATGTGAAATCAAAAGATTTAGATCTTTGGCAAGTTATTACCCATGGTGATTTTTTTACCTTATCAATATAATGAAGTTTCTAAAAGCAAAGAGATAGTCACTTTTGACAAAGCTAATGATGACACTAAAAGGAAACTTTCTAAAAATAATGAGGCTAAAATAGTGATTTATAATGCTTTACCAAAGAAAGAGTACGGAATGATTTTTATGTGTGAAACCGCTAAAGATATTTGGAACACTCTTTTAGTAACCCACCAAGGTAATAGCCAAGTCAAAGAAAGTAAAATCGATCTTCTTGTTCAACAATATGAACAATTTGTCATCTTAGAAGATGAAACTATTGATAGTGCATTTGCTAGATTTAACACTATTATTACTAGTCTAAAAGCACTTGATGAAGGTTTTTCTTGCAAGAACAATGTTAAGAAGTTTCTTAGGGCGTTGCATCCGAAGTGGAGAGACAAAGTCACGACGATTGAAGAATCAAAGGATCTCACCACATTATCACTCGATGAACTAATTGGTAACTTGAAAGTTCATGAGATGATAATTTTGAAGGACTCGGAATTGGTGAAAACCAAGAGAGAAAGAAAGTCTCTAGCACTTAAAGCCAAGAAGGCGCAAAGTGACCATGAAAGATCCTCGGATAGTGATGATGAGGAATATGCCATGGCGGTTAGAGACTTCAAGAAGTTCTTCAAGAGACGAGGTCAACATGTGAGGCAACCAAGCAACGACAAGAAATCATTCTCCAATAACCGTTTTACCAAGGACGATAAAGGTGATAGGAAATGCTTTATATATGGTGATCCGAATCATTTCATCGGTGATTGTCCTAAGCCTTCACGCGACAAGAACCACACGACGTTCGTTGGAGGTTCATGGAGCGATACGGGAAGATGTTGATGACAAACCCAAAGATGAGAAATGTCTTATGGCTCACCCTTCTAAAGAGGTACATTCCAAAACCGATTATTATAGCAGTAATAGTTCTTCACAAGATGATATCGAATTAGAAGGACAATACAATAATTTACACAAACTTATCCTTAAATTCATTGAAAAGAACAAAGTGCTAAAATCAACTAGAACTAAGCTTGAAAATGAGATTAGTCAACTAAGAGAGAAATTAGCTAAGCTTGAGAAAAACAAAGAATTTGATTTAGGTTGTCTAAAATGTGAAAACCTTAGACAAGAGAATGAAGATCTCAAGAGTACCTCCATTAAATTGGAAAAGTTCATGAAATGTACTAGTGTTCTTGATGATATGTTAAACAAACAAATTCATTCTAAGGAAAGACTTGGGTTGGGTTATAACACTAATGAAACATCTACTAGTGAACCTAAACAAGTTAAATTGTCGGAAAAATGAATCACTGTACATGGTACGGCAGTATATGGCGCGGTTCCCTATTGCTATGGAACCGCGAGTACTAATAACGAACCGCAGACAAAGGATGGTTTTTGTGAAAATCCTGAACTTTCTGAAAAGTCTATTTTAGGTGAAGGGCCAAAACATATTCTTATTAACAAGGTCAAAGTACATATTATTGAAAAGCCTACTCTAGATAAATTCTACAAGCCCTTGAGTAAACCTCTAATGGGAACTATAAATTTATCTAGACAAACATAGACTCCTCCAAGAGTATGAAATGAATCAAAACCTAGAAGTAGAACACCTACACCAAAAAGGAACAATCAAGCTAAGTCACAACCTAGAAGTAAAACTCCAACACATAGAAGAAATAACAATAATTCTAGATCAAGATCAAAGACACCTAGGAGAAACAATGGACAACAAAATGGCCATATGAATTGGAACAATTACCAACAACAATATTTTCCCCATGGGGAATGTCTCCTCCATTCATGTATCCCAACCAAATGCAAGGTACGTTTGGAACTAACAACTTTGGACCCATGAGATATTGGGGACCAAATGTTTGATCTTGTGTGTTGTAACCTAGATATGCTTGGGAATCAATTTAGAGCCCGACGAGTGGATTAAGGATAGTGGATGTTCTAAACACATGACGGGTAATCAAAGTTTGTTCTCGCACTACAAAGCATATGATGGAGGTAACGTTACATTCGCAAGTAATCGACGTGGTAATATCATTGGCAAAGGTACGGTTTCTCTTGACTCTATGACCATAGAAGATGTAGAGCACGTAGATAACTTAGGTTTTAACCTTCTAAGTATAGGTCAAATTTGTGACAATAAGTGTAAGGTCATCTCTTCGGAATATGATAGTGAAATCGTAAAAGATGGAAAGGTCATTGGAAAAGGTGTTAGAAAGCATGGACTTTATGGCATGAAGGTTAATAGGAAGTCAAAGGACAACTTATGTCTAGCGACTTTAGATGATAGTTTTACTCTTTCGCATATGAGATTAGGTCATGCTAATTTGCGTTTAATTCAATCTTTAGTCTCTAAGGAGTTGGTAAGACATCTCCCCAATATGAAGTTTGATAGTCACTTTTGTGATGCTTGCAAAGTTGGGAAGCAAGTTCACTCAAGTCACAAAGCCAAGAATTTAGTTTCGACCTATCGGTGCTTAGAGCTCCTACATATGAATCTATTTGGACCTTCCGCCATACGGAGTTATGGAGGTAACCTTTATACCCTAGTCATAGTTGACCACTATTCTAGATTCACTTGGACTAGATTTTTGGCGTCTAAGAATGAGGCTTTCGATCACTTTGAAATCTTTGCTCGAAGAATCCAAAATAAACTAGGATGTTCAATTGTCTCTATTAGGACGGATCATGGTAGGGAATTATCAAATGAAGTGCAATTCGGTGCCTTTTTGTGAAGCTCATGGTAATACCCATAACTTCTCGGCTCCTCGCACTCCTCAATTGTCGACGTATAGTCGGTATAAGCCCGACCTAACTTGCGCGCGACCCAGGAGGCCCGCGACCCAACAGGCTCGTGGCCCATACACCTTACTTATCTTTCAAGAAACCCTAGCATTATATAAACAGGGGTAGGGGTCTCATTCTACATCAGGTGATCTCTCACACTTACACCTCTCTTATACTTTATCTTCCCGATACTAACTTGACCGTCGGAGGTGGACCCCGGGGCTCCGGCCTCGGGTCCACGTCTAACCGGTTCTTCTATTGTTTGCAGCATCACTAGGGACCGGGAAGCACGACGAACGGCCCAGGAGAGTCGTTGAACCGGTCTAGCCAAACTATGCTCCAACAAGTTGGCGCCATCCGTGGGACCCTGACTAAATTATGTTTCGTGGTCTCATACTATCGAAAAGCAAAGATGTACGTCAAAAATCGGTAATACTATCATCTTCGCACTTTTTGTTTATCACTGTTGGCACTTTTCCCCATGCGAATATGTTTAATATATGCGTTGTGTGCCAATTCAAGTTACATGCTGTTGTCATTGTCATGGTAGTTTAAATATGAAAGCATTGTCGACGCACATACATTGTTGTTACTGTCAATGCATCTTCGCTAGTTTAATTTGCTATGGTGATACACCGTGATTTGCATAGTTTAAAGTATAAGTTTCTAAACCTTAGCGTATCAAGATTATGGACACCAATATTTTGAAACAAATTATGAAAATATTTAGCCTACAAAGGAAAACATGCAAAATATTATGAAAAGATATTGACGTGGCAAGATCTGTTATCTTAATATGCATCAAGTCATGCAAATATTTTTACCATAGTATATTTAATGATGAAATAATTGTTACGAGAAGTTGGTAAACACTGAACTTTTGCTATTTTATGTTTATCACTTATTGTATAATTTATTCTGCCATAAGTACGAGCCACTTTCGCATAAATCGTACCCTGCAAAAAGCATGCCACCGATAGCTCAAATTGTTACAGTTATATATGTTTGTGTCAATCAACATCGCTGTTAAATTATGTCGAGCAATAATAATCAAAGATTATAGGGACCATTGCCTAACAATCTACTGTTCATAACATACTCGCTATATGTGATTATTACGTAATAAGATTTTTGCCATGACATGATTGAGTTACATATTAACCACACAATAATATATTATGTGCATGCATGTTTTGAATAATACAGAAAATATGATGACGTAAAGGGGCACATGGATATTTAGATTTATGGAACAAAGTTTATTTGATACAAGTGTAATCTTTTAAATTAATGCAAAATATTGACAAATATCTTCTAAATTGGTAGAAACATTTACCGATGTATTTTAGAATTACCAAAGATGCTACCTATATTTATTTTGGTAAGGAGGTATCATCCATATTTATCCTTTTTAAAGTATTCGCGATTATGGCCCATCCATTCGCGAGGACCCGGACATTTAGACATATTGTTTTTTTATCTACGGTCATGACATCTCCAGCCGCGCTCTGTCGTACGTTCTGGCATAATTTATTTTTTATCTATCTTTTAAGTTTGGTAAAGATATACTCCGATATTTTTTAGATTTATAAAAATATTACGCATATCTTTTCCAATAGGTAACAAGATATTACCTACATCTTTTCTATATTAATAAAAGATATCACATATATCATTTAAAATACTAAAAGATATTTTTTATATATCTTTAATATTAAAAAATTATGCTATTTCTATTAATAGCATATCACGTATATCTCTAAAACTTGATAACAATATATTGTATATATCTGTTAGCTTTATGCGGATTTCTTTTATTACGATAAATGTTCGCATCTTTCGATACATATCTAGATAGATATTTTCATGTCTAATATTAAGTGACTGTTTATGATACGTATATATATATATATATATATATATATATATATATATATATATATATATATATATATATATATATATATATATATATATATATATATATATATATATATATATAGTAGGGATCCAGTAAGAAGAAAAATTAAAATGAGAAGAATAAGAAGAAATCCTGACCACAAATTCCACAAAGGAATGAGAATTTCAAAGGGAGATTCATCTGACTTTGTAGGTGCATCTGAAATGTGTGGGTGTGGTTTCTTCTCATTCTTCTCATTTTACTTAATCTTTTTATTTGATCCTAACTCTCTCGCTCTCTCTCTCTCTCTCTCTCTCTATATATATATATATATATATATATATATATATATATATATATATATATATATATATATATATATATATATATATATATATATATATATATATATATATATATATATATAAATATATATATATATATATATATATATATATATATATATATATATATATATATATATATATATATATATATAATATATATATATATATATGCTAGTCCATACATTCGGACATCTTAAGCCTATCGGGCTGTACATGTACCTATCGTTTCCAGGCGGAATAAGAGAAAAGGGTCTAACTTACTAATAAGACTCATCGTGTAAGAGGGATGCAACCCCATCGACCACGGATCAGGTATCCTTGTTAGGTCCCTTGCTCATCAAGACGTCGATAGCAAGTTTTACAGCCAGTATACTATGACTGAATAAAGACACAATCGTGCACACCTAACAACAGACCAGCCTCCCCTGGTCGTCCTTATAGTAGTAGCGGCAGGCCCACACGTAATGAGTTCTGCCTCACCCATAAAGACCCTTTATGATATTACATTCTTCATAAATAACATGTCGTGTTATAAATTTAATGCAAAACAGAGCAGGACTTGATTAAGTTTAATACTGCTAAATTGAGTGTAGCACCATCAAACTTGGGGGGATACCAGGGTATGATTATACCGCTATTCCGTGCAGGTCCTGCGAATTCTTTGGATGTATTCCGTTGTCGCAGAAGTCCACCTTTTGTTGGTTTATTCCTTCGCTGCGGAAACACTCCTTCTGCGCGTTTATTTGTGCGCCACGGAAGTGTCTCTTTCGATGGCTTATTCTTTCGCCGTGGAAGTATTTCTTCCACGGGCTCATTATCTTTCGCCGTGGAAGTATTTCTTCCAGGGGCTCATTATCTTTCGCCGTGGAAGTATTCTTCCACGGGCTCATTATCTTTCCCGTGGAAGTAATCTCTTCTACGTGCGCATTATCTTCGCCATGGAAGTAATCTCTTCCACGTGCGCATTATCTTCGCCGTGGAAGTAATCTCTTCCACGTGCGCATTATCTTCGCCGTGGGAGAATTTCTTCCATGTGCACATTATTTTCGCCGTGGAACTATTCTTCCACGCGCTTATTATCTTCGCCGTGGAAGTAATTCTTCCACGTGCACATTATTTTCGCCGTGGAAGTATTCTTCCACGCGCTTATTATCTTCGCCGTGGAATTAATTCTTCTACGTGTGCATTATTATCGCCGTGGAAGTATTCTTCCACGCGCTCATTATTTTCGCCGTGGAAGTATTCTTCCACAAGCTCATTATTTTCGCTGTGGAAGTATTCTTCCACGCGCTCATTATTTTCGCCGTGAAAGTAATCTCTTCCACGTGCGCATTATCTTCGTCGTGGAAGTAATCTCTTCCACGTGCGCATTATCTTCGTCGTGGAAGCATTTCTTCCATGTGAGCATTATTTTCGCCGTGGAAGTATTCTTCCACGCGCTCATTATTTTCGCCGTGGAAGTATTCTTCCACGCGCTCATTATTTTCGCCGTGGAAATCTTCGCCGTGGGAGCATTTCTTCCACGTGTACATTATTTTCGCCGTGGAAGTATTCTTCCACGCGCTCATTATTTTCGCCGTGGAAGTATTCTTTCACGCGTTCATTATTTTCGCCGTGGAAGTAATCTCTTCCACGTGCGCATTATCTTCCCCGCGGGAGCATTTCTTCCACGTGCGCATTATTTTCGCCATGGAAATATTCTTCCACGCGCTCATTATCTTCGCCGTGGAAGTAATTCTTCCACGTGCGCATTATTTTCGCCGTGGAAGTATTCTTCCACGCGCTCATTATTTTCGCCGTGGAAGTATTCTTCCACGCGCTCATTATTTTCGCCGTAGAAGTATTCTTCCGCGCGCTCATTATCTTCGCGGTAGAAGTAATTCTTCCATGTGTGCACTATTGCGCCACGGAAGTATCTCTTTCGTTGTCTCATTGTTTGCCATGGAAGCAGGTCTTCCACTGGCTCATACTTTTTGCCACAGAAGTACGTCTTCCATTGGTTCATATCTTTGCTGTAGAAGTACGCCTTCCAAGATAAATTACTTTGCCCGACTACGAAGTGATTTTTCTAAAAAATTACATTGTTCGACCAAATTAGACGGGGCCTGATCAACTGCGTTGAGTTCAGAAACAACTGTGAAATTTTTTAAGTCATTAACTAAGTCGTGGCCATAAGATGGATGTAAATTCTGCATCACCTTGCCACAGATGTAAGCCTTCTGTTGGCCTTAAGCTGAATGCAATATTCGAAATATGATGCATCGTTAGTGGGTATAAGAAGTACGTCTTCAAAGTATTCGCGATGCAACATACGGGTTCCGCCTTCACCTTCACAAACCCTTCTTATCATCCTCATGTTAGCGATGACTACGAATAAAACCTTACCAATGCAGTTTTACCCCGGCTATAGAACATGTTTTCTTCTTACGGGGTCTTTACCGTCTTAAACACGGGAAACCAAGCATTCTGGAACAACCACCCGTCTTACACATACGGGTTCCCCATTTCTTTTGATGTGGATACACTTACAGGTAGCGGATATGGTGTAGAGTCTAGTAACCTTGGTGAACACCTCGCATACTAGACTGGGGGGACATGATGACGTATAGTGGTTGCGCTCACTATTCGCATAGTTTCCCATCATCTTTTTGCTAAAGGTTGCCCACCACGAGTGGAGCCATGTGTTACGGACGACCTACGAGGATATCTTAAAGCTGCACACGATTGCTTAGTAAGCGTGACACATGAATGAGTCTACCATAAGATGGTCATGCACCATATCATACTCGACTGGGGGACATGTCGACGTATAGTCGGTATAAGCCTGACCTAACATGCGCGCGACCTAGGAGGCCCGCGACCCAACAGGCCCGTGGCCCATATATCTTATCTTTCAAGAAACCCTATCACTATATAAACAGGGGTAGGGGTCTCATTCTACATAAGGTGATCTCTCATACTTACACCTCTCTTATACTTTATCATCCTGATACTAACTTGACCGTCTGAGGTGGACCCCGGGGCTCCTGCCTCGGGTCTACGTCTAACCGGTTCTTCTATTGTTTGCAGCATCACTCGGGACCGGGAAGCACGACGAACGACCTAGGAGAGTCGTTGAACCGGTCTAGCCAAACTATGCTCCAACATCAATCAAATGGGGTAGTTGAAAGGAAGAATAGGACCATCCAAGAGATAAGTAGGACGATGTTAAATGAGCAATCTTTGCCTAAAAAAATTTGGTGCAATGCCGTGGACACATCGACCTATATTCTCAACCTAATTCTTATTCGACCTTTCCTAGGAATGAACCCCTATGAGATTCTTAAAGGTAAGAATGTTGATCCCAAACTTAGATCGATTAAGCTTGTGTATACGAGATTAGATCAAGTTATACACGTAGAGAAACTTTGTTTATGTATAAAGTAATCTAAGTGTTTTGCGGAATTAACACTTAAACAAGAACACACAAAGATGTAAACAAACTTTCACTTGATTGATAATAACAAACTTGCTTATAATGAAAGTGTTTAACGTATGAAAACTTACTATGAAACATAACCTAAAGGTCTTCTTTTATAGACATAAGAAGCCTTGTACAAGAGTCTACGTATCAACTATTCTAGGTAAAGATAATTATAGAAAATACAATGTTGAACTTATCTTTACTGGAAACAAACTAGAAACAATATACGCGTAGACTAAATCTTTCCATCAGTGCTTGTCTTCAACCTATCAACGCTTGACTTCTTCTTGTCAACGCTTGATCTGTCAGCGTTTGTTTTCTTCCTATCGACGCTTGTTTTCCTCTTGTCAGCGCTCAAGTGAACTGGATACATTTTATTCCCAACAATCCTCCCCTATACTTGATATCTACTCTAGTAATCAAGTTTCTGAATAAACATTAAAAACTAGGAGGAATCTTACAACACTTATCATATTGGTAATAAATATGTCTGATCAAATCTTTGGCCACATCACTTGAATAATCAGTCTCCAGCTGTGTTGTCTTCATCTTCTCCAAAACTTCTTTGGACATGGAATACTGACCATCTACAAGTAGATACTCAGCAAAATTTGTAGAGCTCAAGTAGCACACACCAGCAGCTGAATACAAACGCCATTGAAGACCACTGAGGTCATCTTCAAGATCTTTCCAAACAACAGGATCTTCATCTCTTGGTCCACACATTCTCTTGAATGTTGACCAAAGTTTTATTGCATTGACTGAAGTAGGAGCTTCAGTCTCATACTTGGCCTCTAACAACCTCCAAAGGTCTACCAAGTCTTCTCTATCAACACTTGCAAAAAGAGATACGAGTGTAGTGAAAGTGTGTACCTCTTTCCCATACCTGCCAATCTTCCAAAACCCACATTCATCTTCTTCATAGCTTATAATAGGGTTTCTGGAATCAAGAGGTAACACTTGTACCATATCTGAAGCTTCCAATGGTGAGAGCTTAATGCTCCTTCTTATAACAGCTTCACTTGGATTCAATCTATCCATATCTTTAGGAAACTCAAGAGGAACTCCCTTCTTCAAAGGTCTGGGAACAATCATTGCCTTCTTAAGCTCCATCTCTTCTACAAGTTCTTATTTCCTTTCATCAGAAAGAAGTCTTAGAGTGTTTTCTTCCTGCACTCTTGCCCAAATGGAATAAGCCTTGTACTCCAACTCTTCAAAGGATAATCCCAACAATTTCTTATGGGTCCATCCTGTTCCATGACATCTGAGTAGCATGTAGTTCAACTCCCTTCTATCCCTTTTCAGCATTGAGAGAATATTGCTAGCTCTGTGTTTCAGAACTACCTTGCAGTCCTTTTGTACTCTTAGAAGAATCTCCAAACCCCATATTTGGTCTGAAATAGTCAAATCTGGATTCTCCATACACCTATCTTCCCAAGCATGGTACATCTGAACAACTTTTGGCATATCAAAATTTACTTGCAATTTCAACTCATTCAGCTTCTCTTTTGCCAAATCATCACCATACTCAAGTCTTTCTGGTTGTTCTGTTATCATCACACTTGAGTCTGAACTAGCTTCATCACTTCCTTCTTGTTCCTCTAAAGTGGCAAAAATGGTGATTCACCAACCTTCTTTCTTTCTTGTTCCACAATTTGTGCAGCCAACCTTCTATCAAACTCAACCTGTGCTGCATTCTTTGGAACATCTATTTCTACCATTTTTCCTTTACCCTTATCTAGTGGATCAATGATGGTTAAGGATGATGTTAATACCTGTGAAGATACTTCTTTGATGATAGATGATGGCTGGAATACATCAACTTCATCTGCAGGTCTGTCAACGCTCAAATTTCCTTTATCAGCGCCCAATTTGCTCATGTCAGCGCTTGGTGTGTCAGCGTTTAAATTTTGCTTGTCAACGCCCAAATTACCTGTCTCAGCGCCTCTTGTAATTTGCTCCAACATAGCTGTAAAAGACAAGTCTAAATTTGTAGGGGTTACCAGAGATCTAACAAAACCTGGTTGCTTCTTCAAACTAGTTAGGGCTTCAGCAACACCCAAAGATTCACCATCATGTGAGCCCTTATCACTCACATTAATCTGCTCATCCTCCCCTTTGGAAGATTCCTCCATCCCACGCCTTGTGCTAGCATTTTCCAAAATAACAATCCTCTCCCTCAATTGCTTGAGTTCAAGGCCTTGTGTACTGACAATTTGTATCAAGTCTACATTTTGCTTTTGCAAGCTAATGCAGACAGCCGTCAATTCCATTAATGTCATTGGTTCCAATCTGCCCTCCTCTAAAATGGGTATTTGACCTCCCAAGTTAGATTCATGGGGCATGGATGAGGTCTTAAAGATGTTAGGACTGTCTTGGCCAGCATGTAAGCCAGAACTAATAGTCCCAGCCTCATCCATAGCACCAACCACACTTGTGGTGGTGGTTCTCTCTACTACATGGCTAGGACCACTAGAGGAGAACACTCTAGTAGTCCTTTGGCGTTTTTGCAACCTATATTGTGGTGGGGTAGAAGATGATGTAGATTGGGTGGATGTGGGTTGGTTAAGGGGTGTTTGGGTCTGTGAAGGAATGGTGTCAGCGTTTGGATTAGGTGTGTCAACGCCAACATTTAATGTGTCAGCGTCGAAAGGTTCTTGGTCAATTTGCATGTGTTGAGGCGAAGGTAAAGGTTCTGGTATTGGGTCAAGTTGTGGTTGAGGGTCTGGTTGGGGTTGTGATGCTGCAATAACAGCAAGCATAGCTTGGGTGAGAGGTAAGTCACGATGAGGAGGTGAGTTCATCTTTGTAAAAATTGCTTTCTTTTGCACAGGGATCTCATAAAAATCATCATGATCCCTTGTGAAGTAATTTTGCACATCAAAAACCATTTGTAAAAATCTGGGATAAGCTAAAGTCATTTTACTCCCTTTGTTTTTACACATGCCCTCAAAAATCATTTTTGAATAATTAAACTTTTGCCCAGTTGCAATGCACACAATAACACTAGTAATGGATCTATTAATCTCATTGTGTGCAGTACACTTGGGACTCAAACATTGTAAGAGGACATGTATTAGGTACTTCCAGGCTGGGGGAAACTCCTGTTTATGATATTTGTTTAAAGTTCCCTCATCAGGGAAAGGATAACCCAAAGCCCTTAGTCCTTGTTCTATTTCATGAATGGGAAGGGTGGTTATACCATCTGCATCATCAAGATGCAAAGCCTGGCGAACCAAGGCTTCAGTAACCACCCATGTACGCCCATGAACAATAGATGATAATGTAGTCACATTATTAAATGTTGAGGAACTAACTATGTTCCAAAACTGCTTAATATGTGTGACAGAGATGAGAGGAGCATGAGAAAGAGCATACCTAATTGGGGATGCCTTCAAATACGCCACCATCTGGGTGTATTGGGGAAACAGAGTATCATCAGCGTCCAAATATGCTATCATGTTGTGTTGACTCCTGAATCCCAATACCAAATCACTTGGTTTAAATTTTGGTGCCATTGTAGAAGAAAGCTGTTTGAATGATTTAGAAAGATGAATTATAAGAGAAAATTGTTAGACAAGAATGATAGGTACCCTGTTTAAAAATAGGAGCCAAATATATAGGAGAGATATAAGTATGTGATTGGTCACAAATGAGGCAACTATTTTTAAAATATCATGATAAAAATATTGAAAAGAAAATAAGTTATCTCATACATTAGTTAAAAGTTATCTGCTCCCAAAATTACGCCCCTAAAATTTGTCAAAAAGTAACAACTGGGTAGGTCCCAATGAGTGTCAACGGTAAAAAATAACCCATCAACGCCCAACGGCTATATTCTTGTCAACGTTTGCCAAAGCCATGTCAGCGTCTAAATTGGTCATAATAACGCTTGGAAAAATACTTGTTAGCATCCAAAAATAAAAATAATAAAAATATAAAAGGACCTTAACAAAGTAATTTATCCTAGTGAAGATAACCTATAAGTTGATAATTATTATAGGGCGGCAAACACTGTCCAGTTATGCACACTTGCTTATGCAAGATAGACATAACAGTCCTCTAGTGTCCCTTGCTAACCAAAACTCTTAACAACTAAGTCATCTCATAAAATTCCTTGTTACTCCCACGTAAAACCCATGATAAAATCATTCCCAAGTCTCCCAACAGACCACAACCAATTCTAGGCCAAAAATGTCTTGGCAGCATGCATAGTATATCAACGTTGCATGCTACAGTGCCTCATGATTTAGTAAAACTAACTCATACTCACCTGTGGACACAATCTAGAATTGTGATAAGAGTATCATAAGAATACCCAAAAGTCCTAAAGGTTCCTAAAACCTCCCCTTAAACTGTGATACATATGTTGCTAAAAATATGCATGAACATAAAAATTTTTTTATGTCAAGATAGGAATAGAAAATTCCAACCATCATCCATAAATAAAAACATGCTCAAATGATTCTCCAAGGATCCATAAGCAACTCTGTATCCAATGGTATAATGCTAACACCACCTGCACATTTAGATTAAAAACCACAAAACTAACATTGTTGTTGACAACGTCCCGATAACACTTGTCAGCGTTAAGGAAACCTTTGTCAGCGTTAGACAAATATATTGCTGACAACGTCACAATAACACTTATCAGCGTTAAGGCAACCTTTGTCAGTGTTAGAAAAATATAGTGGAAAATCTAAATCCTCAAAAGACCAATAACAATGCATTATCCTGTACATACTTTTACAAAAAGACCCCAAAACACATATTATGTGAGATTGATCATTCCAATACTTGTTACCAAGTATTGAAACCTTCCAGCATCAAAAGGTTTAGTTAGTAAATCAGACACATTTTCTTCTATGTCAACCCTATCTGGTTGTATTAAACCCTTTTCAAAACAATCCCTTATAAAATGATGTCTAATTTCTATGTGTTTAGTTTTAGAATGATGTACATGATTCTTAATAATGCATAAAGTACTGTTATTGTCAAAAAATATCTTGGTATGCATGAAATTATACCCATAATCCAACAGCTGGTTCTGAATCCATAAGACTTGTCCACAACAAGCAGCTGCTGCAACATACTCTGCTTCAGTTGTAGAATTGGCCACCACTGTTTGTTTCTTGCATTGCCAAGATATTAACCTACTCCCAAGAAACTGACATCCACCAGTTGTGGATTTTCTATCAAACTTATCACCTCCATAGTCACTGTCTGAATATGCAATAAGCTCCAAAGGTGAATCTTTTGGATACCACAAGCCAAGATCTGGATAACATCTTAGGTACCTAAAGATTCTCTTGACAACATAAAGGTGACATTCTTTGGGAGTCACTTGATGGCGTGCACATGCACACACAACAAACATGATATCAGGTCTTGAGGCTGTGAGATACATCAATGAACCAATCATTGATCTATAATGCCTCACATCCACATCTTTTCCATCTCCAACTTTTCCTCAAGGGTGTTCTCTATCCATAGGAGTAGTAGCCCTCTTTTCATGTGGAGAAAAGCCAAACTTCTTCAAGATCTCTGCTACATACTTATCTTGAGAGATGAAGATACCATCTTCTTTCTGCTGAACTTGTAACCCTAGAAAGAAGTTCATCTCCCCCATTTCACTCATCTTGAATTTGTCTATCATAAGCTTGGAAAAGTCTTCACTCATCTTTGGATTGGTGGAGCCAAAGATGATATCATCAACATAAACCTGAACAAGTAAGACATCCTTACCAGCCTTCTTTGTAAACAATGTCTGGTCTATGGTGCCCCTTTTGAATCCATTTTCCACCAAATAAGTGGACAATGTACCATACCATGCTCTTGGGGCTTGATGAAGTCCATACATAGCCTTCTTGACTCTATACACCTTGTCTGGATTCTCTGGATCTTCAAAACCAGGAGGCTGCATCACATACACCTCCTCAACAATTGTTCCATAGAGGAAGGCACTCTTCACATCCATTTGATAGACAGTGAAGCCCATGCAGGAAGCATAGGCTAGAAATATCCTTATAGCTTCAATCCTTGCAACTGGTGCAAAGACCTCCTCATAGTCTATCCCTTCCTCTTGTGTATATCCCTGAGCCACTAAACGTGCCTTATTTCTGACCACAATGCCTCTTTCATCTCTCTTGTTTCTTCGAACCCATCTTGTCCCAATAGATCTGACATACCTGGGACAATCAACCAACTCTCAAACATCCTGAATAGCAAATTGGTGAAGCTCATCCTGCATTGCTTCCACCCAACTTGGTTCTTTGAGAGCATCAAAAATTTTCTTGGGTTCCTGTTGTGACAGAAAACAATCAAACAAACATGCTTGAACAAGAGGGGTATCAACCTTCTTGTGTATATTGGCAATAAATCCACCAAGATTCTGATGAGATCTTCTAGTCTGAACAGGAGTCATGACATCCCCAATAATTTGTGAAGGGGGATGATTCTTCATAGTAGAAGTGAGAACTCCTCCCTCAAAAAGCCTGTTGTCTTCAATCTCATTATCCATGTTGCCAATATCTTCTTCAGACTCTCTTCCATCAATATTAGTATGATCCTCTTCATGTATGCTTGAAGGTTCACCTTGTTCAAAATTGGAAGAGAATATATGCCCAAAAGTGTTGTCAACGCCTGAACCAAGGTTGTCAGCGTTTGATCCATCAACGCCTGAATTGGTGCTGTCAACGTTTGAGCCATCAACGCCTGAATTTGTCCTGTCAGCGCCAGATTTTCCTTTGTCAGTGCCTGAAGGACCATGCATGTTGTTAACTGGTGGTACTTGGGGACCAACATTTTCCTTTCCAGCAGTAGCAGTAGTAGCAAAAGCATCTGTCCATATGGGGATAGTGACATACTCTTGTATGGGGGATGACTTTTCTGCTGGTGATCCAACCTCTTCATTAACCTGTGTACCTGAAACATCAACAACTTGTTCTTCCACAACATTTGAAGTTACCTTCACAATGTCTGGATTAGTAACAGGCATATAATTTAAAGTCCTAGATAGAGGTTCCAAGTCAAACAACCAATTTGGACCACTTTCAGGATCACTAGGTTTACTCTCTAAAAACCTAACATGTACTCTTTCAAGTATACGTTTTTCCTTCTTAAGGTAAACCCTATATCCCTTGCTCTGCACTGAATAACCCATGAAATAGCCTTCATCACCTTTTGCACTAAATTTACCTAAGGCATCACTAGTATCAAGTACAACTACATGACAACCAAAAGGTTTAAGAAAACCAATATTAGGTTTCCTTCCCCAAAGTAACTCATAAGGTATTTTGTTTTGTATCTTGTTGACCAATGCTCTATTCTGTACATAACAAGCTATATTCACAGCCTCAGCCCAAAAAGCTATAGGAAAGTGAGCATCAGCCAACATAGTCCTGGCTGCTTCAATTAGGGTTCTATTATTTCTCTTAGCAACCCCATTTTGCTGTGGGGTTCTGGCAACACTAAACTGCCTAGTAATCCTTTTCTTGGCACAAAAATCATCTAACAGTTTATTTCTAAACTCACCACCATTATCACTCCTAAGCATTTTAACTTCATTACCAGTCTTTTTCTCAATTTGGGTAATAAAGTCAATTAAAGTATCAACAGTGTCACTTTTCATAGCTAAAAAGAAAGTCCAAGTAAACCTAGAAAAGTCATCTGTGATGACAAAGCAGTATGATTTACCATTCAAGCTTTCTATATTAGTTGGACCAAAAAGGTCCATATGCAGCAAGTGAAGTGGTTTAGAACTAGAGTGCACCTGTTTATACTTAAATGAGACCTTGTGCTGCTTGCCTTTAAGACATACAACACAAGAGTGGTCATTGTGGAAAGCCTTTTCAGGCAAACCATCAACCAAGCCAAGTCTCACAAGCCTGTTTATATTCTTAAAGTTTATGTGCCCCAGTCTTCTGTGCCATAGATTACTCTCATACCCTGAAGCTTTGGCATAAAAACATGACATATTATTAATCATCCTAATCCCATTAAGATTCACATTATAAATGTCTTTATGCCTAGGTGTTCTATAGTCAATATATTTCTCATCTGGGATTTTATAATCCTTGCTTAACACCAAGCATTCAGTATCAGTAAACAGAACTTTATTTTTGTTATCACAAACTTGTGATACACTAAAAAGATTGTAATCAAGTTCCTTTACCAGAAACACGTTTTCAAAACGCAAGTTCTTGGGGAGAAGAGTTCCTTGCCTCTGATAGTTCCATATCCGCCTCCAAAGTGAACCTTATCACCATCCTTAATGGGAGTGAAGTTTGTCAGATAATCTTCCTTCCCAGTCATGTGCCTAGAGCATCCACTGTCCCAATATCCATAATCATTGACCTGTTTTTGAATGCCCTGCACATAAAGAAAACAAGTTAGTTTTCTTTGGGAACCCAAGCCTTAGCAGACTTGGATTCATCTGGTTGTTAAACAAGAACAAACTTAGTTCTCATAACAACCCCTTGTTCATCCCTTTTTGGATGAAATACCCAGTTAACCCCAATAGGTTTTGTAATGACCTTGGAAATATAATTAAATCTGTTGCAGGTCATAGAAAGCCCATTAGAATTAGGGTTTTGATCTTTCTTAGGTCTCCATGTCAAGATAGAAGAAGCTTTAGACCCCTTACCCTATGGTTGCAAATATTTAGGTCTGGTCACGTTTCTGTCAGCGTTGGATTTGGTCTTGTCAACACTGAAATTACCCTTGTCAGCGTTGAACCTAGGGTTTGCTACAGAAACCTATTGCCTATTAGACCAAGTATTAGTCTTTTGAAATGGTCTTTGTCCATGAGTGTTAGACCCTCTAGTGAAGAATGGGGCTGGTCTAACAACTTGTGGACTTTGCTCCACAAAAGTTTTGGGTCTGACAATGTTTGACCTTTTGACAGCGTTGACCTTGGAAGCGTTGACACACTTATATGCTAAATGTGAAAAGCTACCACAAGTGTAACAGGCTTTTCTAGACACAACCCTAGGTCTAGAAGAGAAGAAACCTGTTCCCTCATTACTAACTTGGCTTTTTGGTGACCTAGTATTTCTATACATTTCTGCATACTTAATGCTAGGTTTCTTAACAGTGTTTGAGCCAAGGTCAACTGCCTTGCCAGTGATTGGGTTTGTTACCTTAATAGGGGTAGACCCATTAGGACTTCCACACAACAAGACACCCTTAACAAACAAGGTAGGGTTGGCTTTCTTCCATTCATTCAAGTCAGTCAACTTTTGTCTATACTCTTCAACTGGGGTAATGACTCTTGGTGGAGGAATAAATTCCTCCTCTTGGAGTTCTGGTAAACCAGTCCAAGATAAGTCCTTTCTTTGGACACCATAGAAGTCCCCAACTGGTGGTGGAACAACAGTATAGTCTTTCATCCCAATCCCAGTCATGTCCTTAGGATCCCTCTGTTTATTAACACATTCTCCTAGGGTTTGTGAGGCCTTATCAAATCTCTGAATTTTAAGGTCAACATTATCCTTATTCTTGATAGCCTCATCTAATTTAGCATGTAGTTCACCATTGACCCTTTCCATGATGTTTCTAATATCATTACTAGCATTTAACTCATGTTTTTAAGATATTTATTTTATCTTTCAGGTCAAATTCCATTTTCTTGTACTTAGAAACTGTCTTTTCAGTTTGAGTGAGAGCAATTTGATAGTTAGACAATTTGCATCTCTCAGTACTCACATCACTTAAAAATTTTGAAATTTCTTTGTTTAGTTTTTCTGTATTTAAACGACAAACCTTACTACAAAAAGCATCATCATATACCTCATTATCTGATGAAGAGGAGGAGTGTGCCATGAGAGCATATTGAACATGCTCTTCTTCTTCTATCTCAGCAACCAAAGCTTTATCCTCTTCCCCATCCTTAGCCAAATAGCTCCAGTCCCATCCAATACCATCAATTTCTGGAACTGCTACCATGGCCTTAGGATCCTGAGCCTTAACAATTTGGCTTGAGGGTTTGCCAGCATCAGATCTTCTTGGAGATCTGCATTCCCTCATGAAGTGCCCCATACGATGACAATTTTAGCACTCAACCTTGGATTTGTCAAATCCAGCAGTGTCCTTTGCATTAAAGGTCATTTTCTTCTTAAACCTCCTATTCCACCTGTTTGCTCTTATACTTGCAAGAGACATGTTCCACTTTATATCCATCTCTTCCAAGTGCCCATCACTTATTTGCTCAAGATCCTCATATGTAATCACTGAACCATTGGGCAAAGAAGCAATGTAAGCACACACAGTATCCAGATCCAAACCAGCAGGCTTAACTCTTGGTGAGTCACTTTTGTATGTGTCAGCGTCTGAATGTGAGGCGTTAATAGGATATGTTCCAACGTTGACACATGTTGATCCAGTAACTGGGTGCATGTAAGAGTCCTTCTGATCAAATTGGCCTTCACTATGTGAGAAGAAGGCCATGTTGCTATTGGTAGACTTACTTCCATGCTCCAAAAGAGTTTCATTCTCCAACAGCCTCAGTTTGTTGTAGATATCATCAAAAGTAGAACTTTTGTGAGTGTTGTTGGAAAGTATAGATCTTGCCTCAATCTTCCACGCATCACCAAGGCTTTTAAGAAAAGTAGCAATAATGTCAACATCACCAACTTGTGTCCCCATGAAGGACAACTTGCTTGTAATGTCAAGCAGTCTGCTTCTCACACTGCTAAGCTTCTCATTAGGTTGAGCCATGAAAATAGCATACTCATGCATGAGTTGCTTCTTCTTCTCTTCCTTAGTATCATCATTGCCACCATATGCAACTTCAAGAGCTGCCCAAAGGTCTTTTCCAGATTCATAACCTCTGTATTTATGCTGATTTTCTTGTCCCAAAGAGAGTTTCAGAATGTTTAGGGTTTTCATATCAACCCTTTTCTTTGCTATGTCTTGAGTAGATACAACTCTACCATCATCAGGTTTTTCTTTCTTATTTGCTTCTGGACATCCAGCAACAGCAGTTCTTGCAGCAATGGCATTAGCAATCTTTTCAGCTTTATTGAATGTGTTTCCATATTTAATAATCTCCCAGAGAGTGTAGTCATAGATCCCCAGATATTTCTCAAAGTTGAACTTCCATAGCTCAAAGTTGTTTGCATCAAGCATGGGAATCTTGATGCTAGGGTTTGAGGAGGAGGGGTTTACTTCTGGATTGGACATGATGTTTTTAGGGTTTTGTGAAAATTAGGGTTTTGGTGATTTTAGGGTTCTTGTGTTCTTTAAGATCAAAAGTTTCTCAACAAGCTCTGATACCACTTGTTGATCCCAAACTTAGATCGATTAAGCTTGTGTATACGAGATTAGATCAAGTTATACACGTAGAGAAACTTTGTCTATGTATAAAGTAATCTAAGTGTTATGCAGAATTAACACTTAAACAAGAACACACAAAGATGTAAACAAACTTTCACTTGATTGATAATAACAAACTTGCTTACAATGAAAGTGTTTAACGTATGAAAACTTACTATGAAACATAACCTAAAGGTCTTCTTTTATAGACATAAGAAGCCTTGTACAAGAGTCTACGTATCAACTATTCTAGGTAAAGATAATTATAGAAAATACAATGTTGAACTTATCTTTACTAGAAACAAACTAAAAACAGTATACGCGTAGACTAAATCTTTCCATCAGTGCTTGTCTTCAACCTATCAACGCTTGACTTCTTCTTGTCAACGCTTGATCTGTCAACGTTTGTTTTCTTCCTATCAACGCTTGTTTTCCTCTTGTTAGCGCTCAAGTGAACTGGCTACATTTTATTCCCAACAAAGAAGCCCTCATTGGAATACTTTAGGGTGTTTGGAAGCAGGTGCTTCATTCTCAACACCAAAGATTACCTTACTAAGTTCGACCCAAAGTCGTAAGAAGGTATCTTTTTAGGTTATTCCCAAACTAGCAAAGCCTACATAGTCCTCAATAGAACCTTGGGTGTAATTGAAGAATCACTTAACGTGACATTCGATGAAACCCCTCTGTCATCAAAGACATCACCTTTGGTAGATGATGACTTGGATGGAATAGACATAGTCAAAGCCAAAGATGTTAGGAACATAGGAGTTGAAGACCTTAATGTTGAAAAGGGAGTAACATTAAGGAGTGAAAGGATCATGCTATCGACAACGTCATAGGCGAATTAAATTAAAGGACCCTAAGATCTCAAGTCCAAAATCAAAGTAACTTCTTTAGTTTCGTCTCCTTGATTGAACCAAAGAATATTAAACAAGCTTTGATGGACGAGAGTTGGGTCATCGCCATGCAAGAAGAATTGAATCAATTCATTGCTAATGACGTTTGAGAACTTGTTCCTCCACCTAGAAGTTCGACTATTATAGGAACCAAATGGGTATATAGGAATAAGTTAGACGAGAATGGTGTTATGTATCGTAACAAGGCTATACTTGTAGCTCAAGGCTATAATAAACAAGAAGGTATTGATTATGACGAGACATACGCACCCGTAGCAAGATTAGAATCCATTAGAATCCTTTTAGCCTACGCTTGTGCCTTAGAATTTAAGCTTAAACAAATGGATGTAAAGAGTGCGTTTCTTAACGGTTTGATCAATGAGGAGGTATATGTGGCTCAACCTCCTAGCTTCATTGATTTTGAGAAACCAGATCATGTTTACAAGCTTAAGAAGGCTCTTTATGGTCTTAAACAAGCAACCAAAACTTGGCATGATAGAATTAAAGCGTTTCTTATAAAACATGAGTATACCATGGGGATGGTAGACAATACTCTCTTTACAAAGAAGAAAGGTTCTCACCTCATTATCGTACAAATATATGTTGATGACATTATATTTGGTTCAACTTGTCAATCATTGTGTAATGACTTTGTAAAAATCATGCATGGCGAGTTTGAAATGAGTATGATGGGAGAACTTAAATTCTTTTTAGGACTCCAAATTAAACAAATGGACGATGGTATTTTCTTTAATCAATCCAAGTATGTTAAAGAAATGCTAAAGAAATTTGGATTAGAAGACTCCAGACCAATGAAGACCCCTATGGCCTCAGATACTAAACTTACCGTAGATGATGATTGTGAGTCGGTAGACAACACCAAATATAGAGGTATGATTGGTAGTTTATTGTACCTAACGGCAAGTCGACCGGATATCATGTTTAGTGTTTGCCTTTGTGCTCGCTTCCAAGAGGCTCCTAAAACCTCTCACCTTGAAGCGGTTAAGCGTATCTTCCGATACATTTAAGGGCACTATACATTTAGGATTATGGTATCCTAAAGGGACCGGCGTAGAAACCATTGTCTACGCGGACTCGGATCATGCGGGAGACTATGTGGACTGGAAAAGCACTAGTGAAGTTTTTAGCTTCATGGGTTGTTGTTTAACTTCTTGGCTCTCCAAGAAACAAACCGATCTTGCTATATCCACAACGGAAGCCGAGTATGTGAGTGCCGGTAAAGCTTGTCAACAAGCTCTATGGATGAAGCAAGCGCTTGTTGATTACGGGATTTCTATTGATGATGTTCCCATCATGTGTGTCAATAAGGGTGCAATAGACCTTAGCAAGAATCCCGTGCAACATTCGCGAACCAAGCACATAGAGATTCGCCACTATTTCCTTAGGGATAATGTTCAAAAGGGGAACATTTCAATTGAGAAGGTGCCTTCGGTAGAAAACTTAGCCGATATCTTCACTAAGCCACTTAAGAGAGAACCTTTTAATTATTTGCGTCTAGGTCTAGGTTTAATGAAATATATTCCTTAATTGCGCATTTTATTAATCGAGTCTTTTTCTCTTTTGAGTCTTTTCTTTCTTTGAGTCATTGAGTCTTGTAAACTCTTTTTGGAAAACCTCTCTTCTCTTTTTCAAAATTCTCAAAGGTCTTTCGAAAATGTTCGAGAAATGTTTTTGCGTTGTTAATTCAATCTAAAAACGTTTTTCATAGCTTCTTGCTATTAATATTGAGCTTACATAATTCATATGTACGTGTCTCTCAAATATAGCAAGAACAAAAATGAACTATGTAGGATCATTGTGTCATGACTTATTGTCTAGTTCTACACACCTCCAACATCGATTTTCTTTAAAATCCATGTATTTTGGTCAAAACCTTGTTTGGTGAGTTCTTGTGTGTTTTCTTTGTCTATCTTTGCCTTTTAGCATATCTCTATGATTAGTTAGACTAGAAAAATAGGATTTGCTGAATTAGAAAATCCTCCCTCATCACTAAAATCAACCCACTGTGGGCGGTTCTTTATAGAGATCGCGGCTCCATATCGATATGGAACCGCCGGTGGAGAAAAGGAACCGCGTATAGTGCTTCCTATTTCAGATATTTCTGAAACTCCAAATTTGTTCCAACACTTTTTGGAATCTTTGTTTCAACCCTTTGACCACCCTCAAAATATCTTGAGCTTTCTCTATTTAACCCTAAGCATTTTGTATCCTTTCTCAAATCAAAATGTCTTATTCTCCAAATGAAATCCTTGATTCTCTCCTCCATTTTCTCCAATTGCTTTCAATCTCAATTCACCCAAGAACACTCAAAATCACATTTCTTCTCCTTCTAAGAATGCTGATTGTGAAACTTCTTTTCTTCCACCTCTACCCTTTAGTGTTCTTCCTCCTTCACATGATAATGTCATGCATCATGGAACATATTGTCATTGTTGTCAATATCAACATCTTGATATGGCTCATATCTATGATGAGTTGAATTACATCAAGACTCTCTTAGTTAAACCTCCTCTTCACTATGACTATGAGATTACTACCAAGCCACCACCACCTCCTTCCGCCACTACCTTGTCTTTTATCTAAGCATTGGTTGATTATCTTCAAGACATCTAGTTCAAGCAAATCTTAGAGTTCTAGTTTAACTAGGATTAGATTTATGTTGTTGACTTGTTTTATTTTTTACATACATCTTTGTATGTTTTGTTTCCTTGTATCTTTTATTCATGTTTTTGTTTAACATGACTTATCTTGGATCTTGGTCTCTTCTCTTTTATTTTTTTTGTATGACCTTTGCTATATCTTGTTGGGTGTCTCTTCTCTTCTACTAACCCTTCTATGTAGCTTGTCACCATATCTCGATTCTTTGGTGCCCCAAGCAAAGGGAGTAAGCACCAAGGGGGAGCATTTGCAAAGTCCGATTCTTCTCTTCTACAAAGACTTTTGCAACCTTTTTGCTTCGACAAAGGGGGAGAAGTGAAATAAACTCGTCTTTAAAAATCTTGTTTTTCATGTGATTGAGTTTATGTATTGTCGAAATCAAAAAGGGGGAGATTGTTAATGCAATGATGCCTAAAAACGTTACTTGCATTTTTCGGTCTCGCTTTGTTTTGATTACGACAATATGTAAAAACAAGCATTTACGAAAACAACGAAAAACGAATTCTTGAGTTCAAGTATTTTTCATTTCTACCATTATCACTTAAGGTATGTACAAACAAGTACTGATCCTAATTAAGTGATCAAGGATTTAATCTTTTCTTAAAACTCACATTTTTTTTAAGTGTGACAAGTTTTTATTAAACTTTATTTTTAAGAAAATGTTTTATTCAATTAAATATTTGAAAATTTGAAAATGGCATATTTCATCTTGGTTTGGAATATCCTTTCAGGATATTTTAATCACCAGATTCGAACCATACCATTAAAATACAAAAAGAAGCGGAGTCTACTCAGGCGGTTCCTTAAGTGGCTATGCGGTTCCTTATCGATAAGGAACTACGGGCTGCAATAAAGAACCACGGGCAGATATAGCCGTTGGAGCCTTGTCTTATAAATAGTGGACCATTCTCAGATTCCTCTTCACCTCTTTTGCACATATAATTCCAGATTCTTACATACTTCTAAAATCACTCAAATCCTTGCTCATTAGGTTGATTACTACTTGTTTAGAAGTGAATCTTTCTTCTCTCATCTCTTCCTCTCCAAGTGCAAAGAGAAGAACACTTTCATCCTTGAAGTGTTGTGTCTACCTCAAAGATCCATTGAAGATCAAATCTTATTTATTCATTGTTGTGTCATAGTTGTGAAGATCCAAGTAGTTGTGTCTATCTGGAAGTTGTGTACGTACTAAGTTTTATACTTGGTCCTTAAAGTATACTAGTGTAGATTGGTCCTAGCTAAGATTAGGGCTCGAATTTTAGCTTAGAGTCGAAAATTGGATAAGCAACATTGTGTACGGTTTCTCCACCTTAAGGAGCTTGTTGATTAGTGAATTCTCGAGTAAGTAGTACTCGAGGAGTGGAGTAAGGACGAGGAGTGAGCTTCTTTTCCGAACCACTATAAATCGTTGGTGTTTGGTTTGATCTTTCTTTCCCTTATCTTTTTACATTCATTGTTCTTTATACTTGTGATTATTAGTTTAGTTGCACTATACCTTGTTCATATTGTGTATAAGAAGGTTTCACATAATCACTCAAGTCTAAGTTTTTGAAAAGGATTTTAAAAAACCATCTTTTGACTAGTAAATTTTAAGAAACTATTCAACCCCCCTTCTAGTTTCTACACTTATGTTTCAGTCATTCATGTCATGTTATGTATCCGTTCACTGAGCATATTGTTTAGCCGTTACTTTCCTTTCCATGTCCCAAAACGGTAGGTACCAAGGACAGACTTGAGCATTTGGAGGGCGTGCATAGGATGGAAGCTGCCTTAGACTTCTTCTCCTTTTGCCTTCATATACTTATGCTTGTTTGGACACTTGTTTTGTCCTTCTCATTTCATTTACCTTATTTTGGGCATATGTTTGGGAACCGCTGTTAGATTTCGGTTTTCCCTTTTGCTCATGTATGTTTTAGGACATATTACCTTGCATGCTTTGATGACACGCCATAAATACACGTAATGGTCCACTTATCAAAGTGGGCTGTGATGTTTTGGTTTTTAGTCGTTTTACTTACCCTTAGGAAAAAGTAAGCAAACGCTAAGTCGTGGTAAGTATTAATCAATACGTTTTAGGAAAAACGTAAAGACGAATAATCGAGTTCGTTCTCGGTGGAGGTATGGTGTTTAGCCAACAATAATTATACGTTATTTAATCGAGTGATTACGTTTTTGGAAAGAAAGAAAGAAAAGAAAACGGAGACGAATTACGCTAAAAATTACAATACGACGTAAAAAACGCGAAATCGTAAAATTCGACGAAAAATTAAACTCAACTAAAAATCACCAAATTTTAAATCTAAGTTAAGAAAAGTCTAATTAAAACAAAAGTGAAAACCAAATTTTGCAAAACCTTTTTAATTAATTTATATTATATTTTAAAGTTTAATAAAAAAAACTCAAAAATAAATAAAATTTATAAAAAGTGAAAATAAAATTTTTATGTTTTGTAAACCTAGATTATACTAAATTAAAACTAAAAATTATTTTTCTAAAATTTTTAAAACTACTTTTCTAATTTTTAAAGCCTAAAAACATTTTTTTAATTAAAATAATGCTAAAAAATAATAAAATAATGATAAATATAAAATTTATTTTTCTAAAAAATATATTTTAACTAAATTAACAAAGGAAAAATGAAAAAGTTAAAAGAAAACTTAAAAAAAATGGCTAAAAACGAAAGTACCCCAAAGTACTCCAAAGTGGAGTACTTTAATGTTGTCCAAGATCCTACCAGACAACAGGTTTGTCCAACATCCGTGTTGTCCGATATCGGACAACACTAAAAAAAATAAAAAATCTGCAGCGTTCTCGGACAACAAAGAAAAAGTTGCTGTATGGTTTTTAGGCTCGATTTTGCTTGATTTGGGCTCGTTTTCGCTTGTTTTTTTGATGTTTTTGGGCACAAACGGCACCCCCAATAGCAGCAGGCTATTGGGGAGTCAAATAAACACACAAAAACACAAATAATAACACAAAATCAAGCACCAAATACCACTATTGCGTACGTTGTTGACTGAATTTGGGGCTGTGGGGAGTTGCTGATGCACAGAGACTACACACAACTCAAAACATAAGCATACCCTCAAATAACACCTTAAAACGCCATAAATTGGCTGTAATAAACACAACAAGATCTTGTTTTTCTTGGTTCAATTTCTTGTATTAATCTTTCTATCTATGTGATAGCTGCTGGTATTTGAAACAAGGCTCGATCACAAGCAGTTGCTTGTGACTTAAGCATAAACACACAACTCAAACGCACCCCTTAGTCAATGAGCGTACATTTAAGATTATGCAATAAGCAGACTCAGCAAAACAATGGGTACCTCATACAGTGGGCTTTAGACAGAAACTTAGTGATACTTGTTTGGTGATATTCACATAATTTTAACATCCACAAATGTCATTCAAATATCACACAATCCAATTTCAGGCCTACAACTACTTAGAACACCAACAGCTAACAAGTTTTAAACTAGATACGACTTACTTACCTACTCGAACCTACTGAATATTGTGACTAAACTAAGGCTGAATACCACTTAACGCTAACCTCCTATCTATAAGGCAATCAATCTAAATCCAATCCCCTAAGCCTAGAACACAACACTGACTTGAACAAATCCCCAGTTTAGAAAGATTTAAGGTTTAACAAGCTGCTCAAGAACAACAAATAAAAATTATGAGTGAGAATGACAAGAACTTTAACGCTAAAAAAAACTGTGCGATTCAAAAGTGTTGACTGCTAGCTTTTTAGCTATCATTCAACAACAATGATGGCCAAACTACACCAATGATTTTCTCTACTGACCTAAAAGGTTACAAACATAACTTGTAGCTACCATTGGGTGATTCCTATAGGCAAATAAGCTAGACAAGTAATAGACCCTAAGATAAAAACAAACCAAAACCTCAATACTTTTAAAAGAAAAGGCAGATTCCTAATAAAACTAGCAGATGACTCGAATGAGCTACTTGGTGACTTTCCTTGTGAGCAATAAGCTAAAATAACCTCCAAAACTTAAATCTAAGTACTAATAATCTAAAATCGAACCAAACATTAACAAATGACCCTAGATAACACACCTCATAGCAAGTTAATGACTCAAAAACTTGACTGATGGTTTTGGTGCCAGCATAGCAGAGATATAGCACACAAGAGTGAGTACTAGCAACTCAAACACACATAACACATTCACATGAACCACAACTTTTTCTTGCAAAATCCTACTCTCCTAAACTAACCATAGACGCGCAGAGCTAAGTGTAGTTTTAGTGGACAACACCTACTCAAAAACTCCACTGTCCCAAAACACACTGATGCAGTTTGAAAACCAGATTTTACAAAGAAAACAAGTTTTTTTTTTAACTTCTCAAACCAAATAGCCACTGATTGAAATTGTCTAAACTCACATGAATAACATAAACAGTCTCCTTTTTTCACAAAATTAAACACAAATTCACACGATCAACTAAAGCAGAAAAAGGAAGTAAACGAACCTCAAAGGCACAACATTCCTGCCTTTAGTGTTTCGAGCTTATGTGCACGCGTGTGCACAAGCATCCGTAAAACCTGCTGAGATTAACAAAGTTGAACTTACGCAACAATAACACAAATCTGATTTTCTTTCCCTTCCTTTCTTTCAAAAACTTCTCACAATGCTTAAATCTTGAACAATATTTAAAACTCAAACCAAAATTGAAATTAAACACTTCCAAGAAGCTGAGATTATAGCTTATTTCAAAAGCTATATGCTAGCTTATCAAAAATGGTTCTCCAAAAACAAGTTTTTTTTTTTTTTTTTGCTTTTGAATAAAACTGAAAAGCAAAGTTTTGCAATTAAAATAAACTTAACAGGAATTTAACAAGCCTTAAATTTAAATGACAAGAAAAGATAAATGGAACTCAGCAAAGTGAAAAGAAATAAAATCAAACTTTCATTAAAAATTTTAGACTTTTACAAAAATTGCTGGAACCAACTATAATCTGCTACTTCTACAATATTTATACTACTTGGAAACTAAAACCCTACCCGATATATCATTTTACAAAAGCCCTAAACTACCCTTGGATATTCCAATTGGATATTCGAATTTTGAAGAAGAGCTTCTAGGTTCTTCTTGGCTCCCATGTGATGTGCCAGCAAGTAAAGATAATCTTGACTGTTTAAAAATATTGTGGACAACAAGCAATCGAATCCCAGCCTTCCATTTGGTCCTCACTGTCAGACAAGGTGCAGATCTCGTGAAGAATCCTTGGCATGTAGCTTATTTGTGATGAGCTGGATAAAATCAAGTCATGTGGGATGGTTGGGTGTGGGGTAGGGAGTAAAATGACCCAATCAATTTGCATAAAGCCTTTGGTGTGAGATTAATCGAACCTGCTATATTTTCTAGGGTTTGAGTTATAAAACCAGCATTAAGCGTAATTTTGATTCTTTATTGGGTAAGATAAGGTGTTTCCCACGTTTTAACAAATTTTTGACCATTTGACCACATATAAAACCAGGTGTAGTAATAGGCTGTGAGTTTTGGGTTGAGGGTTGGGCTTGGTCGGGTAAAAGGGTAATATGGGTGGGTAGAACCGGGTGTGGATTGGGTAAATGGGTAATATGTTTATTGTTTTGGCAGTTTAGGTCCCTCAAGATTCATATCATGTTTTCTCACCCTATTCCCACTCTTCCTTTGTTTTATCTTTCACTCATTTGTCAATTATGGCACAAATAATTTAAAAATTCTTATAAGGACTTATTATGCCATTCTTCATTTCTTCAATAATAAGGACCAAACTTGCATAAAATGGTTCTTCAAGGACTATTCTTGACAATTCTTCAAAGATGAGGGACCAAAGTTGTCATATCTTCAAACTTCAAGGGTCTTTTTAGAAAATCCACATTCGGGTCCGGTTCATTGTGCGGCTTCGTTTCCCGTGTTCGTTTTTGCTTGATTCTTGTGATCTTTTGTTGATTTCATGATATCCGTACCTAAAATACACAACGAACAAACACAAGCATATTTTTGGGTATTTTTATGATATTTTAAGCATTTTAAGCCCGATTTGGACGATGAGACTATGTATAATTGCAGTCTCATCACTCCCCCATACTAAACCATTTCCGTGTCCCCACGCAATGCTAGAATTAAGTATCGTAGAACTTCCAAGATTCATTTTATGATGACATTTATTGAAAACGTAAACTTAAATAAACTACTACATGTGTTTTAGACATAATGTAATGTTTTCATCACGAAAACGTGACTTTTAGGGTCAAAGAATAAGAACACGTGAATGCCTCAAAGAGATAAGTTCGTCATCCTCGATTTTTACTTGATTCCATGCTAAGCGTGTAACGAGATCATTGTTATTATAAGTTAGCAACACAATCATATCTCATGAGTGTTAATTACGAACCTAGACTCCCTTATTCCTAATTGGTATCTCTTATATTTTATTTTTGTCTTAATGATCACGAGGATACATCATTGACTTATGCGTGAATAGAGATTTAGGTCTAAAAATAGAGTTTTAACGGTGTAACCAAAATCATTAAATTAATAATTCACCCTAATAGACAACGATGTCAAAAAATTAAGTCAACAAGAAGGATCGATAAACACGGTTTTATAACGGTTTTGAACATGAGACTTATTACCATGACTTTTATTATCCGCCTCATCATCGGTGGTTTTATTATCATGGTTTACCTCCATCTTTTATTCAACTTCGCCATGAAGCTTTTATTATGACTTCGGTCTTGCCTTGCCTTTTATTATCCGCCTCATCGGTGGTTTTATTAGCCAAAGACGTATATCCTCACGCTAAGGCGAATTTTGGATCTTTAAAGCTTCGAAGATTAAGGCTTGATTCACTTTCAATTTTGCATAGATTTTTCGGCCTTGTGAGCTTCAAATTGTTTGTTAGATTTAGGTGAGCACTTGAAATCTTATTATTGGGTGAAGCTTTTGATTATTCGGGTTGCCAATACTTCAAAACTGTGACGCTGGCGATACCTTAATGTCTTCCCAATTTAATTACACGGAAGCTACTAGAAAAGACTAGAAACCCAACAATCCTAACTAAACCGCTAAGTCAATATTTATTTAGCAAAAAATATTATGCAAAAGCGTGGGGAGAATAAGCTAATAATTACTACACATGAGATCGTGATGATTACGAGACTTATAAATAACTCTATCATTTCTCGTCCTCATTTAAGAGACTTAGCCTAAAAAGTTAAGGAATCGAAGCTAAGTGCTCAACACGCACGGTCGAGTCAAAAATTACTCTTATTCTCACCATCGGAAAACCTACATTCGTGTCTTCAAACACTTATAAAATATGAGAAAATTTTTAAAATTTGGCCATTTTTAGCCTTATTTTGCAACAAAACGATAAACAAAAAGATAAACTTTGGAAAGCGTGAAGGTTTGGCAAGGCAAGTATCTATTCACCCCCCATACTATAGTTAAACATTGTCCTCAATGTTTCGAGTCTAGGGGTGCAAACACCTCCATACTAGAGACGTAGTCGAATGCCTAAT
This sequence comes from Glebionis coronaria, assembly GCA_025667525.1. Lineage (NCBI taxonomy): Eukaryota > Viridiplantae > Streptophyta > Magnoliopsida > Asterales > Asteraceae > Glebionis > Glebionis coronaria. Next base: position 228,840,229 of record CM046881.1, read on the forward strand.
CTAGCATGGAAAGGGTGTAACCAATAAATTTAAAGCCGTTTATGAAGTGTGCTAAAAAGATAAACGTTAGAACATAAAAGGATATCATCGGATATCAGAATCTCCAAAGGCAACGATCGAAGCTCGAGTGCTACGTAAAACGAACACGAGAGGCTTCAATGATGTCGATGTACCTAATGAATCACAATCACGAACAACCACGGAACAAAGGTTGGAAGGGCACAAATCCCCTCACATTAAACTAATTAGAAAGCAATAATATGTACATGGATAAGCATGGGTCTCCCCCACGAGGCACCTTGTTTTTGATAACCGAGTCAAAAGCTCGACTCGAATCCCCATAAATGTGATCATTTAGGGATAATCATGGTTCGGTCATTTTTGGTGGGACTTACATGTAATCAAGGCCCAAAAGCAACCGTGTATAAAGGCAAAACCTCTATACCAGGATCAAAGATCGTGTCTTCGTTTTCGGATGATAAACGAAACAACACGACTTTAAGTAACAACGTCCCAATGGGACACAAGAAAATAGGATAAGAAGAGAAGGGTGGGACATTGGTTGGGCATAAAAATCGAGTTACTCGAGGTAAACTCTCACCCTAAGTGTAGAAAGGATTTCTAGTGACTACTTCGGTAAAAGACCGAGATTTTATCTTAAACGTGATACCGGGGTCAAAAATCTCGTCCTCGGTGGAGAAGTGTGAGGAAACAAATGGGGGTTCCCCCACACTAGATCCACACAAAACGTCGTCAAAAGAAGTAGACGCGTTTGTAGCAAGCTCAATTAAGCGAGGTGATGACGGAGCTATATTTGGAAAATCTTTAGAATCAATTTTAAAATCATTCCCTTTTTCATTTTTTAACTCTTTGTTACGAAAACCCAAGTTGATTAAATTGAAAATATTTGGTGTTTCTAAAACAATTCTAGGCACACTTAAAATTTCCACATTTATCTTGAAGGCGGGAGGAGGATTCAAATTTTTAAAACGTGAATCGATTAATAAATCATCCCCCTCCGGGCTAACGCAACGGTCCTCATCAACCTCGAAAATTGAAGGCGGATCATCAAGTATACGTTTGATCTCGGAAAAATCACCGCCGGGATCAAAAACGTCTTCTCTTCCTCGTGGAAGAGGTTGGGAAATCAAGTCGTCGATAATCGAGTCGTTAGCTTCAACCGTCGTGAAACTAGGAATAGAAGGCTCTTCGATTGAAGATTTTGCCTTTGTCGTTTCGACCTCGATATCGAAAAACGTATCGATGTGAGCAAGGCCATCGGCGGACTTCTCACACGATAAATCCAAAATCTCACTCGGTGTGGGATTAGGAGTAAAAGGCTTGTCTCGTGACGATTTTGCCTTGACGGTTTCAACTTTGTCCTTCGAAGGGATCGAACGTGGGTTTTCAAACATTTTAGCAAAACTACTAACACGTCCCTTCGGAATTAATTTTCGTTCATCTTGTAAAAACGTGGGTTCAACGATTTCCTTTAAAACCTTTTCACATTTTTCTTTTTTAAAATCATTTAATGGAATTTCTTCGTCAAAATTAAGTGTATATTGATTTAGAAAATCCTCAATAATTTCATCCTCATTAGAAAAATTAGGTTTAGAAGGTATAAGATTTAATACTCCCAAGTATCCTACGAGTTTTTCTTTTGGTTTATTTTCAAAAACATTTTTCAAAACTTCGTTAGATGACGTTTTTGTTTCCTCTATGTTTTTGCAAGACGACGAGGGTAGCACGACTCTAAAATTCGAGAGATAGGGATCAACACGAGGCGTACGATTCTTAGGAGTCGATAAGGCTTGAACCTCTCCTTTGAGATTAGGATTTGTGACGTTCGATGAAGAACTCGACTCGTATGAAGCTACTTTTTTCTCTAAGGTCTCAATCGTTGAGAGAAATTCATTTCGCTCATTAGTGTAAGCCTCCACAACTTTATCAACAAGTTTATCCCATCTCTCGTCAATTAGGTCAAATAAACGTTCTTGTTCTTTAGAAGCGGCATCATATTCGTTTTCCAACTCGGTTCTCATGGAGGCCATTTCCTTTAAGTAGAATTCCTTTTGAGTTTCCAATTGTTTTTCGTAGTGTTCCTTAAGATTCGTAACTTGTTCTTGAATCATCGTTAAGTTTTCATTATTACGTCTCATATAGTCACAGAATGTGTTTTGATTCATCTCATTATTTTGATTTTGATCACAATGGAAAGACGAATCATATGACGAATAAACCGAAGACGATGGGTAATCTTGGTCGTAAGATTGAAACTTGTTACCACGATCACATGGAGCGGAGTTATAGATATAACCCTCTCGACCTCCAATAACCTTACAATTAAAACAATTGGCACCATCGGGCGGGCCTCCACAATATGGACACGAATAATATCCACCATCATTTGACATGATGCAACGAGAAAGTCGATTCGAGAATTAAACGTTATAGAGGGTGAAAGAAGAGAATTATGGAAATAGAGGAAAAAAATCGAAGAATCTTTTTGTGTTTTTGGTTTTTTAATTTTTTTGGAATTTTGGTGTATTACGTAGAATTAATCTACAAAAACTATCAACTAATCAAAGGTATCGATTAATGAATCCAAGAAGAATGAAGGTAATTACGTGAAGTAAAAACCCTCGTCGACTTTGAAACGTTTGCGGAACGCCAAAACGTTTCGAGGTTCAATAATTAAAACTCACAAAAGTAGATTAATAATACTTGATTTGGCAAACCCCTAATTAATCGTCACTTTCAAAACACGCACAAGCGAGCGGAGAAAACGAGGCGGCGCGAAGCACTTAAGAGCCTTTTTTCCTTAGGTCGTGAAATACAACCGCCTTATACCCACCTTATAGTTTGTATTTTTCGAGATTAAACCAATTAAGAGTATTTATCTATTTTGCCTTCGATTTTTGTTTGAATTCGATGCAACAATAGTGACCGGAACGCTCAACTATTGAGGTGCGATTTCTCGCGTATTTGGATAATTATTGTGTATTATTTTTTCTACGTAAATACAATATATTATGCACAATAAAAACGAGAAAACGATTTTGTGTTAATAGAGTTCTATTTAACACGTATTTATTTGTATGGCTAATAGTATAGAAAAATAAAAAGAAGTATTTACGATAAAACGTAAACACTCAAATAAACACGATAGATAAATATGGCTAAACACACCTCCCCGGAAGCGGCGCCATTTTTGATGTTTTGGTTTTTAGTCGTTTTACTTACCCTTAGGAAAAAGTAAGCAAACGCTAAGTCGTGGTAAGTATTAATCAATACGTTTTAGGAAAAACGTAAAGACGAATAATCGAGTTCGTTCTCGGTGGAGGTATGGTGTTTAGCCAATAATAATTATACGTTATTTAATCGAGTGATTACGTTTTTGGAAAGAAAGAAAGAAAAGAAAACGGAGACGAATTACGCTAAAAATTACAATACGACGTAAAAAACGTGAAATCGTAAAATTCGACGAAAAATTAAACTCAAGTAAAAATCACCAAATTTTAAATCTAAGTTAAGAAAATTATAATTAAAACAAAAGTGAAAACCAAATTTTGCAAAACCTTTTTAATTAATTTATATTATATTTTAAAGTTTAATAAAAAAAAACTCAAAAATAAATAAAATTTATAAAAAGTGAAAATAAAAGTTTTATGCTTTGTAAACCTAGATTATACTAAATTAAAACTAAAAAATATTTTTCTAAAATTTTTAAAACTATTTTTCTAATTTTTAAAGCCTAAAAACATTTTTTTAATTAAAATAATGCTAAAAAATAATAAAATAATGATAAATATAAAATTTATTATTCTAAAAATTATATTTTAACTAAATTAACAAAGGAAAAATGAAAAAGTTAAAAAAAACTTTAAAAAAATGGCTAAAAACGAAAGTACCCCAAAGTACTCCAAGGTGGAGTACTTTAGTGTTGTCCAAGATCCTACCAGACAACAGGTTTGTCCAACATCAGTGTTGTACGATATGGGACAACACTAAAAAAAATAAAAAATCTGCAGCGTTCTCGGACAACAAAGAAAAAGTTGCTGTATGGTTTTTAGGCTCGATTTTGCTCGATTTTGGCTCGTTTTCGCTTGTTTTTTGATGTTTTTGGGCACAAACGGCACCCCCAATAGCAGCAGGCTATTGGGGAGTCAAATAAACACACAAAAACACAAATAATAACACAAAATCAAGCACCAAATACCACTATTGCGTACGTTGTTGACTGAATTTGGGGCTGTGGGGAGTTGCTGATGCACAGGGACTACACACAACTCAAAACATAAGCATACCCTCAAATAACACCTTAAAACGCCACAAATTGGCTGTAATAAACACAACAAGATCTTGTTTTTCTTGTTTCAATTTCTTGTATTACTCTTTCTATCTATGTGATAGCTGCTGGTATTTGAAACAAGGCTCGATCACAAGCAGTTGCTTGTGACTTAAGCATAAACACACAACTCAAACGCACCCCTTAGTCAATGAGCGTACATTTAAGATTATGCAATAAGCAGACTCAGCAAAACAATGGGTACCTCATACAGTGGGCTTTAGACAGAAACTTAGTGATACTTGTTTGGTGATATTCACATAATTTTAACATCCACAAATGTCATTCAAATATCACACAATCCAATTTCAGGCCTACAACTACTTAGAACACCAACCGCTAACAAGTTTTAAACTAGATACGACTTACTTACCTACTCGAACCTACTGAATATTGTGACTAAACTAAGGCTGAATACCACTTAACGCTAACCTCCTATCTATAAGGCAATCAATCTAAATCCAATCCCCTAAGCCTAGAACACAACACTGACTTGAACAAATCCCCAGTTTAGAAAGATTTAAGGTTTAACAAGCTGCTCAAGAACAACAAAGAAAAAGTATGAGTGAGAATGACAAGAACTTTAACGCTAAAAAAAACTGTGCGACTCAAAAGTGTTGACTGCTAGCTTTTTAGCTATCATTCAACAACAATGATGGCCAAACTACACCAATGATTTTCTCTACTGACCTAAAAGGTTACAAACATAACTTGTAGCTACCATTGGGTGATTCCTATAGGCAAATAAGCTAGACAAGTAATAAACCCTAAGATAAAAACAAACCAAAACCTCAATACTTTTAAAAGAAAAGGCAGATTCCTAATAAAACTAGCAGATGACTCGAAAGAGTACTTGGTGACTTTCCTTGTGAGCAATAAGCTAAAATAACCTCCAAAACTTAAATCTAAGTACTAATAATCTAAAATCGAACCAAACATTAACAAATGACCCTAGATAACACACCTCATAGCAAGTTAATGACTCAAAAACTTGACTGATGGTTTTGGTGCCAGCATAGCAGAGATATAGCACACAAGAGTGAGTACTAGCAACTCAAACACACATAACACATTCACATGAACCACAACTTTTTCTTGCAAAATCCTACTCTCCTAAACTAACCATAGACGTGCAGAGCTAAGTGTAGTTTTAGTGGACAACACCTACTCAAAAACTCCACTGTCCCAAACACACTGATGCAGTTTGAAAACCAGATTTTACAAAGAAAACAAGTTTTTTTTAACTTCTCAAACCAAATAGCCACTGATTGAAATTGTCTGAACTCACATGAATAACATAAACAGTCTCCTTTTTTCACAAAATTAAACACAAATTCACACGATCAACTAAAGCAGAAAAAGGAAGTAAACGAACCTCAAAGGCACAACATCCCTGCCTTTAGTGTTTCGAGCTTATGTGCACGCGTGTGCACAAGCATCCGTAAAACCTGCTGAGATTAACAAAGTTGAACTTACGCAACAATAACACAAATCTGATTTTCTTTCCCTTCCTTTCTTTCAAAAACTTCTCACAATGCTTAAATCTTGAACAAATTTTAAAACTCAAACCAAAACTGAAATTAAACACTTCCAAGAAGCTGAGATTATAGCTTATTTCAAAAGCTATAAGCTAGCTTATAAAAAATGGTTCTCCAAAAACAAGTTTTTTTTTTTTTTTTTTTTTGATTTTGAATAAAACTGAAAAGCAAAGTTTTGCAATTAAAATAAACTTAACAGGAATTTAACAAGCCTTAAATTTAAATGACAAGAAAAGATAAATGGAACTCAGCAAAGTGAAAAGAAATAAAATCAAACTTTCATTAAAAATTTTAGACTTTTACACAAATTGCTGGAACCAACTATAATCTGCTACTTCTACAATATTTATACTACTTGGAAACTAAAACCCTACCCAATATATCATTTTACAAAAGCCCTAAACTACCCTTGGATATTCCAATTGGATATTCGAATTTTGAAGAAGAGCTTCTAGGTTCTTCTTGGCTCCCATGTGATGTGCCAGTTCCATTTGGTCCTCACTGTCAGACAAGGTGCAGATCTCGTGAAGAATCCTTGGCATGTAGCTTATTTGTGATGAGCTGGATAAAATCAAGTCATGTGGGATGGTTGGATGTGGGGTAGGGAGTAAAATGACCCAATCAGTTTGCATAATGCCTTTGGTGTGAGATTAATCGAACCTGCTATTTTTCTAGGGTTTGAGTTATAAACCCAGCATTAAGCGTAATTTTGATTCCTTATTGGGTAAGATAAGGTGTTTCCCACGTTTTAACAATTTTTTGACCATTTGACCACATATAAAACCAGGTGTAGTAATAGGCTGTGGGTTTTGGGTTGAGGGTTGGGCTTGGTCGGGTAAAAGGGTAATATGGGTGGGTAGAACCGGGTGTGGATTGGGTAAATGGGTAATATGTTTACTGTTTTGGCAGTTTAGGTCCCCCAAGCTTCATATCATGTTTTCTCACCCTATTCTCACTCTTCCTTTGTTTTATCTTTCACTCATTTGTCAATTATGGCACAATAATTTATAAATTCTTATAAGGACTTGTTATGCCATTCTTCATTTCTTCAATAATAAGGACCAAACTTGCATAAAATGGTTCTTCAAGGAATATTCTTGACAATTCTTCAAAGATAAGGGACCAAAGTTGTCATATCTTCAAACTTCAAGGGTCTTTTTAGAAAATCCACATTTGGGTCCGGTTCATTGTGCGGCTTCGTTTCCCGTGTTCATTTTTGCTTGATTCTTGTGATCTTTTGTTGATTTCATGATATCCGTACCTAAAATACACAACGAACAAACACAAGCATATTTTTGGGTATTTTTATGATATTTTAAGCATTTTAAGCCCGATTTGAACGATGAGACTATGTATAATTGCAGTCTCATCAGGCTGTTACATTGAGACTCTTCCACCTCATCTTCAAATCATCGAGCACATCCATGTAACTAGCGTGTCCAGAACCAGAAGTGTTTTCAGAAGTCTTGGATTTTTTGTTACTTTTTTTCACAGCAAACTTTGGTATCTCAATCTGTATTAAACTCAGGTGATCTTTGAGCACTTTATATGCCTCCTGGTATTGAAATTATTTTTCGTAAGTGGCTTTGTACTCAGTACAAGCTTTTTGGTAACCAGTGAGATCATTGGCACCACTATCATGAGTACGCTCAATTTTATTCATTATACCACAAAAAGAACCAACGCTGGGACGCAACCTGTTTTTCCATTTGCTCACAACCGCGTCGTACCCTCTAGTAGAACCCGTCTCGGTTTCATAGTACTTCAATTCTTTTTGCCAAAAGCCATTTGTTTTTTGACTGTTTCCAACAAGGCTATTCTCGGAAACATAACACCAACCTCTGCACAACGCAAACTCTTCATCACTTGTCCATTCTTTTGGTGCCTCATTCGACACAACCTGCTTGACTTTCACAGCACGTCTAGAGGGCTTCTTCGGTTTGACTGGTGATATCTCTTCCTCGTCTTCAAGGTTATATGCACCGTGAAATGACCCTTGTCCTGAACCTTGGCCCATAGAGTGATATTGGTTACGACCATCACCCGCACGTTCATCGACATAGTTGTCTTGGTTATACATCATTTCATCAAACTCGACATCAATCTGACAATGATTAATCGGAGAATACTGCTAGTTAGGATAGGAAGAAGTGGTAGAATCCATAGTAGGACGATACACACCCGTCGGTGATTCATAAAAAGGTTGTTGGTTGTAATCACGTTGTGGGGGATAGAACGGATGGTTCGAATAGTTTTGGTGAGATGGTTGTGGTGAATGATATTCAAAATCGGCGGGTCTAAACCGGAATTGAGGAGACATGCCGGATAATCAGAAAGCCGAATCTGGTGTCACATGTGGAACGGGTTCTTGACGAACTCGGGGTCGTGAGATTTTGGTTTGGGGGGGGGGGGGGGGGGGGGTTCTCTTGCTACACATGATAGATATGTGTGTGTAGAAATTTGAGTGTGAAATGTATAAAAATATTGAAGAAGTGTTAGGTTTATATAGGTTTTAATTTAAATTTTGAATTTTTTTTTGCAACGGATACAAACACCCCCAACGGTAACTTTCCCAAGGTCTCCTTTTTTCCAAATAGATCGTGGGTAGAGTCGAATTCGGTCGACCGAGTGGAGGTGACCGAATCGCCGCAACGGGACGACTCGGTCGCGACCGAGACTCGATCGAGCCAAATCGCCCGTGTTGCGGGTAGCCTTATTCTATAAGGCTGCCTGCAATGCTAAGTAGGTCGCGACCTTGACACGTCAGCTTTCTCTTTTCTGCGACCTAGTGCGACCTATTTGTCCCAACAAGGCGACCTAGTTCAATTTTTTTATTTATATCATTTAATTTTCTTTATTAATACCACATTTGCACACACAAAAATTTCACACACAACTTTCAGTATTTTCATACACAACTCTCTGCTTTTTCACATACACTTTCAGAAGAAAAAAAAATGGCATGCTCTTTCCCACACACCTATGACGAGATTAAGGCTATGATTCAGAATCAAATAAATCAACAACAACGTCATTACGATAAGCTTACGTGGTTAGCCGATGAATTCGAAGCTGCGCACAGCATGTGAGAAATGTCATGATCTTTCCCCACAGAACGTCATTTAATCGACATGTATCTAAGTAATCAATCTGATACCGATTTCAACATCTACGGATCTTTGTTTAGAAAGTCGGCAAAATTTGAGGCTCGAATTGAGAAAAATACTGAATGGCTGAAGAACTTGGGTTCTTCATCCCAAACTCATATCTGTTCTTCATCCCGAACTCAAACAAATCATATCGGTTCTTCGTCACAGCAACATCTACGCTGAAATGATTCTCCCGATCTATCCTTTCCAATTCCAAACGACTCAAATGGCTTACTTACTGAACAATGAGGTGTATCAACTATACCTAGATCATAAAGTATTGAGACAAATACTAGAAGAAGAAGAAAGGGAAGGAAGGGAGCTGGATGCCCAAATTATGGCCGAAGAAGATGAAGAAGAAACAAGGCGTTGGGATTTACCTGGTCAGTTAGGATTCAGATTCGGAACTGACTAATCGTATTATATATTTTTATTTTATCTATCTAGTAGTGTATTTCCTTTCTTATTGTATTCGAATTTCAGTATTTTCATGTTTTAAGTATGAAATAAATGTTATAATTTTCGAATAAAAATTGTTTGCGTTTACGGTATATGGTTTAAATTTTGAATTAAAAAAAAGTTTTTTTATACAAACACACAAACACAAAACACAAACACAAACACAAACGGAAACACAAACAAAAACACAAACACAAACACAAACAGAAACACAAACAAAAACAAAAACACAAAAACAAAACCAAAAGGTCGTGACCCCGACCCTTTTGCTTCGACTGATTTGCAACGACCGAATCGCCGCAACGGGCCGATTCTGTCGTGACCGATTGACGACCGAGAAAAAAACCTTGCGTTGCGGGTAGCCTAAAAGTTCCTCTCAAGTAACATTACTAATGATGTTTAGTTTTGTTTTGTGACTATACTTATAAGTTATAACTCTCATTCATGTAAGATTATAAATAAATTTAATTTAATTTAATATTTTGGTTTTAATATAATAATATATAAAAATAGTTTGTATTTAATATTTTATAATTATAATATTATTAGGTTATATAATATAAAATATATATGTTAATTTTTTAAACTTATTAAAAAATATAAACATTTATAATTTTCACTTAACACTATTTAATTTATTTAAAATTTAACTACTCAAATATTATTTATTATATTTTTTAAAGTTTTTTGTTTCACAAATTTGACATCTATTATTTTATGTCTTTTTTTCATCAAATTTCTTCATCATTTTTCTGAAAAACTCTTACTAAATAAGGAAACTTTTATATTTTTCTAAAAAACATAAAAATTAAAAAGAATAAATCAAGAGATTATTAAAAAAAAGTTCTACTTCAGGTTTTGCTTTAAAAAAAAGATGTAGGGTGAGCAAACCGGATTGAGGATCCAATTAGATCGAATAAATAAATCGGTTCAAACTAAACCGAACGAACCAGATCAAATTTATTTCAATTCGGTCTTTGATGCGATATTTCGGTCAAATTCTACTCCAGTTCGATCTGATCTTGATTGATCCGACTCAATTTTCAAACCGTAAGTGTTTTAGTTCTCGTTTCGTTAGTAAATTTAGAATTTCGAAATTTTAAATTTTGGAAATTCAAATTCTTGAGAACTAAAAATTTTGAAATTCAAAATGCTTGCACATGTTCTGTTTAATAAAATTCATACTCTGTAATATTTAAAAATCTAAGTTTTTTTCGACCTAATTTAACACGAATAATTTTTTTTATATAAATTTTATAAATTTTTTATTTAACGAGTAAAAATCGAAATTTTCACTTTTTATATAAAATTCCTAAAATTTATATAAATATCACTTTTCCTAATTAAATGAATAATAACCTAATAAATATTTCTTTTAAAGTTTTTAAAATTTTCAATTTAAATGAGTAAAAGTTAAATTTTCATTTTTTATATACATTTTATAAAAAAAAACTATATATCATTTTATATAAAAAATTTATAAAAATTTATTTTTTCTTTTTACGCGAGTAAAAGCCAAATAAATATTTTTTAGTTTCTTTTCTAAATTTATATATTTTCTATATAAACGAGTAAATTAAACATAACAAGTTATATCAAACACAATGAGACAAAATCGAAACCCATGTGCCAAACAAAATACAAGAGATAACAAGTTGAGCGAACTCAAAACATACATCGTAAAGATTGTGACATGAGACAGCAACATAATACAAAAGTGAGGGGAATCATCAATGTGAGCCTTTAGTAGACACAACTATATGAAGATGTAGCTCGGGGCAAAGTACATAAGGTACACAAAAGATAAAACCTATCATTCTTAAGAGCACCGGGTATGGTTGAGGTCCAAACTTGTTGCTAAAGAAAAAAATGAATGTCACATAGGTTTGACACAAGAATACTTTTGACATTATATTTTGTGAAGTGTGTTAAGAAAAAAAATGGTGTTAAAAGATAAAAAAAATGAGTATTATGAGCCCACATACCTCACTTTATTACAAAAAAAAAACAAAACTACATTGACGCTGGTTGTTATTTACGGCCTGAGCACCTTTAGCTCCAAGCTTGATACAGTGCGCCAAACAAGATCTGGGCTGGCAGCTTTCGCGCCAAGCCAACAACCTACCATACCCCATGCTTCAAAGGAGCCAAACCTAAGCCAAACAAATCTATATCTAAATCTTAAGGCAACAACAAAACATCCGAAGGAGAAGGTCCCAAAGCACTAGCAAACCATCCGATGGCGTGAAAGCGAGGTGGCGCAATAGATATAACAGATCTAACTGATCTATCTGAAATAGTAGCGAGTCATTAGATGGTAGAGCAGCGATGACGGATGACAAGAGACAACGAAAGATGATAGATCCGAAGGCAATAGATTATTATTGAGGGAGGTAGGAGAAAGAACTTTCACAAAAGAAAGAAAATATGTATAAAAGAGGAGAGGGGAAGAAGATTCAAACGATCGATCGAAGCCAACCGCCAAAACATGTATAAAGTAAAGCAAGTCAGGAGAAAAAGAAAGTTTTTTTAGTAAGAGAATTAGTTCATATACAATTGAGACCACCCTTGCATGTACAGATCTAACTGATCTATATGAAATAGTAGCGAGTCATTAGATGGTAGAGCAACGATGACGGATGACAAGAGACAACGAAAGATGATAGATCCGAAGGCAATAGATTATTATTGAGGGAGGTAGGAGAAAGAACTTTCACAAAAGAAAGAAAATATGTATAAAAGAGGAGAGAGGAAAAAGATTCAAACGATCGATCGAAGCCAACTGCCAAAACATGTATAAAGTAAAGCAAGTCGGGAGAAAAAACGGGAGACGGGTCTCAGACTTCTTTCTGGAATGATATTTGGATTGGTGATCAGTGCCTTAAAATTCTATTTCCCAGGCTCTTCTCCCTTGCATGTACCTCGGTCTTCCTATTGATGCGAATATGAACAAATGGATAAATTGGAAGCCTATCATTGACAAGTTTCATAATTGCTTATCTTCTTGTAAGGAAAAGACCCTTTCTTATGGTGGAAGACTCACACTCATCACATCGGTGTTAGGAGCCCTGGGCACTTATTACTTCTCCCTCTTCAAAGCTCCAAAATACGTTATTGATTATATGGAGAAGCTTAGACGCAATTTCTTCTGGGGAGGGTCATCAGACACGAATAAGCTTGCTTGGATTGCTTGGAAGAAAGTTTGTTCTTCTACTAACCATGGTGGACTCGGAATTGGAAGCCTCCAAGCATCCAATCTTGTTATGCTAGCAAAGTGGAGGTGGCGATTTCACTCAGACCTAGATGAATATGCTTTATGGAAACGCGTTGTCAAATCCACTTATGGAATCTGTGGGGGTTTCGGCTTCAGTAATACCTCGTACACTTTGAAGCCAAGTCCTTGGAAGTGCATAATTGGCTTAGATAAGTGTTTGTACAAGCTGAACATTGAATTAAACAACATCATTAAGTGGAAAACGGGCGACGGGTCTCGGACTTCTTTCTAGAATGATATTTGGATTGGTGATCAGTGAAACTTCTATTTCCCAGGCTCTTCTCACTTGAATTATCCAGAGATTGCAAAGTTAGGGATCGATGCTATCTGGAAGATGGGTCTCGTGTTGTTAAATGGGATTGGAGAAGGCCCATAAGGGACGGTCCAGAAAGAGTGCAGTTGGACGGGCTTAATAATCTCCTTCTGCATTTTGTTCCCTCGTCTTCACAAGACTCTTGAGAGTTCAGTTTGAATGATTCTAGATGCTTCACGGTTTCTTCAATGCGAAAACACATTGAATCGCTCACTTTGAGCACAGATGAAGAAAAGATTAGATGGAACACTCTTATTCCAATCAAGCTGAACATCCTAACGTGGAGAATTAGCTTGGATCGCATCCCTACTCGATCAAACCTTGACTCGAGAGGTATGGATCTTGACTCGATATTGTGTCCGGTATGTAACGATTAAATTGAAACCTCACAACATCTCCTGGTTGACTGCTCAATCGCTAAATCTTCTTGGGTTTTGGTTTCTAAATGGTGGGGCCTTCATGATTATCCTAAAGATCTGTCGTCACTAATTAAGTGGGCTGACAACTCAAATTTGACCACTAATCTGCTAGGATATTTGATGCGGTAGTTCAAACAACCTTGTGGGCAATCTGGAATCTACGCAACAGGATATGTTTCGATGCTAAACCTCCGAGGAAAGACTTAATCGGTGATGACATAAAAATCCTTTCCCACTTATGGATTTCTCATAGGAGTAGGAATTGTAAACCATGTTGGCTAAACTGGACTAGTGATCCGGCTACTGTGTGTTCATACTTGTAATCCTTTGTAGCTTATTGTTTGTTTCTAGCTCCTTGCTAGTTTTAATAAAATCGCCGTTAAAAAAAAACAATCGAGACCACCAACTCTCACCCCAATTTTTCACCAAAACACGTACATACTTTTTGAAAATAACACAAGCATCAAATGTGACTAGTTACACAATTTAAATCTTTATAACTTTGGTCAGTTTATTTTGACACAAACATAATGACCATTACCCGAAAACATTCACAGTAATAACCACTTAATTCAAAAGAGTTGATAGCTATCTTACACATATTATAGGCAACATTAACTAATAGAGTTTTGGCTCCTGCCTACTCTAGTTGGTGCCTCAGTGGCAAGGAGAGTTGCCAAAGCTATTCCTTGTTGGGGTGGCAATGGCCGGTGCCAAAAGGCACCCAGAGTCAAGGTGTTCCTGCCAATTCAGACCTTTTTTTGGAATAACTAATAGAGCTAATTATAACCAATGCTATCAGTATATTGCCATAAATGTCTTGCAATCTTTCAATAAACAAAAACTGTTACATTTTTATTGTGCCATATGCAACTCAAACGTCTGTGCTCTTTGCATCAGTGGAGTTGTAATCTGACATTGGTGTTACTGATAATATATAGTCTAGTTTGAGTCATTTTTCTCATCTATGCATAATCAAATTGATATTCTGCCTTCCCGGTCAAAGCTAAAGTTAATTGCAAATCTTCAGTTATGTTATTTCGACAAATGGATTCATACAAGTCACATGGTGTACTCCATGTGGAAAAAATCAGAAAAACAAAGTACATTGGTTATATGTAAAAACTAAAACGCCACACCTTGGTTAAGCAGCTTCAGCTAATTGCTGAGAGCCCTTAACGAGGATCGCTCATCAAGACTATTTCTACCATCTTCAGTTATGTATCTCAACAACTGGATTCATACAAGTCACATTGTAAAAACGTGTGGGAATGTAATTCAGAAATGGTTATATATGCAAAAAGCTACCTTGGTCAAGCAGCTTCAGCTAATTGTTGAGAGCTCTTAACGGGGATCGCCCATCAGGACTAGTTTCTACCATGTTCCTTTTGGGAGACTGGCGGTTTGAATTTTCTTTCAAAGGGTCAAAATGGTCTTTTAACTCTACATGCCTCTCATCAAAACCCGACATTATACTCCTCAAAGTTCCCATCATTTTCCCATCTTCCCTTGATAGCTTTTTTATCCGATCCGATACCCCCCTAATGATCTCCATCAAGTTTTCATTTTCTGATGACAGCTTCTCGACACTAAACAAGCATTCCTTCTCAAACACAGTTTGCTTTTGTAAATCGTTTTCCAGTTCTTTGATCATTAAGTTCTTTTCCTGGACTTCAATCTCCTTAAGGACCACGGCTGTTCTAATTTTTTCCCAAGCATCGTGAAACAGTTTCATCTCTGCCTGCATATTTGCTAGCTGAGAAGAAAAAGAAGCAGACGAGTGATCAAATTCTTCCTCTAAAGAGCTCATAATATTCTCAAGGTTAGTTATTCTTTGATCTTTCTCCTCCACGAGCTGATTAAGACTCTGCTTCTCATGCTCGTGAATTTTCTCAGATTCTAACTGTGCAAGGATTGCAGCTTCAAGTTCTTTTGTAACCCATTCTTGCTCCCACTTTTCAAGCTCAGCACCATTATCTTTAGCCAGTTTCATACGGGTTTTTTCGTTTAATTCTGTCAGCTGTTTTTCAAGATCGTTAACCCTTCTCTCTTTTTCTTCTAAATCTTCTTTGAGGTTGACTTCGGTAGCCACTTGAGACAAAAGAGAATCTTCTACTTCCTTTCTCATCCGATGGTTCAGTTCCAGGTCGTCTTTTAACTTTTCCGCAACTGATTTCCATAATTGTAGTTCAAATTCAAATTCATTTACTTCGCAATAACTTTCAGCCAGTTCTTCATTTGCCTTTTCTAACAAATCACAAACGTTCATCAGCTCACTCCTTGTTTGCACCAGTTTCTCTTCCACCGTCTTAACAGACTCAATTTCTACTGGGACTTTAACGAGATCACAGTTCTCTGCATCAATCTTTGATTTGGCCTCCAAAAGTGTCGATTTCATCACCACTGCCATAATTTCAGACTCCTGTTTCTCCATAGTTAACTGTAACACCAGAGAGTTATAATCATCCAACTCCTTTGTAATCTTTTTCAGATGAGCCTCTTTACTTTCTAACTCAAGTGTGCAAGAATTTAAGTCTGCAACCACTTTTTCAAATCTCAAGTTCCATTCAGCTTCTCTGGCCTCACTGTGATCAGAACAGTCGTTATGAATCTGATCTAACGCTTCAAGTTTGTTCTGAAGAGTTTCGATCGATGAAGAAAAACTGGCTTGAGATTCTTCATGCTGCTTGAGAGACAAAACCAACTCTCGGTTTTCTTCCTCCAACTTGACAATCTCACATTCAAATGTTCTAAGCTTGTTCTGTAGCATTTCGATGGAAGAAGAATTACTCACTTGAGATTCTTCATGCTTACTGAGAGAGAAAACCAACTCACTGTTATCTTCCTCCAGCTTGGCAATCTCACCTTCCATTTCCTTGAAAGCACAGTCAAACTTTAATCTAGCCTCCAAAAGTGTAGATTTCATCGCCACCATCATGATGTCAGACTCTTCTTTCTCCATTATCAGCTGTAACACCAGAGAGTTTAAGTCATCCAACTCAGTCGTGACGTCCTTCAAACGAGCCTCTTTACTCTCTAACTCAAGTGTGCAAGAATTCAAGTCTGCAACCATCTTTTCCATTTTAGATCTCCATTCAGCTTCTCTGGTCTCACTGTGATGAGAATATTCGTCATGAATCTGCTCTAGCGTAGTAAGCTTGTCCTGAAGCTTTGCGATAGAAGACGAAGTGCACTCTTTAGTTTCCTCAAGAGATAAAACCAACTCTCGGTTTTCTTCCTCCAACTTGCCAATTTTACATTCCATTTCCTGAATAACACACTCATTCTCTGTCAACGAATTTTGCAAATTCCCAATATCTTCTTCCCTCTTATCGGCCAGATCTTTTTCTTTCTTGACAGATAATACCAACTCTCGGTTTTCTTCCTCCAACTTGCCAACTGTGCATTCCATTTCCTGAATAAAACACTCTTTCTCAGCCAAAGACTTCTCCAAATTCCCAATATCTTCCTCCCTCTTATTGGCCAGATCTTTATTTTTCTCGACTGATAATACCAACTCTCCGTTTTCTTCCTCCAACTTGCCACATTTACATTCCAGCTCCTGAAAAGCACACTCTTTCTCAGCCAAGAGCTTCTCCAAATTCCCAACATCTTCATCTCTCTTAATGGTCATTTCTTCAAGTTGTGACTTTGTCTCTTCAAGGCACAAATTGGATTCTGCAAGCTGAACGTCCAAGTCTTTACTTCGGTTCTCTTCACGACCTAAAGCTTGACTACACATCTCTAATCGCCTTCTAAGAACTTCTGAAGTTTTAAACTGTGAATCTAACTTTGTTTCCAGAGTGGATATATTATCAAGAAATGTACATTTTTCCATATCCCACTCTTTTTCCTTTGCTCGCAGAGTATGTCTAAGCTTTTCATGGGCTTCTTCCAAGTGCTTAAACTGTTCATTCTTCCATTTAAATTGTTCTTCAAGCTTCACTTTTTCCTCCTCCAAATTTTCATACATATCTCCAGTCTCTCTCATTCGTTGGGAAGCTTTAGCGATTTTACTTTCATTAGCACACTTCTTTTGAGAAACCGACACAATCCCTTCCGTGAGAACCTCAATCTTGTCCATAAAAGCACGATTTTTTTGCTCTAAATCTGAAATCTTGGCATTTGCCTCCTCTAAAGAAGAAACAAGCTTACTTTTCTCCTCTTCACATTCCTGAAGCTTCAAATTAAGATCAACACGTAGCTTATCATTGGCAGAAGTGAAGCTTCTAATGATATCATCCTTCTCTTTAAGTTTACACTGGAGATCTTCAACTGACTGTTTTGCAGCATAAACTTCATCAGCCTTTGCTTCTACTTCCTGAGCTTGTTTCTCGAGCTTCAGATTAAGTTCTTCAATTCTTTTAAGCTGCTCATCATATGATCTCTTTAAGTTGTCACAGAGATCGACTTTCACACAATAATCTGCTTTGAGCTTCTCGATTTCAGCTTTTGCATCATCGAGCTCTTCATAAACTTTTTCAGCCATGCTCACTGTTTATTACAACCTGTGACAAGCTAGTATTATTAGAATCATTAATAGACACTTGTAACATAAAATCGAAATTATCAAGCAGCAAAATGAAATTTCCAGCACTCAACCCAATATCCACGAAAACAAAATATACTACTGGCATCTCAAAAGAGCCTTCACGTGTTCGTTACTGATTCAACTATTAGTCTAACTTTCAGTATTACCTATCTCTTTCTGAATATAAAATTAAACAAAAGTACCAAGCTCTTTCCTCGAGTTAAAATATTGATCTATCTCTTACTGATGTTATAGCCAAAGGTCCAAGTAAAGGTCAGCATTACTTTCAAGCGGAAATAGCTATCTTACAATAAGATTTACTAACTGTTTGACAGATTTATAACAAACACACTTTGCAAAGTGGTTCAAATTGGCAAATATACCACTTTACGTCCCAGCCTTTAAGGGATTGTTATGAGTACCCTTATTCAGTTGTAAATTTTATGTCAGTATAATTATCACATTGTTGTTCTATATAACTTTCCCGGCCTAACGATGAATCTACATCACAACATTATTACAATCTCAAAGTATAACATTGCATTTTACACACGTTAAACTGAAATCCACCGTACACTTAGTCAAAACTGAACGTGAAATGACAAACCTCCATCACCAAATCAAAATCAAAGTTAAAATACTGATCTATCTCTTACTTTCCCAATAGAAGTCAGCATTTGACTTCTAATTGGCACATTGTTGCCTCTTAAGATATTCGGAAAAAAAATCATAGAAAACGCGTCTAGTTACAAAATTCTGCGAAACTTTTCTAAACTAACCAGAACGTTTTTTCTCAAATTATAACTAAAAAACCAAAAAGTCCAATTTGGCTTTCTCTATTTTTCCCTTGACAAGAAAGCGAAAAATGTAATACCGTCTAAACAGGTTTTCCAAGTGAGAAATCTGCAACTAAACGCAACCTAAGCTATTTAACGTCCCAACCTAGTAATAATTTTTTTTCACTCCTATCCGTCAATTTCTCCCCTATCACATTGCCATCTTACGGATATTTCTCATCTTAACCAACGAATCCACAACGCAATACGATTACAAGATCAAAGTATACGATCGCCTTACTTATACTAACAAATTAATTTTGTTATCTTGAACAACTTATCACAATACCTTCATAGGGGGTGTTTGTTTCGACTTATTTTGACAAACAAACACCCCTATATACATTTAACGAAACAACGAAAACGTATAAATCGAAGAAATGAACAATGTACCTGATGATCGTAAAGAAATTTCAGTCCATAAAACAGATCAAGAACTGAGTTAATTGATTAACTGATTTATTTTTTGTTAAAATTTGTGTGGGAGTGATTTTAGGGGGTTTGTTTGTTTGTGCAGGTAGCCGTTGTAACTGAATTAATTTGTTAGTGGCCTATTTTAAATTGGTTGTTACTCAGGTTACCGTTTTCACTCTTTACGACGTCGTTTAGTGGAGTGATTATTACTTGCTTTACTTTGGTTTAAATTTTTACTTTTTTCTGCTTGAGATATGATTTAAGTAATTGATGTCTAATTTAATGGCTTGTGTTACAAAATTTATGACTTACTTAAAAGGATTTGAATTTATCGAAAGGGAAATTAATATTTTGTTGACTTAAAAATGTGTTTTCTTATTATAAAAAAAATTGTGTTTTTTAAGGGGGTGTTTAGTTAAACTTATGTATTGGGCTTATATAATGTGATATAAGCCATTTATGGTTTATATGTAATAAGCTTATATGCTTTACTTAATTGTTTGGTTTAGCTTATATAGTTAATAAAGAGTAAATTACACGGTTCGTCCTTATGGTTTGCATTGACCGACGTCGTTCGTCCTTTGACCAAAAAAGTTGCACCGTTCAACCTTAACTTTGAAACATTTTCCGCCGTTTGTCCCTCTGTTTAACTGACACCGCAATTGATCGTTAAGTTGTTAAACCACATGGGTAATCTCGTCTTTTCCCATCTTGTCTTTATCATTCTTTACCTTGTCTTACTTCCTTCCACCTGTTCTTCCATTTCACATACACAAAAACACATACACTTTTAAATTCCTAATCTACAAATCCAAACACCCCAATCATCATCAGATCCAAACATAAAACATAAAAAATAAAATCATCGTCTCCGATCTAGGTCACGCCATCGTCTCCGATCTGGTGTAGTGGAAAAGACTGAGAACAATGCTAATAACAGAGTCGAAGACTAAGCTGATGATGAAGTACCAACAGAATCCCAAAATCTCAGTGACTGGTAGGCACGAAGATACGGATCCATGGTTGCTAGGCTTCCACGAGACACTAAATTAAATTGATTCACTACTGCTTGAAACATGGTACTTTCTTGAAATTACATTGAGAAAATCTATATTGAAGAATCACGAGTGTAATTATACATGATATGGTGTAGAACTTGATTGTCATTGGATTTAGTAAACGAACTTGAGTTGAAGGTTGTTTTACTTTTTGTATTACTAGTATCAATTATAGAAACTGTATCAATATGCGGTCCCAAACAAGCAATCAGTGGGTCTGATCTAGATTTTCTATCACAAGCCTCAATCTTTGTGTTTGTACACTAGGAAACTGTAACAACATTTTGTATCCAACTGTGGTCCCACTCAAAACTTCCCACCATTCAGTGTTGTAGAAACTAGAAAGGGGGGTTGAATAGTTTCTTAAATTTGCTTGTTAAAGTTTGGTTTTTAAAATATCATTTTTCAAAAACTTAAGCTTGAGTATTTATGTGAAACCTTCTTATACACAATATGAACAAGGTATAGTGCAACTAACTAATAATCACAAGTATAAATAATAATGAATGTAACTAAACTAATAATCACAAGTATAAAGAATAAAGAATGTAAAGAGATAAAGGAAGGAAAGATCAAACCAAACACCAAGGATTTATAATGGTTCGGCAACGAAGCTCGCTCCTCGTTCCTACTCTACTCCTCGACTACTCCTTACTCAAGAGTTCACTAATCAACAAGCTCCTTAAGGTGGAGAAACCGTACACAACGTCGCTTAACCAATTTCCGACTCTAAGCTAAAATTCGAGCCCTAATCTTAGATAGGACCAATCTACACCAATATACTTTGAGGACTAAGTATTAACCCTAATACATACACAACTTCCAAATAGACACAACTACTTGGATCTTCACAACAATGACACAACGATGAATAAATAAGTTTGGATCTTTAAAGGATCTTTGAGGTAGACACAACACTTCAACAATGATAGTGTTCTTCTCTTTGCACTTTGAGAGGAAAATATGGGAGGAGAAAGATTCACTTCTAAACAAGTAGTAATCAAACAAATGATCAAGGATTTGAGTGATTTAAGAAGTATGTAAGAATCTGAAAGTTTATGTACAAAAGAGGTGGATTGAAAGTCTGATAATGGTCCACTATTTATAAGACAAATGTCCAACGGCTATATCTTCCCGCGGTTCTTTATTGCAGCCCGAGGTTCCTTATCGATAAGGAACCGCCATAGGCGCTAAGGAACCGCCAACGTAGAGTCCGCTCCCTTTTGTCTTTAGTGGGTTGGATCGAATCTGGTGATTAAAATATCCTGAAAGGATATTCCAAACCAAGATAGAATATGCCATTTTCAAATTTCAAATTTTTAAATAATTAATTTAATAAAACATTTTCTTAAAAAGAAAGTTTAATAATAAAACTTTGTCACACTTAATAAAAAGTGATTTTTAAGAAAAGATTAAATCCTTGATCACTTAATTAGTATAATTACTTGGTTGTTCATACCTTAAGTGATAATGGTTGAAATGAAAAATACTTTAACTCAAGAATTCGTTTTTCATTATTTTCGTAAATGCTGTTTTTACATATTTTCGTAATCAAAACAAAGCAAGACCGAAAAATGCATGTAACGTTTTTTAGGCATCATTGCATTAACAATCTCCCCCTTTTTTATTCCGACAATCCATAAACTCAATCATCTAATAAAACAAGATTTTCGAAGACGGGTTTATCATTTGTCCCCCTTTGTCGAAGCAAAAAGGTTGCAAAAGTCTTTGAAGAAGAGAAGAACCGGACTTTGCAAATGCTCCCCCTTGGTGCTTACTCCCCCTTGCTTGGGACACCAAGGAATTGAAATAAGGTAACAAGCTACATAGAAGGGTTAGTAGAAGAGAAGAGACACCCAACAAGATATAGCAAAGATCACAAAAAAAATAAGAAACAAAAGATCCAAGATAAGTCATGTTAAAAGAAAACATGATAAAAGATACAAGGAAATAAATCATACAAAGATGTATGAGACATAACCACAAGCCAAAATAAAAAGCATAAATCTAATCATAGTTAAGCTAGAACTCTAAGATTTGCTTGAACTAGATGTATTTAAGATAAGCAACTAATGCTTAGATAAAAGACAAGGTAGTGGCGGAAGGAGGTGGTGGTGGCTTGGTAGAGATCTCATAGTTATAGTAAAGAGAAGGTTTAACTAAGAGACTCTTGATGTAATTCAACTCCTCATAGATGTGAGCCATAGCAAGATGTTGATATTGACAACATTGACAATATGTTCCATGATGCATGACATTATCATGTGAAGGAGGTATAGCACTAAAGGCTAGTGGTGGAAGATAAGAAGTTCCACAATCACCATTCTTAGAAGGAGAAGAGATGGGATTTTGAGTGTTCTTGGGTGAATTTCGGTTGAAAGCAATTGGAGAGAATGGAATAGAATCAAAGCTTTCATTAGGGGAATAAGACATTTTGATTTGAGAAAGAATGCAAAATGCTTAAGGTTATATAGAGAAAGTCCAATATAATTTGGAGGTGGTCAAAGGGTTGAAACAAAGATTCCAAAGAGTGTTGGAACAAATTTGGAGTTTCAGGAATACCCAAAAAATGAGGTACTGGGCACGGTTCCTTATCGCTGGGGAACCGCGGTTTCAATAAATAACCGCCCACAGTGGGTTGAGTTTGGTGATGAGGGAGGATTTTCTAATTCAACAAATCCTATTTTTCTAGTCTAACTAATCATGGGGATATGCTAAGAAGCAAAGATAGACAAAGAAAACAAAAAAGAGCTCACCAAACAATGTTTTGACCAAAATACATAGATTTTTAATAAAATCAATGTAGGAGGTGTGTAGAACTAGACACAAGGTCATGACACAATGATCCTCCATAGTTCTCTTTTGTTCTTGCTATATTTGAGAAACTCATACATATGAATTATGTAAGTTCATTATGAATAACAAGAAGCTTTGAAAATGTTTTTAGATTGAATTAACAATGCAAAAACATTTCTCGACCATTTTCACAAAAGCTTTGAGAATTTTGAAAAAGAAGAGAATTTTTCCAAAAAGAGTTTATTAAACTTAAAAACTCAAAGAAATAAAAGACTCAAAAGATAAAAGATAATAAGAATGAACAATTAAGGAATATGTTCCATTAAGCCTAGACCCAGACGCAATTAACTAAAAGGTTCCCTCTTAAGTGGCTTAGTGAAGATATTGACTAAGTTTTCTACCGAGGGTACCTTCTCTATCGAAATGTTCCCCTTTTGAACATTATCCCTAAGAAAATGGTGGCGAATCTCTATGTGCTTAGTTCACGAATGTTGCATGGGATTCTTGCTAAGGTCTATTGCACCCTTGTTGTCACACATGATGGGAACATCATCAAGAAAAATCCCGTAATCAACAAGCGCTTGCTTCATCCATAGAGCTTGTTGACAAGCTTTACCGGCACTCACATACTCGGCTTCCGTGGTGGATATAGCAAGAGCGGTTTGTTGCTTGGAGAACCAAGAAGTTAAACAACAACCGATGAAGGTACAAACTCCACTGGTGCTTTTCCGGTCCACATAGTCTCTCGCATGATCCGAGTCCGCGTAGACAATGGTTTCTACGCCGGTCCCTTTAGGATACCATAATCCTAAACGTATAGTGCCCTTAATTTATCGGAAGATACGCTTAACCGCTTCAAGGTGAGAGGTTTTGGGAGCCTCATAGAAGCGAGCACAAAGGCAAACACTAAACATGATATCCGGTCGATTTGTCGTTAGGCACAACAAACTACCAATCATACCTCTTTATTTGGTGTTTTCAACCGTCTAACAATTATCATCTACGGTGAGTTTAGTATCCGAGGCCATAGGGGTCTTCATAGGTCTAGAGTCTTCTGATCCAAATTTCTTTAGCATTTCTTTAACATTTCTTTAACATACTTGGATTGATTAAAGAAAATACCATCGTCCATTTGTTTAATTTGGAGTCCTAAAAAAAAGTTAAGTTCTCCCATCATACTCATTTCAAACTCGTCATGCATGATTTTGGCAAAGTCATCACACAATGATTGACAAGTTGAACCAAATATAATGTCATCAACATATATTTGTACGATAATGAGGTGAGAAGCTTTCTTCTTTGTAAAGAGTGTATTGTCTACCATCCTTGTGGTACACTCATGTTTTACAAGAAATGCTTTAAGTCTATCATACCAAGCTTTGGGTGCTTGTTTGAGACCATAAAGAGCTTTCTTAAGCTTGTAAACATGATCCGGTTTCTCAAAATCAATGAAGTCGGGAGGTAGAGCCACATATACCTCCTCATTGATCAAACCGTTAAAAAAATGCACTCCTTACATCCATTTGTTTAAGCTTAAAGTCTAAAAAACAAGCGTAAGCTAAGAGGATTCTAATAGATTCTAATCTAGCTACGGGTGCGTATGTCTCGTCATAATCAATACCTTCTTGTTGATTATAGCCTTGAGCTACAAGTCTAGTCTTGTTACGAGACACAACACCATTCTTATCTAACTTATTCCTATATACCCATTTGGTTCCTATGATGGTCGAACTTCTAGGCGAAGGAACAAGTTCCCAAACGTCATTAGCAATGAATTGATTTAATTCTTCTTGCATAGCAATGACCCAACTCTCATCCACAAAAGCTTCTTTAACATTCTTTGGTTCAATCAAGGAGACGAAACAAAAGAAGTTACTTTGATTTTGGACTTGAGATCTTAGGGTCCTTTGATATAATTCGCCTATGACATTATCAAGAGCATGATCCTTAGACTCCTTAATGTTTACTCCCTTTTCAACACTAAGGTCTTCAACTCCTATATTTCTAACATCTTTGGCATTAACTATGTCTATTTCATCTAAGTCATCATCTACCAAAGGTGGTGTCTTAGATGAAGGTGGGGTTTCATCAAATGTCACGTTAAGTGATTCTTCAATTACACTCGAGGTTTTATTGAGGACTATGTAGGCTTTGCTAGTTTGAGAATAACCTAAAAAGATACCTTCGTAAGACTTTGGGTCAAACTTAGTAAGGTAGTCTTTGGTGTTGAGAATGAAGCACTTGCTTCCAAACACCCTAAAGTATTCCAATGAGGGCTTCTTACCTTTAAGAATCTCATAGGGGGTCATTCCTAGAAAACGTCGAATAAGAATTCGGTTGAGAATGTAAGTCGATGTGTCCACGGCATTGCACCAAAATTTTTGAGGCAAAGATTGCTCATTTAACATCGTCCTACTCATCTCTTGTATGGTCCTATTCTTCCTTTCAACTACCCCATTTGATTGTGGAGTGCGAGGAGCCAAGAAGTTATGGGTAATACCATGAGCTTCACAAAAGGCACAAAATTGCACTTCATTATCAAATTCCCTACCATGATCCGTCCTAATAGAGACAATTGAACATCCTAGTTGATTTTGAATTCTTCGACTAAAGGTTTTGAAGTGATCGAAAGCTTCATTCTTAAATGCCAAAAATCTAGTCCAAGTGAATCTAGAATAGTCGTCAACTATAAATAGGGTATAAAGGTTACCTCCATAACTCCGTATGGCAGAAGGTCCAAAGAGATCCATATGTAGGAGCTCTAAACACCGAGAGGTTGAAACCAAATTCTTGGCTTTGTGACTTGAGTGAACTTGCTTCCCAATTTTGCAAGCATCACAAAAGTGACTATCAAACTTCATCTTGGGGAGGCGTCTTACCAACTCCTTAGAGACTAAAGATTGAATTAAACACATATTAGCGTGACCTAATCTCCTATGCCAAAGAGTAGAACTATCATCTAAATTCTCTAGACATAAGTTGTCATTTGACTTCCTATTAACCTTCATGACATAAAGCCCATGCTTTCTAACACCTTTTCCAATGACTTTTCCATCTTTTACGATTTCACTGTCATATTCCGAAAAGATGACCTTACACTTATTGTCACAAAATTTACCTATACTTAGAAGGTTAAAACCTAAGTTATCTACGTGCTCTACGTTTTCTATAGTCATAGAGTCAAGAGAGACCGTACCTTTGCTAATGATATTACCATGTCTATTACTAGCAAATGTAATGTTACCTCCATCATATGCTTTGTAGTGTGAGAACAAACTTCGATTACCCGTCATGTATTTTGAACAACCACTATCCTTAATCCACTCGTCGGGCTCTAGATCGATTCCCAAGCATATCTCTTTAGAAGTGTGAGCCATGAGACACTTCTCATCTTTGGGTTTGTCATCAACATCTTCACCGCTATCGCTCCATGAACCTCCAACAAACGCCGTGTGGTTCTTGTCGCGTGAAGGCTTAGGAAAATCACCAATGAAATGATTTAGATCACCACATCTAAAGCATTTCCTATCACCTTTATCGTCTTTGGCAAATCGGTTTTTGGAGAAGGGTTTCTTGTCGCTGTTTGGTTGCCTCACGTATTGACCTCGTCTTTTGAAGAACTTCTTAAAGTCTCTAACCGCCAAGGCATATTCCTCATCATCACTATCCGAGGAACTTTCATGATTACTTTGTGCCTACTTGGCTTTAAGTGCAAGAGAATTTCTTTCACTCTTAGTTTTCACCATTTCCGAGTCCTTCAAAATTATCATCTCATGAACCTTTAAGTTACCAATGAGTTCATCGAGTGAATAATTTGGCGAGATCTTTTGATTCTTCAATCGCTGTGACTTTAGCTCTCCATTTGGGATGCAACGCCCTAAGAAACTTCCTAACATTGTTCTTGCTAGAAAAACCTTCATCAAGTGCTTTTAGACTAGTAATAATAGTGTTAAATCTAGCAAATGCACTATATATGGTTTCATCTTCTAAGATGACAAATTGTTCATATTGTTGAACAAGAAGATCGATTTTTTTTTTGACTTGGCTATTACCTTGGTGGGTTGCTAAAAGAGTATTCCAAATGTCTTTAGCGGTCTCACACATATAAATCCTTTCGTACTCTTTCTTTGGTAAAGCATTATAAATCACCATTTTAGCCTCATTATTTTTAGCAAGTTTTCTTTTAGTATCATCATTAGCTTTATCAAAATTAACTATCTCCTTACTTTTAGAAACTTCATTATATTGAAATGGCAAAAATTCACCATTGGTAATAACATGCCAAAGATCTAAATCTTTTGATTTCACATAAGTCTCAAACCTATTTTTCTAATAAATAAAACTATCGGTTTCAAAAAGAGGTGGTCTATGCATGGATTGCCCTTCTAGATACTTGTTGGAATCCATAGATCGATTCAAGTTTTAAAATACAATATATTTTAAAAAGTATTGAGCAACCACGCTCTGATACCAATTGTAGAAACTAGAAGGGGGGGGGGGGTGAATAGTTTCTTAAATTTGCTTGTTAAAGTTTGTTTTTAAAAAAATCCTTTTTCAAAAACTTAAGCTTGAGTATTTATGTGAAACCTTCTTATACACAATATGAACAAGGTATAGTGCAACTAACTAATAATCACAAGTATAAAGAATAATGAATGTAACTAAACTAATAATCACAAGTATAAAGAATAAAGAATGTAAAGAGATAAGGGAAGGAAAGATCAAACCAAACACCAAGGATTTATGGTGGTTCGGCAACGAAGCTCACTCTTCGTTCCTACTCTACTCTTCGAGTACTCCTAACTCGAGAGTTCACTAATCAACAAGCTCCTTAAGGTGGATAAACCGTACACAACGTCGCTTAACCAATTTCCGACTCTAAGCTAAAAGTCGAGCCCTAATCTTAGATAGGACCAATCTACACCAATATACTTTGAGGACTAAGTATTAACCCTAATACATACACAACTTCCAAATAGACAAAACTACTTGGATCTTCACAACAATGACACAACAATGAATAAATAAGTTTGGATCTTTAATGGATCTTTGAGGTAAACACAACACTTCAACAATGATATTGTTCTTCTTTTTGCACTTTGAGAGGAAAAGATGGGAGGAGAAAGATTCACTTCCAAACAAGTAGCAATCAAACTAATGATCAAGGATTTGAGTGATTTAAGAAGTATGTAAGAATCTGAAAGTTTATGTGCAAAAAAGGTGGATTGAAAGTCTGAGAATGGTCCACTATTTATAAGACAAATGTCCAACGGCTATATCTGCCCGCGGTTCTTTATTGCAGCCCGCGGTTCCTTATCGATAAGGAACCGCCATAGGCGTTAAGGAACCGCCGGCGTAGAGTCCGCTCCTTTTTGTCTCTTAGTGGGTTGGGTCGAATCTAGGGATTAAAATATCATGAAAGGATATTCCAAACCAAGATAGAATATGCCATTTTCAAATTTCAAAGTTTCAAATAATTAATTTAATAAAACATTTTCTTAAAAAGAAAGTTTAATAATAAAACTTTGTCACACTTAATAAAAAGTGAGTTTTAAGAAAAGATTAAATCCTTGATCACTTAATTAGTATAATTACTTGTTTGTTCATACCTTAAGTGATAATGGTTGAAATGAAAAATACTTGAACTCAAGAATTCGTTTTTCATTGTTTTCGTAAATGCTTGTTTTTACATATTGTCGTAATCAAAACAAAGGGAGACCGAAAAATGCAAGTAACGTTTTTTAGACATCATTGCATTAACAAGTGTCTTCATTGACAACATCTACATGAAACTTGATAAGTGAAAATACCTTCTTCAATGATCAAACTAGGGCTGAACCGAGTATCATTAGAATTTTCTTCAAATGGTTGAAATAAATGAATCAAGATGTGACACTTTTGACAACTATGAACTGAAATGACCAGCCGCCAGGTGGCGCGTGACTCAGATTGGACACGAAGGCGTGACCCAGATCGGAGACGATGATTTCATTTTTTATGTTTTATGTTCAGATCTGATGATGATTTGGGGTGTTTGGATTTTTAGATTAGGAATTTAAAAGTGTGTGTGTTTTGTGTGTGTGAAATGGAAGAACAGGTGGAAGGAATTAAGACAAGGTTACGAAGGATAAAGACAAGATGGGAAAAGACGAGATTACCCCTGTTGTTTAACAACTTAACGATCAATTGTGATGCCAATTAAACCGAGGGACAAACGGCGGAAAAGATTTCAAAGTTAAGGCTGAACGGTGCAACTTTTTTGGTCAAAGGACGAACAACGTCGGTCAACGCAAGCTATAAGGAAAAACTGTGTAATTTACTCGTTAATAAACTAAAAAAGTACATAAAAAATAAAAAGTATGTAATTATTAAATGAAGGTACAAATGTCTTTTCATATAATATTCTTATATAAGCCCACATATCCTTATATAAGCCACAAATTATTGGCTTACTAAACCCCCCCCCCCCCCCCCCCCCTTATATAAGCTTATAACTTTATAAGCCTACTTATATAAGCTTAACCAAACACTTGGTTTCGGCTTATAAGCTTATATAAGCTAATAAGCTTATAAACCCATTATATAAGCTAAAACAAACACCCCTTAAGTTTCATAAAAGATTCAAATATGATTAAGCAATTGGCCAAAGCCAAATTGAACCGATCAAAACTGACGTGAACCGAAAATTGGGAATCGAAGTTAATTTAGAGAAACTGAACTGAAGTTTATTTAGCAGAACCGATTTAGATATTTTGAGCGTATTTTATTTCTTTGGTTTTGGTCGAAATCGAATAGAACCGGGCAATACCGAAACCAAAATCTATAGACATATAGGATAAAAACAAACAGAATAAAGTCGGCGTGGTTCAATCTGGCTCGTTTCAGCCCGGTTTATCGGTTCGGTTTGATTTTCAGTTAACTCTGTTTAACTTTACATTCAACACACATGTCATCTAAAGTATAATGAACTAGGTGAATACTCGCGCAAAGTGGCGGAAATTTCTAGCGATACTTGATATTGTTGTAAGTATTTCGTTTAACTTTCAAAATAGAGCGTGAAAAGATCAAAATGTAATTTTAAACGTGAAAGATTACAAGAGAATTAAGCTTAAATTTTTGGAGTACCCTTTGCTTGCATCATATGTACATCGGGTAAAAGAAAATGGTTGCCACATAATCGTATGTACATCATAGGAAGATTACAATATAAGTAAAAAAATACAAAATTAAATTAAATTAACTACAAACTTATAAATTGATTAAAGTAAAAATGCATAACGTAAAAATAATAAAAAATTCGAAGACCCGGCCGATGCTCTGGTTTTATTTTTCGATTAAAATATGATAGTATTTGATTTTGTTTAGGTGAAAGTGATGATTTATGACTACATTTCTCTTGGGAAAAATTCCCCATAGACTATAAATTTATCATAGACCAAGAGACCTGATCCTGGCCCTCCATTTCATAAATAATAGACGGTGCTTGTTTTTTCATTTCATTTACTTTAAAAAAAGAAAAACTTATTCCTCTCTCTACCCCTCATTTTTGACACACACACACACACAGTTATACCTTTAGATCCCAACCACCGTAACCATCATCCCAACCACCGTATATCGGATCTAACACCATCATATAGATCCGATCAAATCCCACACATGCGATCCACCATCTTTTTTGTAGATATAACAAGGTTATGATCGAATAATCATCTAATCCATCGGGACAAGCTGGTAAAGGTCATTATCTAGTTAATCTTGTATTTTTTTTATTTGTATGCTTTAATTATGTTTTTTATGCTTATTATACTTATCTGTTACTTATCTTGATTATTATGTTATTATCCATGGAGTTGATTCATGATTAGTTTGATTAATCCCTGCTAGGGTGTCATTTTTTAGATTTAATGAAATGGAAATAGTTTTGTGAATGTTTTAAGATGATCATGGTAGGCATGGTATGTTGCAGGTGTTTTATTTTGAATCTTGACGAATCATATATGATTCACGACGAATCATATATGATACATGACAAATCATATATGATACATGACGAATCATATATGATTCCTAACGAATCATATATGATTCATGAAAATACCAACCTTCAAAATAGTACAGAGTACTAATCCAGCGGAAGACTATATAACTAGCCAATTATATAAATTCCAAGGAAGTGAAGATGTTATTGGTATTACTCACTGGATTGAGAGAACTGAGACGATTTCTTCCCGAAATGGTTTTGCCGAGGATCATAAATTAAAGCTTGCTATTAGTACCCTAACTAATGAAGCATTGTCGTGGTAGAATTACTATACTCAACTTGTTGGTTTAGAAGAAGCCTATAAGATGAAATGGTTGGATATTAAGTGCCTCATAATAACACGAGATTATCCTTCAACAGAAATCGAGAAAGTGAAAGAGAAATTTTTCTATCTAGTAACACAAGTAATTGATATCAAAGCCTATTTGGGAGAATTTCAAGAGTTAGCAAAATTTTATCCTATCCCTAATTCCCAAAGAATGATGAAAGATTTTATCAAAAGATTTCCCCAAGGATTTAGGAGAATGATTACTATTTCTAAACCCCACAGTTTAGAAGAAGCCAATAAAACTTCTCAGAAATGGATGGATCATGTAATCAATCACAATCCTGTGCAAGAATCAAATACCCTTAAACGTAAATTTAGCAAAGAAGAAGAAGAAGAAGAATCTGCTGAAACTAAACCCAATCCCCTAAATTTTTCGTATGATCCCTATTTTCCTAATCTACATTACCCAAATCCCAACTAAGTTAACCTCCCTAAACCAAAAACTAATTATACTGGACATCTTCCTCTTTGTATGAAGTGCCTACTACATCACAAAGGACATTGCTACGTTAAGTGTCGAAATTGCTTCAATATAGGTCATCAAACACGATACCGTCGAAGCAAGGCGAATTTTTATATTTTCCTAAGATTATCATATTTTATAAATAAACAAGTGTGATAAACATACGTGAGTATTATCAATAATAATCTATGAGTTTTTGATTTCATCTCTTGAGTATTATTGTGTTATCTTACTTCATTATCTGACAGAACAATTCATTTGTATTTTATGTACTTAGAATTATATGTATTTGACCATCTTTGGACTAAATATTCAACTTAAGTCTTAACGGAATTTCAAAATCTGTATTACAAAATGTCTAACCTAAATTTTCTTTATGAAAAATAGGTAAGAACAAGTAATGAGAAACTTATTTCATAATTCCTTAAGATAAAAGACATCACACCATCTGGATCATTGTCAATTGTATTTCGTAAAGGATATCAAAACTTTAACAAGTTTATACCCAAAATAATCTATGGACATAAAGTGCCAATACCTAAGAATACACTCAAAAGAATATTACCCTTTATACCCATGGATTAATCCAGATTTTAGAATTCCATACTCCGTATATGCATTATATTATCTGGAATTGTACTTATCCTATAAATGTATAATATAAATAGAGCTTCATAGTGCAATAAGAAGTAATTGTTAGCTATCTACTAGATTAAAATGGTGATTTGTGAAAAATCTTTACCAAGAATAATCACAATTACTTTCTCAAGAGAAATGAGAAGCTACACCATATAAAACAGTATTAAACTTTGGTAAGATGTTTTCCCCATAATCCAAATTGATTCTGAAAGATACGATAATCAATTCAATAGGTTGATTTAAGCTGTGACTTATTGACTTGAGTTTTATCCAAGAAACTAAAAAATAATTACATTTCCCTTCGTATTTTGAACACTAAGGAGGATTCACCTGATTAAGCGGTATGATATACACTTATTTTTGCAATCTTTATAGATTTCATTATAATCTAAGTGGTTAATATATAAATTAACGCTTCATAAGTGTTCATTTTCGCCATAACTCTAATAGAAGAGACTGATTAAAAAGGAGATACCATCAGTAAAAGCTTTATTCATTGATATATGAATAGAATGTTAGAATAAATTTTTGAACGCGAGAACTACATCTGCCCTTTTGATACACTATGTTATGGTTATAATATCGGGACAAGATTTCTTTAAGGGGAAGAGGCTATGACAACCCATAAAAATCACAAGTGTGATATGTACTATGATTGAATGGAACTAGAAAAGCTACTTGAAATTTTTGCTTTTTGTATATTACTTGGTAGAATGAACTGCTTCTCACACCCTAAACTATCATATCAACATATTCCTATATGTTGTAAAATACAATATATATATACGATAAGTATAAGTTTTAAAAGTGACTTAACAAGTAAGAACATCTCAAGTATAACAAGGATACCCTAAATTCCCTTGGAAACCCTAAGATCCTTATAATAGGTTGTAAACTTAAGGATTATGAAAATATGAATACACACTACACATAAAAAGTAATAAAGGATTACAATTGAGTAACATACATATCATATAAAGGTATAAAGTTATCCAAGAACAGTAAGTATAAACCATACAAAGCTAAAGTACAAATAAGTATACATAATAGTCTATATCATCACCTAGAAACATTTACAAATAATGTTTCAAGCAATGTAATTATACAACAACTATGTATCTATGATAAATACAATATAATAATTCTAATATAATATATAAAGAAGAGATAAGCAATTACAAAGTACTAATATTCACTAATCACAAGCTAATTACAAGAAAATGACCTAAAACTAAGATTAACATATAAAATCCATTCTACAATGAATTAGAACCTAATATTTTCCACAAATTATAAAACTCAACTAAGTATCATATTAAAGTAATAATTTTGTATCAAGTTAAGTTACAAGTTAATAAAGCATAATGTACAAGTTATCAAAGCATAGGATCTTAAGCTCCCTTAATTATCCCTAGAATATGGTAAACATATGTAACCCCTTAAACTAAGAATGTAGAAACCATAGAAGTCATAAACATATCATATAAACCCTAAGTATTCATAAAGATATAAACCCTAATTACCCAAAATAGAAAGTCATTAGGCTTAATGATATAAAAACCCTTGTATTAAAAAATCTACATGGAATCATAACCTAGTCTTTTAGGAAAAGTATACAAACACTCATAGGAATTAATTAAGGTTATAAGATTAAGTTAAGACAATGTACAAGTACCCTAATTCACAAGGTAGAAGATTTCAATGCATGACTTGTAAATTAGGTCAAAATATGTATTTTCACTCTCTAGACATGTTTACCTATACTAAACCATTAAACCAAGTGTAAAGACTCTTTGGACACTTAAGACACAATGTATAGGACCTAAATTAAGTTTACATATGTAGCTAAGAGGATGATAATCACATTTACTAAGACTAAACCCTAGATCATTAGGAAACCCTAATCTACATAAGTATACTTCCCATTTTCACATCAAACATTTGTTAAACTTCAAACCAAGGACCCAAATCTCTTAAATAGAATGTATAAACCCTAATTAAGCCTTAATCATTCACTAATCACATTCCTAAGTCCTTAATCACAAAAAACACAAACCATAACTTATAAGTCCTAGTTTTAAAACCCAGTTTTGTATTTTCCCTCCAAAACTCATTTTTAAACCATTTCCCTCCATTAAAAGTTTGAAAACCAGAGATTTATAGGTCCTAAGATATTTTAGAAGTTCCTAAAAGCAGGTGCATCACCTCCTTTCTTGCTACACGCCACCATTCTCATCCTAATCTAGCCGTGTAGTATTTTTAGCCACATATGGAAGATTTGATAAAAATAGCTTATACACTCATCACCTAGACTTTCATAGACTTCCATAGCCTTCCTTAGTCAGTATCCTATCTATCTTACACGTCCTAGGCCAGAACTTGGAGGCTAAGTCTTGCTACAAGTATAAATAGAGGCGTATAGTCTTCATTTGAAACTCGCACCCCATTTTCTTAGTATCTCCTACCCATTCTCCATTTCCAACTCTATATACGTCTTAGTACATCCCATAATACCAGTAACTAGGTCAAGAAGGTATCCATTGAATCTCTTGAAGCTTTGGTAGCAAGTTGTGTTCATAAGAAGTCATAAGAAGCCATTTTGGAGCCACCTAGGTAACCTCTATGTTAACCAAGTTTTGATCTTGTTATAATGATATATGAGACTTTTTATAATGTTTAAATGATGTTAGAAAGATAATCTAAAAGAAAATAAGTCATTTCATCAATTTAAATAAAAGTTATAAGTTAAAGATATCTTAAAACCCTAGTTTTGTATTTTACATAAAATAATGAGTAAAAACCCATTTCAAAAGCTATTATTCTGTAGAAATGTTCTTATTATGATCATAAATGTGTTTTTAAACTTTGTTTGAAGTTCCTAGATCATTTGATGCATTTTTGAACTTGTTATATGATAATTACAAGTCTAGGGACTAAAACTGTCATTTTTGAAACTATAAACCTTTCTGGGCTAAAAGTGTCATTTTGTGAAAATATAAACTATAAGGATCAATATTGCAAAATTTGAAACCCTAAGGTTAATATTTTAACGTATAAAACATAAATTATAAAACTATATACTTTGAGGGTTAAAAGTGTAAATATGCTAAACTTATAAATTATATGCTAAAAAGGTAATTATTCTTAAACTAGTTTATTGACCCGTGTAAACACGAAGCCTTAAGAAACAAATCATTTCACTTTTTATAAGAGTCGAGTTTTGCGCGTGAAAAATTAGGATACACAAAAGCGATTAAATATGAACATATAAAGTCACGGATAAAAGTAGTAATATTGTCTCGTTAAAGTATGAAGTAGTAGTAACTTGATATTTTACGGTAATAATTTTTAGTATAAAAGAATTTATGTTTTTAAATAAATGTTAATAATTTTTTTTGTAATACATATCAATAATATATACAAAATAAAAAAGGAACACATTTTATATTAAAAAGAGATGTTGTATTAAAAATGTGGGATTATTATATTTGTCTTATCTTTTAACATAAACCGAGTCTTAGCCCCAAAAAAACACACACCTACACACACTAAACAAACAAATTGCTCGAGTAACACCACACACAATGTATCCGTTATTTCAATTTTAAGTTTTAGTAATTTATACCGTATAGATTACTGACCCGTGAAATTCACGGAGCCTTAAGAAACCGTTGATAGTGTTTTCATAAGAGATCGATTTATGATATTACATAAATTATTTACATCTTAGCGACGTGAAATAAAACCTTTATAATCACAATTGAAATATGACAACACGACTGAATAAAGCTGGAAAATTGAACCGACTAAAATACACCATTATGAACAACCATTACACTTGCACATGCTCAATTTACAAAACCAAAATCAACTCATCTATCAATGCAAAAAATATTACACATCGTCTAACGGAACTTTACAAAAATAAAATCAGTAAGAGCTGTTATTTGTTCTTGTCGTTGGCAAAAAATGTTTGTTTCATCTATGTATCATGGGGTTTTTCAAGTTTCTAATCAACACAGAGGTTTGCTTGCTCTGAGTATTATGCTTTGTTGAGGTAGTGTAATGCCTCAGTTATGATCCATTTACATCAAATGTGATAGCAGCAAAAAGTTTTGCTTAGTTAGCATGCAATAGAGGTTTTGCTCAGGGGCGTGATCATTTGTTCACCAGGGAGTAGACAAAGAGCTGATGAAAATCTTATCAGCCACCTACACTAAGGTCAATGAACAACCTCTGGTTATCGAATGACAAACAGTTGGGTGGTGCATGCTATCAGATGGGTCAGGTCATGATCCCTGAGGTCTATTTGCTGAAAACATGTCGCTTAATTAGTTACTCAAGTCTCTGAACTAAACCACTTCACTGATGAACCCGTTGTTGAATCCTTTGTCAGAACTGCCTTGGTCAGCTAAAACCACTCCACTGATGATTACCGTACCAAATGCATACGAAATTCCACCCTAATTTATACAAACTCGTGTCCTTAATTTCCAAAGACTTTCTCAAATTCAACATTTAAGCATTCCGTATGTGTCAATGAATTGTGAGTTAATCTTTTCAGCTTTGCTAAAGATACATGTAGACCTTATCAATAAAAGTTAAATGTAAATTAAAGCTTATCTTGAAAAATAAAATGTTTATGTTAATATCATAGTATTATTTCATGTTATTTGGTGATGTTCTAAGGATGCAACCATATTCTCACCAACTTGATCAGGTTTGACTATCAACATTTCAAAAGTATTGTACAACCATTTACATAATTTTGTATCTCTTTAAATGTGTTTTAGTACAAGCACTGGAGTTTCTTAAGTTTCGTTTAACTTATTTTTTGCAGTACTAATATCAAGTTTACTCACCAAAGGAAGGTTGAAGTCAATCTTTACTAAAAAGCAGACATTGATAAACCAACTGATGCACGTAACTTGCCTCTCACATTCAAGCTTTTCAGCCTCGATACAATCTCTGGTCAAGTTAGCAGTCTATTGTTGAATCTCCAATAACCCATGGATTTCTAATAATCCTTGTACAGTAAAAGATATATTCCACAAATTTTTTTGTGATCTAATGAGTGATTATATGTTTAATACATGGTCAACAGTTTTTAAAACTATCTTTAGAGATTAAAGTTATTTCTTACCATCTTTTGTTTGAGGGTGCCTATATCGAATAGCTTGAACATAAGCATAACCTGAACAGTTAAGCAATCCCAAACTCTCATGTAGAAATGCGGTACAGTGGTAAGCAAAAAATGTAGAACTTAACGACATGTGCCGAATCTTTGCCCTATATGAAAAAGTTACCCATGTATCTAAACGT
Source organism: Glebionis coronaria (assembly GCA_025667525.1). Lineage (NCBI taxonomy): Eukaryota > Viridiplantae > Streptophyta > Magnoliopsida > Asterales > Asteraceae > Glebionis > Glebionis coronaria. The sequence continues at coordinate 228,878,160 of CM046881.1, forward strand.
TGAACCGTATACAATGACCCTATCTACCCGAACCTATTTGTCCCATTAAAGAATCAAGTTTCCTTTGTATTAGGGATTAGTAAATTTGTTAGAAACACAAGTTTTAAAAATCCGTGCTTGGTTGCGGGAAGTTTTTAGTAAAAAAAAATTCATTTAAAGTAACTCCATTTTTAGTTGCTTTTCGTTTATTATTTAATACAGTAACAAACACAACAGAATAAGTTGAAGCACCTAAAGTATGTTCTATAAGAAAATTTGCATCCGAATAAAATATAATGTCATTAAACTTGATAAGAAAAACTTTAACACCCCCAAATTTACACGCAGCGGAATACATCTTTGGGTGCTAAACAATGATACAACAACACATAATTTATAAAGAACGACTCGAAAAGAGACGTTTTAGATTTATCGTTCCTAAAACATTTGTCAGAGTAGCGTAGTCCCAAGTAATCGTTACCAAAAGATAAGTTAAAACAACATATTAGTTTGTTTTAAAAATGGAACGATAATTAAATCAAAGAGTTTGAACAACAAAAGCAGTGCACAACTTCATTCTCGTGACCTCCAAGCTTCCACTTCTTGATTACCTGAAATACATGTGAGTAAAACAATCAGCAAAAATGCCGAGTGAATCTATAGGTTTATGTAATCAGTTTGAACACAAGCAAAGATTATAAGTTTGTGGCATGCTTATAAGCATCAAATAATAATTTGCATCCACAATGATAATTGTATATAGCATAAATTGCAATAAGCTCATGGAACCGAGCCCTTAGACACTCCCATATCAGTCTAATAAGACGAGAGATTTATTAATTGTCGGTTACCTCCAGATTATTGGTACATTGCCGTATACCTGACTTCTCAATACAATATGTTCAAACAGTGTGGAGGTCGGGCCTAAGCTTCTATGACAAGTCCATAAAAACTGAACCGGGGCAGCTTCCCCCATAGATCTATTAACTGTACTAGCGGTTAACCCATCATAGGTTAATTAACGGTCCATAATTGAGGCTTTAACTAAGGCAATCACTTAATGCAATTTAAAGGCAACCACGGGTCCATTCATAGAGGGACAAAGCATACCATAAAAATCTTGTGTTCTAAGTTTATAAAAACATGTATTCCCCCTCGCGGGTTTAAAATCATTTAATAACTAGTATAAAGCGAGGCTATAGACTCACCGTAGCCAATAGTGGTAATGAGACGATCGCCGACGATAGATGATGCCTTTCAAACACGAGAACCGCAACCTATCAAATGAGGTGCGTTCATTAATAATAGACTCGAGAAATAAACCATACATAAGAATATAAAACTCGACTCGTAAAATCACGACAAACTCGAGAGAAAACGATACAAGTGATACTATTACACTCTCCTATATATTCATTTTATTGTTCTATGCCTTTAATAAAAATCTGCCGGAACATACCGAATGTCCAAGCCGTTTTTCCATACTTAAACATATCAACTTTTTATGATACTACTCAGAGAACTCACTTACTATATGTAGAAAGTCCTCCCAAGAGCCCATTAAAAGATTTTACTTCTAAAGTTCCCTGCCCGACTCATCTTTGAATCACAAAATCCGGACAGTTTAGCGACCTTGACTTACGAAACCATTTTGACCATTCTAAACAACTCCATTTATAAAACCGCCAATTGATTCTAAAAATAGACTCAAAATGCTAAACTGGGAGCCTCAGAACAGCCCTTGAATCATTTTGATACTCATTTTATAGTCCCCGAGATTCGATCCAAATATCGACAACAATTTTCGGATTGTGTCGACACCTGTCTCCCGGTACACGAAAATCAAACTAGTGTATCTTCCACCTCGTTTGGATTTGGAAGGCCTACTTTATATCAAATCGAAGCTAACGAAATTCTCTACAACCTAATCCCATAATATCAACCCATTTTCAGACTTAAGATTTCCGAAAATGCCTCTAAACCTACTGCCTAAAATTGGCCATTTAAAAACCATACAAAATCAAGTTTTTGATCAAAACCAACAACTTTTATCATCATTCTAACATCCTAATATCATCACAACCTAATCCTAACACTTGTATCATCATCAAAATCAAAAACCCAAAATCAAAAATATATTTTCTTTACAAAAATAGCATGATCTACACATGATTATCACTAGATAATCACATGCAACATCATCTAACAACTTTACCCACCAAGATTCTTGATCAAAATTTCAAAGTTCATGCATGTTGATGAAATTAGTACCAAAAGAATCCCCTTGAAAAATTAGGAATGGGACTAGTCTTTGTTTTGGAAGAATCAAGCTAGATAATGGAAAATTTTGATGTATATGTTTAAAGGGGTGTATGGTTTTTGGAGAAAAAGGAGAGAGGAAGAAGAAATGGTGGTTTTTATTGTAATGAATTTTAAATGAAATGGTGTTAGTGGAAATATTATATATAGTGTAAGGTTAGGGTAGTTTTTGCCAATTTATGATAGTTTTGGTCCAAAATGTAATAAAATAGTTTAAAAGGGTAGAAAATGTAAATTGTAAATTTTGAAATATTTACGAGACTCGGGTTTCGTAAAAATACTAAAAATTTTAAACGCACACGAAAAATAATAATATAACGACTCGATACGTAATTAAAACGATATTGTCGAAAGTATTAAATATCGAAACGATTGATAATAAAATATAAAATTTTTGGCATCCGTCGGTATCGCGATCACTAGTTGTCCTCGTTACTCATCAAAATATCAAAATATAATATTCAATATCGGTTTCAACTTAAACCGTTAAGCATAATAGTATTTAACGTTATAAAATACTTCAAAATAATTGAAAGTAGAATTAAATTATGACCTTATTTTTACGGGTTTTACATCCTCACCACCTTAAGGGAGCGACGTCCCGGCGCTCAACTCGCCTCATACACGAGTTGTTCACTACCCGGAAGGATGAGGGCTAATACAAGGCTTTTGTATGGGTTCTAATTTCTCTCGATATCCTCTTCGAATTGATCTCGGGTTAATTGTGTGAGATTAGTTGTTCTTGGTGAATCAAGTAAAAGGGTGTCGTTGTCTAAGACTAATTAAAAATAAAGACTTGGAACAAATAAAAATAAAGTGACGAGACAATAATGAAAGATTAAAACTTGGCGAAAAGTAAAGTGCGAGAAAATTAAAGGCAATAAAAGTAAATAACTCAAATTAAAACTTAAATCGAAAGGAAAGCTAGTAAAAGTGCAAATAAAGAAAATGGCAGGAAAAATAAAGTTTAAATCTGAAAACTAAAAACTCTATTCGAAATAAAGTAAATATTCCGAATAAGGATGTGCTATACGGAATAAAAAAAATGGAAAAATGCTCTATGCGGAATAATCAACCATGCGGAATAACAAAGGCCATGCGGAATAATGAAGTCTACTCGGAATGTTGGGTCTACTCGGAATATATAAAATATTCCGAATAAAGGAAAGTAAAAGGTTCTACTCGGAATATTGAAAATATTCCGAATAAGGGAAAAATCAAGCAACTATCCGGAATATTGAAATGTTCCGAATAAGGGAAAAATTAAGATGACTATTCGGAACAATCAAATGTTCCGAATAAGAGAAAAATTAAGATGACTATTCGGAACAATCAAATGTTCCGAATAAGGGAAAAATTAAGATGACTATTCGGAACAATCAAATGTTCCGAATAAGGGAAAAATGAAGATGCCTATGCGGAACAATCAAATGTTCCGAATAAGGGAAAAATGAAGATGTCTATGCGGAACAATCAAATGTTCCGAATAAGGGAAAAATGAAGATGCCTATGCGGAACAATTGGACGAAGAACAGTAACAGGTATATAAAACAGGGGATACGAATTTAATCAAAATCAATCAATATCAACCAAAAGATTAACCCAAAATAACCACTAAACATCAACTAACAATAATCAATCAAAACAAATCAACAAAACTAACAAATAAAGCCAAATCAATCAAAACCCACTTGATTAAAATCATAAAAACTCAAGAACATGAACTCAAAGATTAAGAACAAATCAAGCAAGAAAGGAAGAAGGAGATTAACAATAAAGTAAAGATTAAAATCAATTAAATGGAAACTCACTTGGAATTAAAAGAAAATTAAAAGTGTGTTACATGGAGATTAAGATGCATAAAAGTAAAGAACAAGAAATTGAAGATGGTGGAAGGGAGGCTTGTCAAGCCTCCAACACTCTAAACATTGAAACTACCTAATCTATATATAGGGGGATTAGGGAGGAGCTTAGGAAGCTTCCTCCCTCTTTCTTCTTTCTCTTAATTGCACACTTGAGTCCTTAAACTTCTTAATATTTTGTTAATCTTCTTAATACTTGGACTTTGTCTTGGGATTTCTTCAAACTCGTCTTGGATTTTCTTCATAAATAAGACTCGAGTTTTTTCGGCTTTTAGTAAACTTCCGTCTTTTGACTTTTTCTTCGATAAATCTTCAGAATTGGTCTTGGACTTCCGTTCTTTTTCCACTCTTGATCTTTCGACTTCATCTTTCGTCTTTTTCTTCGATAAAAGCTCGTGAATGCCGTGTTTTCTCCACTTTTCACCTTTTCGTCCTAAATCACAACAAAAACACAAACCACGCATAATTCCGACATAAATGACATAAAATACACGTTTTGGCTCGGTTATTATTGTAATTAAGTGGTAAAAAGGATGGGTGTTTTCACACCTATCAAATCCCCTACACTTAACCATTGCAATGTCCTCATGCAATGCTTAGTAATAAAGCAAGGTTTACACTTTCCATTATAATCAATCCGTCTTGGCCTTTATTAAATAACTAAGGAAAATTTAAAAGATAGAAAATGATAGAATGCAACAAGGAAGAGATTTGTAAAGAAATCTAAGACTTACATTAGGGCTTTGGTGTCGTGAATGTTTATCACCCTCAAGTTTCACGTTCCCCATGCCAAGCTTAAAAACAAGATCATTGTTAGTACAAGTTAGCATAACAAACATTTACTCATGTGGTTCAATTAATCACTTAAACTCCCTTATTCCTACGGGTATCTCTTATATTTTATTTTTGTCTTAGAATGATCATGAAGATGCATTTTTGGACTTATTTCGATAGTTTATTTAGGCTGAAAGCAAAGTAGGACGATTTGATCAATAGTTAGCTAAAGGACAAAATCTCTTAAAACTGCTTCTCGGGATATCAAAAGTTCATATCTTGGCATAACTTGGTTCGCGATTTGAGACCTTTCTCGGGCCGATATTTGGCATGTACTTCATACTTCATATCTTGAGAGACGTGCATGAGATAATGGTCTTCTCATCGTTCCTAGAGTTCCTTCACTTGGAGACTTTTGAGAGGTACTCCAACTTTGTTGACCACGACTTCATGATTATTTCTTCAATCTCTAATTGGGATTTTGAGATACAACGATCCGCCTCCTTTTCGGACTTGGATCTATTTATCCTCATACCTTGTTAGGGTCTTTTCGGATAGACTTCTCCATGATCTTTATGGAAGTTGATTGCTTTTCGTCGTGAGTCTTGATCCTTCATATTGATTTTAGGAATAATGCTTTTCACATCACTTTGGATCTTCAGCAATAAAATTGAATCCTCATGCCTTGTTAGGGCCTTTTCGGACTCGCCAATCTTCGCGCCCCGCTTCATAAGTTATGCCTTGGCTATGAACTCTTATCATTACCGAGCAACTTTTAAACGATCTTGGGCTAGAAGCTAAGTAACTTTTCAAATCGTACGACCTTACTTATTGCAGATAATTTATTAGCAAGTGATGGGAGAAAAAGATCATAATTAACTCACATAAGTTAATGAGAGAATACCAAACTTGTAACCAACTCTATCATTTCTCGTCCTCCACAATTTAAAATCTCAAGTAATGAGACTCGTGGATGCTTAGCCTAATAAACCAATTAAGGTCTACATGGTTAAGGATACTAGCTAGAGTGAACTTGGGTAAGTAAACTCGGGTTGAGTCAAAATATTCACAACGGGCCTAATATATCTAAGATATCTAAACTTGCTAAAACCATTTTATTAAAATAAGAGAGAAATAGCAAAAATAATGGGAACTACAACTAGGCCAAAATAGATTAAAAATTTTGAAAAATGTCGAAAAATTGATTTTTCGGTTAAAATGAGGACAAATACAAGGAAAAGGCCACTTAACTTCGATAGAAGTCCCCCTACACTTAATATAAACATTGTCCTCAATGTTTAAGCATGTGGGAGTAAACTCCCCTACACTTAGGACATTGTGCACGTTGTTTAAATCTCGCTAAGGAAGAGACAACTAAAGAGATTCCTATTTTAATATTGAGAAATATAAAATAGTGAATCGAAAGGAGTTTAGGATAGAACCGGGAAGAAGGGAACACGGAGTCACGGTTCGTCAAAAGTCATCAAGAGTGTGTCTTTGAAGCTCTAATCCCTGCACATGATAAGAAAGAAAACAAGAAACTCCAACGGGGCTCCCCCCTACACTTATGGTAAAGATAGATAGATAATTGGGTTGCCTCCCAAAAAGCGCTTGTTTTTGTTGACCGAGTCACGAGCCTGACTCGTCCCCGAATTAAATGGTCCATGGGGAAGCCTCGAATGTGATACCGGGATCAAAGACCTTGTCCTCGTTCCCGGTTGACATCAACAAAGGAGAGGCGGGGGAATAAGTCTTGAAAGGAAGAAAGGTCCTTTCAACATACGAGAAGTATGTGAATTCAAGATCCACGGGAGGTGGGTTGGGTATAGTAAGCACATTGTCCTCCCCCAAAGACAATGGAGGCTGAGCAAACGGCAAAGCCGTATTGTTATCAATCATAGCATAATGAATGTCACCTCCCGGGTCAAAGCACTCATCCTCCGTAATAGTGGCTAAAGGGGAGGATGAAAGGTGCTCGGGAGGGGGACTTGGGACAATATTTTCTTGAAGCAAATTAGCAAAAATAATGTCCCCCTCCAAATCATCGTCATCATTACCTGGTGGTATGGAGTGAATGTCAATTTCTTCCAGCAATGGGTCATTCTCTTCAACGGGAAGAATAGATGGAGGAAAAGACTCGGAAGGAGAAGGAGAAGTCAACGCTTCGATTTGATCAATAAGAAGGTGCACTTTCCGTAATCTATCGCGAAGAAGTACGTCTTCCACCTCATCCACACGATCATGTTCATCGGTGAACTTCTCGTAAACCGGAGAGAATAAATCGTCATCGTCTGCATCGCCCGATGGAGATTGAGAAATTTCAAAAGTGAAATTCTCATAGCAGAGAGAAGAATCGTCATCACTAGGATCGACTTCTTTTGTAAGAGCAATGTCGTCCTCAGGCTCCATAGCAGCTGGTATGTCACAAACCTCATCATCCAATACTTTGTCAGGAACAACATCACTAAGCTCATTCAATGTATCGCACTCCTTCGACATGTTAGGGATATTGAGAGGAGGGATGACAATAGCGCTAGGACATTGAGCAGTAAGATCATTCCAAGAAATAGTAGGCTCATCGTCATCATCATCGTAATAGTATGGATACACCGGAGGAGGAGTATAAGTCTCGATATTCGATATTTGCTCCTGTCGTTGATCCTCTTGATATTTTTCGATGAACTTGTTCCAAGATTCTTGAATTTGTTGAACTTGCTTAACCAGATTGTCCCGTTGTTCATTGGAGCTCAATTGTTCGAAGGAGGGTTGAGGATCGATGATGTGTTGTGGGGGTTCAAAATGTTGAAAACCTGAATTATAGCATGGTTGTGGCTCATAGTAGTTCATCGGTGGAGAAGAATTAGAAACCGGATTTGGTTCATAATAATCCATTGGTGAACAAAATTGAGGACACGGATTTTGCTCAATATAATTCATTGGTTGACAATAAGAAGAATCATGAGGACCCCCACAAGTTTGGCAAGAAGGGTAAGGAGAAAAGTCGGGTGCGTCTTGTGGATAGTTATTTTCATTGTCATAATTATACCCCGGTTCTTGCCCGTAATCATACGAGTATTGAACCGGGCATGAAACATGCCAATGAGAATCGCTTCCACAATAGATGCACGGGGAAAGAGTAGGTGGGTTCAAAAAGGAAGAATTAAGTGAGTGGCACAAAGGACAAAATCCTGGTATTAATTGCGTATCTTTGATATCGTTTCCGCACCGCTCACATGTACACCATTGACAAGAGTCGTTCCCGTACAATCGTCTCCCGCACCCGACGCAATTGACATAAAAATCCATAGAGAAAGATAGATAAGCAAGAAGAATATTTTTGGTGCAAAACTTTGAAAAAGAAATGCTTTTTATAATTTTTCAAATGTTTTTGGATTTTTGAAAATTTTGGACAAGAAAAATAACGTTCACAAGTGAACGGGTCCCAAAATCCAACGCGTCACTCACAAAAACCTTCAATCTTCACGAAAAGAGCCGGCAGCGGCGCCATTTAATACAAGGCTTTTGTATGGGTTCTAATTTCTCTCGATATCCTCTTCGAATTGATCTCGGTTTAATTGTGTGAGATTAGTTGTTCTTGGTGAATCAAGTAAAAGGGTGTCGTTGTCTAAGACTAATTAAAAATAAAGACTTGGAACAAATAAAAATAAAGTGACGAGACAATAATGAAAGATTAAAACTTGGCGAAAAGTAAAGTGCGAGAAAATTAAAGGCAATAAAAGTAAATAACTCAAATTAAAACTTAAATCGAAAGGAAAGCTAGTAAAAGTGCAAATAAAGAAAATGGCAGGAAAAATAAAGTTTAAATCTGAAAACTAAAAACTCTATTCGGAATAAAGTAAATATTCCGAATAAGGATGTGCTATACGGAATAAAAAAAATGGAAAAATGCTCTATGCGGAATAATCAACCATGCGGAATAACAAAGGCCATGCGGAATAATGAAGTCTACTCGGAATGTTGGGTCTACTCGGAATATATAAAATATTCCGAATAAAGGAAAGTAAAAGGTTCTACTCGGAATATTGAAAATATTCCGAATAAGGGAAAAATCAAGCAACTATCCGGAATATTGAAATGTTCCGAATAAGGGAAAAATTAAGATGACTATTCGGAACAATCAAATGTTCCGAATAAGAGAAAAATTAAGATGACTATTCGGAACAATCAAATGTTCCGAATAAGGGAAAAATTAAGATGACTATTCGGAACAATCAAATGTTCCGAATAAGGGAAAAATGAAGATGCCTATGCGGAACAATCAAATGTTCCGAATAAGGGAAAAATGAAGATGCCTATGCGGAACAATCAAATGTTCCGAATAAGGGAAAAATGAAGATGCCTATGCGGAACAATTGGACGAAGAACAGTAACAGGTATATAAAACAGGGGATACGAATTTAAGCAAAATCAATCAAGATCAACCAAAAGATTAACCCAAAATAACCACTAAACATCAACTAACAATAATCAATCAAAACAAATCAACAAAACTAACAAATAAAGCCAAATCAATCAAAACCCACTTGATTAAAATCATAAAAACTCAAGAACATGAACTCAAAGATTAAGAACAAATCAAGCAAGAAAGGAAGAAGGAGATTAACAATAAAGTAAAGATTAAAATCAATTAAATGGAAACTCACTTGGAATTAAAAGAAAATTAAAAGTGTGTTACATGGAGATTAAGATGCATAAAAGTAAAGAACAAGAAATTGAAGATGGTGGAAGGGAGGCTTGTCAAGCCTCCAATACTCTAAACATTGAAACTACCTAATCTATATATAGGGGGATTAGGGAGGAGCTTAGGAAGCTTCCTCCCTCTTTCTTCTTTCTCTTAATTGCACACTTGAGTCCTTAAACTTCTTAATATTTTGTTAATCTTCTTAATACTTGGACTTTGTCTTGGGATTTCTTCAAACTCGTCTTGGATTTTCTTCATAAATAAGACTCGAGTTTTTTCGGCTTTTAGTAAACTTCCGTCTTTTGACTTTTTCTTCGATAAATCTTCAGAATTGGTCTTGGACTTCCGTTCTTTTTCCACTCTTGATCTTTCGACTTCATCTTTCGTCTTTTTCTTCGATAAAAGCTCGTGAATGCCGTGTTTTCTCCACTTTTCACCTTTTCGTCCTAAATCACAACAAAAACACAAACCACGCATAATTCCGACATAAATGACATAAAATACACGTTTTGGCTCGGTTATTATTGTAATTAAGTGGTAAAAAGGATGGGTGTTTTCACACCTATCAAGGGCATTCTTTATAAAGAAGTCCTTACGTTCCCACATGAATCTCGAACCACGATCTCCATTGGTTCTTTTACAAAACGCAACTTGTCGTCAAGTTGTATCTCACCAAAAAAGAATAAATAATTCCTTATCCATCAGTCACCCGTCAAACTCGACACATGAAAATTTTATGAATTACACGAAGCTCGTTCGACGACAAGAATAGATGACAGGATTTTCGGGTAAGTCTAGTAAAAAGGAAGGTTGTAATTTAAAGGATATCCATCGGCCGGATAGACATGGACACACATCAAAAAGAACTAACAAGAAAACATTTTCGTCATCGGAGAGTGCTCACACGCGGGTCCTCACTCAAAAGATAATACAAAGACACTATCTCACTTTCGCCAACGCGCATTCAAATACTCAATAAACATCGTTGTTGAAAGTCAAAAAGATATTACATAATATGTGTTCTACATGATCAGACGTCATCGGATGATGCCGTCTCAAGTTCTCACAACTTAAGATCATTTGACTAGATCACACACCATATAAGTACATAAAAGAAAAAGGTCGAATACAAACATCGAGTATAGATCTCCACCGTTAATCATCGAGAAAACCTTGAACGAACCCTTGATAATAACTACTTGATCTCCAGAGTCTTTCCACTTGCGGTGTCGGCTTCAACTTACTCCTCGAGGTTGTAACGAATTTATTAACTCCATTCATTAAGAGATTCGGTCCTCAATCATTCCACAAGTACACGCATAAATCCTGGTGACACTTATCGTTTCTTCTTATACACTGCTTCCCGAGATTCATTTTAAACTCAAAATAAAATAGTAATCTTCAATACGAGGAACAGAACGAGATAAAAATGACTTCAATAAACACATAAACGAACAAGATGTGGTAAAATGATTTAAGATTAACGATCGACGAGGGATCTCGACTCACGTAACCGTAAAACATAATTATTCACAATACTAGAAAAATGAGAGCGAAGAATGAATTATACATTATCATTAAAATAACATTTGTCACAATTATCCGTCCCGGATTTGGTATTACCTTAAAACTTAGTTGAGGTACTTTCTTGATAAAGATGATACATCAAAAATAGAAGTAAAATAGTTTCAAAATTTATTTGGTCGTCTTAAGAAACTTTGAAAGAATGACGTAAATTTATTAATTATACTCATATTGATGGTTACGATTTAGAAAATATAATTTCCAAATTAAATCATTGTTAGGAATATAAATTAAACCGGTAATTTCATTACATTAAAAATAAAGTATGATAAGTCAATTAGTTCAAAAGGTAGAACATAATTTTATTTTTAACACTAGTTTTAGTTATACAAGATATGATGTATAAATTTGACCTTTTTCTTGTAATGGTTATTTCGATAATTGAAAATCATTGGAAAATGTATAGAAGTTCCATAAAATTTTATAATACGTTGTAGAAATACATAAAGGTGTTTATTATTTCAAAATAAATATGGGATATATTCGGATTTCGAAAGGTGACAAGATAACAACGAATACGAATGGAAATAATAGTCAACAATTAGTACGAAATCAACGGTACAAAAGAGAACGAAGCAAATGTCGTATGAATTCTTAAAGAAAATAATAAAATAAAGGCGTTGATGGTAAGACGATTAGAAATAATAGATTAAACAAGTTGTCAATTTTGTTAGTGCGGTCGATGGTCACCAATATCAGCTCGTTAACTTAGCAGTGGTCGATACATGATCGGAAATAAGATCCATACAAAAATTTAATCAAAGAAAATTCCTAATAATCACTTGTAATTAAAACAAATCAAATGAACGATGTTAGTGTTTAAAGAGAGAAGTCAAAGCACGGTTCACAAGAGTGGATTTCGAGACAGATGAGAGTGACGGACGTCATCCCGGATATACGGAAATCGCTCTAGTGATAATTTATTATTCACGTGCGGAGACATTCCAAAGATCTACCCATTCGCAAAAAGAAGATTGGACGATACGGAAGGATAAAATATCGAGACTTTTAGGTAATTTATTAACAGTCAATAATTAGACGAGCAGTCAAAAGAAATTAGTTATAAGACAAAATGAAGTAACAAGTGGAAAAATGATTGTCGAGTAAAAACGTATTCGTAAGCGCGTAATTCGTTCAAGAAAAGGTAAGAAAACATATGCGGATGCATAGAAATTGCGCTACTTGTATGAAATATAAAGGTTTTTAAAACTAGTTTTCATTTTATTTCATTTTATTTATCTTTATCATAATTACAAGTAAAGAGTTGATTATCATCAAGATTTTTAAGGTGACTACTATTCAGCCTAGCATGGCTCCTTCTAAATTAGAAATAGGTGATCAGGCCATGTATAATTTAGGGCTAGCAATGCAGTGCTCCATTTCGTCGAAAAGTATTACGTTTCTTATGTTTATATATAAACCATGCCATTTAAAAAAATGGAATTTAAAAATAGTTTATAATTTTATAGGATACAGTAATTTGTGAGATACTTAATAAGCAACTTTTAATCTTACGAAAAGTATTTTATAAGACCAAAGTAAAAATAATTGGTGAAAATAATCGTAAAACAATATCAGATTTATTTATAATATGACATTATGACAACGTATAAAGTAGTCAAAGTTTTGCAAAAAGTGGCAAATAGTAGCTCATAAAACAACCAATGAAATGGTTACAAGTTGTTAATGTTTCAAAAGGTTTTAAGATTTAGACGAAAACGCCATGAGACACGCAATATAAATATCGACGAAGAATATGAAGACAAAACTTCAAAACTCAACCCAAGTCAGTGGAAGGTTAGAAGAAAACGAAAATAAAATAACATCGAATGACAATTAAGTCATATATATAAAAAGAATAAATCAATCCACATGTGTATTCTATGTAAGATACTCAACACAACATGCTTTTAAGAAAGTATATTATTGATTTTCAAATTATACCATTAATCCGGTAATTGCTAATCCTGTAATATTTCTATTTTTAAACATTTTCACATGCAACTAGTATTCGTTAGTTGTAAAATAATATTTGTTAAAATTTTACGATCTCAAATGAAATCAAAACAACTTAGAAACATTTAAAACTCATGTTCTGAATTTTTCTATCAGATTTAACTTTTAAATATGAGCCGATTAATTGACCCAATAAATGACATCTCCAAGACTCAGAGTCTAAAGCATTTTGATGCAAAACGACGTTTCAGACGACTTTCTAGTTTTACCCGAGACCTGAAAACCAATGTTTGACCAAAATACCCCTGAAAGTTCTGGGCAGGTTTGACTGTTTTATTTTAAAAAAACGCAGGTTTTACTTTTATGTTTTGACCTGTTTATACTGCCCCTACAGTTTCTGCATAAAGTGTATTTTTCGACACTTCTTAACAGCTCAAAATATATACATATATACACACATGTCTTGTGGATTTTATAACAACGAAAAATAAATCTCGTAATGAGCATCAAATAAAATATAGCATGATGAATGACAGAAAATGCTTCAAGGTATTCAACACGAAATTTAGGAAGCAAGACGGTGAAAGACGTTCGTAATTTAGATTCCAAAATGCAATGTAGGCAAATCTCCTTGGTGCCACGATTGTCAAAAACACAAAACATAACAAGAAAAGAATGGAACATTAACATGCTACACTCCGGGAGCGAGAAGATTAATGAAAAACAAATGATACAATTTTATAGAAGTAAAATCGTATTCCAATCTAGCGCCATAATCTAGACGATGATTTATAAAATGACGATGACGTTACCGAGATATAAGTGAACAATACACTTCGGAGTCGATACATATAAATGTCAATAAATAGTGGTTAGTCTATTCCAAGGACACATTGAGCTACACAATGGTCTAGAAATTACGTTTCAAGACGTCTAAACACAAACAGTCGGAAGACGATTTGGATATCTATATAGATATCTCAAAGGGTTAAGCAATAAAAGTAACGCGCGCAGATGGAGGTATGTAAGGTCATAATATAAAAATTTTGCAATAAAAGCAATTTAAATACATCAAAAATAATTACAGAAAGATCTTGAAAATTCATTGTATTTATTTAAGTTAATCATTAATAAATGATAAACTTTTATCGAAAAGTTTAACGACATAAATATATATCGATAAAGGGATCCTAGATATAAATATATATCCGTAAATGGATCATAGTATTTATTTATAATTACTTGGCAATAAGGTATACGTAATAACGTATACAAAAGTTGTAATCCCAGAAGTAGCTTGAACCTGAAGTCACGCGAAATCATGTGCACCGACTCTTTGAAAAATAAAACCGACAGTTATAGTTTAGGTTTTTAGAAAAAGACCTAGTTCTCTATAACTCATGGCTCTGGTACCAATCTTTAACACCCCCAAATTTACACGCAGCGGAATACATCTTTGGGTGCTAAACAATGATACAACAACACATAATTTATAAAGAACGACTCGAAAAGAGACGTTTTAGATTTATCGTTCCTAAAACATTTGTCAGAGTAGCGTAGTCCCAAGTAATCGTTACCAAAAGATAAGTTAAAACAACATATTAGTTTGTTTTAAAAATGGAACGATAATTAAATCAAAGAGTTTGAACAACAAAAGCAGTGCACAACTTCATTCTCGTGACCTCCAAGCTTCCACTTCTTGATTACCTGAAATACATGTGAGTAAAACAATCAGCAAAAATGCCGAGTGAATCTATAGGTTTATGTAATCAATTTGAACACAAGCAAAGATTATAAGTTTGTGGCATGCTTATAAGCATCAAATAATAATTTGCATCAACAATGATAATTGTATATAGCATAAATTGCAATAAGCTCATGGAACCGAGCCCTTAGACACTCCCATATCAGTCTAATAAGACGAGAGATTTATTAATTGTCGGTTACCTCCAGATTATTGGTACATTGCCGTATACCTGACTTCTCAATACAATATGTTCAAACAGTGTGGAGGTCGGGCCTAAGCTTCTATGACAAGTCCACAAAAACTGAACCGGGGCGGCTTCCCCCATAGATCTATTAACTGTACTAGCGGTTAACCCATCATAGGTTAATTAACGGTCCATAATTGAGGCTTTAACTAAGGCAATCACTTAATGCAATTTAAAGGCAACCACGGGTCCATTCATAGAGGGACAAAGCATACCATAAAAATCTTGTGTTCTAAGTTTATAAAAACATGTATTCCCCCTCGCGGGTTTAAAATCATTTAATAACTAGTATAAAGCGAGGCTATAGACTCTCCTTAGCCAATAGTGGTAATGAGACGATCGCCGACGATAGATGATGCCTTTCAAACACGAGAACCGCAACCTATCAAATGAGGTGCGTTCATTAATAATAGACTCGAGAAATAAACCATACATAAGAATATAAAACTCGACTCATAAAATCACGACAAACTCGAGAGAAAACGATACAAGTGATACTATTACACTCTCCTATATATTCATTTTATTGTTCTATGCCTTTAATAAAAATCTGCCGGAACATACCGAATGTCCAAGCCGTTTTCCCATACTTAAACATATCAACTTTTTATGATACTACTCAGAGAACTCACTTACTATATGTAGAAAGTCCTCCCAAGAGCCCATTAAAAGATTTTACTTCTAAAGTTCCCTGCCCGACTCATCTTTGAATCACAAAATCCGGACAGTTTAGCGACCTTGACTTACGAAACCATTTTGACCATTCTAAACAACTCCATTTATAAAACCGCCAATTGATTATAAAAATAGACTCAAAATTCTAAACTGAGAGCCTGAGAACAGCCCTTGAATCATTTTGATACTCATTTTATAGTCCCCGAGATTCGATCCAAATATCGACAACAATTTTCGGATTGTGTCGACACCTGTCTCCCGGTACACGAAAATCAAACTAGTGTATCTTCCACCTCGTTTGGAGTTGGAAGGCCTACTTTATATCAAATCGAAGCTAACGAAATTCTCTACAACCTAATCCTATAATATCAACCCATTTTCAGACTTAAGATTTCCGAAAATGCCTCTAAACCTACTGCCTAAAATTGGTCATTTAAAAACCATACAAAATCAAGTTTTTGATCAAAACCAACAACTTTTATCATCATTCTAACATCCTAATATCATCACAACCTAATCCTAACACTTGTATCATCATCAAAATCAAAAACCCAAAATCAAAAATATATTTTCTTTACAAAAATAGCATGATCTACACATGATTATCACTAGATAATCACATGCAACATCATCTAACAACTTTACCCACCAAGATTCTTGATCAAAATTTCAAAGTTCATGCATGTTGATGAAATTAGTACCAAAAGAATCCCCTTGAAAAATTAGGAATGGGACTAGTCTTTGTTTTGGAAGAATCAAGCTAGATAATGGAAATTTTTGATGTATATGTTTAAAGGGGTGTATGGTTTTTGGAGAAAAAGGAGAGAGGAAGAAGAAATGGTGGTTTTTATTGTAATGAATTTTAAATGAAATGGTGTTAGTGGAAATATTATATATAGTGTAAGGTTAGGGTAGTTTTTGCCAATTTATGATAGTTTTGGTCCAAAATGTAATAAAATAGTTTAAAAGGGTAGAAAATGTAAATTGTAAAATTTGAAATATTTACGAGACTCGGGTTTCGTAAAAATACTAAAAAGTTTAAACGCACACGAAAAATAATAATATAACGACTCGATACGTAATTAAAACGATATTGTCGAAAGTATTAAATATCGAAACGATTGATAATAAAATATAAAATTTTTGGCATCCATCGGTATCGCGATCACTAGTTGTCCTCGTTACTCATCAAAATATCAAAATATAATATTCAATATCGGTTTCAACTTAAACCGTTAAGCATAATAGTATTTAACGTCATAAAATACTTCAAAATAATTGAAAGTAGAATTAAATTATGACCTTATTTTTACGGGTTTTACAAAAACAATACTTCTTTATGTTGGAATAATTTACATTTCTTTAAACACAGTTATAATACACTACTACTATATATATAAAGGACATACATGCTCCTGATTTAATTGAACCAATCAGCGATAATATCACTCTATTCAGATATGCAAGTAGTTAGGCCTTTCAAGTAAAGAGTTAATCCATGCCTCTGATATAATTCTCATATTTCAGCCGCCACACGATCCATGCCTTCACAACCTGGCCACCACTAACATGATCATATGACACCCAACATCACGGTTCACATTTGCAACAGGTTTTTGATCCCATATAAACTGACCTTAACCACTTTGTCTTCACAACCCTTTAAAGTTCCACATTTGTAGGAAAAAAACTGAATTCAACAGATTGGAAACAAAGTAAAATTGAAACCACAAATACAAATCCTTACAAAAATATTTCCATCGATTAGGATTTGTTTCTCTTACCTGACTCTTCTACCACTTGTCTACACGATGTAGAATGTGCGTGTCTTGAGAGCTGTATATGCATTCAGGAACAGGCACGAAACGAAATAAGGCCTTTCTAGCTCTTGTTTCAGATGAGCTTCTCCCGTGACGGATTTTGGTAAATTGAGTCTTCAAATCTGAACCGTGTTCACCCTTTAATTCCATCTGGCGAGCCCTCTCTTTTATTTGGAGCCCCTTTCCTGGGAAAGCTATTACGCTCACTTTTGGTGTACTGAACCCTCCACCTCAAGTACCGATCATGAATACTCTACCTTTGCTTTTTTTAGATGTAGGAGTGCAGAATGTGGTATATTAATCGATCCCCAGAAATTTACGTCTTGTAGTAGAGCCACGACTACATGAAGCACTTCCACTTCATTCTAGTATACTATTGACTTATGTTTGGTAAGACTTCATTCCGAGTAAATGTATTTACATACGTGAATAACAGTGTACCAACCCATCGAATTAAAAGACCCTTATAGCAACAAAATCAATTTGAAACTCGTTATAAGATTGAAGAAAAATAAGAAAAACTTACCAAACTTCAGCTTCTCTTAAAAATTACATCAAGCATGCGGTCTAATCCAAGCACATTCGTCTTCAACCCATCATGCCCATTACATTTCTCATATATCCACCAAAAGCTCATGATACTTTAAAGTAAAATTTACCTAATATGGATGTGAATTTCAATAAAAGAGGTGATGTAATGATAACATTTGTATTGGGATCATACTTCTTGTACACACGATGCCCAAAGCCCGACATTTTTTGTATCATGTAGACATGAAATCGAAAAACCATATTTTTGTGTTAGCATGCCGGAATGATAACTCGTTTTACTAGGTTCAATTTGTGTTCTCGGTATCTTAACGAATTGATCTAAGCTCCTATGTGTGACTAAGTTGATCTTTGGTGAAAAAGAATATTTTTGGGTGATTTTAAATTTAAATGCAAAGACTTAAAAGTAAAAGTGCTCTTAAAGTAAATCTAAGTCTAATTAAAGTAAAGTGCGAGTATTTTAAAACGTGACTAAAATTAAAGGGCACTAAAGTAAAATGACGTAAACTTAAATCTATCTAAGGCAAACTTAAAGTGCAACTAAAACTAAGGCAAATAATCTAAAAGTGCAATTAAATAAAAAGGAAAGAAAAATAAAGCTTGAAAATAAAAATCAAAGACAAAAGCTAATAAGAACCTGAATACAGCTCATTTAGAATAAACCTTCGTTTGGAATAATCACTCAACTTAAATGTCACCTTTGGTTGAAATGATTCTTCTTCACTTGGAATATTACCAAAGTCCTTGATCCGGAACAAACTTGCCTGAATATGTCACTTATCCAAAACAATCTTTCATTCGGAACTTGCTGATTCGGAATCTTGTAAAATCACCCTTGATTCGGAAGTTTTGGTCACCCCTTGATTCGGAAGTTTCCGGATGAAGCACCTTTATTCGGAACTTTTGAAGTTCCGAATGAAGGCTCTTGGTTCGGAACTGTTGGAATTGGTTCGGAAGTTAATGATTCGGAAGGTTCCGAATGAAGAATCCTGGTTCGGAAGTTTTTACTTCCGAATGAACAAGTTTGATTCGGAACTTTTGAAGTTCCGAATGAGGCTCCTTTATTCGGAACTTTTAAAGTTCCGAATGAACAACCTTGGTTCGGAACTTTCAGACTTCCGAATGAAGCCTTGGTTCGGAAGTATTGACTTCCGAATGAAACCTCAATCCTTCCCTTGGTTCAGAACTTTTTCTGGAAACACAGAAACAAGCAAAACTCTTCCGAAGAACAAGGAAGATGAGTACCAGCAGTGATAAACAAAAAGTAAGCTAAATCAAACACACGGATCAATAAAAACAGTAACGATCAAACAAATAAGCATAAACAAACAATCAAAAACATGAAATTAAACAACTTTAACCATAATAACCAAAAACACTTTGGATCAAAATAAAAGCATGAACATGAACATAAACACCACAAATCAAAGAATAAGAAAGGTAGATAAGAGATTGACAAGATAAAGTAAAGATTAACAATAATTAAAAGGAAACTTACTTGAAATTAAATGAATTTAAGGTGCAAGACAAGGTAATTAAATTGACAATTAATGTAAATGACAAGTATTTAAATGGTGGAAGAGCTAATTGTCACACTTAGCCAACAAAACAAATGATAACAATCCTAATCTATTTATAGGGGAGGATTAAGAAGCTTCCTCCCCTCCTTCATTTCTTGTTAATTGCAAGATTAATTCCTCCCTTCATTTAATCTTCATTAATTGCGTCATTAGTCCTTTTCTTCTCATCTTTCTTTTAAGTTTGGACTTTAAGGACTTGTGGCTCGGGATATCTTTTGAACTCGTCTTTAATATTTTCAATAAAATAGACTTGAGTTTCTCGGCTTTTGATAAAACTTCCGTCTTTTGACTTTTTCTTCGATAAATCTTCAGAATTGGTCTTGAACTTCCGTTCTTTTTCCACTCTTGACTTCTCGACTCCGCCTTTCATCTTTTTCTTCAATAAAAGCCGTGAATGCCCGTGAATTCTCGTGTTTTCTCCAATTTTCATAATTTCATCCTAAAATACAACAAAAACACAAACCACGCATAATTCCGACATAAAAGACATAAAATACACGTTTTGGTCCGGTTATTATTGTAATTAAGTGGTAGAAAAGATGGGTGTTTACACACCTATCAAATCCCCTACACTTGACCATTGCAATGTCCTCATGCAATGCATTAGTTACAAAGCGTGTTTACACTTTTCATCATAATTAATCCATGTTGGCCTTTATTAAAGAGATAGAAAATTATAAAAATGCAAAGTAAAGAAATTAAAAGCATACCTTGGGTTTTGAAAATGTCATGAATAATCATCATCCTCAACTTTTCACTTTCTCCAAACCAAGCTTAAAAACGAGATCATTGTTATTATAAGTTAATAAACTAACACGAACTCATGTGGGCCAATTATTCACTTAGACTCCCTTATTCCTAGGTGTATCTCTTATATTTTATTATTTGTCTTGAATGATCATGAAGATGCATTGTTTGACTTATTTCGATAGTTATTTAGTCTGAAAATAAAGTGCACGATTTAATCAATAGTTAGCTAAAGGACCAAATCTTTTAAAACTGCTTCCCGGGATATCAGAAAGTTCATATCTTGGCATAACTTGGTTCGCGATTTGAGACCTTTCTCGGGCCGATATTTGGCAGCGACTTCATACTTCAAATCTTGAGAGACGTTCATGAAATAATGGTCTTCTCTTCATAATTGGAATTTCTTCACTTTGGAATTTTGAGAGATTCTTCATATATGGACCACGACTTCTTCATTTTTCTCCAATCTTTATTTTGGATTTTGATATACAACGATCCGCCTCCTTTATTGACTTGGATCTATTTATCCTCATACCTTGTTAGGGTCTTTTCGGATACACTTCTCCATGACTTTTGGGGAGTTTTTGCTTTTCGTCGTGTGTCTCGATCCTTCATATTGATTTTCGATAAATGATTCTTCACATCACTTTTGGATCTTTAGCAACAAAACATAGCCCTCATGCCTTGTTAGGGCCTTTTCGGACTCGCCAATCTTCGCGCCCCGCTTCATAAGTTATGCCTTGGCTATGAACTCTCGTCATTACCGAGCAACTTTTAAACGATCTGGGGCTAGAAGCTAAGTAACTTTTCAAATCGTACAACCTTATTTATTAGCAAATAAATTATTAGCAAGCGATGGGAGAATAGGCTTATAATTAACTCACATAAATTCACGAAAGAATACCGAACTTATAATTGGCTCTATCATCTCTCGTTCTCCACAATTTAAAATCTCAAGTAATGAGACTCGTGGATACTTAGCCTATTAAATCAAAGTTTTGGGTTTTCGAGTCGCCTATAGGATCTTGCAAATTCTTAGACTCTTTCAAGTTTAGAAATCGCATCTTAAAGTTCCCTTGATAAACGACTCTCTAGGATCAATTATAGGAACTTGCGAAAAGTTCTTGTTCTTAACTCGTGAAAGTTAAGACTTTCGCGTTTTATAGCTCCCTATATAAAAGCCTAGCAAAACTTGACTTAAACACGTTAAGGATGCTAGCTAGAGTAAACTCGGCTTGAGTCAAAAGATTCACAATGTTTGAAAATTAAAATCACTTATTACATTTATTCTAGCGGAGAAAGAAAATAACTATACAAAGATAACAACTAATAGGCCAAAATAGATCAAAAATTTTGAAAAATGTCGAAAAATTGATTTTCCGGTTAAAATGAGGACAAAAACAAGGAAAAGACCACTTAACTTCGATAGAAGTCCCCCCTACACTTAAGATAAACATTGTCCTCAATGTTTAAGCATGTGGGAGTAAGCTCCCCTACACTTAGGACATTGTGCACGTTGTTTAAATCTTGCTAAGGAAAAGACAACTAAAGAGATTCCTATTTTAATATTGAGAGAATATAAAATAGTGAATCGAAAAGAGTTTAGGATAGAACCGGGAAGAAGTAGAACACGGAATCACGGGTCGTCAAGAATCATTAAGAGTGGATCATTGAAGCTCGAATCCCTGATTAAGAAGTGAGGAGAGGAAATAGCAATCCAAAGGGGTCCCCCTACACTTATGATAAAGAAAGCGAAAAGATAGATGCATGGGTTGCCTCCCAAGAAGCGCTTGGTTTTTGTTAACCGAGTCGTGAGCCTGACTCGACCTTGATCATCAACGGAAATAGCATGAAATATATCCACCAGGATCAAAGACATAGTTTTCATCCATCAATAAGCAAGAGCTTAAGGCGAACAAGGCAAGCCAAAAGAGAAGTGGCAAGGTTCCCTTAAGCAGAGATGGAGCACAGTAGAAGCAAGTATGAAGCGGTGCAAGCATGTCTTCCAAATTTCCAAAGATTTTTCCTTTTATTGCATCAGGTGGATACTGAGATGGCTTAAAGACTTCAATACCGGGATCGAACACTTTTTCCTTCAGGGGAAAATAGCACTCCGGCTCAGCCGAGTGTGAAGAAGATCCGCAAAGAAGCACAACCTCGTCCTCAGAAGTGGGACAAAGAGGTGTCAAATCATAAGTGCAACGGATTTCGGTGTCAACCGGTTTCTTCTCCTTGGACAAAATGCTCTTCAAATCCAAAGTAGGATCAAGACGATAATCTTCAAAGTCCAAAGGAGGTGCATCACTCTCATGAGGGAAGTATGTGTTAAGAAATTCAGAGAAATCTTCCTCGAATGAGTAATCGTCCAAAGTAGGATCGAGTGATGGCGGAGGATCTTCGTCATGTGAAGAATCACTCGAGAGAGTATCGGCCTCATCAAAATCATCATATGTAGGCAGCTCGGGATACTCAGAAGTACAATCAAAATCATCCGAGTCTGAGCTAGAATCATCATCATAAGCATCGAAGACCGGTGAAGAATCAAAAATGGGAGAAGCGTCCAAAGTAGGGAGAGAATCATCCACATTATCTTCAAAGAGTGGATTATCAGTGGAAGACTCGAATAGAGGATTGTCATAGACGGTAAAGTCATCGAGCACATTTATCATATTCACTGATTCTCGGCCTCCAAAAGATCTGCCGGTAAGCTTCCCCATTTTAAAAATTTTAGAATCATCCCCGACTCGTAAGATTAACTCGCCTTCGGCCACATCTATTAAAGCACGTCCGGTTCTCAGGAATGGCCGACCAAGTATTAGAGGAATACGAGGGTCCATTTCATAATCAACTACGACAAAATCGACCGGGAAGGTAAATGTGCCAACTTTGATAAACACGTCTTCGGCTATACCAACGGGGTAAGTGAGAGTGCGGTTTGCAAGTTCGAGAATCATCTTTGTAGGAATGAGATCGGGCAATGATAGTGTTTTCCAAACACTGAGTGGCATAAGATTAATACTAGCCCCGAGATCAGCAAGGGCAGTAAATTCTTCAGTTTTGTTGAATAAGCAAGACAACACAAAACGACCGGGATCTCCAAGCTTTTCCAGAAGTTCTTTAAGAAGGACTGCCGAGCAGTTTTCATTTAAGCGTGTGTTGGCGAGTTCAAGCAACTTCTCCTTCTTGCTAAGCAAGTCCTTGAATGCTTTGACGAATTTCGGCATGTGGCAAAGTGCTTCAACAAGGCTAATGTTGATGGTCATTTTAGATAGCATATCCACATATTTCATTACATTACAGTCATTCTTGGTTAGCTCGTTGGTCTTGCCTATGCGAGAAGGGTATGGGATTCTGGGCTGATAAGGGTTAGGTGAAGGTGTAGTTGGTGAAGGTTTTGATGTTGAAGGGTCTTTCCGAGATACATCGTCATGACGAGGCGGAGTCGGTAATGGTGTACTACTACTAGGTGTAGAAGGAGTCGGGATACATGGTGGTGGAGGAGGTGTAGATGATGGTGGTGGGATAGGTGGATCGATAATGGTAAGTCCACTACGCGTAGTTATAGCACTCACATTAGCTCGCGGATTAGTGACGGTGTTTGAAGGTAGAGAACCCGAGGAAGAAGAAGGTTGAGCTTCGGGCAAGAAACTAGCCAATAGATTCTTTAATTCAGTTGTTTGAGTGATGAAGGAGGATTGAAGATTTTCACGAACCTCGTTTCTGATGTCATTACCTTGCTTTAAGATATCTCCTTTCAAATTGATAATTTGGCTCTGTAGATTCTTGATTTGCTCACCTTGAGTTCTCATGATTGTGTCAACATCGGGGTTAATGGGTGGGTGTTGTTGGGAGGGTGGTTGATAAGGGTTAGAAGCACGAGGTGGGATTTGGTTGCTTCTATTGTAGTTGTTGGCGGGGTTTTGGTTTTGAGGAGAAAAACCTGGTGAAAGGTAATTGTTTGAACGGTAGCTCAGCAGATTTCTATCCCCTTGTTGTCTAGCTTGGTAATTTTCCGGTGAATAATTACCGTAAGCGGCATACACATTTTCCGGATTTCCTTGTGTCGAAGGACAATCTGTGTATGATTGAGGACCGCCACATGTTTCACAAGGATTAGCAACCGCTTTAACTTGATGTTGTTGTTGGTTTGAAGCGAGAAGCGTAATACTTTTGCTCATTTCAGCCATCATGCGGGTGAGTTCGGTCATCTCAGGGTTTGCTGAGGTAGAGGAAACATTGACTCTCGTGTTGTTTCTAGAAGAAGCAGAAGAATCCCAGTTCTTATGATGAGTAGTCATGTTCTCTATTAGCTCTCTACACTCCTCGGGTCTCCTTTTCATGAATGTGCCACCGGCGGCTGCATTAATCGTATCACGATCTCGAAAAGTCAATCCGTTGTAGAAAGTATCGATCAAGGTGACCGGAAGCATGTTGTGGTTTGGACAACGGTCGATCAAGACATTATATCTCTCCCATGCATCAAAAAGAGATTCATCGGGATCTTGCATGAAACCGCTGATCTGATTGCGAAGGCTTGTGACCATGGATGGTGGAAAGTAGCGCGAAAGAAAGCGTTGAGTCATATCATCCCAAGTGTGAATAGAATTCTTCGGGAGACGATCAAACCATTTTTCGGCATGATGCGATAAAGTATGTGGGAAGAGTTGTAGGCGGAGTACATCCATTGTGGCCCCAGGCAACTTCATGCTTTGGGTGATTGTGATGAACTTGTCGAGGTGTTTGTTGGCATCATCATCAGGCAATCCTCTAAATGGGTTTGTTTGTACTTGCTGAATCATGTGGTGCTTCAACGAAAACTCAGGAGCGTTGATTTGCATCGGCGCAATCGGTCCTCCTCGTCCAAACATTGTTGGTTGACAAAGTTCCTCCATGGTCCGAAGATCGGGCTGTGGAAGAGCATTGTTGTTATTATTATTATTGTTGAGGTGCGGTAGTTGATTATTGTTGTTAACACCTGCCATATCTAAATCTTCTTGAGGCTCGGGCTCTTGGTAGTTAGAAGATCTAGTACGCATACACCTGAAAATGCAAAAGAAAAAGAAACCAAACACAAAGACAATATATATACACAAGAAAGATAAAATCTTTTTGTATTTTTGAAATTTTTAATTTTTATGGTCTTTTTATCAATTTTTAATTTTTATGATTTTTTGAATTTTGTTAGGCAAGAAAAATAACGTTCACAAGTGAACGGATCCCAAAAAGCAACGTGTCTAGCACAGAAAGCTGTTGATCTTAACGTAAAGAGCCGGCAGCGGCGCCATTTGATAACTCGTTTTACTAGGTTCAATTTGTGTTCTCGGTATCTTAACGAATTGATCTAAGCTCCTATGTGTGACTAAGTTGATCTTTGGTGAAAAAGAATATTTTTGGGTGATTTTAAATTTAAATGCAAAGACTTAAAAGTAAAAGTGCTCTTAAAGTAAATCTAAGTCTAATTAAAGTAAAGTGCGAGTATTTTAAAACGTGACTAAAATTAAAGGGCACTAAAGTAAAATGACGTAAACTTAAATCTATCTAAGGCAAACTTAAAGTGCAACTAAAACTAAGGCAAATAATCTAAAAGTGCAATTAAATAAAAAGGAAAGAAAAATAAAGCTTGAAAATAAAAATCAAAGACAAAAGCTAATAAGAACCTGAATACAGCTCATTTAGAATAAACCTTCGTTTGGAATAATCACTCAACTTAAATGTCACCTTTGGTTGAAATGATTCTTCTTCACTTGGAATATTACCAAAGTCCTTGATCCGGAACAAACTTGCCTGAATATGTCACTTATCCAAAACAATCTTTCATTCGGAACTTGCTGATTCGGAATCTTGTAAAATCACCCTTGATTCGGAAGTTTTGGTCACCCCTTGATTCGGAAGTTTCCGGATGAAGCACCTTTATTCGGAACTTTTGAAGTTCCGAATGAAGGCTCTTGGTTCGGAACTGTTGGAATTGGTTCGGAAGTTAATGATTCGGAAGGTTCCGAATGAAGAATCCTGGTTCGGAAGTTTTTACTTCCGAATGAACAAGTTTGATTCGGAACTTTTGAAGTTCCGAATGAGGCTCCTTTATTCGGAACTTTTGAAGTTCCGAATGAACAACCTTGGTTCGGAACTTTCAGACTTCCGAATGAAGCCTTGGTTCGGAAGTATTGACTTCCGAATGAAACCTCAATCCTTCCCTTGGTTCGGAACTTTTTCTGGAAACACAGAAACAAGCAAAACTCTTCCGAAGAACAAGGAAGATGAGTACCAGCAGTGATAAACAAAAAGTAAGCTAAATCAAACACACGGATCAATAAAAACAGTAACGATCAAACAAATAAGCATAAACAAACAATCAAAAACATGAAATTAAACAACTTTAACCATAATAACCAAAAACACTATGGATCAAAATAAAAGCATGAACATGAACATAAACACCACAAATCAAAGAATAAGAAAGGTAGATAAGAGATTGACAAGATAAAGTAAAGATTAACAATAATTAAAAGGAAACTTACTTGAAATTAAATGAATTTAAGGTGCAAGACAAGGTAATTAAATTGACAATTAATGTAAATGACAAGTATTTAAATGGTGGAAGAGCTAATTGTCACACTTAGCCAACAAAACAAATGATAACAATCCTAATCTATTTATAGGGGAGGATTAGGAAGCTTCCTCCCCTCCTTCATTTCTTGTTAATTGCAAGATTAATTCCTCCCTTCATTTAATCTTCATTAATTGCGTCATTAGTCCTTTTCTTCTCATCTATCTTTTAAGTTTGGACTTTAAGGACTTGTGGCTCGGGATATCTTTTGAACTCGTCTTTAATATTTTCAATAAAATAGACTTGAGTTTCTCGGCTTTTGATAAAACTTCCGTCTTTTGACTTTTTCTTCGATAAATCTTCAGAATTGGTCTTGAACTTCCGTTCTTTTTCCACTCTTGACTTCTCGACTCCGCCTTTCATCTTTTTCTTCAATAAAAGCCGTGAATGCCCGTGAATTCTCGTGTTTTCTCCAATTTTCATAATTTCATCCTAAAATACAACAAAAACACAAACCACGCATAATTCCGACATAAAAGACATAAAATACACGTTTTGGTCCGGTTATTATTGTAATTAAGTGGTAGAAAAGATGGGTGTTTACACACCTATCACGGAACAAATATGAGACATAACACCTACATAATTCAAAATTACATCTTTCTATAATTCTTATCGATCGAGTCCATGACACGAATATAAAATTTTTAGTTCTTGTGACTTTCGACACTAGCACACAAGATTTCATGATGAACTGACGGAAACGATATAAGATAAAATGGAGTGATGGTAGTCTTACCACAATAGCAAATAGGTGACAATTGTTAACAATAGAAACACCTAAATTTTTCAGTATATTGCGGGTAACAAAGTCAATCATTTCATCCAGCAAGTCATACTGCGTATTTTATCAAGCATAATCTTATATATACAATATCTTAACTCATTTTCATGCAATCAGGATCAACAGGTTTAATATGAAACTCTTTATACATAAAGCAGACCAAACTAATATTTTGTATCACAACCTTTATAACTCCATAACATACCTAGTGGGTTGGATTACTTTGTCCTTGAGCTGCTTTTCGGTTGTTGAGCTTCCAAGCCAACCTATACCTGAAATCGAAAACCAAGATATTTTTTTAAGTTTCATTTATACTGGATAGATTAAAAGTATTCAAATAGATCTACAAATAAACATTTGACTGATCATGTAACGAACATATACAAATATTAATCTCATATTTCACTTTTACTTTCACAAACATGAAATAGGAAATGATCTTATTATTGTATGATACTTTGGATATAGAATTTTTTTTTGGGTATTATGCTAGTAAATGTATTTATCATGATTAAGTACTTAGCACTCTCGAAACCAAATGATCACAAAACAATAACATTTTGTATAAATAAAGGTAGGTACAAAATATATAAAAGATAGAGTAAAGTTAATCAAATACATAGCACTATTAGAATATATGCGTAATTTTACCATCTATTTATGAGTATCGTTTGTTTAACTTGATTATTGCATATAATTTGTATATATGAAATTGCTAGACCATCAAAGCAACATCAAATATTTTAAAATATTTCACATGTCGTTAAGAATCGCAAAATAAAAGCCAAGTTAAACGCTTAATCTTGCTCATTGTTGGGACAATGTGCAAGTCTACACGTATATTTCAAGGACTTGAGTAACAATTAATCTAGCATATCAAAGTTCAAAGATGTTTGACTTTTTGAGCAAAATAGAGAAAAAGTACTCACCCCAAGTCTGGCCGATCTTGCTCAAAGTCTAATCCATATTGTCCTCATCTTAGTCCCCACCTACAAGCGCTTATTATCGCAATCCTGCAACAAAACATTCCGTAAGAATACAACAAAACTATCAGACAACCCCATAAACCCCTAAAGTTAAAAAAAACATAAAATTAACAAACCTCATAAGGTGTGAAAAATAAGCCACTCCGACCACCTTGAAAACCATAAAACAATAATCTCAAATAAGGTAAAAAAAACAAATCATAAGAACAGTATAAGCTCAAAAGCTAGAAAAATAAGCAAATCTAAACATCGTCAAATTATGTTCTATAAATAAGCCATAAGCTAAACTAAGCAATCCATAAGCCCACAACAGTGACCATACCAGCTTCACTATAAAAACCTAAAGTTTAACCCATAAAATTTATTAAAAAACCCGAAATTAACAAAACTCCTAATTTATGACAAAACCGCAATTTGAGAATTCAATGTTTTATATATAAGTCTAATAAAAATGAATTTTGTCAAAAAAAAATTGTACCTTTCTTTTTGTCAAAAGAGTTTGGTACATCTCTTTATGTTTTCGAATTTTGATTAGCTAGGACAGTACTTTGAGACACTTTCTACACATTAGAAAGAACGCACAATACGACACTACTAAATGAAAGTAAAACCTATCCCTCATTAAAAAGAATAAGCGCTCATCCTACAATACAACTACATATATTAGTATGTTATAAAACCCCTCTACATAGAAGCATCTATGCTTCAAGATTAGCTTTTGTACCAACCTTTTTAGTATCAGTTTGAGCTTGAGAAGCCTTCCTATATGTGTAATGTGTGATTTTACAAGCTTCCACCAAAGTGTCTGCAATGAAACGCCTTTATTGGTCCTAACTCCCAAGTCGTCTTCTCTACTCACCAAGCCTATAGTGTACAATGACATAACCCTATAATAAAACATAACATAAATAAACATATAACAAACTCATCTTGACTAACTTCAATCGCAACCATAAAAATATTATTCATGCTACAAAACAATATTAGCAAGGTAAGTTTTGTTCAACCAAAGAAAAAGCATACCTAAATAACTTTTTTTCATTATATGGATGCAACTTTTTAACGTAAACACAAAGTTGTAACCTCACTTCGTTTAACACAAACATTTCAATAAACATATGTGTTTATCTTAATTACCACCAAAAGTCATCTTGAAATCTTGTGCGTCGGTGAACCTACAAAAGCATTAAAAATGTTAATGCAAGTGATGCCTAAAAACATTATTAGTGTTAACTAATCTTTCTTAGTTTTGATCACAACAAACTATACAACACATTTAGTGTAAAATACAAAACGAATTATTTAACTAACACTATCATCAAGGTAATAATCATATCACTAACATTTCTTAATCATACTTAGTGATCATCAAAATGATTATCCTTAAAACTCACTTTTGTTAATATGACAAAAGACTTTTTAATAAACTTTCTTTTTTAGAAAATGTTTTATTAAAATGGAAAATAAAATTTTGAAAATAGCATATTCCAAATGCTGTTAGAATATCATTTGAAGGCTTCAAATACCTCAGATATTCCTACCCCACTAAAAGACAAAAAACAGAGCGTACTCTAGTGGCGGTACCTTAAGTAGCTACGCGGTTCCTTAGCGATATGGAACCACCGGGCTAGATAAGGTACCGCGCCCAGATAGCCGTTATATATCCGTTATACTTTGTCTCCTTTAAATAGTGGGTCAAATCTCATTTTCCAATAAGCCGCTTGGACGTTTTTCTCAGCCCCCTTTCTATTTTCTATAGCATAATCATTAGTAAATGATCATTTAAAGTGTTAAGGATGTTTACATATGATTATCCTCTTGATCCCCTCCTTTACCTTGTCCAATGAGAAGATCACTCACTCACTAGTGTTGTGATAAAGATGAATCTATGAGCTAGTCATATTCATCATGATACCCTTTTGTTTTAGGTCAATCCATTGTATTTATGAATACTTGGACTAGTTGTGTTCATCCAAGTTATTTGTGGATACTTGGATTTGTTGTGTACATCCATTGCATATGTGTTTGCTTGGATTTGTGTTGTGTAAATCCAAGCTACATGTGTGTACTTGGATAAGTCTAGTTGAGTTGTAATAGATTTGATTAGTAGTTCTCACTAAACTATAAAGTGATGTGGTTGTGTCTTGTGAGTTCTCACTAAACTTGAAAGTGATTAGTAGTTGTGTTGTGTGAAGTTCTCACTTAGCTTCAAAGTGAAGAGTCGTGAAGATTGGTTCTAGCTTTGGATTAGAACTCGACATCTAGCCTTGTGTCGTAAATGGTGAAGTAGGCAACATCGTGAAGATTGGTTCTACCTTAAGATTAGAACTCGACATCTAGCCTTGTGTCATTAAATTGTGAAGTAGGCAACGTTGTGTAGATTGGTCCTAGCTAAAGATTAGGTCTCGACATTTAGCTTAGTGTCGGAAAATAATGTAAGCAACGATGTAAGGTTTTCTCCGTCGATAAGGGAGCTTGTGGATATAGTGGAAATCTCGATTAGGTGTACTCGAGGAGTGGAGTAGAAACGAGGATAGAGCCTCGTTGTGGAACCACTATAAATCTTGGTGTCTTCCCACTAGGTTGTCTCCTTCCTTACTCTTTACTTATTTCATTATCATTACACTTACCTATTATCTTTGCTAGTGCATTTGAATTGAACCTAATCATTATGCAACTTAGCTTCTAACAAAAGATAGTTTTGATACAAACCAAATTGAAAGTAATTTTAATTTGGTTGCCAATCGAAGAGAAACTATTCACCCCCACTCCTTCTAGTTTCTACAATTGGTATTAGAGCGATGGTCACTCAAGATCTTTGAAGTATATTGTACTTTGAAACTTGGATCGATCCATTGTCTCCTCAAATTAGAAGGTCAAGTTGTATAAAGTTTCTCTTTGGTCAAACTATTTTGTTTTTGAAAAATAGGTCTTTTAATTGATAATATTGCATCTCACTTAGATTAGTAGCATTTATACATTTTAGATCTACTCTTGAAATGTATCTACTAGTTTGCATCTTGCTTTGTGTAGGTACTCATGAAGACCAATCACTTAATTGGTTGTGGATTGAGCTACTTGCACTTGTAGAAGACTCATCTTCATTGATCTTTAACATCATTGAATGATGATACCAAAATGATTGGGAATGATACTAGTCCTTGAAGACTTAGTACTCATAGTCATTGATTGGGCATAGCATTGACTCCTTGATGGATTGCTCTTTGTGGCCAAGGTACGCTCTCGTTCTTCCACACGCCCTTTGATCATTCTTTTGATCATTACTTGACTTTGTGCTTGTTCTTGGCATCCTTGCCTTGACATTTGTTTGTGGTTTGTGATTCTTTCCCTTTATCCTCTCAAACCTTCATTGCTTGGATACTTAACTCACTATGGCGATGTAAAGTGAGTTAGTAGTAGCTTAAAGTATCAAGCATGATTTCCATGGTTTGCACCCATACGGTTAGTAGGCCCTTTGTGGGAGAGAAAGTGAATTAATACCTTGCTCATATTTTGGTTTAAACTAAGACTATTATTGAAAGTGATCTTTAGTCTATACTTGAATAATTGCTTTGTGTTTATTCATTACCAAAGCCGTTTAACGCTTCGCCGGAAAGGCACGTCTTAAACCACTATATATGACACAAGCTCTTCATTACCACTATTTGAAGATTGTCATTAATCCCTTGAGCATTGGTACTAGTCTTGATTCACTTCCCTTGACTTCTCTCCACTTTGCCGTTTTGCTACGAGTAGTCGTTTGTCCGTTTCGGTTCTTTTCGATCTTGATTCAACTCGTAATCCTTCATTAAAACATATTGCCTAGTATTTATGATGATCCAGTGTTACTATAAAAGGTTCATGATATATTTTTAAGTATCTTAGAAAAACTTGGTTTTTAAAATTTGGCGTTTTTCATTGATAAAAACCTGCCTCTGTAGGCGGTTCTTTATCTCGGCGGCTCAAACCCGCGGTTCCTTATCGATAAGGTACCGCGGGCAGTAAAGTCTGTCAGAGCGCCAGATTGATTATTTTATTCTTTTTCAAACCAAACCCTCTCTCTCCCAAAAACACACAGCCGATGGTTTACCCTTTTCCACCATTTTTGAAGCTTCCAAAACCTTCAATCACTCAAATTAATTGATTCCAAGTTGTGGGTTTCACTCATCCTTCATCTAACATCAATTAATTGTAAGTACTTTCTTTTAATTTCATCTATTTTGTTCTAGGGTTCATCCTTTCATAATTGGGGATTTTTTAAATTGAAATTGAATTAAAACCTTAATAGGAATGTGGGTTGACATGGTTATTTTACTATGATTCCTTAGGTTCATATTCATTAAGATTTCACTAAAACCCACTTATAGAACAAATCCGAATTTAGGCTAAATGATTTTGGTTAAAAGATGGATTTGAGATGAACCCATGAACAAATAGGTAATGACATTGTTAATGCTTACCTAAAAACCTTGTTTTGAAAAACCAATGTTCTAGTCCATTGTTGATCCAACATAGTTCATATGTTCTTGATAAATAATAGAATAGCTTCACTGTGAGCATGAGAATGATACGGATTCAATCCTTTGTTTGTCAAGAAATTGATATAACACATTCTCATATTTTTTATCTTTAATTTTATTTTTCATATGAGTGATTGGAGAAATATTTTCTTGTGTTTATTTAGGTACTAATCATGCCTTCACAATACCAAAAGGATCATCAACTCACCAAACAATATATGCCAAACCTATCCGACTTTTGTCACTCAACTCACCTTTCCCATACTTTTTCCTCTCTTCAATCTCGTTGCTTTCATGAGGGTAGAGTTGTCCAAAATGATATCAAGGATTATGTCTACATCAAGTCCATGTTTGAAAACATTGGATTTGATTGTTTGTTGAAAATTAAGGAAGACATCTATCCTCGATTCCTATTGGAGTTCTTTAGCACATACTCCGTCATTGAAAACAACGATGGAATATTTGTTAGGTTCATCTTGAAAGATCAACTCATTCAATACTCTCTCGAAGTGTTTGGTCAAATTCTTGATGTCCCATTTGTAGGCACTTGTCGCTTCACGGATAAATGGAAGCTTAGTGCTCTCCTTGAATCCTACAATTGTCCTCCAAATGATCATGAGGAAATTGATCTTGACTTCATTGTCGACATTGTCTCCAAAAAGCGTAATCGACCCGTTAAGAGAAGCCTTCATACTAAGGTACGTTCGGTGAAACGTCATGAGGTTCTCTTAAGCGACCTTAATGATAATATGGTTCAATGGACCAATATCCTTAGGGAAAATGTGTTTTGTCTTGGTGGAAACTGGGATCATGTTCCGGCGTGTTTAGTGCATATGTTATATTACATCTTTACCAACACCAATTACAATTTTGCATATTTTATCGCTCAACGGATCAATTATGCTATTCACAAACCTAAAACAAACCTCCCTTATGCAATGCTTCTCACTCGCCTTTTTAAAAGGGTTGGCCATGATTTTCCAAATCTTAATCTTTCTCTGTTTCAACCGGTCAAACGGGTCATGCTACCTATTCAAGAGGTATATAAGAGAAAGACAAGATCTGATCGTAAATCGGACCAACAAGAGTTCAATGATGAGGACATGGACATGCCAACAAGTGATGGTGATGGCATTGGCACAAGTGCTCCCATTGACTCTTCGAGTTCTTCTCACCACTCCACAAACTCATTCGTGGATGGTTTAGATGACATTGCTTCCCCTCCTCGCCATTCCTCTAGTGAAGTTCCTAATAATCTCAATTTAGAGGAACTTTACCGTCAAAATCTTCGAACCCGAGGTGATTTGCATGAACACCGGATGGAGTCAAGAAAGGGAATCAAGTACTTGGGAAAAATGATCAAGGATTTAGGCAAGAAAAGGAGGTGAAGACTTTGAGTTGTGTCAAAGTTTGGTTATCATTTGATGTTTAAACATTTGCTTATTAACACTTTGGTTTAGTTGTTTATTAACTTATGTTACATGTTTGGATTATTATTTTCTTTGATTCTAAATGTTTCTTATGCAATGATGTTTGTGATTTACATAGCTTTGTGCATGCCTTATGATAGTTAGCTTATTAGATTATGATCTGTAGTTAACTTTGGCTTGTGAATTCTTTAGTAAAAATCTGGGTTAACCAAAATTTTGGGATGTGAAATTTTTGAAAGACCTCTGGTCGCGGTTCCATATCAACCCGCGGCTCCTTATCGATAAGGAACTACCGGTCCTAGATAAGGAACCGCCGGCCACTGTGCTCGACAGCATCTTTTGCTTTACACTGTTTTCTCAATTCTGTGTAAACACTGCATGATTTTCTGTAATAAACTGCACATTTCCTAAACTAGCTTACCTAAATTCATTATTCACCTAAAATAATTTTAACCCATTACTAGTTTGGATCATCCCCTCACCCATTTAAACCCACCTTGTTTGTCATGTTCTTCACACATCAAAACATCCTTCCATAACCCTTAAACCACCTTTGTCAACCATGGTTTCTACAAAAACCTCAAATACCCCAAGGAAAACACTTAAGATTAGGATTAAGGTAGCCAAGCCTAACTCCTCACCTTTTCACACACCTAAGAATGAGATGGTTCCTATCCTCATTTCTTCATCACATTCACCACCCCTTGTACCATGCAAGACAACATCCACCCATGGTACTAACCACTCTATTGGTTCTATCTCCTCTTCATTCAACTCAAGAATGAATGAGCTCTCTTCACCCTTCACTCCAAGTGAACCCTTGGATGTGACCACACAACCCCAAAACAATCCAAAGCATTCCTTTTGTGAATGACTTTGATGACACCTTGGTGACTTCACCATTTACCCCTCCTAACTCACCCATTTCACCAACCTTGGAGAACATACCTCCACACTCACCCATTTCCCCTTTAGGGAACATGGCTCCACTCCCACCCATATCACCCTTGGAGAACATGCCTCCTCCACCTCCACCCAACTCAAACATTCAATTTTGGGTGTTCCACTTTCCCTCCTTTTGGGTGATCCATACTATGGGTTTCAACAAACACATGGTCCTAATTGTCCATGTTGTCTTTACAACCACTACATCATCCATAACCTTAGGATAGATATGTTTGGACTACATAGGAGGTTTCAAGAGTTCTTGCTTGCCTTGTTCTCCATGCCTCCTCCTAGGAGATGAATGATGAGTTTTCTAAATAAATGGCTTTCAACAAAACCAAGCCAAAGAAGACTACTCATCTAGATTTAATGTTAAGCTAGCTATGTATTAGTTAGTTTTATTTGTCATTGTACTTGCTTCCTTCATGAACGTTTCATGATGTTGATCTATGGATTTAGCCTTATGTGTTTCTATCCTTATGTGCACATTAATCAACTTTAATTTGAAATTAAATTTGAACCTAAATCTATCACAACCTCTAAAAACTTGACTAAAATTGGTTCAAAATGATATTCAAATATTGTGTCACCCTTTTTCAAGACATTCTTTGTGAATGTGTTGCTTTATGCAACCCTAGCATAATTTGGTGCTAATAGAGGTAAAATTCCAAGATTTGCAACTTTTTGAAAAAGTCTTAGTTTTTCTCAAAACCCTGGAAAAACTTGGTTTCAAGTCCACTGGACGAGGATCCTTAAAGTCCCACGGTTCCCTAACGATATGGAACCGCCGGTCCCTATAAGGTACCGCGGACAATAAATGACTTTTGACACGTTTTTGGTCAAAATTCTTTAAACCCTATACCCTGTCAAGATTCCTTGTTTGCTCATTTTGGCTAAACATTCCTTGACACTTCACATTTTGTATTCAAATTCTTACCTTGATTACATTTTACTTATACCTCAACCTTGAGATTTCATTCTCACACCTTCCCAACCTTGATAATTCATTCTCACACAACCTTGAGATTTCATTCTCACACCTTCCCAACCTTGAGATTTCATTCTCACACTCTCACAATGCCTAACTCCTCCATTCCTAACCTTGACATTTCTTTGTCACAAACCCACTCAACCAAAGCTTCCTCATCCAAGCTTTCAAAGAAACCGAAAATCTCGGTTCGACCTATTTGGGTTAAGAAGAATGAACCATCTTCCTCCAAACCACCCAAAAACCCTACCTTCTCTCCAATCAAGTATTGGAATGAGACTTATACCATTAACCCCATCACCGGAGCTAAAGAAAATGTTCCTCCACCACCAAAATCCTTCAATACCCCTCAACTCAATGACCTTTCAACCTTCCCAAACCTCACAAGGCATTGTGAAAACATTTCCAAACCCATTACCCCTCCACCACCAAACCCTAGGTTTGATACCATACCCCCATCAACCGATTTTGTGTTGCATCATGGATCCTCGTGTGCTTGTTGTCGATTTCAACAAATTGAACTTGCTCATATGTATGAGAAGTTAAATTTTCTTGAATTCCTCCTCACTCGGCCTCCTATTCAAGTTTTCGTTCCGGTGGACAAAACTTCGAATGATGCATCGTCGTCTTATTAGAGTCTTTTATTTTTTTAGCAATCTTGGAAAATTATTACTATTAGACTAGCTTATGCTTAGTGGTTTATTTTCCATATTTCTTGCTTTAGATACTCATATTTTGTGTATGACTATCTACTTTGTTGTGTCTTTTCTTTTATGTAACATTTGTGTTGTTTGTATGTTATTTCCTTTAGTTCTATTTTGAGTTGATCATGGTTAATTTTTACAATTGCTTATGGGTGATTCCATCAATTCTAAACTTTAACCCATTGACAAGCTTATCATCTTCATTGGATTGAAGTTTGATTTTGTTAGTTACCTCTTTGGACATACTTAGCAAAATACTTGCTTCTAATTTGAGATTTCTTCTCTCTCTCCCTCTCAAGTTACTTAGTAGGTAGTGATCATATATACATTGGTGTTTCTTTCCTTTCTACTAACCTTTGTGTAGCATGTCACCTTAGCTCACAAACTTGGTGCCCCAAGAAAGGGGGAGCAACCACCAAGGGGGAGCTACTAGCAAAGTTCGATGTTCTTCAAAGACTTGTGCTAACCTTTTGCTACGACAAAGGGGGAGAAATGATAGTGATAAACTCGTTAATAATTCGATATTTTGTGTTTCTACGTAAATGAGTTTATCGTTTGTCGTAATCAAAAAGGGGGAGATTGTTAATGCAAGTGATGCCTAAAAACATTATTAGTGTTAACTAATCTTTCTTAGTTTTGATCACAACAAACTATACAACACATTTAGTGTAAAACACAAAACGAATTATTTAACTAACACTATCATCAAGGTAATAATCATATCACTAACCTTTCTTAATCATACTTAGTGATCATCAAAATGATTATCCTTAAAACTCACTTTTGTTAATATGACAAAAGACTTTTTAATAAACTTTCTTTTTTAGAAAATGTTTTATTAAAATGGAAAATGAAAATTTGAAAATAGCATATTCCAAATGCTGTTAGAATATCCTTTGAAGGCTTCAAATACCTCAGATATTCCTACCCCACTAAAAGACAAAAAACGGAGCGTACTCTAGTGGCGGTACCTTAAGTAGCTACGCGGTTCCTTAGCGATATGGAACCGCCGGGCTAGATAAGGTACCGCGCTCAGATAGCCGTTATATATCTGTTATACTTTGTCTCCTTTAAATAGTGGATCAAATCTCATTTTCCAATAAGCCTCTTGGACGTTTTTCTCAGCCCCCTTTCTATTTTCTATAGCATAATCATTAGTAAATGATCACTTAAAGTGTTAAGGATGTTTACATGATTATCCTCTTGATCCCCTCCTTTACCTTGTCCAATGAGAAGATCACTCACTCACTAGTGTTGTGATAAAGATGAATCTATGAGCTAGTCATATTCATCATGATACCCTTTTTGTTTTAGGTCAATCCATTGTATTTATGAATACTTGGACTAGTTGTGTTCATCAAGTTATTTGTGGATACTCGGATTTGTTGTGTACATCCATTGCATATGTGTTTGCTTGGATTTGTGTTGTGTAAATCCAAGCTACATGTGTGTACTTGGATAAGTCTAGTTGAGTTGTAATAGATTTGATTAGTAGTTCTCACTAAACTATAAAGTGATGTGGTTGTGTCTTGTGAGTTCTCACTAAACTTGAAAGTGATTAGTAGTTATGTTGTGTGAAGTTCTCACTTAGCTTCAAAGTGAAGAGTCGTGAAGATTGGTTCTAGCTTTGGATTAGAACTCGACATCTAGCCTTGTGTCGTAAAATAGTGAAGTAGGCAACGTCGTGAAGATTGGTTCTACCTTAAGATTAGAACTCGACATCTAGCCTTGTGTCGTTAAATTGTGAAGTAGGCAACGTTGTGTAGATTGGTCCTAGCTAAAGATTAGGTCTCGACATTTAGCTTAGTGTCGGAAAATAATGTAAGCAACGATGTAAGGTTTTCTCCGCCGAGAAGGGAGCTTGTGGATATAGTGGAAATCTCGAGTAGGTGTACTCGAGGAGTGGAGTAGAAACGAGGATAGATCCTCGTTGTCGAACCACTATAAATCTTGGTGTCTTCCCACTAGGTTGTCTCCTTCCTTACTCTTTACTTATTTCATTATCATTACACTTACCTATTATCTTTGCTAGTGCATTTGAATTGAACCTAATCATTATGCAACTTAGCTTCTAACAAAAGATAGTTTTGATACAAACCAAATTGAAAGTAATTTTAATTTGGTTGCCAATCGAAGAGAAACTATTCAACCCCCCCCCCCCCCCCTTCTGGTTTCTACAAAAAAGTTATTACATATCAAAGAACTAGTAAAGCCATCATCTAAAGCAACAGTTAATTTACCTCATGAACCTGTCTAGAATGAAAATCCTTGACTCTAACCGTCTCTTCTTTACTCCCTTTATACAGCTTACCAGACCGGTTAATGCAATACCACTAACAACCTATCACATTACAATATCACAAAATTTACTTAAGAAACAGAGAAAGGCACATACCTTTTGAGTTGGTTGATTTGATGGATTCACAAAATTTTCAACACTAATAACTTATCAAATACCTTATATCAAACACCTTATGTACATACACAATAACTTATCAAATACACAATAAAAGAGAAAGGCACATACCTTTTGAGTTGGTTGAATTGATGGATTCATAAAATTTTCAACACTAATCTGTAAATGGAAAAAAAAAAGAAAAAAGAACAAACATAAATTAATTCAAATAGCGAATTAACTACCGTAGAAGTGTAATACAAACCTATTGATTTGCAAGAAGAATGATTAACATATAAACCCAGTTTAATAAAAAAACGAAAAGATGAATGTTAATAATCTTCTTACTGGTTCTGAACAAATAACTATGGGTTTGATATCAGTATTTTTAGAAAATGGTACCAAAAAACTCACATAACAGAATAGAGTACATTTGCTTGTATTCATGATTTTAAATTGTGTTTATCTAACGATGATGCTCAACATCGATTTGGGAATGATATTATGTTTGGCGGCCTTGTCATTTGGTGTTTGTAGGGCGGGCGGCTTGGTCATTTGGTGTTTGTAGGGTTTCCCCAAATCTTTTTTCACAAAAGGGGAAGGATGTATTTCCGTTATATTTAGTATAGGTCCTTCTTATTATTGGTTTTGTTACATCTGATCCGAAAATTAAGATACTTCTCATGTAAGTTTGCTAGTATTAATTTGCTTACTAAAAATAAGTTATAGAATGTTAAATGACCAACTTAGACATGACTAAAATTTAGATAAATATTTTTAATTTTTTTCAAGGGGTATGAAAAGTCTTTTTCTCTTCTCCTTAATTATAAGATATATATTATAAACTTAAAGGATCATTTTTGTCATTAATGAAACTATATTGATAAAAACTATATAATAAAACCTATTTTCTAAATTATTATAAAGTATAACGACTGTTTTTGCCAATTATGAAACTAAAGGATAAAAGATGTGAATATAAAAGAACATATCTATATTACTATCTGTCATGTTAGTAGGAAACTTTGTACAAAGATGTTCCATCTCGATATTACGTTCTGACTGAGTGGTTGGGTTTACGATTTAATGTGCCCTCGCTCCTCAAACGTTTATAGAATGACTTCTGAGTATGATGGCCCGGACAATGATAGAATACTATCACTTTTAATAAAGTTAAAGAATGCATAACTAATACACAAGAATGTTGAACCCATAATCAAAGACTTAATATTATACCAAATGTGTTAAACCAGGTTGGTGTGAGACCAAGTTCTTGTTTGTTAGCTTAAGTTGTTTTGTGTGACTTAAACCTAACAAGATTACTGGACATAAGGTGAGTCCGTAGCCTAACTAAAGTATACTACTTTAAATGATTTGAAAACCCCGTGAGAGGGATATATGCTAAACTGGAATACAAGTATTTTGGTATGCTTCTCAGATATGATTATTGCCACTACGTTTACTCTGCCATTAAGTCACTTTTTAATTGTAACTATTAATCATCCTAGAAGGTGAACGCTAATATTGTGAATAGTACTATTTAGGGACTGACATCCCCTATCTCGGCAAGTCGCACTTGCTAGCAGCTGATGGCTCTGACCTAGGCTAAACATATATACTTTATTTTGCTAACACAGGAGTTTGGCAGACTGTCTCCTTAAGGGCATTTTTTGTTGGTTTCTGTATGTCAAGTAGCGGTGTACAAACTAGTACAATAACAATTGATTGTTTTAAACTTACGAGCAAATAATGACGTAGCTCAGGAAAAAAGATCTTGTATTCAAAATAATTTTAAACCTATGGATTCACTCAACATTCGTGTTGACATTAAGCATATATTTCAGGTATTGAAATTGATAGCATGGAGCAACATACTGATGACGTGGAGAGATATAGTCTTGGATGTTTTTATCATTCAAACCTATTTTTCTAGATCTCGGGAACCTGTGATGTACAGTGTATGTACAGTTGTTTTATTAAAAATATCTGATTTTGAATGATAATTTATAAAGAATAAATAAAGTTTATCTAAACGCTCTTTTGAGTTGTTTTTCTATTATTATGCTTTCATATCATAAAGTAATACCCCTAAAAATATTATTCCGCTGCGTCAAGGTAAAATGGGTATGTTACAGGTAGTTTAGTAATTGAAGGTGTATATCGGTGGTAAACTAATTGAAGGTGTATATGGATGGTAAATTGGTCGAGGGTCAAAAGTGTTTGTTAAATACTCTTACTGCACTAAGCACCTTCTATCAATTACATTAGTTTCATGAGACAATCAGTTAGTCTTGATATTAAACATCTGGGAAAAAAGATCCATATATACTTCATTGAAATAATGTTCGTAATATTAATTTTGTCTTGAGGGTGTGATAGGTATATGACAATGGGAAATGTATGACAATTTTGGGGTGTGCTTAGCTAGAAATTTTAAAAGGTGTTGTATGGTAATTATAATGAAAAGTTGTGTTTGCTTTGTTAAAAGTAATATTCTCATTCATCCTAAATTATAGCTTATTTATTTTTATTTTTTGTCATCTATAACGTGCTATGTTTCTTTGTTACTGTATTTATATGTACTAGTTTTTACTGTCAAATTCATACTGTAATTGTTAACTTGTTAGTTATGGGAGCATTTATCACTATAAGGCCTCGTTTGTTTCGTCGTAATTCGACGTAATTAGATGTAATTGTAATTCGATTACATTACATAAGCTGTTTGGTTTACATAATGAATGGAATTGTAATTCAAATTATATTACGTAGGTTGTTTAGTTTGCGTTATAATTGTAATTCATACATTACAATTACATCCATATAAGGAATTCAAATTACATAAAAAGTTGGATGAAAAGTTCTGAATTACGTTGTAATTCAGTATTTTTATACTTTAAAAGTAGTATTTATAAATAATAATAATAATAATAATAATAATAATAATAATAATAATTAAATAATACTCCGTAATAATAACATAATAATAATAATAATAATAATAATTAAATAATAATAATAATATATTAATAATAATAATAATTATAATTATTATTACAAATTATTATTAATAAAAAAGTTATTATTATTAATTATTATTAAAATAATTATTATTATATTAATAAAATACTTGTATAATAACATTAACAAAATATTAATATAAAAATATTAATAAAATAATTATTTGAATTTATATATTAAATAAATAAAACATTATTTATTAATATAATAATTATCAAAAATGAATAATAAAAAAATAATGTTATAGTAAAAATTGTTAATAAAATTAATACTAAAAATAATTAAATAAATAGTTATTAACAAAATAATTATCATAAGTTTTTTTAAAAAAACTAATTGAATTATTATCATTAAAATATTTATTATTAACAAAATAATTAATAAAAAAAATAAAAATATATATTGAATATTATTTTTGTTTTTATAAATTATTTATTATTAAAAAATAAAAAACAATATAAATAAATATTATTATTGTTATTATTATTTATTATTATAAGGGGAGGTTTAGGAGACCTTTAGGATTTTGAGTGTTCTTAAAATACTCTTATCATAATTCTAAATTGTGTCCACTGGTGACTAAGAATTGGAAATTCTAGTTCTTGAGGCACTGTAGCATGCAAAGTTGATATACTGTGCATGTTGCCAAGACGTTTTGGCCTAGAATTGGGACTGGTCGGTTGGGAGACTTGGTGTAAAATTTAATTGAGCTTACCTGAGAAGTTTAAAAGAGTTTATATGAGATTTCTTCACTGTTAAGATCTTTGGTTAGCAAGGGACACTTGAGGACAATTATGTCTATCTTGCTTATGCAAGTGTGTATGATTGGACAGTGCTTGCTACCCTATAGTCATTTTCAGTATAAGAGTTATCTTCACTAGGGTAAACTTCTTTGTTAAGGTCTTTTTACTTTTTTATTATTTTTTATTTTTGGTCGCTGACATAGTTTACTTCCAACGCTGATAAGACCAATTTGAACGCTGACATGGCAAAATTTCAACGTTGACAAGAATATAGCCGTTACACGCTGATGTTTACTTTTTGACCGTTGAAAAACATTGGGGTCCACCCAGTTGTTATTTTTGATGAAAATATGGGCCGTAATTTTAGCAAGTTGGTAACTTTTAATTAATGAATGAGATAAGTTATATATTTTTCAAGATTGTGATGATTACTTTTTGAATATAACTGCCTCGTATTTCAACCAATCGTGTGCTTATATCACTCCTATAAATTTGGCTCTTTTCTTTCAAACAGGGTAACTACTATTTCTTGTCTGCTAAACTTCTCAAAACCTTCATACCTCCATTGTTACCATCTTACAGTATTCACGCATCATTCAAAATGGCAACAAAGTTTAAACTTGCTAATGTGGAGTTGGGGTTCAAAAGCCAACATAATATGGTGGCTTATATGGTTGAAGATAACACTTTGCACCCCAATACACAGAGATGATTGGGTATTTGATGGCGTCTCCTCTAAGGTATGCACTTTCTCATACTCCACTCGTCCCTATCACACACATCAAGCAGTTTTGGAACACTGTTAGTTCCAAAACAATTGATGGTGTGATTACATTGGTTGGCACTGTTCATGGGGTTCGATGGGTTGTTACCGAAGCTCTAATTCGTCAGGCTTTACGCCTTGATGATGTTGATGGTATAACAACCCTTCCCCTAGCAGAGCTAGAGTTAGGGCTTCAAGGCTTGGGATATGCTTTGCCCCTAGTTGGGCACATAAACAAATATACTAAACAACAATTTCCCCCAGCCTAGAAGTACCTGATACATGTCATCCTACAATGTTTGAGTCCCAAATGATCTTCTTTCAATGAAATCAATCAAACCATTGGTTGTGCTCTTGTTTGCATTGCAAATGGGCAACAATTTAATTTTTCCAAAATGATTTTTGATGGCATGTGTCACAACAAGGGTAACAAGATGACTCTTGCTTACCCTAGGTTTTTACAAATGGTTTTTGATGAAGATATTATCGTAGGGACCATGATGATTTTTATGAGGTTCCTACTCAAAAGAAAACTATGTTTGGTAACATGAATACTGTTGTCCCATAT
The DNA here is from genome assembly GCA_025667525.1 of Glebionis coronaria. NCBI lineage: Eukaryota > Viridiplantae > Streptophyta > Magnoliopsida > Asterales > Asteraceae > Glebionis > Glebionis coronaria. The sequence goes on from CM046881.1 coordinate 228,923,149, forward strand.
ATTTAGGTGATTAGTGATAGAAAATAGATGAAAAAGAGATGGATTCCTAGAGAGAGAAAGTAGTGAGAGAAAGTAGAGAGAGAGGTGACTAACTTGGTGAATATTAGATTAAGAAAGAAATTAGATACAAATGACCATCCACCCTCCTAACATGCTAGGAGGGTAGTATATATAGTCCACCCACATGCGGGCTTTAATGGGCTATATATTGGGTCGGGCTTGTCTTTTGGACTTTAATTAGTTTAAATCCAAGCCCGTAAACCACGACTAATTAACTACCTATTACAACGTTCTAATAAATATTACAATAGAAACCTATGACCGATCATTCTTGTTTGACTCAATATTTTGAGGCTAGCAATCTCCCCCAATGTGAGGTCATTCCTCTTCGATATTTGGAGTCCAATGGAGATTTATGAATTTCGTCATAAATGAGTCTTGAACGTGTAATAGTAGTGTTGTTCCTTCATGCTATGATCTTTGAGCCTTTGTCATTGTCTTTCGACTTAGTCTTTTATCTTTAGATCTTCAAATCATTCTTGGCTGGTCTTTGCCATCTTGCGATCTTGTGTCTTTATCCACATGCTCACACTATTAATTGTTGAATAAGTCTTTAGGCATGAACATGCGGTTTTGAATCTTTGACTTTGCTGAGTACACCGTGACGCCACCTTCTCGAGACAAAACATAGACACGGACTGAATGGCTTTGACATTCGTCCTAAATCGGTAGCGTTTTACCTCCGGTCGGTGAAGACCGTTATACGCTATTAATTATCGTACCTGTGATTAGATAGATTCAATTAAGAATATCCTTGACAGGGTTTTGCGGCAGTACTAGCCGTTCTCTTTACTCGACCGTCTTAAAGCAAGACTGCGAACATAAAGAGTGAATCAATTGGATAAGTATCCGCTTGATTAAAGTCGTCAATTCAAATTCCTGGAACAAGTTTGATTCATTAAGAATCTTACCATTGTTGCTTTCCAGTTGACACAAGTTTGATTCATAAGAATCTCACAAGTCACCTACCGTAGCGCTGTTTGATGTTGACGCTAGAAGGATTTCCATTCGTCACTGTGAATATTAATGAATATCACTCTGAATGTTCTGGCAAGACCATAAAGATATTGCGTAGAAACCTGAAACGAGTTTGAATCAAATTAGAATCAAACCACCGTTGCTTTTCAGTTTTACATATGTTCAATTCATAAAGAATCTTGCATATGACCTACCTCAGTGCTGTTTGATGTTTACACTGGAAGGATTTCCACTCATCATTGTGAATACTAAGTATCACTCTGAGTGTTCTAGCAATATCACAAGGATATAGCGTAGGAATCTCTTGATCTTCATCCGTGTTTCCTAACGAGATTTGATTGATCTCTTGGCTCTAGACTCGATTTGCGCACTTTTAGTAGTCGGAGGCTGGAGCAGATGCCACCTATTCAATATCAACCATCTCGGAGTGAGAAAGTCAATAGAAGTCGTGTTGATCTCCGTGACAATAAAACAAACTTCTTTTGAGAGAAGCCTGAGTAGCTAGGAAAGGGTTGTGCTTCACATCACTGGGTCCATGATGAGTTTGTCTTCATGATGTGTTGACCTGGTTTCTGCCTAAGTTGTATGGAGGGCTTCTTTCTTTAGACCCTTTATCCTTACATTTCTTTTTCATTCTTCAACCCCTTCAATGCTTACCAAGACATCATTAATAGCACCTTGTTGTGATTGTTCCAGTGCTATCATCAGTACTTAGTCGGCATTCAGCTTCGTTCACATTCTACTCCATCTTTCCTAAGGACTTCTAATAATCTATTGGATTGTCCCTGGGAAGATCCCTCCGGTTCTGGTTGGATCATAGGACTTAAACCTAACCACCCTTTTGACACCAATAACGTCGTGAATTAAAGATGTTGTGGGTTTTTGATCGTAACGATGAGTGCTTGAGTCTTTACATCACATTTTAATCACATTTTCTCCCCCCATCTCTAATATATAAAATCTTTTGATATTAGAGATACCAAATTTGATTAAAATATATTTTGAAAAATAGTCTTGAAAATCTTCGGGAGAAAAATGTGTCAAACTTAGCATGAATTTTGGAGCGCTCCCCCTCAAAAATTGATCCAATTGAATTGTCTTTTCGAGGATATGATCCACATTAAACTTTTGAGGAAAGGAGTTGTTGAACACACAATTTTTGAAAGATTTTGAATATCATTGAGAAATTCTTGAAAAAATTATGTTCAACGCTTTTTGAAAAATCAATTCTTTTTGTCGAAAAGGTTTTTCTAAAGCATAAACTTGAGTTCATAGACTTTGAATGTCTTGACGTATCCACTCAAGTGTAAGAAGATTTCTCTTCTTTTGCTGAGGGTAAGAGCACGAAATCGTACACTCCCCCGTGAATATTGATCCGGGTTGCAATCTGAAAGTGATTACAAGCCATTGTGTTGAGCTCAAAACGTTGAATGTTTTGTGACAAGCTCAACCCAAGATAGATTGCTCTACCCGTTGTTGGAAATATTGTCCAAAATAGACAATTTCCTTTTGAAAAGATAGAAATGACATGTTTTGAAAAATATTTACAACTTTCATTCGAGCTTTATGTACACACCCGTGTCGTTATTGAGTGACATTTCTAGGTACGTCCATATTATCGATACTGAAAGACATGTCGAGAAGAATATTTTTGGATTATCAAAGATTTTTTAATTTTGTATTTTGCTTTTTCATTAATATTTACAATATAGATGTTTGATAGATGAATCAAGCAGGCTTCTTTGCCAGAATCTCTAGTTCTGCTGGAGTCAAACATCTCATACCAATTTACCTAACAAGATACGTAAACCTCTCTTTCGAAAGAGATTTTGTAAACAAGTCAGCTAATTGGTAATGAGTTCCAACAAAGTATAATTCAACAATACCCTTTTCAACTTGTTCCTTAATGAAGTGATATCTGACATCAATGTGCTTCGTGCGGGAATGCTGTACCGGATTGCAGGAGATGGCTATGGCTGACTTTGAGTCACAGTATATAGGTACTTTATCAAAATGGAAGCCATAATCCGTGAGTTGTGTTCTCATCCAAAGAACTTGAGCACAACACGCAGATAGAGACACATACTCCGCTTCGGCTGTTGAAAGTGACGTACAATCCTGCTTCTTGGAAGACCATCCCACAAGCTTGTCTTGACCTAGAAATTGTGCACCACCAGAAGTACTTTTACGTGTATCAAGACACCCTGCATGATCAGAATCTGAATAGGCCGTTAGAAAGAAACCGGTTTCCCTCGGATACTAGAGTCCCATGTGAATGGTAGTCTTAAGGTACCGAAAGATCCGTTTAACCTCCTTGAGGTGCTTTGCAGTGGGTCGTGCTTGATATCGTGCACAATAACATGTAGCATGATGAATATCAGGTCTGCTTGCTGTCAAGTACATGAGGGACCCGATCATGGAACGATATCTCTTTTGATCTATGGGTAATCCCTTCAAATCAGCATCTAGGGATGTGGTTGATAATGGTGTCCCAACGGGGTCACATGATGTCATACCATGCTTTGTGATTATCTCTTTACAATACTTAGCTTGGTTAATGAAGATACCACTTGGGGATTGGTGAACTTGAATTCTTAGAAAGAATTTTATTTCACCCATCATAGACATTTCAAACCTGCTGTGCATTACTTTTTCAAACCATTTTGAAAGTTTGGGGTTTGTAGACCCGAAAATAATGTCATCAACATAAATTTGCACAAGCAAAATGTCATCCCCATATTTATAAGTGAACAAAGTTAAATCAATGGAACCTTTTGAGAAACCTTTGGAGACCAGAAATTTCGAGAGCTTATCGTACCACGCCCTTGGAGCTTGCTTGAGTCCATAAAGTGCTTTGTGGAGACGATACACCTTGTTAGGATAATGAGGATTGACGAATCCTTCCAGTTGCGTGACATAGACTTCTTCCTTTAAAGGACCGTTAAGAAACTCCGTCTTTACGTCCATTTGATAGACAATGAATCCCTTATGTGCAGCATAAGCAAGAAAAATCCTAACCGCTTCCATACGAGCTACTGGTGCAAATGATTCTTAAAAATCAATACACTCTTTCTGTCCATACCCTTTAGCCACTAGCCTAGATTTATTCTTGATGATCGTGTTCTCTTCATCCATCTTGTTTTTCCAGATCCATCGAAGATTTAATGGTGTTACATCGTATGGTGTGTCAACAAGTTCCCAGACTTTAAGTCTTTCAAATTGTTGAAGTTCATCCGTCATTGATTCAATCCAAGCATGATCAGCCATGGCTTCTTTGATGTTTTTCGGTTCAGCGGAACTCACAGCGAGTGCGAACATACAAACATCGCCATCGGTGTGAAGCTGTCGTCTTGTACGAACGGGCTGTGAAGGGTTTCCAATTACGTGAACCAAAGGATGATCTCGGATCCAATGATGTGTTGAAGGATGTTGTTGGTAGAACGTATGCATATTTGACAGATCAACATGGCGAGTAGAAGACTCTCCAGTTTTGAGTACCGGTGTACCGAATGGGTTGATAAATTCGTCTTCGTCAGATAATGCATTGTCTGCTTGATTTGTGTTCTCTGGAGCAATGACAGTAGTTGTGGATGTTGTAGGATCGATTGTTGAAGTGATATTCTGAGGAGGTAAATCTGCAGCAACCCTTGTTGAAGTAGATGAAGTTGTATCCGGTTGTTGACGATGATCGGTATCATCATTCTTATCATGAGTGTCAGCGGAAGACTTCGATACAACTTGTTTCTCCCCCGTGAAATATTCATCATACATTGGTCCATATAACATTTCGAACTCTTCAATTGTCGTGTCGACTGTCATATCAGCTCTAGGAACATGTTCTGGAACCAGCGTTGAACTTGACGGTTCATTGTTGTGGTCTTGAGTTCTGAGTTCCGTGCGGTTGTGAACGAAAGTCGTTTGTCATTGTGGATCGGGACTTAAACTGCTTTGTTCAAGTGCCATTTCTTGTGATTCATCAAATCGGATGTGAATAGTCTCGACAATCAATTTTGTTCTCTTGTTGTACACTCTATATCCCTTAGACTGAGTTGCATATCCCACAAGAATACATGCATCACCTTTCTCTTTCATCTTATCCAAATTTTCACCATCTCGAATAATGTAACAAGTACATCCAAAAACATGAAGGTGTTTGAGTGAAGGTTTTCGATCATGAATTATGTGATATGGTGTCTTTTCATGTCTTGGGATAATTAAGGAACGGTTTTGTGTGTAGCATGCGGTTGACACGGCTTCGGTCCATAATTATAGTGGAAGTTTTGAAGCGGATAGTAATGTTCGAGCAGCCTCAACTAAAGTACGGTTTCGTCTTTCAACAACGCCGTTTTGTTCGGGTGTTCGAGCAATAGATGTTTCATGTTCAATCCCTTCGGCTTCAAAATACTTCTTAGATTTGAATTCAAAAATTTTGTACCTCTGTCAGTACGAACCACTTTAACTTGAGCTTGAAGACTACGTTGTATCAATTTAAGGAAGCTGATGAGAACGTCGGGTGTTTCATCCTTGGACCTCAAGAAGTGAGTCCATGTGTACCTTGAGTAATCATCGACTATTACCAGAATATATTTCTTTCCATTGATACTCTGAACATGCATGGGACCACACAGATCCATGTGAAGAAGATCTAACCGTCCTTTAGAGCTTGGTGTGGTCTTTGTTTTGAAGCTACTTCTTTTAGCTTTACAAAGTTCACAAGAAGAACAAAGATGATCTTTGATTAATTTCAAGCTTGGAAGGCCTCTCACAATATCTTTCTTGGAAAGCAAGTTAATGGTATCAAAGTTGAGATGAGAAAGACGTTGATGCCATAACCATGCCTGAGTCGATGAAGCTTTAGCCATGAAGCAAATTGGAGTTGATGAAGTCGTGTCTTGAAGTGAGATTGTGTAAAGATCAGTACCCCGTGTACCGGTAAGTAAGTCATTCCCATCATAATCACGAACAAAACATGTCTTCTTTCTGAAAGCAACTTCCAAATCCGCATCACAAATTGACCAACTGAGAAAAGATTGTGATTGAGCCCTTCGACGTAGTATACCCTTTTAATCGTGATATTCCCCTGAACCAAATCTCCATATCCTAGGATCGGTGCAAATTGATCATTTCTGAATCGGACCGTACCCAGGAACTTCTCCACGAAGTTAATTAGAAGCTTGAGATTCCCCGTCATGTGCTTCGTGCATCCGGAGTCCAGTATAAAGAGAATTATTTGTATCACCTGCAGAAGAGTTAGAACATGATGCAGCATTTGCTAAATTGGATACCATAGTAGTTGTGATAGTAGAATCATTAGTGTCCTTATCAACATTTAAAGGCAAACTAACACTCGTTTTCAAATTTTCTGTCCTAGCTTTCGGCATCCATTTATATCCGGGAGGACATTGATTAGCAAACCACCATTTCCAAGACTTGCTAGCAGACTCATATAATTCCTTAATTTTGCTTCTAGGATTCGTAGTGGTGGAGTCTGATGCATTACTTTTCTTAGTGGGGCTAGCACCAGAATGGTTCACTTTGCGTTTGGGTTTACGAGCTCTAATAGGCATTGCAACTTGCTTCTTAGTTCTAGTATCTATGCCTTTGACTTTATTCATAGCACACATAGAATGATTAACATTAGCACACTTTCCACATTTGACACAAACAAATTTCACATTCATAGCATTCAAATCATTCACATCATTCATATCGTCATTACATGCGATTACAGACTTTTTATTCTTAAAAACATTCAAATTCCTAGGGTGTGCTTCTACTTCCTTCATCTTCCCTTGATTCTTGTGTTTCCAGACCTTATCATTCACTTGAGTGCTCTTAAGCTGAGGCCGGCTAACACTAGTAGTGGAGACTATTCCTGTAGTAGAAGACACACGAATATTAGTGTTTCTAGAAGTCTGAGGCGATTGAATAACTTTGTTTGTGGGCTTAGTGGTCATTCTATACATCCCTGGTTTAATCACATTATTGTGCTTAACGCTTGGTGCTATGGCATTCCTTATGGGTTGATTTTGTGGTAAACTTTCCTTTCCATCTGTTTTGGGGGCAAGCACAGGTTTTGCAAACGAGGAATTTGATAAAGCAGATGGTTTTCCCAAGATAGAGGATCTATTCACTTTAGAAGCATTGGGTTGTCGAACAACAGGTTTCTTAATGCTAGGTTCCACGATTTTCCCACCCATTTTAGCAACGAGTTTCTGCAACTCTACTATCGCTCTGTCCATGTCTTGTAATTGTACTTTCAACCCTTTAATTTCAAAATTCTGTTCATTCATTTCTCAAAACGTTTGGGAAAGTGTTTCTTGCAATTTATTATCATGTGGAAAACTACCAACGTCTTTTTGCAAAGCAAGTTCAAGTGAATGGCAATGTTTTTGAAGGAAATCAGTTTTGTGTTGAAGTAACTCAAAAGCCTTTTTATCAACATTTTCTTTACGTTTCGAAAGCTCAATTTTAAGATGTTCACATTCTTTGCTTTTATCAAGATATTGGCATGCAACTTCAGAATATTCATCAATATCAGCACAAGATGTAAAATAAGCACACATAACATCGTTAGAAACACATTCTTGCAATAGTAAATCATATTCATGTGAAAAATCAGTCTTCTCCATTTGAAGATCTTCAATGTGTTTCTCAAGAGATTCAACATATTTTAAATCATCATACATTTCAGTCCGAATGAACTCCTCAAGTTGAAGAATAGTTTGTTTAATCAACGCCGTGTTAGGAATTAAGAGTTCTTTCACAAGCAAGGTAATATCTTGAGGAATCGGGCGTGTCCAATCAGCATTTTCACGTTTTGCCCAGTCTCTTTCAACAATAGATTTAACATTATCTATGTGGTGTTTAAGAATACCTAATGTTTTCCTACTCTTGCTTTTAGATTCATCTAGAGGGAGGTAGTTTATGTATTTGTAAACATTAGATTTCTTAGGGGCAAATGCTTTCTTCCACTGAATTCTCTTTTGTTTGCATTCTAGGAACACTTCCTCACGAGTTCTCTGAGTTTGTTTGTTGAAAAGGCCATAAAGACTATTCTCATAAGCATAATTATATGGTTTCACAAAATCCTTATTAACAAGTGGTTGACTATCATCATCCCAAAGGGCAGTCTCTTCACTATCGGCACTAACAGACATGCAATCAAGATCTGTCATTTCAGTCTCATCAAGATAAAGACACGGGTTCGCAGCTTGAGCTTTGGCAAGGTACTCAGGACTTGCAAAGCTAGCTTGACCCTTAAACATCGATGGAGGTGCTACATTCTTACGGATTGAATAGAATCATGCGTTTTAAAAACAACGTTCTTCAAAAATTCAACTTGTGCATCTAGTTTCGTTACTTTTTCAGTTTCTTTATCATATCTACTTTTGAAGTGTTGTTTTAGCGCATCTACCTCTTGTTTCTTATCCTCAAGAATTTTAGCAGAATCAGTAGTGGTCATAGAGAGCTTTTGTTTAAGTTCATTAACTTTGGTGTTGGCAATGTACGTTTTTTGGCGTTCATCCATTAAGAAAACATTATATTGACGCTTCTCTTTAGCTAATAACTCAAGATTTGTATTATATTTGTTTTCAACATCGTCCTTTTGACTTTTTAACGCACTTCCCTTGTACCCCTCAAGCTCTTTGGTTTTCTGAAGGAGCTCATCTCTATAGATTTCAGTCATCTCAGTAGATTTGATAAGAGCAGCTTTGCACTCTTCAAAATTTTGAGTGAGCGTAGCGTTTGCCTTCTTTAATTGCTTTTGACTCTTTTTATTTTCAGTGACATCTTTTTGTAAAGTAGCAATTAAATTAGCAAGCGCAATACGTTCCTCTTCATCATATTCATTTGCATGTTGATCATCCTCAGAATCATTATTGCACATGTCTGATGAAGCGGGTATGGTATTGCTATCAACCGTTTCCATCATACACGTGTCAGTAATGGCATTGGGTAGATCACTATGCTCAGGAATATCACCAAACACATTATATTCAACAGTAGTGTGTACCTTATCGATTGGCTCAGTGTCAAAGATAGGGCCATTGTCATCTTCAGTGACTTTGAGAACTTCTTCAACCTTTGCCATGTACGAGTAATGTGCATCGAGCTCTTGATCAGAATATTCATCATCAGTATCATCAAGCATTGCTCCTTCCTCAGCTGACAATTTGACCCCTGCTTCCATTTTCTTGCATAGCAGCATCTTTTCCTTGTGATAGCTGGAGTCTCTAACCCTTTTCGGCTTCCTGCATTCCTTTGCCATATGCCCATAACCTTGGCAATTAAAACATTGAATCCCACTCTGCTGAACCACTTGACTTCCAACCGTTTCCCTATTCCCAGTAGCAGCATCAATCCTCTGAGTATCATACTTGGCAGTTTTTCGATCATACCTTGCAGAACCCTCAACATGTGTTGGATTATGTCGATCATACCTAGAAGGACTTTCACCACGTCGACGTGTGTCATACCTTGGAGGACTCTCAACATATCGGTTCTTGGTGTTAGAGGATGTGCGAAGGTTGTTGTTGGTGGGTTTGTATATTTTCTTGTAAGTCTTCATTATGAAAGCAATTTGTTGTTTCATCTCTCGATTCTTTTGAGCTTGGTCTTCATCACTATCTTCTTCAGATGATGACTCAGATGGTGGTGATGGTGCTCTTGGCACTTTACCTCGAGATCTTGTGGATGATGAAGACTTAGATGATGTGGAAGATCGTGGTGAAGATGATGTAGTGGAATATGATTTAGGAGCACGAGAGTTATGACCTTGAACATGTTGAGTTGTAGTCACTAAAGCAAGTGGATTAGTCGTCTTGGCAACACGTTCAGCTCGAATCTCATTTGCTTCATTCTGAAATTGCTTCAACATGTCAAAGAGTCGATGATATGAGACCTCGTCTAACTTTTCTTGTTGTTTCACCAAAGTGACGAACCGTGTCCACTCGGGTTGAAGTTGTTGAAGAAATTGAACATTGACTTGCATGGTGGAGACTTGCAGATTATTTCTTGTCATGTCATTCATCATTTTATAAAACCTGGAGTAGTAAGAGTCAATTGATTCTCCATCCCTTGAAGTAAACTTGCCAAAATTCCAAAACAAGTTGGTTTTGACATCTTGTTTGTTTTGTGATTCTCCTTGTTACAAGCGTTCAATAGCAGTCCACATTTCATGTGCTGTAGGACAAGCATCAACCGTGGAATAAATGTCATCTCCAATCCCACTTAGAACCATATAGATGGCTTCCTTCTCCGCATCATGCCAAGCACAATCTTCAGGTGTGAGATCAGCTCTTGTTTCATCACGTTCACTTGCATGAATTGGATCAGTAGTATCTCTGGCTGCTCTTGGAGGACTTGAGATTTTCTTGAATACATATGGTCCATGAGTAATACATTTCCTCAAGGAATCACCATTTGGTCTTGTATCAAGGTATCGTATGAAACGTGATTGCCATTGAGCATACCGACCAGATACAAGCATTGGTGGTCTCTCTTTATTCCCCGCCACCATGATATTGTTGTTTGTGACACGATACTCGTGAGTAGAATCCATATCTAGAAACTTGTAATCGATGAAGTGTGAATGGATCTTAAGTAGATGTGTGTTGATTGTTGTTGTCGATGAAAAATGTTAAAATCCCCTAAAAATGTCTTCACAAGAAACCAGAAAATCGAAGGCGAAAAATCACACGTATGTTAAAAATTTTCACTTTTGGGTTTTTTTCGGAATAACTAACATTTTCAGAAAAATTGAGTATTTCGGAATAACAAGTTTTTCAGAGAAATGCCTTTCTTCGGAATATTAATGTTTTCAGAAAAAGCAATTTCTTCGGAATAATGGTGTTTTCAAAAAAACGTGGATTTTCGGAAAAATGATGTTTTCAGGAAAAACAACTTCTTCGGAATAATGCTAATTTCAGAAAAAACGTGGATCTTCGGAATAATCTTCGGAATAAATGCTTTTTCAGAAACTGAGACTTTTCGGAATAATCTTCGGAATAATCTTCGGCATAATCTTCGGAATAATCTTCGGAATAATACCAAATTCAGAGAAAATAAAAAATTCAGAGAAACTTACCTTCTTCGGAATAAACATTTCTTCGGAATAAGTAGATTTTCAGAAAAATACTTCTTCGGAATACTGAAATCTACGGAAACATTTTCGGAATAATGATGATTTCAGAAAAAATTTCGGAAAAACCACTTTTTCAGAAAAATCCCTTTTTCAGAATATTCACTTCTTCGCAATATAAAACCCTTTTCCGAAAAAACTGTTTTTTCGGAATAATTAACCCTTTTCTGAAAACAGTATTTCGGAATGATCTTGAATCAATGATAAACCGTGACTCAAAAATGAATCCAAACACCTTAAAATCTTCTGATTTTTACCACAAAAACCAAACTAAATCCCTACCAAATCGATATAAATGATTTATATCAAGATATCTAGCCCGAAAATACTAAACAAAATTTAATCGGGATGATTTATATGGAAAAATCAACCGAATCAAATTCAAACCAAACAACGAAACACAATCTTCCCCGTGGCGATTGATACCAAATGTTGTCCCATATATTTAGGTGATTAGTGATAGAAAATAGATGAAAAAGAGATGGATTCCTAGAGAAAGAAAGTAGTGAGAGAAAGTAGAGAGAGAGGTGATTAACTTGGTGAATATTAGATTAAGAAAGAAATTAGATACAAATGACCATCCACCCTCATAACATGCTAGGAGGGTAGTATATATAGTCCACCCACATGCGGGCTTTAATGGGCTATATATTGGGTCGGGCTTGTCTTTTGGACTTTAATTAGTTAAATCCAAGCCCGTAAACCACGACTAATTAACTACCTATTACAACGTTCTAATAAATATTACAATAGAAACCTATGACCGAACATTCTTGTTTGACTCAATATTTTGAGGCTAGCAAATACCCCACCCTTTATAGACCTCCCCTCACCCCAGCCATGCAAGCAGTCATTCAGGCAGCTGCACAACCTCAACCATAACCAGACCCTCTACCAGCACCCTCCGTCGCCACAACACATGGATATTGACCCTCAACCCTCAGGCGCTGACACTCACAATGTGGGCGCTGACATAGCCAACCCAAACGCTAACACCAATATTCCCCACACCCAAACAGACCCCTACACCCAAACAGACCCCCATTCCACTTCCTCTTCAGAACCACAAGACTATTGGTTTGAGAAACGCCAAAGGACTACTGGAGTGTTCTCCTCTAGTGGTCCTAGCCATGTAGCATAGAGAACCACCACCACAGGTGTGGTTGGTGACATGGGTGGGGCTGGGACTATTGACACTGGCTTAGAAGCAGGTCCAGACAGTCCCAACATCATTAAGACCACACCCATGCCCAATGAATCTCTCTTGGGGGGTCAAATCCCCATTATAGAGGAGGGCAGACTGGAACCTTTATCAGCTATGGAATTAACGGCGGTTTGGATGCGCTTGCAAAAGCAAAATGCAGACCTTGTATAGGTTGTCACAGCTCAAGGCCTTGAACTCAAATCATTGAGGGAGAGGATAGTTATTTTGGAGGCTGCCAATAATAGGAGAAGGCAGGAGGATTCTTCCAAAGGGGAGGATGAGCCAGTAAATATGAATGACAAGGGCTCACAAGAAGGTGGTTCTTATGGGAGTGTGGAGATAGTTGAGGCATTGACAAGTTTGAAGGAGAAGCCAGTTGTTGATATTTCTTTGGTTACTCCTAAGAAGATTTCATTTGAAGAGATGATGCAGCAAGTTACAGAGTCAGCCGCTGACATTCAGGATTTGAACACTGACAAGAACAAATCAAACGCTGACAGACTTTCAGGTATGACTGGTGTATCCCAACACCAGTTATCATCAAAGATGTTTCTACACAGGTACCATCAATCACTTTTGCCAACTATTAGAGATTTGGATAAGGGTAAAGGGATTATGGAAGAAGTACCAGTACCTAAGGATGCAGCTCAGGTACATTTTGATTCTGTTTTGGCTGCACAACTTGAGGAACAGGATAGGGTAGAGACTGCCATTGAAAGCAATAAAGATGGTAGTAATGAGGAGAGTTTTGGTTCTAGTGTGATGATAATTGAAGAAGTAGAGAAATTGGAGTATGGGGAGGATGAATTGGCTAAGGGGAAGCTTAGGGAGTTGAAGATGCATGTAGACTTTGATATGCCTGAAACAGTTGATATGTATTTTGCATGGGAATCTTCAATTGCAGAAAATCCAGACATGTCACTTACTGGATAAATTTAGGGATTGGAAATTTTGTTAAGAGTTCAAAAGGATTGCAAGGTGATATTGAAGCATAAAGCAAGTAAAGTACTTTCTGAGCTAAAAAGAGATAGAAGAGAGCTCTATTATATGCTTCTTAGGTGCCATCAAGGAGGATGGACCTGTGAGAAATTGAAGAATATTTCCTTTGAACAACTGGAGTTTTATGCATATCCTATTTGGGAACGTGTTTGTGAGGAGAATACTATTAGACTTCTTTCAGATGAAAGGAAGGAAGAAATTGAGGAAAATATGCAGATCAAGAGGGCTTACATTATGCCAAGACCAGTGAAGAAGGGAATACCTATTGAATTCCCAGTACTTGATAAAGTGAATCCAAGTGAGGCTGTTATAAGGAGGAATATAAAGCTTTCACCTTTGGAGGCTTCAGATGTTGCAGAAGTGTTACCTTTAGATTTCAGAAACCTAATAATCAAGTATGAAGAAGATGCAAGTGGTTTCTGGGTGATCACCAGATATGGTGACAAGGTACACACATTCACTTCTTTAATTTCTTTGTTTGCAAGCATGGATAAAGAAGACTTGGTAGATTTATGGAAGTTGATGAAGACCAAGTGTGAAGCTGAAGAGCCTTCTTGAGCAAATGGAATAAAGATTTGGACAACATTCAAGAGAATGATTGCTCCAGATGAAGCTGATCCAATATGGTTGGATCTGGATGACCTCAGTGGCTTGAAGTGGCGTTTACATTCAGCTACTGGTGTATACCATCTTAGTACCTCCAAGTTTTCAGAATATCTTTTGGTTGATGCTGAATATCCTATGTCTCAAGATGTTTTGAAGATGATGGTATCCACACAGTTACAGGTTGATTATACCAGTGATGTTAGTAAGGATTTAATTAGATTTGTTTATTATCTAATTAAGAAATAGTTGGTTTTTGTAAGAATCCTCCTTGTACTTAGTTTTCATTCAGAAACTTGATTACTGTAGTAGATATCAAGTTTAGATGAGGATTGTTGGGAATAAAATTAGCTAAGTCACTGGCACGCTGACAAGAGGAATTTGGACGCTGACAAGATTAAAAGAGGCGTTGACAGATGAACACTGACAAGACATATTTGAGCGTTGACAAGAAGAAGTCCAACCACTGATAGGAATAATTAGTCTACACGTTTTGTATTTGAAGTAAAGATATGTTCAATATGGTATTTTCTATAATTATCTTTACCTAGAATAGTTGATAGGTAGACCTTTGTACACGACTCCTTGTGTTATAAAAGGAGGTCGTAGGGTTCATAGTTTGATATCAAGTTTTATCAAGTTTTACACTTTCATTGTACGCAAGTTTGATTATCAATCAAAAGTGAATGTTTGGTTTACATTATTTGTTTGTTCTTTGTTCTAAGTGTTAATTCCGCATAACACTTAGATTGTCAATTACACAAAGTTTCTTTACGTGTTAAACTTGATTCAATCTCGTTAACACAAAGCTAATCGATCTAAGTTTGGGATCAACAAGTTATTATTATTATTACTATTTACTATTTACTATTTCCTTCGACGCAAACCAGGATGGTCTATTTCGTGCCCGGTCGTGCAGTGGTTGATATTGCACAACGTAAACGTGTTAAGTATATAGCTAAGTGTACGGCTATTGGATATGGGTTTCTCCCATGTTCCTTTTCTTCTTTTGGAGAATTAGATGAGGACGCGTTACCTTGTTGAAGCGGATCCAAAAGTTCTCCATGGTTGAAGACATCAGGGCACGTGTTTTTGTTCATATTTTTAAGAGGATTAGTTTTGTTATACCTAAAGGAGTGGGAGCTAAGATTGTATCTCGACTTCCCACTAACTTTTTGTAAATTTTATTATTATAATAAAATAATAATAATAATAATATTTATTATTATTTTATTCTAATTTTGAATTATTTGATATTATTATTTATTATATATATTATTATTTATTAAAATTATATTTATTTTTTACTTTTAATATTAATATTTTATTTTTTATTATTTTATTATTATCATTTTTATTAATTATTATTATTTTTAATTACTATTATTTTAAGTTTTTAAATAAAAATTGAATTACATTAGTTAGTGATCAACCAAACACAATGATATAATATATCAATTACAATTTCAACAAATTACAATTACAATACATTACATCTCTTTTAATTACAATTTACTTAAATTACGATTCTTTTCACCAATTACAGTGAACCAAACGCATCCTAACACATTTAGTCCTGACTCATGAGCTACCCATTTTGTGATTTCACCACGCTCACTTCTCAATGCAAAACAATAGCTATACTTAAATACATATATTGAGACACTGTTTGGTAACAGTTTTTTCAAAAAGTATTTTTACCAAAGCTTGTTTAGTTAGTGTAATTAATATTAACATTTATTATAAAAATGCGCCCCTACAATTGAAAAGACATTCTTCCTTTTATAATATAAGAAATTGTATGGCTTCGGTTGGTCACTTGCCAGAAATGAAGTCTTTGATGCGCGAGAAAGAGGGCTGCCTTCGCAAGGCTTGCTTGAAAGTCCCAACTAAAAGAACGGTTAATAATTAGTACTTGCTCCGGCTCTCCCTGCCTGCGCTTTGGTTCTCATGCCTCGTTTTATTAACGTCGTGCGTAGGATAAATGATTTGCACCGGATAAACATTTTAGATAAACATAATTAATGAAAAAACATAAATTGGATAAATTACGTAAATATCTTCAATGATATAACACATTAAATTTTATTAAATTTTATTATGATTTTTAGTTATATATGTAAAACCTTATTTATCATTTACACATTTAAATTACAAATATTGTTAATCTGTCAAACACTTCTACTGCTGCTTTCACCAACACACCCTGGGTAAAAAAGAAAAACCGATAACAACTAATTAGAGGTGGCAAAATGGGCGGGCGGGCGGGCACGGGCGGTAGGCTAAACGGGTAACGGGCTAAACGGGCGGCGGGCTAAACGGGCGCGAGCTAAACGGGCACGGGCGAAACGGGCGGGCTAAACGGGCGCAAGCTAAAAAAAAGGAAAAAAACATATAAAAACCTACAAATAAAAAATAAAATACTTGTTTGAAAGAATGGGCCGGCACCTCCTTTTTTGTAAATGGGCAAAAAATGCCCATATATATCAAAATGGCAAAATTTGCCACCTCTACAACTAATTCATAATGAAGCATACACAGCCATAAGGTTTAATATAAGCATTCACAACTAGTCATCTGAACGTGTTACCAATAAAAGAAAAACAATACTAGTCTACCATGTAAGTTCTTAATTTGCCTTTTAATAAAGTTAGGGATAAGCATTTGAAAATAAATTCAACTTGTTACACAATTTTATCACGCCCTAGAAGAATCGGACAACGTTCTAACTTAGATTTAGAATGCTTCCCGATCACTTTCCGAAAGAGGTTTAACTTAGATACTTCAGAATGCTTCATGATCAATTCCTTGAGCCTTTGGTACTCGAGGTATTCGAGCGCATCCTCTTTTAAGTAGAGTGTCATCCTAGACCAACAATCATGATTCTTCTTACGGTCGGTATACTTAGATATGGTGAGTGGTCCTCCGATTTGCCACCTCCAGACACACGACTCACCATATTTGTGTTTGGTTCTGAACACAACTTTGTCAGCAACCAAAAAAGCAAAGTAGAGCCCGAAACCAGTTAGAGCAATCCTACTGATATCCCCAGCAGCTGCAACAGATTCTATCATATTTATGGTGTCAGATATTGCACTGTAATCCGTATAGGACAGCAAATCTGTATAAATATTTACACGGTTATTTCATCTTATGATGTAATATTTAACATACAAGAGTTAGTACATTAGTAAAATTAGTACTCACCAGCCTTCGTCATTCCAGCTCCATTGTCGTAGATGATCAACCTTTTGTCGGTCTTGTTGGGAACAATATGGATGGAAGGTTTCTTGGGAAAAGTGTGGACAGAAGGTAGTACAATGCTTTCATATTGAAGTCTGTCCAGAGCCTAAAAAGGTATACACATTTAGTAATGTTATTGCAATTTGCAGCAAATTAATATAGATAACAGATAAATGATGTTAACAGATATGACAACACATAAACTATATACAATGAATCCCTGATTTATCATACAAATAATATCCTTGTTATGGCGTATTAAAAAGACTAGAATATGTTCAAGTGAAACATAAACAGAGAGCCTGATTATGATCAAAAAGCTTAAATCAACTATCAGCTAATTAGACCAAAACACTTATCAATGTATAAAAAGTAGAGTATAACATATTGATATTAACGCTAATGGGCAGTTCCATGTTTTTTTAACTAACCTGTAGAAAAGCAGTGATTTCTCCAATGTTGTATTATAAAATCATAACATATGTATCTAAAAGATAAGCCCAAAAGCCATATATAAAAAGAACCCCTAGAATTGAAACATGTTTTATAATTAACTCAACATAAATTTTATAAAAAAGTAGTGAAGACATACATAGGCAGAGTTATTGATAAGTAGATGAAGAAAAATCTCCTTATAACTCTTGAAAGTCATCCTAATATAACTCACGAGCATGATTTCAGCCTGAAAACCAAACGTATTAACATTCGCCGTATCCAATCTTTATGAGATTTGGGTCAGTTGTAAGTAGAAGTTTTTATGAAAAGAGATTAGGGCATTAGGTCACTTATATACCTGGTTTACGTAGACTGAACCACTACCAGTTCCCGGAGATGGCGGATTTTCATGAGGTGGCAACGAAGGCCCACCGGGAAACACACTATATGAAGTTCTCCCACCTGTATTCCACCATAAAGTTAGTAATACAGTCGGTTCAAATAAATGTACAAACTTAGCAGTAAAAATATACACGGGTTTATGTTTGGCCACTAGCTTTTTCGAGCATTTTGCACTTGAAAAAAATAATGCTTGTTTGGTGAAGCGGTAAACAAATAATACTAGTCTTACCATATAAGTTCTTAACTTGTATTTTAAATTACTGAAGAACAGTCTTTTAATAATGTAGGGATAAGCATTTGAAAATGAATTCAACTTGTTACACAATTTTATGGGCGTAATACTGAGTCACCCCCAACTTCCTTACCAACAGGAATCTCAACCTCAGAAGTTTCCGTAACTTCTAGAAGGATCGGATAGCGGTCTAATTTAGATAATTTAGAATGCTTGCTGATCACTTCGTTGAGCCTCCCCTCGTCAAGGTATTCGAGCTCATCCTCTTTTAAGTAGAGTGTCATCGAAGACCCACAAACATGATTGTATTCACAGCTGGTATCCCTATCTAGAGTGGATCGTCCTGGGACTTGCCACTCCCAGACACACGACTCGTCATATTTGTGTTGGGTTCTGAAAACAACTTTGTCAGCAACCAAAAAAGCAAAGTAGAGCCCGAAACCAAATCGAATAATCATTTTGACATCTTCACCAGTTGGAATAGATTCTATCATCTCTAAGGTGTCGGATATTGCCTTGTCACCAGTATTGGACAGCAATTCTGTAAAAAAACTTTACACGTTTTTCATCTTATGATGTAACATTTAACATTCAAGAGTTAGTACATTAGTAAAATTAGTACTCACCAGCCTTGGTCATTCCAGATCCATTGTCGATAATGGTCAACGTTTTGTGGTTCTTGTTGAGAACAATACGGATAGAAGGGCTCTGGGGAAAAATATGAACATAAGGTAGTACAGTGCTCTCATATCGAAGTCTGTCCAGAACCTAAAAGCTAGAGGTGGCAAATTGGTTGGTTTGGTTGGGTTTGGGTGATGGGTCAAATGGATTGGGGTCAAATGGATTATGGGTCAAATGGGGTCATGCGTCAAATGGGTCATCATTTAATAATGGGTCTAACGGGTTAGGGGGCAAATGATTTGGGTCGGGTCAACCCACTAACTTACAATATTTTCCTATATTTTAACATGTTCAAACGTTTTTATCTATATTCGCTCGATTTTTACGTTTTGGTAAGTTGTTTTAAGTTTTTCATCGATTTTTACGCTTTCATCAGTTTTTTTACGTTTTCATCAGTATTTGTACGTTTTCGTCAGTAAATTTACGTTTTCGTCAGTAAATTTACGTTTTCGTCAGTAAATTTACGTTTTCGACAGAAAATTTACGTTTTAGTCTGTAAATTTACGTTTTAGTCAGAAAATTTATGTTTTCGTCAGAAAATTTACATTTTCGTCTGTAAATGTACGTTAGTTTTCGTCAGTAAATTTACGTTTTCGTCACAAAATTTACGTGTTCGTCAGAAAATTTACGTTTTCGTCAGTAAATTTACACTTTCGTAAGAAAATTTACGTTTTAGTCAGAAAGTTTACGTTTTCGTCAGTTAATTTACGTTTTCGTCAGAAAATTTACGTTTTCGTCTGTAAATTTACGGTTTCGTCAATACGTTAACGTTTATCCGTCAGTAAATTTACGTTTTCAGCAGTAAATTTACGTTTTCGTCTATATATTTACGTTTTCGAACGATTATTTACGTTTTCGTCAGAATATTTACGTTTTCGTCTTTAAATTTACATTTTCGTCAGTAATTTTACGTTTTCGTCAGAAAATTTACGTTTTCGTCAGTAATTTTACGTTTTCATCAGAAAATTTACGTTTTTCTTGTAAGAAAATTTACGTTTTCGTCAGTAACTTTACGTTTTCGTCAGAGGATTTACGTTTTCGGCGGTAAATTTATGTTTTCGTCAGTAAATTTATGTTTTCGTCTGTAAATTTATGTTTTCGTCAGTAAATTTATGTTTTCGTCTGTAAATTTACGTTTTCGTGCCTAAATCTACGTCTTCGTCTATAAATTTACGTTTTCGCTAGAAAATGTACGTTGTAAATTTACGTTTTCTTCAGTAAATTTACATTTTCGTTTGTAAATTTACGTTTTATTAGAAAATTTACTTTTTCGTTTGTAAATCTACGTTTTCATCTGAAAATTTACGTTTTTGTCTGTAAATTTACGTTTTCGTCAGTAAATTTACGTTTTCGTCAGAAAATTTATGTTTTCGTCAGTAAATTTAGGTTTTCTAGCGAAAACTTAAAATTACTGACGAAAACTTAAAATTACTGACGAAAACTTAAAATTACTGACGATAATGTAAATATACTGACGAAAACGTAAATTTTCTGACGAAAACATAAATTTACTAACGAAAAAGTAAATATATTGACGAAAACATAAATTTACAGAAGAAAACGTAAAAATACTGACGAAAATGTAAATTTACAGAAGAAAACGGTAACATACTACCGACTACATAAATATTTTGACAAAAACGAAAATTTACTGACGAAAACGTAAATTTTCTGACGAAAAGGTAAATTTATTGACGAAAACGTAAATTTACAGACGAAATCGTAAATTTTCTAACGAAAACTTAAATTTTCTGAAGGAAACGTAAATTTACTGACGAAAACGTAAATTTACTGGCGACAACGTAAATTTAAAGACGAAAACGTAAATTCTCTGACGAAAACGTAAATTTAGTGACGAAAACGTAAATTTACTGTCGAAAACGTAAAATTACTGACGAAAACGTAAATATACTGACGAAAACGTAATTTTACTGCCGAAAACTTAAATTTTATGACGAATACGTAAATTTACTGACGAAAATGTAAATTTTCTGATGAAAACGTAAATTAACTCACGAAAACGTGAATTTACTGATGAAAATGTAAATTTACTGACTTAATAATAAAAACTAACTTTTTAGACTATTGGGTTTTTGATCCAATAATAGGAACCATCTGAGCCATTCTTAAACCCGTTTGATCTGTTCTCAAACCCATTTGACCCAAACTTCATTTTACACAAAGAAAGGGTTTGACCCATTACTTTATTTTTGCTCAACCCATTCCAACCCATAAGATTATGAAATTAAACTCGGTTAACTCACTTTTTGTTGAATAGGTTGAAATTGCCACCATTATTAAAAGGGGGGCATACACGGTTAGTAATGTTATTGCAATTTGCAGCTAATTAATATAGAAAACAGATCAATGATGTTAACAGATATGACAAAATACAAACTATATACAATGAATCCCTGATTTATCATACAGATAATATCCTTGTTATGGCGTATTAAAAAGACTAGAATGTATGTTCAAGTGAAACATAAACAGAGAGCTTGATTATTATCAAAAAGATTAAATCAACTGATAGGTGTGAAAACATCCATCCTTTTTACCACTTAATTACAATAATAACCGAGCCAAAACGTGTATTTTATGTCATTTATGTCGGAATTATGCGGGGTTTGTGTTTTTGTTGTGATTTAGGACGAAAAGGTAAAAAGTGGAGAAAACACGGCATTCACGGGCTTTTATCGAAGAAAAAGACGAAAGATGAAGTCGAAAGATCAAGAGTGGAAAAAGAACTGAAGTCCAAGACCAATTCTGAAAATTTATCGAAGAAAAAGTCAAAAGACGGAAGTTTACTAAAAGCCGAAGAACTCGAGTCTTATTTATGAAGAAAATTCAAGACGAGTTCAAAGAAATCCCAAGACAAAGTCATTAAGTCCAAGATTAACAAAAGATAAAGAAGGGAAGGACTTAACTTTGCAATTAAGGAAAAGAGGAAAGAGGGAGAAAGCTTCCTAAGCTCCTCCCTAATCACCCCTATAAATAGAATAGGCCTAGTTCATTTTCAAGTTGTTGGTGGCTTGACAAACCACTCTTCCTCCATTTTCATTTCTTGTCTTTTAATTTCTTGCAATTTAATTTCATGTTTTGCACTTTTAATTTCTTCAATTCAAGTAAGTCTTTTAATTTTTGAATCTTTTCTTTTAATCAAGTTCTTATTTTTAATCATCTTCTTCTACCTTTCTTATTTTGCTTATCTTTGATTCATGTTCATCTTTGATCTTATTTTCATCTTAATGCTTATTTGATTTAAAGGTTTCTTAAAAAGTTCATCTTTTTATGTTTTGATTTTAAAGTTTGTTTATTCTAAGTTTGATAAGTTGATGTTCGTGCTTATTAAGTCCATTTCGATTTAGATTCGTTCTAATTTTAGTTTGAGCTTATTTCAATAGCTTATTACTTGCTTATTTCGAATCCCTTGTTAATCGGAAAAGGTAAACCCTTTTCCGATCTTGACTTTCCGACCAGCACCCCTTTTTCCGATCTGTTGATCGGAAAAGGGTTTTGTTAACATTCCGATTTGGTCTTTTCATTTATTCCGATTGCAAGCTTGTTTCAATATTCCGATTGCACTAGTTTTCATTTATTCCGATTGCATCCAACATTACCATATTCCGATTGGGGAATTTGTCAATATTCCGATTGGTAGTTTTGAATATTCCGATTACCATGTTTCTTCCATATTCCGATCATGCTTGTTTTACTCATTCCGATTTCCACTTTCCGATGGGTACATTCCGATCGGATTCCAATTTGGATTCCGATCGGGTGTATTCCGATTGGAGGTTTTGTTTTGTTTTAATATTTTGTTTTAGTTAAAGTGTCAAATTTTCTCGTTTTATTTTTAGTTCATTTTAAATTTCGTTTTGCATTTTTATTTAATTGTCAATTTACTTTTCGCTAAATTTTAATTTTACCTCATTTAATTTCTCGTCATTTACTTTTAACGTTTTAAATATTGCACCGTTTACGTTTCAACTAGTTTTAGCTTTAATTACTCGTCATTTATTATTAAGTCTTGCACATTTATTTTACCAAAAACCAAAAATATTGTTTTCACCAAGAACAACTAATCTCACACAATTAACCGGAAATCAATTCGAGAAGATTCCGAGAAAACGAACTTTCAACTAGCAAAAAGATACATTAAAATGGCGCCGCTGCCGGCTCTTCTCGTTAAGATCAACAGTTTTTTGTGAGAACTTGGATTTTGGGATCCGTTCACCGTGAACGTTACTTTTTCATAAAAAATTTCAAAAACCCTAAAAAAATATAAAATTTTCAAAAATACAAAAAAATTAAAAAACCATAAAAACCAAAAATATTTTTGCTTTGTTTTTGCCTTGTTAGTTCTTTTGCAGGTGCATGCGTACACGATCAACGTCTTATCAAGAGCCCGAGCCTCTCGAAGACTTAGACATGGCCGGTGTACAAAACAACAACAATAACCCACCTCAAAACAATAATAATAACAATAACAATCCACCTTTCAACAACAATAATAACAAAACAATGAGCCTCTACCGGATAATCGCCCGATGATTGAAGTTCTGCAAGCACATGTAGATGGTAACAATGATCCAATTGTCATACCCGCGTTTGCAGCCAACAACTATGAGCTCAAATCCGGCTTTATCCAGATCGTCTCTGCTCAACCATTCTTGGGGCGTACCATTGATGATCCACATGACCACATCAAGAGATTCTTGCAACTCACTAATACGGTCAAATACAATGGTGTTCCACAAGAGGTAATTCGTTTACAACTTTTTCCCTTTTCTTTAGAGGGACAAGCCCGGCATTGGCTTGCTAAGGAACCGCCACAGAGTATTCTTTCGTGGACGGATTTGGAGACCAAGTTTATCAACTACTTTTTTCCACCCTCTCGTACTACCGCTTTGCGGAATGAAATTATCAGTTTTGAACAAAAGTACGATGAGTCGTTTAGTGAATCTTGGGACCGTTTCAAAGATCTTTTAAGAAAATGCCCACAACATGGTTTTACCAAAGTGCACCAAATTAATACTTTTTATAATGGTTTAAGCATGAATGACCAAGATTCACTAAACAGTGCCTCGGGGGGTAATCTTTTGGCTAAGACTTCCAATGCTGCTTGGGATGTCATTGAGAATATGTCTCGTGTGCAAACCAAGAGTGTGCGGACCAATGTCGCTAGTGCTAGTACTAGTGACAGCGACAAGCGAATTGACAAAATCACTGCGCTTCTTGAATCGCTTGCTACCCAAACCGCCAGCAACACCAACAACATCAACGCTAAAAACACTAAAGACGCTCAAGTCAATGCTGTTAGCCAACCATGTGAGATATGCGGGGGTCCTCACTCTTACACCACTTGTACTACCACCCAAGACTATCCTTCTGAGAATGTGAATGCAGCATACGGTACCTATCCTCAACCCGCTTATCAAGCTCGTCCTCAAGGTGACCGGAACCTGCTTAGCTACCGCTCCAACAACTATCTCTCACCACCCGGTTCTACTCCTAACAACCCAAACCAACAACAAAACCTCAACCGCCCCCCTCAACAACAACAATCTCGTGGACCATACATACCACCTCACAAACAACAACATCCACCTCAAAGAAACAACCAAGTTTACCAGCAACCTGCTTATCAACCACCCGCATACAATGCTCCTCCCAACCAACCCACCGCATTACACCAAGACATTGGAACCTACATGAAGACTAACGATGTGCTCGTGGACAATCTCCAACAGGAAGTGCGCAACTTGAAAGCAGACCTGGTGAAACAAGGGAACGATCTGAGAGCTGATATGAGAAACACTATGGATAGTCAAACGAATGACTTAAGAAACATGATGGCTAGTTTTTTCCAAGGTAATCAACCCTCTTTTTCGGGTACTCTTTCGAGTAACACCATTGCGAATCCAAGAGGGGAGATGAAAGCAATCACCACTCGCAGTGGCAAAGGTACCAAGGAACCCGAGCTTCCTATACCTTCACCGGTGGTTGTGACTAAGGAGAATGAGTCACCTGCTCCTATTCCTCATCCTTCTCCTTCTCCAATTTCTCCACCTCTTACTTCTACCCCTCCTCCACCCAAGGATGTGAGTGATCCTATTCTCCCAAAGCCTTCCTCTTCTTCTGATATACCTTATCCCTCAATGTTGAGGAAAGAGAAGCTCAAAAGCAAGGACGATATTTAGGTTTCGAACTTTCTTAAAATGTTTAAACAACTGAATTTCAATATCTCCTTCGCTGAGGCTCTCGCTCACATGCCTAAGTACGCGAAAATGTTCAAAGATCTTCTTAGCGACAAGGAGAAGCTTCTTGATATTGGTAACACCCAACTTAATGAGAATTGCTCTGCAGTGCTCTTAAGGAAATTGTCAACCAAGCTTGGTGATCCGGGTCGTTTCTTAATCCCTTGTAACTTCCCGGAAGTAGAGAATTGCATGGCCCTAGCCGATCTAGGTGCCAGTATTAATTTAATGCCTCTAAGCGTTTGGAAGCAATTATCTCTCCCTGAGCTAGTCCCCACCAAAATGACTTTGGAATTAGCTAACCGTACGGTTGCTTAACCAGTGGGGATAGCCGAAGACGTCTTTGTATGAGTCAACAAATTCAATTTTCCTGCCGATTTCGTCGTCGTCGACTACGAGATGGACCCTCGTGTGCCATTAATTGTTGGTCGTCCATTCCTGAGGACCGGTCGCACTCTTATCGATGTTGAAGCCGGTGAGCTTATCATGAGAGTGGGTGACGATAAAATCGTTTTCAACATGGGAAAGTTATCTAAACAGCCTTACTCTAACGAGAGTGTTAATTGTATTGACGTTCTTGATGAGGCTTGTGAAGAACACTTTATTGATGCTTGTAAAAGTATTCCTACCTCTCTTCCCAATGTTGAGACCGTTTCCTCTATTGATTCATCACTGTCTCTATTTGGAGAAAGTGATTTCTTTTAGAAAGATCTTGAAGCCACCATGGGAGATGTGAATCAACAAATGACGATTCTCCCACCGATTGGGATGACGACATGCGTTTCTTTGAAAACCTTCTCAAAGAAGACAATCTTTCTCCATCATCTCCCACGGTTATTGCTATCGATGCTCCGACTTTGAAAACGCCTCCCATCGAAAATCCTCCGGATTTAGAACTTAAGGAGTTGCCGCCCCATCTCGAGTACGTGTTCCTTGAAGAAAACAAGAAGGCGTCTGTCATCATCGCGAAGGACTTGAAAGAAGAAGAGAAATCTCGCCTCATCGCCGTGCTTAAAGATCATAAGAAGGCAATTGCTTGGAAAATTTCCGACATCCGCGGAATTGATCCGAACTTTTGTACTCACAAGATTCTCATGGAAGATGACTTTAAACCCGCAATCCAGAGCCAAAGAAGGGTTAATCCTAAAATTCATGACGTCATCAAACAAGAGGTTATCAAACTTCTAGATGCCGGCTTGATCTACCCTATTTCGGATTCGCCGTGGGTAAGTCCCGTCCATTGTGTGCCCAAGAAGGGCGGAATAACCGTTGTTTCCAATGAACACAACGAGTTGATTCCCACTCGTCTCGTTACTGGGTGGAGAGTTTGTATTGATTATCGAAAGCTCAATGATGCCACGAGAAAAGACCACTTTCCTCTTTCCTTCATGGATCAAATGCTCGAGCGTCTAGCTGGTAATGACTATTACTGCTTCTTAGACGGTTTCTCTGGGTATTTTCAAATTCCCATCGATCCCAAGGACCAAGAAAAGACCACATTCACTTGTCCCTATGGAACATTTGCTTACAAACGCATGCCTTTTGGTTTATGTAATGCTCCTGGGACGTTCCAAAGGTGTATGATGGCTATCTTCCATGACATGGTGGAAGACACTATGGAAGTATTCATGGATGATTTCTCGGTTTATGGCGATTCTTTCTCTGCTTGCCTTGCCAATTTAGAACGTATGCTTAAGCGGTGTGAAGACACTCGCCTTGTTCTTAATTGGGAAAAATGCCATTTTAGGGCATCGTGCTAGGACACAAGATATCCAAAGCCGGTCTTGAAGTAGACCGTGCTAAAGTCGATGTTATTGCTAAGTTGCCTCCACCTTCAACCGTGAAGGGTGTGAGAAGTTTCCTTGGTCATGTGGGCTTCTACCGTCGATTCATCAAAGATTTTTCTCAAATCGCTCGCCCGATGACTCACCTCTTGGAAAAAGATACTCCTTTTATCTTTTCTAAAGAGTGTCTTGAAGCCTTCAACTTGCTTAAGGATAAGCTAACTAAGGCGCCCGTCTTGGTTACCCCTAATTGGGAGCTGCCTTTCGAGTTGATGTGCGATGCTAGTGACTATGCTATTGGAGCGGTTTTGGGCCAAAGAGTGAACAAACACTTCCAACCAATCCATTACGCTAGCAAGACAATGACTGGGGCTCAATTGCATTATACGACAACCGAAAAAGAGCTTTTAGCTGTTGTCTATGCCTTTGAAAAGTTCCGCCCCTATCTTGTCCTTTCCACCACAATCGTTTACACCGATCATTCCGCGTTGAAGTACTTGTTGACTAAACAAGATTCCAAACCAAGGCTTCTTCGCTGGGTTTTGCTACTCCAAGAATTTAAAATCGAAATTCGCGATAAAAAAGGAGCTGAAAACCTAGCCGCGGATCATCTCAGTAGACTTGAGGATCCTTACCAAGGGATCATCCGAACAAAGAAATCAATGATTCTTTTCCCCTGGAAACCTTAATGTCTATCAACTCGACTTCTGATGAAACCCCGTGGTTTGCGGACATTGCAAACTACTTGGCGGGTGGAATTCTCGTTGACGGGTTAACATCCCAGAAAAAGAAGAAGTTCTTTAACGACATTAAGACTTACTTTTGGGATGACCCGTATCTATTCAAACAATGTGCTGACTTGATTATTCGTCGATGTGTTGATGGATCGACAGCTTTAGAAATCCTTGACGCTTGCCACAAAGGACCCACCAGTGGTCACTTTGGTCCCAACTACACCGCCAAAAAAGTGTTTGACTCGGGATTTTATTGGCCCACCATCTATCGTGATGCTCACGAGATGGTTAAACGTTGTGATGCCTGCCAAAAACAAGGCAAGATCACTCATAAAGATGAGATGCCTCAAAATTTCATACAAGAATGTGAAATCTTTGATGTTTGGGGTATCGACTTTATGGGGCCATTCCCTTCATCTAAAGGAAACAAATACATCCTTGTAGCCGTTGACTACGTTTCAAAGTGGGTTGAAGCCAAAGCTTTACCTACTAATGATGCAAGGGTGGTTTGTAACTTTTTGAAATCGCTGTTCGCTAGATTCGGCGTTCCTCGTGCTATTATCAGTGTCCGCGGGACTCATTTTTGCAATGATCAATTTGCAAGAGTCATGGCTAAGTATGGTGTCAATCACCATCTTTCCACCGCCTATCATCCCCAAACCAATGGGCAAGCCGAGATATCCAACCGTGGATTGAAGCGAATTTTGGAGCGTACTGTGGGAGAGCATCGTGCCGCGTGGGCCGATAAGTTAGATGATGCTCTGTGGGCTTTCCGTACTGCCTATAAGACCCCGATCGGTTGTACACCTTATCGTCTTGTGTACGGGAAAGCATGCCACCTTCCCATCGAGCTGGAACATAAGGCGCACTGGGCCTTGAAGTGGGCTAACCTCGACATCAACAAAGCCGGTGATCACCGCAAGATTCAACTCAACAAGCTCAACGAACTGAGGAATGAAGCTTATGAGAACTCGCTGATCTACAAGGAGAAGACGAAGATCCTTCATGACGCAAAAATCAAGAACCGAGAGTTCCACGTTGGTGATCAAGTCTTACTTTTTAACTCTCGGTTGAAGATCTTCTCTGGCAAGTTGAAGAGCCGCTGGTCTGGTCCATTCACTGTCGCCGAAGTCTTTCCATATGGGACCATTGAGCTTTCTCAGCCAAATGGGCCCAATTTCAAAGTGAATGGCCAGCGTCTAAAGCTGTACTTTGGTGAGGACATATCTCATGAGATGATTCCATCCCTCACCATGTTCCCCATGAACTAATTTTGGGTCGAGTCAGGCTCATGACTCGGTTATCAAAAACAAGCGCTCCTCGGGAGGCAACCCGAGTATCTATCCTTTTATGTTTTAAACTCCTAAGTGTAGGGGGACCTCTATAGGTGTTTGTTTTTGTGTGGTGATGTGATTACAGGGATAAGTGCACTCTTGGAATCTCTGAAGAACCATGCTCCCGTGTTATCCGAAATCCGGTTCTATCTCTCAACTATCGTGATTCAGTTTTCTTCAGACTCACATTTGAAATTGATCACTTTAGTCGTCTCTTCCTTAACTTGAGTTAACCAACGTGCACAATGTCATAAGTATAGGGGAGACTTTTCCCACATGCTTAAACATTGAGGACAATGTTTATCTTAAGTGTAGGGGGACTTCTATCGAAGTTTTAAGTGGACTTTTCGATGAAAATGCCTTCATTTAACCGGAAAATCATCTTTTTCAACATTTTTCAAATTTTTTATTAACTTTGGCCATTTAGTCGTAATTTTTAAATTTCTATCGTTGCTTTCATATGTACATATCCCGCAATAAAGTCAAAAATTTTAATAAAGTGGTGTAGCTAGTTTTGAAATCTTTGACATATTAGGCCCGTTGCGATTATTTTGACTTAACCCGAATAGACTTATCTAAGTTTATTCTAGCTAGTATCCTTAACCATGTAGACCTTAATTGGTTTATTAGGCTAAGCATCCACGAGTCACATTACTTGGGATTTTAAATTGTGGAGAACGAGAAATGATAGAGTCAATTATAAGTCGGTATTCTTGCGCAAGCTCACTTGGTGTAATTATTTGCCTATTCTCCCATCACTTGCTAATAATTTATCTGCAATAAGTAAGGTCGTACGATTTGAAAAGTTACTTAGCTTCTAGCCCAAGATCGTTTAAAAGTTGCTCGGTAATGATAAGAGTTCATAGCCAAGGCATAACTTATGAAGCGGGGCGCGAAGATTGGCGAGTCCGAAAAGGCCCTAACAAGGCATGAGGATTCAATTTTATTGCTGAAGATCCAAAGTGATGTGAAAAGCATTATTCCCAAAATCAATATGAAGGATCAAGACTCACGACGAAAAGCAATCAACTCCCATAAAGATCATGGAGAAGTCTATCCGAAAAGACCCTAACAAGGTATGAGGATAAATAGATCTAAGTCCGAAAAGGAGGCGGATCGTTGTATCTCAAAATCCCAATTAGAGATTGAAGAATAATCATGAAGTCGTGGTCAACAAAGTTGGAGTACCCCTCAAAAGTCTCCAAGTGAAGAAACTCTATTAATGATGAGAAGACCATTATCTCAAGAACGTCTCTCAAGATATGAAGTATGAAGTACATGCCAAATATCGGCCCGAGAAAGGTCTCAAAACGTGAACCAAGTTATGCCAAGATATGAACTTTTTGATATCCCGAGAAGCAGTTTTAAGAGATTTTGTCCTCTAGCTAACTATTGATCAAATCGTCCTACTTTGCTTTCAGCCTAAATAAACTTTCGAAATAAGTCCAAAAATGCATCTTCATGATCATTCTAAGACAAAAATAAAATATAAGAGATACACCTAGGAATAAGGGAGTTTAAGCATTTAATTAAGCCATGTGCGTAAGTGTTTGATTTGCTAACTTATAATAACAATGATCTCGTTTTTAAGCTTAGTTTGGGGAGCGTGAAACTTGAGGGTGATAAATCTTCGCAGCACCAAAGCCCTAATGTAAGTCCTTGATCTCTTTGCAAGTTATTTCCATCCTTTTGTTTACATTAAAGTTTTAATTTCTCTTAGTACTTTAATTTTTGTTTAATAGTATGTTAATAAGGCCAAGGTTGATTGATTATGAGAAAAGTGTAAATGTGCTTTGTCACTAAGCATTGCATGAGGGCATGGCAATGGTTAAGTGTAGGGGATTTGATAGGTGTGAAAACACCCATCCTTTTACCACTTATTTCTGGCTAAAACAAGACCAAAACACGTATTTAATATCATTTGTTTGGAATTATGCGTGGTTTTTGTGTTTATTGTGTTTTCAGAGTCAACCGGATGAATATTGAAGAAAACATGGGTTTGCACGGGTTTTATCGAGGAAAAAGACTCAAGACGAAGTCTATTGTCCAAGAGATGCAAAAGATTTGAAGTCATTGTGCCTATTTGAAGATTTATAGAAGAATAGAGCCAAGGAAGATTCATATATGTCAAAGAACTCGAGTCTATTAAACAAAAGATTATATGACGAGTTGGAATTATTCACCGACACTTCTCAAAATCCAAAGTCGGAAACGTTTATGTAAAGAAAC
Organism: Glebionis coronaria; assembly: GCA_025667525.1. Lineage (NCBI taxonomy): Eukaryota > Viridiplantae > Streptophyta > Magnoliopsida > Asterales > Asteraceae > Glebionis > Glebionis coronaria. The sequence goes on from CM046881.1 coordinate 228,954,471, forward strand.
GTGAAGACTAAATAAGGAAGAAGAAAAGAAGCCCAAAACCAAGCCTATTCACAAAGCCCACAAGACTTGCCTATAAATAGGACTTTACTTCACAAAATTTGACACTTAGTTTTTTAGGTAGTTTTGTAGATTTTCATTTTTCTCTCTAGTTTTAGAGAGAGAAAGTTCTAAACTTTCTCTCACTAGATTTCATCTTTTTCTCTTTCAAGATCAAACCTTTGTATTATTTTTCATTAATCAAGTTCAAGTTTTTAGCTTTTAATCTTTAATCTTATTCCACCTTTCTTTGATTTTGATTGATTTTGGTACAAATCTCGTATGATCCGTGTTGTTCATCAAGGATATTGTGCTTAAAAAGTTAATCTTTTTTTTTTATGTTTTCCTAAGTTTCTACACGAATAAGCTTTGAGATCCTTGTGCTTATTGGCTTATTTGTTGGTTTAGCTTATTTACTTTTTAAAGTTTTCATAAAAAATTCATCTTTTTATTATTTGATTTATAAGTTTGCTTATTTAAAGTTAGAAAAGTTGTTTTTAGTGCTTATTTGATCAGCTTAATATTGGATTCGAGCTAGTTTGGTGATTGGCTTATTCATAGCTTATTGCTTGCTTTAATTTCGGATCAACATCATTTTCGGAAAGGGCAAAGCCTTTTTCCGACCCGGTATTCCGACCAGTAGTACTTCCCTTCATTCCGATCACCCGATCGGAAAAGGGTTTCATAGATTCCGATTGGGCTTGTTTTCATATTCCGATTGTAGCAAGTTTTTCAAGATTCCGATTTGCCCCATTTTGACATATTCCGATTAAGCTTGTTTTAACATATTCTGATTGTTTAGTTTTGACTTATTCCGATTGGGGGTCTTGTGAGCATTCCGATCACCTTCATTTCCCAATATTCTGATCTGAATCTTTTACTTAATATTCCGATTTGCACTCCTGTTTGAACATTCCGGTTAGAACTATTTATATTATTCCGATTGCACCCTTTTTAGATTATTCCGATTGAGTTGTTTTGATATATTCCGATCTTACTTTCTTTTAGTACTTCCCGACTAAGTTCATATTTTTGCAAAGTTTTCCAAGTGTTAGTTTTTATTGAGTATTCATTTATTTTTCTAAGATAATCTTTAAGTTTTCAAGCATTTGTTTTTAAACTTGTCTTTTTAGTTTAATCTTTTAAAGCTTTAATTCTACTCTTCAACACCTACTTATTTGTCATTAGTTTTAAATAGATAAACAAACCAACACCTTTTTATTAACCAAGAACAAATCATTCCACTTAGAGCCGAGATCAATTCGAGGAGATACCGAGAACATAAATCCGAACCTATAGCAAAAGCACATGTATCAAATGGCGCCGCTGCCGGGGCACATTTATGTGTGTTTGAAATCATTTATCGGACCAAAACACTGATCAATGTATAAAAAGTAGAGTATAACATATTAATATTAACGGTAACGAGCAGTTTCATCATGTTTTTTAACTAACCTGTAGAAAAGCAGTGATTTTTCCAATGTTGTAGTATAAAATCATAACATGTTTTATCTAAAAGATAAGCCCAAAAGCCATATATAAAAACAACCCCTAAAATCTAAACATGTTTTATAATTAACTCATCAAAAAGTTTATAAAAAAAAGTAAAGACATACATAGGCTGAGGTATTGATAATCATATGAAGAAAAATCTCCTTATAATGACTGAAATGCGTCCTAAGATAATTCACGAGCATAAGTTGAGCCTGAAAACCAAACATATTAACATTAGCCATATCCAATCTTTATGAGTATCTGATTTTTTTATGAAAAGAGATTAGGGCATTAGGTTAGTTATATACCTGGTTTTTGTAGCCAGTTCCTGGAGGTGGCAGATATTTATGATGAGGTGGCAGAGAAGGGCCACCGAGAGACCCACGATATGAAGCTCTCCCGCCTGTATTCCACCATAACATCAGTAATACAGTCCACTGAAAGAAATGTACTATAAAAATATAAAATTAACAGTAAACAAATATACAAGGGGGCTGTGTTTGGCGACTAGCTTTTAGGAGCATTTTGCACTTGAAAAAATATTTGTGGTTTTAAATTACGGAAGGACACAAATGTTGTTCTTAAGATAACTTTAGAAGAGAAAGGAACAAAAAGGGACAGAAACTGAAATAGTTTTGTGTTCTTGAGATTTTTATACAAAAGAAAGGAAAGGGGATGGATGGAAACAGAAGGGAAATAAAAGGCATTTTCTCACCAAAATTTTCCTCCCAATTGTGGGCGTATTGGGAAGGAAATCTTAAAAAGGATATAAATTGACTAGATTACCCATATGTTTATTTATAACAAATCTGCTTTTGTTTTATTCAATACTAGCTAAAAGACCCGTGAAATTCACGGGTATTTTAAAAAAAAATGTTAAAGAAGTTAGTAAATTACAATGCATATTATTAAGCTATTAGTTAAAAAATCCACATATGAATAAAGAATGTGAAGTATACTATTAATTGCGACCATACAAACGTCACATGAAACACAATGGTAACTCACAAAAAATACATCAATCCTTTATAATACGAATGCGACATATGCGTACATGTAGATGTGATCATAAATTGTGGAGCACGTCTTTGTAGACCATGTTGGTCATGGTATTAGCGAGATTTCCGTCTTCATCTTGAATAACTATCTTCCGTCCTTTTTTGCTCTTAACACGAAAGACGACCACATATAGTTGGCCATGTGTAAAAACGGGTCATGAAAAATACAAACCGACTTGTCCAAGAGTTTGTCATTGACTTTTTTTTATCGTCATCGCAAAAGAGACCGACACGAGAAACTGTTTCCTTACTATTTTATCAGCAAAAAATTATCAGAAGGTGATATTCTCATCCTTCCAGTGATCACTTGTTTACCAAAATGGCTTCCGTTGATTATAGTGGCATGGATGACACTTTTGAACAACCGATCTACACGAATACTTGTTTCGTTGCACAACCCGTTTATTTGATCAATGTTTCGTAACAACATGATTGGAACACAAACTTTCAATTTTAAGTTCATGGTTGGGTACGCTGGAGACGGGATAAGACGGCCTATAGCATAGCAAGCGTCTCAATGTACTCTTTGTCATCCTCCAAAGGCCTATAGCATAGCAAGTTTCTCTGTATGTCGGATAAACCACATCATCTATAGTTTTAAGCGCCTTTGGTTAAGTAGCGATCCTACAATAGAAGCCTTACCTACTTAAATAAGAACATTATGAATCCTTCCGACTGCGACCCTCTACTTTCCACGTGTCCATATCCTTTTTGTATCGTTCCAAACATATTTTGTAGGAAATTCAACGTATGTTAACTCCCTATCCTTATGATCAATCTTGTTCGTAGGAACATAGATGTGGCGATGGTTGGTTTTCAATAACTTCTTGAAGATCTGTGTCATTATCGAAAACTAACGCGTCTTCACCAAGTAGATGAAATGACAACCTCTCTACGAAAGGGGTCATGTGGTGAATATCGAACTTGTATATTCGCCAAGTTGATTCACATGCAGATAAGTATATACAATCTAAAAAGGCTTTAATTTCATAGGTGCTCACGTTTGACCGTTTCCTTCAACATCGTTATTGCTATCATCATATAACTCAACTCTTACTCTATCAGGTCCTTTATTTATATACTTACAAAGATATTTGATTGACCCAGTTTGGTTGCACTATTCGACATTGATGTGTGACTGATAACGCTTCAAGAGGATCTTGTTATAAGGTATAACATAGTCATTATGCAGGTCATGACCACTCTTCTCCACAAAGTTTTCATGGTCTCTCCTCCTATAAATGGGATAACCATCCTGGTCCACTGAGCTATGTTCTGTAAATCGCCTTGAGAACTTTTTTGAATATTTCATATCAACCATGCACAATTGTATAACTCAGGATCTTTATTTTTGAAAAAGACATGCATGGAAATTCTTTTAAATAGACAATTAAGTAAAAAATATATTTGCTAATGAGTGAAATAAGAAATGAACGAAGCTTGATTTATGGAATTATTACAACGGATTTATAAACTTAAGGTATGTTTTGCAAAAATAGTTGTAAGTTGTTAACTATTAAATGTAAGCTGTAAGCTGTTAATTATATAGTTGTTAACATTAGTTATAAGGTGTATTGTTTTTCAATAAAAGTGTTTGGTACATTAGCTGTTAACTATAAAATTAACATGTAAAATGACTTAAAAAGACATATTTAAGCAAATTATAATATGATTGAGTGGTATGTTAGTAATTTACAGCTTTTAAAAAGCCGGTTAATAAAAAAACTGTATGAATAAACTTTTCATTTAAGAGCTACTTGTTTAAAATAAAAACCTAACAATTCTAAAAAATTATTATGCCAAAAAGAGCTAGTTATTTTAGAAGATATTATTTTTTTAACAAAAAACTAACCACTCTAAAAAAAGGCTTTGAATAATCTCTTGACAAACATAGATCGAGATAAGTTAAAAGTTTTATAAGTTTCCAAAGATAAAATACAACAACCCTTAAAACAATCCTATAAAAAATACGTAGTATTGTTTTACATTGACTAATTTAAGTCTCGATTTTGATGCAATATATTTTGATCGAAATGAAAAGTTTCATCCACACGTAATGCTAAAGTTAAACATGCAGTGTTTCCAAATTTAGAACATCAGATGGAGATTCAAATGCAACAATTAAAAACGTTATATGTAAAGTCTCATTGAAGATTATTTCGTATTTTAGTATGAATCTTTCTTTTTAAGGATGTTTAAGTATTTTGAAAGAGATATAATCACGATACGACCTTTTAGGATCAATTTTAAAATTGGGCCAAGCTAATCGAGAAACAGTAATTGAATGTGAGTTAGGGGATTTTTTATAGAGATAAGAATATTTTCTATTTTACTAAGGTTTTGTGAAGTTGACCTATTAAAAGTGCTATGTGGCAAATAAAGTTGATATGAAAAGCTCTATTTTTTTTAAAACAATTCCAAAATTATTTTTTAGTCCACGTGTCACAATGAGGTTGAAAGTTATTTTTGTAAAAAATTAATTAGATGTATGCTTTAAGAGTTGTACAATGTCTGCTTTAAAGAGTCGTATAAATCTGTGTTTTATTAAATATAATAGATAGTATTGTCTGTCATCTTTAACCGAATGCATCAATAAGATAATACTAATGCGGCGACGGATATGATTACTTTTTTTCATTGAATGTTACACTTTACCCATCGAATTTATATTCAAATTAAAGTTAAATTTATACAAAATTAAAAAAAACTAAAATTTAATAAAAATATATGAAAATGGATGTTACATCAAAGAGAATAAAATTTAAAAAAATATGGTGAAATTAGATAATGAAAAAAATAAATAGATAAAAAGATATTTCAATTTTAAAATAAAAATATTTAATTAATAGTTTGTTACAAAAGTTTGTTACAAAAAAAATAAATGGATGAGATCAATTTGATAAAAAGCGATCTAATGGCTCAAATTTCATATGTTTATCTTAATTTTTGGCTTGGAGTTAGGTTTGGAGTTAAAAATGAAATTATAGATTTAGGCTTGGTTTTAATATGAGAGTTAGGAAAAGAATATGCGCCTTTTATATATAGTATAGATAGATTATAACTGAACCAATAAATATGCTTTTGGAATTGCTGAACCAATAAATATGTTTTTGGAATTGATTTGTAATTATATTATTTACTTATTTTATTTTAAAAATAGAGATAAGTTAAAATGAGTGTTTGGATAATAAATGGAGAAAAGTAATTATTTGCGTTTATAAACTTTCAAAATGGGGTTTTGAAAAAGTAAGTGGGAAACTGTTTATTTATTTAAAAAAAGAAGTTAAAATAAGTTTATTTTATTCATTTTACTTATCAAATAATCAAATTAATCAAACACTAAAAAAAACTAATTATCTGATAATTGTGATTTCAAAAAGGATAATCAAATTCAAACACTATTTTCTAAAATAAAGTTTTCAAAATGTATTATCTGATTATTTATTTTTAAAGGGTTTTGCTAACCACCCGTTTTTTAGCTTTCCAAAAGTAAAATCATTTCTAAATATGAACTCAATATTTCTCTAAATACATGATTTTAACATACTTAGTTAGGTAAATAAGTTTTAATAAAGTATGTATTAATGGGGTGGTAGTTAGCAAAACTCATTTTTAAAATGAATAATCTGTATTTAATAAACAATTCCAAACACCCTAATTAAGGGTTTTTATTCCAAATTTCAATAGTCAATTAGTCTACTGTTATGGGCCAAGTATAGGCTAGATAATTCTCTTCTTCTCTTTTGGGTCAAATTGAATTATATCCTTAATAAAAGGGGGGGAATCTCGGTTCCTAATGAACAGTTCCCCCCTCACAAACACATTTTTTTTTATTATCCATCTCACAAACTGTTAGGACCATTGAAATAGTTATTTGTAATAGGTAGAATAGGAGGTATGTAGTTCCTCCTGGTCATAGTAGTAGGAGGAGCAAGTCGTGCTCCTGGTCTTATAGAAAGTCCAACTTTATTATTTAGTTATTATTCTGTTAGGATATGCATGAGATATGTTAGGAAAGGATATGCATATCAGTTTTACACGTTTTGGTTAATGATGTATTAGGGTTTCCTTATAGTATAAAAGGAACCTTAGGCAGAAGGGTTACACAGACCTTGATAAAAAACAATTCTAGTTATTATTAATATTAGAAATCCTTAGAAAAGGATCAAGTCGTTATAGTTATTCTGTTCTTCTTCATAGTATTTGTATTCCGCACTTATATTGTGTATAGAATCTCTCTGTGAATAGACTTGTGATTATAGAAGTTGTTCACCGTTCCTGGCAGGCTGCAAGATCCACATCTAGTGGACCCAACAAGTGGTATCAGAGCCTGGGAGAGTCTCTGTACAAGAAGAATAAATTTTTCTCATTACTAACATCTTTGTTTAATCATGTCTGCCTCAAGTTCTACTCAAACAGGAAGATAGTACTCCTAGAACTCAGCAACCTCAGCAAATCATTGCTACGGTTTCCAACACAAATGGTAAGTTTCCTCTTCTGAAAAAGGACGAGTATGATAGCTGGGCAATGAAGATGGAATGTTGGATCACCAACACTGATCAAGACCTTTGGAAGATCATTCTGAATGGAAACAGCAGGAAGTTGACTGGAAGAGACAAGAATGGTAATATTACTCTTCTTGACCCTAAAAGTCATGAAGAAATCACAGCTATTGAGAAGAAGATCAAAGCAAAAACTATTTTGCTTCAGTCTCTTCCTGATGATCACATGGGTGACTTCTATCATTTGGATGATGCAAGAGAGATCTGGAATGGAATAAAAGCAAGGTTTGGTGGGAATGAGGAGTCAAAGAAAATGCGAAGATCCATGCTGAGAGATGAATTCACAGAATTCAAGATCTCAGAAACTGAAGGTATCCATCAAGGGTATGACAGGTTCCAAAATATATTGAGCCAGTTGAATCAACTTCGGTCGAAACATGACGATGGTGATATCAATGCAAGGTTTCTTAGAGCCTTACCCTACTCATGGAATCATGTGGTAATCTATCTCAAAGCAAAAGGTGGGCTTGACTATCTTAATTTTGATGATTTATTTCATAAGCTCAAAACCTTTGAACCTCATGTGAGGGGATACTCAAGTGATTCTTTTCCCACTCCTGCTAACTCTGCCTTTGTGAGTTCTATGGGATCCAGTCCCATGTCTTATGCTAGTAGCCCAAGCAATACTGTGTCTTCTCAACATACTTTTCAGCATACTTCTACTCCTGAACCAAAAGCCAAGTCTGGTAGCATGGTAGAACCTGTTCTTCACTCTTTTGTTGCTGACGTTGATGCTCAACAGCAACTTGCTTTTGATGACTTCAAACAGGTTGATAAAATTGACCTGGATGAAATGGATCTCAAATGGCAGATGGCCATGCTCACTCTTAGGGTTCACAAGTTTGAGAATAAAGCCGGTCGAAAATTTAATTACAACCCAAGAGAGCCAGCAAGGTTTGACAGAAGTAAGGTTCGATGCTATAACTACCAGCAGCAAGGTCACTTTGCAAGGAAATGCCCTAGCAAGCATGACCAGGAGAAGAGCAGATATTCAGCTTTTAAGATTTAGGAGGTGAAGGATGACAAGAAGGCGTTGGTGTCTGTTGACTCTATGGTCAACTGGAATGATCATCAGAATGCTACCCTAGAAACAACTTAGCCTTCTACTGATGTGTTTGCAATGATTGATGGGAATCTATCTGATGCCGAGGAAGCAGAAGAGTTTGCTCTTATGGGCATCTCACCTCAGGTACAACATTGTCCTCTTGGTTGTCATGATAAATATTTAGAATTGTTGTCCCAATATAATGACTTAAATGATCAGAATGATAAGTATTTTTTTAGAGGTTTAAGCCTATAAGGCTTCTTTAAAAACATTAGAACAACAAAAGAGGTGGCTTCAAGATACTCAACATGAGTATGAGGATAAAATTAGGATACTGAACATTGATTTAGAAAACACAACAAATATGCTTAAATACACAGAAAAGGTAAAAGATGACAGTATCAAAGAAAAACAAGAGATGAAGGAAAAATTAGATGCTACACTTCTGAGATTTGAAAAATGGCAAAAGGCACCTAAGAATCTTTAAAAATTAATTGATAGTAGCATGTCTGGTAGGACTAAAAGAGGGTTAGGATTTGATAAATATATTGATTCAGAAGATGTGTTTGATTTATCTTTTTCGAGTGTCTTTGATCTTGACAAAGAGGAAGAGGGAGCACCTAGCTACAATAGGTTTAAACCAGCAGCAGAAATGCACGCTGTCCCTCCACCTCTTACAGGAACTTTCATGCCCACTCCTAGGCATAATGACTTGGATGGATCACAGATGCATGAGTCCCCAAAAAGTTCTACTAATTCTAATGACTTTGTCTCGTGTACTTTCAGTGACAAAGCCAGTGACTCTGCATCAAGTGGTTCAAGTGAAGAGTCGAGACCTACAAGTTCCAAGTCAAATGACCATGCTGCTACTAGTGCTAGGAAGTGTGAAGAGAGAGTTGCTTTTACTTCAACAGTGTCTAGTCCTGGTTTATTGAGTCCTAGGAAGAATGTTTCTCCTAGAATTATGTGTAATAAAGTTAGCAGTATGAAACTATGTCATTCTAATAAAAGGTCGTTTAAAACATGTTTTGTCTGTGGGAGTGAATTTCATTTGATTAAAGGTTGTGATTTTTATGACAAACATTCCTCTGTTCATCAAGCATTTCCTTCTCCTGGTCCACCAGGAGTTGTTCCATATTCTTCTAGAAGACTAAACCCAAGTGCTCAATCTTTTTCCTCTTTTAGAAGGTCCTCTCCATTAATTTCTGATCATTGGAGAAACACTGGATTAATATCAAATAGACCAACCAGTAACATTTTCAGAATTTTAATCCAAATTATGCATATAATTTTGACCACATGTATTTTGGGTTGGGAAATCTAGGAACTGCTGTTAAGCCCTCAGCAGGTTGTTCTTGGTCAAACAATAACACCCATATGATGAATAGGCAACCAAAGAACAACGGTGGATCTCAACAATCTTCTTGGCTATCCTCTAAAGTTCCACAAGGCAGGCTCAAACCTGAAAAGGTTTGGGTCCCCTTAAGACACTAACTTTTGTATTTCTCTTTTTTTGTTGTTGTAGGTTACTCCATACCAAGATCCTACTCTAGGAATTGTTGATAGTGGATGCTCTAGGAGCATGACTGGAAATAAAAGTCTTCTATCTAACTTTGTGCCATTTCAAGGCGGAAAGGTCTATTTTGGAGGAGGTGAAGGAAGGATCACTGGAAAAGGAACGACTCAGACGCCTAATCTTAATTTTGAGCAGGTCTACTATGTGGAAGCACTTCAACACTTCAACTTGATATCTGTCTCTCAGATTTGTGACAAGAAGCAGTTTGTCCTATTTACGGATACTGATGCACTAGTGTTATCCAAAGACTTTAAACTTCCGGATGACTCACAGGTTCTACTCAGAATCCCTAGAAGACACAACCTCTATAGTATCAAGCTGAATGAAGTCAATCCTACTGGTCAACTAGAATGTTTGGTTGCTAAAGCCTCAGAAGATAAAGCCACTCAATGGCACCGAAGGATGGGACATGTGAACTTCAAGACCATTCACAAACTAGCAAATCTGAATCTGGTCTCTGGTTTACCTCCCAAGTCATTCAAAAAATGATATCAATTGTCTTGCATGTAGCAAAGGCAAACAACATAAAGCATCCTTCAAGGCCATTACTGCTCTCAGCCTTATAACTGAACCATTGCAGCTATTACACATGGATTATTTGGTCCTACCTTTATTAGGAGCATTGACCACAAATAATTTTGCCTTGTGCTAACTGATGAGTATAGCAGGTTTACGTGGGTTTTCTTCATGGCTGCTAAGAGTGAGACCTACTCAATTCTCAAGGACTTTATTACACTTATAGAGAACCAGTTGTCCAAGAAGGTTAAAGGTATTCGATGTGATAATGGAACAGAATTCAAAAATGCAGACCTCATAGCACTTTGTAATTCTAAAGGCATCAAAAGAGATTATAGTGCAGCAAGAACTCCTCAACAGAATGGCGTGGCAGAAAGAAAGAACAGGACTCTAATAGAAGCTGCAAGAACAATGCTTGCCGATTCCAAGCTTCCAACCATGTTCTGGACAGAAGCTGTTAATACTGCAAGTTATGTTTTGAATAGAGTTTCTATTACAAATCCTCACAAGAAGACTCCCTATGAGCTACTAATAGCCAAAGTACCAAATATTGCTCATTTGAAACCATTTGGGTGTCCTGTCACCATTCTGAATACTAGTGACTATTTGGGGAAATTTGATGGCAAGGCAGATGAAGGATACATTGTGGGATATTCAGCTCACTCTCGGGCTTATCGTGTCTACAATCTCCAAGCCAAGCGAGTAATTGAAACTATAAATCTCAGGTATTTTGAGGAGAAGTCAAACATCCAAGGCAAGGGTCCTGAATGGTATGTTGATCTTGATTATCTTAGTGATTCATTAGGATATTTTCGTTTCAAAACTAACCATGATGCAGGTCCACAAGTGTTTGCAACTTCTAGTGCAGGTGCTCATTCTAGTCTTTCAGACTCAGATGACGAGGATGATATTTTTGTTGTTCCATCCTATTCCACCACAGTCTCTCCTACTCCTCCAAGTGATGCAACTCCATCAGATATATTGGATTCATAAGTAGCTCATGACATATTACTCAAACAACAACAAGAAGCTACTACAGCAGCTGCTCAAGGTGGCTTTGAGTTTCCTTTGAATACGACTGCCGACAAAGCTGCTCCTAGTACTCCAACTGTTACTCCTAGTGCTAGTTCAACACCTATTGGTAGTCCGGCTAGTGATTCCACTTCCCATACTAGATTCTCAAGACCTTCTGACCTGGGGAACTATCAAAAGAAGTCTTCTACCAAGTTGGATGATATTCATAAGCAACCAATAGATGACATTTTCAACTCTGCTTCATATGATGATGACTTTGTTGGGGATCCTAATAACTTGGCACCAGAAGTGGAAGTAGCTTCCAATCCAGTGTTGCAGTCACACAAAGACCATCCTACTACTCAAATCATTGGAGATCCTGGTTCTACTGTCAAGACTCACAGAATGCATAAGAAGGCCACGTCTGATCATCATGCTCTTGTGAGCTATATTAAGGATCAAAAGCGTAATAATCATACGGACTTTCAACATTGTTTGTTTGCTTGTTTTCTTTCACAGGTGGAACCTAGATCAGTCTCTCATGCTCTTGAGGATCAAAGTTGGGTGGAGGCTATGCAGGAGGAAATGCAGCAATTCTTGTTTCAGAATGTTTGGATCCTAGTTGACTTACCGGATGGAAAGACAGCAATTGGTACCAAATGTATTCTCAAAAACAAGAAAGATGCAAGGGGTATTGTGGTGAGAAATAAGGCGAGGTTGGTTGCACAGGGTCATACACAACTTGAAGGCATTGACTACACTGAAGTTTTTGCTCCTGTTGCCAGGATTGAAGCCATTCGTCTGTTTTTGGCTGTTGCTTCTTATGTGGGCTTTACAGTTTTTCAGATGGATGTCAAGAGTGCATTTCTCTATGACAAGATTGACGAGGAAGTTTATGTCACTCAACCTAAGGGCTTTGTAGATCCACTTCATCCCAAGAAAGTTTACAAGATGGTCAAAGCTCTCTATGGACTTCATCAGGCTCCTAGAGCTTAGTATGAGCGTCTTCCCACTTTCTTGTTGAAACATGGCTATAGAAGAGGCACAATTGACAAAACACTATTTCTTAAGAGGAATACCAAAGACATTATCCTTGTTCAGGTTTATGTGGACGATATTATCTTTGGTTCTACTAAAACGGAATGGTGTGATGAGTTTGAACAACTGGTGAAGGGTAAATTTCAGATGAGTGCTATGGGAGAGCTTACATTTTTCCTTGGTTTTCAAGTCAAGCAACAGTCGGATGGAATCTTCATAAGTCAAGATAAGTATGTTCATGAGATCCTTCAGAAGTTTGATATGGATCCTCTTAGACCAGCAGCAACACCTTATGAAGTTACTAAAGTCAAACTCAAGAATGAGCCAGATCCTCCGGTAAATGTTCACATGTACAGGTCCATGATTGGCTCACTCATGTATTTGACTGCATCACGTCTGGATATTATGTTTGCAGTAAGTGCTTGTTCTAGACATCAGGTGGCTCTAACGGTTTCTAACTTGAATGCAGTCAAGAAGATTTTCAAGCACATCAAGGCTCAACCCAAGCTAGGCTTGTGGTATCCTAGAGAATCACCTTTTGTTCTTGAAGCATATAGTTATATTGACTATGCAGGTGCTAATAATGACAGAAAATCTACTACTGGTGGTTGTCAATTTTTGGGTCGAAGACTTATCTCATGGCAATGCAAGAAACAAACGATAGTAGCTACTTCTTCAACAGAAGCTGAATACGTAGCTGCTGCTAGTTGTTGTAGACAAGTTTTGTGGATTCAAAATCAGATGTTGGATTATGGGTTCAACTTTATGAACACCAAAATTTTCATTGACAACCAAAAGCACTATCTGCATTGTGAAGAATCCTGTTTTTCATCAACGTACAAAACATATTGAAATTCGGCACCACTTTATCCGGGATGCCAATGAGAAGAAGTTGATACAGGTTCTTAAGGTTCATACGGATGATAATGTTGCTGATCTGTTGACTAAAGCCTTTGATGGTCCTCGGTTCAACCACTTGGTGGTTCACATTGGGATGGTCAATCCTTGAGACTTCGGATTGAGGGGAGGCTAAGCCTAAGGGGAGGCTTAGTGTACATATTTACTTGCACAGATTAGCATATTGGTAGTTTTTAACAACAGATTGTATTGGTTCTTGCGGTGTGTGTTACTTCTAGTGGAAGATTTTGCTCACTTCTGGTGGTTGTCTTCATTAATGGTTGGCTTCTATTCATTTATGGTTGGATTCTAGTGGATAAAAATCCTTCCTTATCAAGTAATGGTTGGCTTCTAGTCTTGGTTTGGGTCACTATTCACTTCGTTGACTTATGTTGACCACATTGTGCTTCTAGTGTTGCCCCTTATGCGTTTTGACTTTTAGTCAACGCAAGCTAATTCTGGTATATACTATCTTATTTAACTTTGGTAAACTGGGATTTGCAAATAATGTTGTAAGGGGCAAGTGGTTACTTTGCATTAACTGCCTAATTTGAAAGGGCAACCCACATTATTAGGGGTCAATGAACAGTTACTAGACCATTATTTATGGTCAATTACCCCCTTGACTCATTCATCACAATCATAACACACACACACACGCTCCTACTCTCTCAAACCCTAACAAATCAACTTCCATCACTTCCAATCAACATCAATGGCTGCTTTGGTCTACCAACCCGCTCACAATAAGGTCACATATCTGGGAGATGGTCCTAAACGTGACGAATTCACAGACATTCTAGAGTTTATTGAGGCTTCTAACCTCAGGTATGCTTTTACTGTTTGCCTAATTGTTTATGATAGTGATTCGCCAGTTTTGGGATACTGCTACACTTGTGGCTGTGTTTGGTGCCCACGAGAACTCCATGCTACCATTGATGGACGTTCTTATGTGGTTACTGAAGCTTCTATTAGGAGTTCCCTTCATCTTCAAGATGACGGTGGTGTTGTTTCCATCCCCAATGCTGAGGTTTGGGAGGGGATGGCTGCTATTGGGTATAACCATGGGGGGAAGTTCAACTTTCAAAAGAATAGGTTTTCCCCCCAGTGGAAGCTTCTAGTTCACTTTTTGATTCACTGCTTAAGCCCCAAGTCTGGGAGTTGGGATGCCATTCCCACTCCTTTGGCTACTGGTCTGATCTGCATAGCACAGGGTAGGGTGTTTAATTTTTCTCGCTATTTTTTTGATGGGATGGTTAGCAATTTGTCTAGTACCGGTTCTAGGAAGAAATTTTTAATGTATCCTAGGTTTTTACAGCAGATACTTGTGTGTTTACCTCGTGATATGGAGGAGTATGAGACCCCCAAGCTTACTGCTAAAGTTTACTACAATATGGCTCAAAGGTTTAAAGGGAATTGGAGGCCCCTTACTGATGCAATGCTGGGCCTTGCCCCCTGATGTTGTTCCTCCGGCTGTCCAAGCCGAGGAGGATCTTCCATTAGGTGATGATCCTATGGAGGAGGAGCATCCTGCTGGTGGTGCACCTAATGTGGTTGTGGAAGAACCAGTTGAGGAAGTGATGGTTGAAAGGCCATCCACTTCCAAGGCTGCCCCCTCTTCGATGCCACATTCGTCTCCATTTGTGGATACTCCCCCTCCTAGTCCTGTCCCTCACTCTTGTGATAAGCCCTCTGGTTCTCGTGCTCATAATGATGGCCTAATACAAGGCTTTTGACACCCCGTATAAAAATTAAAGTTCGTTTAAGTATGTCTCTTCGAATTGAAAAAGGATTTTAATGTGCGACTCAGCTGTTCTTTGGTGAAACAAAAGTTTGTGTCGTTGTAGTATTTAAAAGTGCAAAACTTTAAATGTAAATGACGTTAAAGTAAATCTAAGTCTAATTAAAATAAAGGGTGCAAGTATTTAAAAGCGTGACTAAAATTAAATGGCACTAAAAGTAAATAACGCAAATTTAAATCTAACTAAGGCAAACTTAAAACGCAACTAAAACTAAAACTCAACTTAGGCAAGGCTAAAATAAATCTAAGGCAAATAAACTTAAAGTGCGAGCAAGGAAAAAGGCGGGAAAAATAAAGCTCGAAATTAAAAGGCAGAAATTAAAAAAAACTGAAATTAAAGAAACCTAAAAATCAACTCTCGGAATAAATCCCTATCCGGAATATATTCCTATTCGGAATAAATTCCCCTATTCGGAATAAAATTCCTATTCGGAATATTAGCACTATCCGGAATAAGTTCCCTTATCCGGAATATTATGTCTACTCGGAATAATATTGCTATTCGGAATATCAGGCCTGTTCGGAATAATGTCCTTACCCGGAATAATTGCTCTATCCGGAATAGTTGGTCTATTCGGAATAATACCCCCTATGTGGAATATTGTGACTATTCGGAATCTTTGCCCTATCCGGAATATTTGATATTCCGGATGGACCACCCTTTTAATCCTAGGTTCGGAATGTTCCTGGGAAGATCAGTCCTGGGAAAGAAATAGCAGCGAAGAACAAGGAAGGAAGGGATCATACGAATCTAAACAAATCTAAGCAAAATCCACCACAAGATTAAATCAAACTAAACAATAAACATCTATTAAGCATAAACAATCAATCCAAAACAACAAAACTAACAAAACTTAATCAAGATGATCAAAACCCACTTAAATAAATCAACAAAAATCAAGAACATGAACATAAACAATAAAAATCAAAGATTAAGAAAGGTAGAATGAGAGATGATCAATAAAGATAAAGATTGACAAGAATTAAAAGAAAAACTTACTTGAAATTAAAATGGTAATTAAGGTGCAAGACAAGTATTTAAATTTGACAAGTATTTAAATGACAAGGTAATTAAAATTGGAAGAACTAATTGTCACTATTAGCCAACCAAATAAAAATGATTAATATCTAATCTATATATATAGGGGAGGATTAAGGAATGCTTAGGAAGCTTCCTCCCCTCTTTCCTTTCTCCTTAATTGCATACTTAGTCCTTCCTTCTTAATCTCTTTGTTAATTGCACCATTAGTCCTTAACCTTTAAATCTTCTTTAATCTTGGACTTTAATGACTTTTGACTCGGGATTTCTTTGTACTCGTCTTTTAATTCTTCAATAAATTAGACTTGAGTTTTTCGGCTTTTGATAAATTTCCGTCTTTTGACTTTTTCTTCGGTAAATCTTCAGAATTGGTCTTGGACTTCCGTTCTTTTTGCACTCTTGACTTCTTGACTTCGTCTTTCGTCTTTTTCTTCGATAAAAGCCCGTGAATGCCCGTGTTTTCTCCACTTTTCACCCTTTCGTCCTAAATCATAACAAAAACATAAACCACGCATAATTCTGACATAAAAGACATAAAATACACGTTTCGACTCGGTTATTATTGTAATTAAGTGGTAAAAAGGATGGGTGTTTACACACCTATCAAATCCCCTACACTTGACCATTGCAATGTCCTCATGCAATGTATTAGTTACAAATCACGTTGACACTTTTCATCATAATCAATCCATAGTGGCCTTTATTAAAGAGATAGAAAATTATAAACATTCAAAGTAAAGAAATCAAAAGCATACCTTCGGGTTTTGGAAATTGTTGTGAATAATCATCATCCTCATGTTTTCACTTTCTCCAAACCAAGCTTAGAAACGAGATCATTGTTATTATAAGTTAGTAAACCAACACGAACTCATGTGGGCCAATTATTCACTTAGACTCCCTTATTCCTAGGGGTATCTCTTATATTTTATTGTTGTCTTGAATGATCACGAGGATGCATTGTTTGACTTATTTCGATAGTTATTTAGTCTGAAAACAAAGTG